>JANHMN010000001.1:185283214-185303422 GCA_030674055.1 Rhabdomys pumilio | reverse complement strand
AGAGAGAGAGAGAGAGAGAGAGAGAGAGAGAGAGAGAGAGAAGAATCCTGTTCTTTTCTGACTTAGGGGACCAGCAGTCATCCAGATAGGTCTTCTTCCCTTCAGTTCCTAGCTGTGTTTCCTATCCCCGGAAGCAGCTCTGGCCAGGGTTACTGAGTTAGTCACTCACTCCTACCACCTTGCAGCCTCGTGATCTGGACAAGCCCTATGCTCTCCTTGCACCATGGGACCCTGAGTTCATGCCTGCATCTGGGATGCTTTGGAAGTTGATTTGAGCCTCTTTGTTACCAAGCAGGCAGAGCCCTCACACTAGACGCCACCCCCAAACCCCACACAGGTTTCATGTCAGGTCTTGCCTCTAAAAGATTCTCACTGTGTGCGTGAGAGCGGGTCTGTGTTCCCTTTTGAGTCCAGGAGCCCACCTCAGATCACTCCTCGGGTGCCGCTCATCTTTTTCTGTTAAATGATTTGTTATCAGTGAGTAGACATTTGTGTGCCTGGTGTGTGTATATTTGGATGCGTGTGCTACGGCCTGTATGGTGGTCAGAGGGTCCAAGGACAAGTTGATGACATCAGGGTTGTGAAGTCCTGGGACTGAACTCAGGTCATGAGGCTTGTACAGCAATATCCTTTACCTGCTGAGCCATCTAAGTCCGACCCATTGGGGTTGTTTTGTTTTTGAGTCAGGGTTTCTCACTGACTTGTCTCTGCCTCCCCAGCACTGGTATGGCAAGTGAAGCAGCCTTTTTTGCATGAGTTCTGGGGAATCCGAATCAGGCCCTAAGCTCTTAACCCATTGAGCTATTTTTCCAGCCCTGGGGTTTGTGCACAGCCACAGAAATCAGTTCTTTACAGTTTGGCAGTGTGAGATCTTACTTCTCTGTTCACTGAGGTCCCCTTGGGGGGCCCCCCTGCTTTCTGCCTTCTTCCTGCTTTGAGATATGTCCCCAGACAATGCCTGGAACAGAGAAACCCTGAGTGAAGCATGAATGCTTGGAAGGAAGCCTCTATCATCATCCAGATGACTCTGCTGCACAGAAAACCCAGATTCTCAGGGTGTGGGCTCCTCAACATGTTCCCCACCTTTTCAGGGTCTATGGAAAAAAAAATGTCTTTTTTTTTGCAAGTCCCGAGACCATCGCTGATTTCTTTACCTTTGGCTGTACCTTCGGCTGGCATCTATCTGTCAGACCGGTGCTTTCACATGTTTCCTGCTTGAGTAGTTCCTTTATTTTCATCACTTGAGCAGCTACTTTATTTTTTCTCCCTTAGATCCCTTCTAGTGATAAATACATGTCTCATTTTATTTGAATTTCTCATACAAAACAGCAGGGAGGGTTAGTAAACTTTGCCTTGGTTGTTCTTCACCCTGTACGTGGTTTGGTGGTGGTGTTCTTTGTTTGTTTTTGTTTTTTACTCCTGGAGGCTCAGTCCTCCAACCCTTTTCATTGTCTGCTGAGGGCTGTGTGCTGTTGACTGGCAGTATGTCTGCTAGGGACGAACGCTCTGCCAGTGCAGGCTTCTCCCTGCACAAACGCTGCTTACGTTGTAGCTCCCTGCAGATTATATATTTATTAAATAACATCCTGGAGAACGATGATGGTAAAGTGTCTTCAGGGAGGGAAGTCTTTATCCTAATTTGCATAAGGTCACTGTAAGACTCAGACTAGGGTTGTTATTGATCACTGAGTTGCCTGCAACTTGGAAGATGCCTTGATGCCATGCCACCCTATGACTGCAACCATGAGATTGGGTTTCTGTCCTAAGCGCTTGTCTTGTGGGATAACATCTGGACTCGACCTTCTGATGTCCATAGCTCTCTATAGGACCCTCTGTATATTCCTTTCTTGCTCTCTCTCTTCTTGGTCACCAGAATGGGTCTAAATAAAAGACACCTGAGCCTTTGGCACCTGTTGCCTTTGCTCTCTAATCCTCTTGGCCTGACCACAGCAAGACCTGGCCTTCAAGGTCGCCTGTTATCAGGCCCCAGCCATGATTTCCCTTGTACGTACTTTGCACATTATGTTCCCTCTGCTCTGTATGCCCGGGGAACTCCTAGGCATTCTGCAAAGCCTGCTACAAGCCTCAGCCTGTCCCAGTCCACCAGCAGGGTCAATAGTATAGGTTGCCCTTCCCCTGATTCCTCAGACACTGCTTCCTGACTTCTGTGGAAGCCTTTGTCATCAGGATAGCTGCCACTCTCAGCCCCGACTCGCCAACACCCTGCACCATGGCTGGCAGCTAGCAAGCATTCCAGGACGCTCTCTACACAGTGAATAATGAGTGACGCCACCTTTGACACAGTGCTGGTGGGTTTGTGGTTTGGAATACACATCCTCACATTCAGGAGGAATGAACCACCTCAGAGTTGTGATTGCAGCTGAGCCCATAAGCCTGGCCCAGCCCCGCTGTGCTCTCTTGACCTTCTTCACCTTCCCAGTTGGAGCAGAGGGCCAGGCCTGGCTCTCAGAGCACCTTCAGGACAAGGCTGTCATGTGTAAAATGGCCAGGTCCGGAGACACCTGTACTTCAGTTAGTTCTGTCTTGCTGTCTGCCCTGGTTTTGCTGGCTTGGAGGACTATCTCAGTTTTTGTAGCCTGGCCAGGCTGAAGGGCCTCTTGGGCAAGACCTTGGGCAGATCTGGGGCCTGGGCCACATAGGCAGCCTACACACCAGGCAAGTCTATGGCAAATGGCCCTGGCTTGCCAGCTCTGGGGAGGGTAGAGGGAGGGCCACCTTCTGCTGGGTAAACATGGTGTCCAGGCCTGCCCAGGCACGTCCCTGGCTCTTTCGGTTAAAGACACAGGACAGCATTTCATTTCACCAAGCCTGGAGTTGCTGGGTGGCAATGAGAAATGACAGGTAGGGACATGAGGTAACCTCTAAGCCTTGCTGGACTCAGCCCTGCTGGTTCTTACCAGATCAGGACACAGGCTGCAGGAGGTTGTTAGGAGGACCATGTCACAAGGGCCAGGCTCTGACTGCAGTCCCTCCCCTCACTACCATCTTTTCTCTGCTGGCTGCTCCTGAGCCCTGGGGGTAGGTGGGCTTTGAGCTACTCCTGGGTTAAGCAAGGTCTGACTGGAACCACCTCTGCATTCCTACTGCAGACACATTCTGGTCCTTCTTACCCAAGGTGGCTCTTTGTTCTCCAGGACACCCACTGGGCTCCAGGCAGTCTTCTGGGCTTGTTCCTGGAATGGCAGTCTCTGCAATAGGAGATTCTATCCACCTCCTAGACTTGATTCAGCACCCTGTCTCTGGATCTCTCTCTCTCTCTCTCTCTCTCTCTCTCTGTGTGTGTGTGTGTGTGTGTGTGTGTGTGTGTGTGTGTGTGTGTATGCCCATGTTGTGTGTGGAGGTCAGAAGACAACTTTTAGGAGTCAGTTCTTTCTTTCCATTTGGCATGTCTGTACCTGTTGATCATCTCTTTGGCTCCACTCTTTGTTTTGATCCGTCTGTTGTTGTGCCTGAGTAACATTCTGGGCATAGTGACCAGCGTTGCCCAAATGGAGAGCCCTGAGTATTGCCTGGACTATTTGCCCTAGGGAGATGGAAGCATCGTTGCCTCTTAGAAGAGCTTCTGTGGTCCATAGCAGAGTCAGAACTATTCCAGGTCCTCTGTTCTCATCCCCTGGAGCTGAGTGGTCCTGCGCTACAGCCCTTGACCTTTGTGTGAACAGATTCCAAGACACCCATGGAGACAGAGAGCAATCCAGCTCACTTGCCTTCCCAAGATGCACTTGCTGGGTCTTGCTCTCTCCCATCTTCTACCATGTAGAGCTAATGAGACATCCTTGGCTTGTGTCAGAGTTAGCAGTGGCACCTCCTGGAAGTCCTGAAAGCTGGGCGGTTCCTTGGGGTTACTCTGTTAGATCCCATAGGAAGCAGGTAGAAATTGGAAGTCCTGGGTTCTGGTGGACATGGAGAGGTTTGTGCTGTGTGTGCCTACACACTCTGGTGCACCAGCAAAATGCTTCTGTCAGTACATCATAGACTTTGGTTTGGGAGGCTGGGTACTCACTATCGGGAGGGCAGGCACCCCACTCTGACCCCCAGCTGCATCTGGGACTTCAGACCAGTTCCTGCCTTGGTCTCTGTCCCACTCCTCACTGACGAGGCCACCACTCTTTCATGTCCTCTTGACCATGTGGGCCCTCCAAAGCTCCTGGGTTTCTGGAGGGAGGGGACAGGTTGCAAAGATCCGGGAAGAGCTGGAGTGTAATTTTATTTCTGTGGTTTTCCTTTCAAGCTGTCACGGTAAATCTATTTTGCTTGTCCCTTTGTAAGTCATTATACAGAATTAAACCTTTTACTAGCTTTTAAGGCTTCTGCAGCCACGGATGGCCCGCTTCGCCCCTGTGCTGCCTTCTTCTTCCTCCCGCCTGCCTAAGGAACCTCTAATGCTCCAGGCGAGCCCTGATGCTGCTTTCTCTCTTCAGGCCTGCTCAGTTAGATTGCATATGGGACCCAGGACAGAGTGGGCCATTGCTCAGTTAGCTACCTGGTCTCATGAATGGGAAAGCACAGTGGGAATTAGAGGCTCACACTCAGTTTCTTGAAAACCCATTATTTCCAGTGTCCATGAAGTGGTGGGGCAATGGAGGTTCTGAAAGCCAGAAAGCAGGGATGCTGAAATGGAGGAGGTTGTCCCCGGCAACCAGGCAGACCAGGACATCTCCTGGGACTGAGACATAAGTGCTCCAGACTTATGGGTATTCTACTTTAGATCAGCAAAGATGCTACTGTCCCCTCCTGGGGCAGGAGTGGGTGAGCAGGGGTGGACAAGTGTTTACTGTAGGTGTGGAAAGCACACTGGGGTACAGCTAGAAATGAGAACGTGGTCAGAGATGTTGCTCTGGCACGTAGGATCCCATCTGCTTATTCCTCCAGAATCTGTGCCCGGCTCCAGAGGAGCTCTTCAGGGTGAGCACAATGGAAGCATTGGCGAAGCTGCTGAGAGCTATGCAGAAAGGCCAGGCTGCTAGGCCACCAGCCAGCAGAGTGCATCCACACAGCCAGTCCATCTGGGGAGGCCCACAGAAAAACAGAAGGCATAGGAGTGCCAGCCCTATAGGCTACACCCATGGCAAGAATGGGTGAGGCTTATGGGTGCTGCCTACATCAGGAACCCTGGTATCCTCTCTGGCCAACCAGCCAGGCTTCTGCTTTGCCTCATCCGTGGGGATAAATGGCTTTGCTAGAGCTTGAGGCTTCCCAAGGAGCCTGATGATGTCTTGGTGGAGGGTGGGCAAATTAATATTGAGACCTTGACCTTGGGTTTCATAGTTTAGATGGGATGGTAAGACTTGGCTACTGGGCAGAACAGAGATGATAAATACTCAGAGGTGACAACGAAGAGGCTCAGAGGAGTGAGAAGAACATGGTCCAGAGTGGCTAGGGAGGGCCACCTGGAGGAGGGGACATTTGAGGGATGCTTTAAAAGTGGAGTGGTTTTGGCTAGAGCAAGGCAAGATGGGAGAAGAAATGTACTTGTGGAGTGGGAGGGCATGAAGGAAGGGAGTGAGTGATACATGTGGGGATTCAGGCAGTTCACCCAGTGCCCGTGGACTTTAAGGGAGTAACTGTCAGGGCTGGTCAGCAATACCCAATTGAAAGCAGGTAGCAAGTAGGGGTAAGGCATTGCCTGGGTAGGTAGAAGTGTAGAATCCATCAGGGAGAACAAGGGCTGAGCTGTGCTTTCAGAGATTCATGCTGTAGCTGGGAGCTGTCAAGGCTGAAGGAAGAGACTGGAGCCCTGTTCATTACACAATGAGTCCCAAGAGTGTCTTCAGAGCCAACCAGCAGCTCTGTAGTGGATGGGAAAGCTGTCAGGGGTGGAGCTAGGGCATGGCCCCTCCTTCAGAAGTCAAGGAGGGTTTTGCAGGCCTGATCTGGTGTCCTGTGGGGTGCAGTGAGGAGACCAGAGAAGCAGAACTTCTCTGAGTTGACACTGATATGTTTTTATCTGTCTGTAAAGCTGGCTGGCCCACATGGGTATGGCCATTCCATGGCTACCAGCTTCCCTTGTGTGATCCATCCATGCTGACAGGCCTGGTGAGCATGCTACTGCTAGGAGATCATGCTTCAAAGGTTAAGGGCTGTCTTCCTGTTGACAGGGCTCTAGTCCCCCTGCATGCACACTGTCATGGAAGCTTTGCAACTCTTGATCCAGAGCCCTGGCCCTTCAGACAAGAGGTTCTGGTCTGCTCTTCTTGGTCTCTAGTGACTTTGTCATGTTTGCTTGTGTCTCCTATGCAGTTCTTGGAGGCCTTTATGACTCTAGCCAATAATACACCCTTACCCAATCCACAACAAACCTGACTTTAGGTACGTGCTCCTACCGGCTGTGCTTTTGGGTCTAGACTTCAAGTGCAGAGGCTTTCCAGGTATCTTTCTTATAAGATGCGACTTGAGGTGGGTTGTTTTGTTTGTTTGTTTGTTTGCTTTTAGATTTTATTTTTCTTGATAAGGGAAGAGAGAGTCCAGGAAAGAGCAACACCCCCTCAAAAAAAATATTAGATTATAAGACTGGCAGTTAAGGAGCTGAACTGCCTGCTGATAGGAGACCAGCTCCTTGGTATTCGTGAACCATGGAAGGGTCTAAGGCCCAAAGAGTGGATGCGATCATTCTGCAGCCGTCCAGCGAGATGCAAATGGGTGGTGGGCCAGGACCCTAGTCAATGACAGCTACTTTTCAGTCTTAGCCACCATCATGAACAGTGCAGTCACTAGGTTTTCTCACCATACCACACAGTTTCTGTGATTATCTCATTTAATTGTCCAGGGAACTGTAAAAAAGGAACCGTCGTATCTTCATTTGACACAGACTTAATAGTGTGATGTCACGGGGTGATTACAGCTGCAAAGTGAGACTATATCTATCTGCCGCAGAACCTGAATGCAGATCTGTGTGTAAGAAGCCTCTCTTATGCTGCTCCTTTGGTGGCCTCTGTCCTGGTCCTGTTTCCTAGGCCTGCCCCAGCATTGGGAAGGCATCTTCCTCTTTGTAGCCGTGGGTGTGAGGACTTTTTGTATTTGGGAGATAAAGAGTACTTGCTGGATGATTTTTATCAGCTTGAGCAAGCCTTTTTGAGTTACAGGAAGAAAGCCCGTTCAATTTGAATTCAGAGAGAGAAAGGCAGCAGTGAGCACTGGGTAGATTTATAAATAAACAGTCTGCCGAGGGCATTGTCTGTCCCCAACCCTGACAATGCTACACTCATATTGACACCATAGCCTGTTCTGCACGTCAAAGCTGCCCTTTGGACAGAAAGACCTGCTTGAGTAAGAGTGCAGCTGAAATGCCAAGGAGCCCTTCCTCTGACCAACCAGCTTCCCCAGAACAAGCCTGCTGGGTGAGTCCAGCTCTGACCGGGCCTGTTTACTGAGGCTGGAGCCTGGTGCCCTAGGTGTGCAAGAAGCACGAGGTATACAGCCTGCCTGTGCTGGTACTAACCTGGGCTGTGAGGGCTGAAACTAGGCAACCTCTGCCCTTCTTGCACCCTTGAAGGAGCACCTGGGCTGGGTCCTAGGAGTTGGAAGTCCCCAGTTGCCCAAGTGGTTATGGTTCTGCAGAGGAAACACGCAGACAGTGCCCTCAGGCTCTTCCGGTTTTGGTACCTCCTCTCCTTGGCTGTGAAGCTGTGTGGCTGCTTCCCAGGCTCTTTTGAAAATGGAAGCTCACAGTAGCTGCATCAGGTGGCCTGGCCTGCCAACTGGGTGGGTGATTTGGTACAAGTCCAACACCTTCCTGGGCTTCAGTGTCCTCTTTAAAAGTGCGTGGGCTGGGAAAACATTCAGTCGGTAAAGAGCTTGTTGCACAAACATAAGGACCTGCACTCAAGTGAAAAGCCAGGTATGGTGGCTTGGTGCTTGTAATCTCAGCACAAGTTTAGCTTCATTGTTGAGCCCCAGGTTATACACACACACCAAGGTGGTGAGCTGGGCAGTTGACTCAATGGGTAAAAGAGCTTGTCACTCAAGCCTGGCAACCTGGGTGTTAGTCCTGGAACCCACATAAAGGTAGAGAAAGAGACCTCACTCCCAAAAGTTGTCCACAAACCTCCACCTGTGTACTGTGGCATGTGTCCTGCCCCAACAACAACAACAATAACACTAACAATAACAACAATAATAATCTTCAAAAGTCAAGGTGCCTGATGGCTGCTGAGGAATGATACCCAAGTTTGACTTGTGGTCACCACCAAGTATGCTCACAGACATACCCCTGCACATACACCCATTCATATCTGCCCGTATGTACACGGAGGGAGAGAGGGAGACACAATATACATGCTGAATATTGGTGAGAGGCCTGGGGATCTGCATGCACGTCTGCTCACACCCATCCACACGCTTGCTCTTCCTCATACACAAAGTGACTAGGTTGAATGCTCCTGAGAGGTCTGAGACCCTGAGCGCACAGGGCACATGGCCCTGTCTTACACATTGCCCTTCTCACTTGTAGGATCTTGGGCAGTCTGGCATACTCATTTCCTGGGGACAATGGAGTCGTTAGGGGATGAAATACAATAATGTATGCTTAGTGCTCGGTGCTGAGCTGGTCCCATGGTGAATGCTCGTAAATAAATTATGTCAGTAATATTTATTTCAGGGGAAAACTCTATTTTCAAGTCAGAACACTATCTATTAAGTCAAATGTTCCCCTGATTTAATTCCAGATAGCACTAAATAACAATAATAATCATAATACCCATGGTTTGGAAACTGCCCCAAGAGGTCCAGGGCTGTGCCTCTGAGCTTGCTCTTATGCAGAGACAACCCTGAGACCTGCCTAGCCTAGCCTTGCCTGGCTGCCTGAGTCTTCCTGCTGTCCAGCTGGCCTACAGGAGAGCTGCAGGTGTTTTTGTCTTTCTGATCCTCTGCTGAGTACAGCTTCACTTGAGCACTAAGCCTCACCATCTATGGGCCTGCATTTCTCAGGCTGAAGCAACCTCAGCCATGAAGAGGATGCCCCAGGCATCTTTTCATCCAGAGATGCCATGGCTTCTATGCCTTTGCAGTGCAATAAGTCTTACGTTTCCAGAGGCCAGTTCTCATGGGCCCAAGCTATTCTGGGATCTCTTCCTAGGTCCCCACTTCTTGTCCATCATGGTCAGCTTGAAACATCTACAGATAGAGGTTCCAAAGCTACTGTAAGTATATACTGCTCGTGGTGAACTAGGGACCCATCTTCCCACTGGGGAACCAAAAAGTCCCAAAGATAGCTGAGATCATAGGCCTCTCACTCCTATCTTATGGCTCAGGTGATTACTGCTGTTATACGTTTCACTTAAGTGACAGGAGCAGAAGTTGATCCTATCTCCTGATCTCAAGAGCTACCTACTGGCCTCTGCTGTCCAGAAAGTTCCTAGGGCAATATGAATGTAGAGAATGGTCAAGAGGGGGAGGGAGGGGACAAGTCTCCACAGTGAGCTAGATATGAGAATGCGTGACCCAGCTTCTGGCCTCTGGGGTTCAGCTCTGAAACAACTGATGTTTTTCCAGAATTTCTTGATCCTAAATCACTGCATCCAGGGATAGATAGGGGCTTGGAATTTACTGAAGCCAAGTCTCTGCTAGGCACTAAAGACAAGATGGTGAGCCTAGAGTTAAGATTCCTGTCTGTGGGGAGCCAGAGAGAAAGCATAGATAAAGGCACCTATCAACTACACCTTTAATCCCAGTTAACTGCCAAGAAAGAAACAAGCGCTGAATGGGAAACTCTAGGAGGTGGGTTGCAGGGGCCTCATCAAGCCGCATGATGGTGCCGGTGGGGATTAGGAGTGTGGGCAAAGGCTGATAACTAAACACAGACCTTCATGGCCAGGGACGTGGGCAAAGGACAGAGATAAACACCTTGTACATCTTCTGCTTCATCTGTCCCTGGCCAGAGCCGGCAGAGTGGTGAGCCTGTCACAAGCATGGATCCAGTTCCGGGTTGTGGCCCACAGATGATGCTAGGTTGTACATGGGGTTAACTTCCTGCCCCAGTCAAGGGGCGCATAAAGATGACATCACTGTGTATGCCTCCTGAAGGCCACTTCCCTCTTTGAGGCATGAATGAGAAGCTTGACCTTGGCCCTTGATCCAATGTCCTTGTGAATCCCACTTGCTGTGCCTAAGGACCTTCTGCTGTCACAGAGGGAGGGGGAGGCCTAGTGGGGTGTTTGTGTGTGTGTGTGTGTGTGTGTGTGTGTGTGTGTGTGTGTGTGTGTTTGGATTCTCCTGCCTGGGATCACCTGGCCCTGCACCTTTGTTTATTGACTTTGGTCCTTGTTCAGATCTGTGTAGGGAGCTGTGTCGAATGAAATGTGGAGAACAGGAGATGATAATGAAATCAACTGGACTGTTTCCCCAGTAATTCTAGAGACGGATGCATCATTAATGTTGGTAATACAGTGCCTGTCAGCTCACAAACTTCTCAATAAATGTGCAGCTGGCAAGCTCTGATAGAAATTGGAGGCAAGCAGAGAATGAGATTTGGGGCCTTTGATATATGGGGTGTCAGTGGCACCGTGAAGTTTTTATCAATTTCTGTCACTTTGGGCTTTTGTGCACACTACATATGTAGCCTCTATGGCCACTCTCCATGGGCTATGTGGATGCTGCCTGTGCCCCCGCATTAGTGTGAGGAAGAGGGGTTATTACAGGGTCCCTTATATCCTCCAGAGGCTTTCCCCTGGGGCCCATTATTCAGAGCTGCTCAGACCGACACAGACAGGTAGCACCAGAAGCTTCTGGACTGATCTCATGGATCACTCAGCCACCATGTCATTTTGAGTGAGAGTTTGTCTATGGCAGCTCTCCTCAGCCTTCCTAATGGTGCTACCCTTTAATACAGTTCCTCATTGTGACCCCAACCGTAAAATTATTCTTGTGGCTACATCATAACTGCAATTTTGCTACTGCTATGAATAGCAATGTAAATATCTGTGTTTTCTGGTGGTGTTAGGTGCTCCCCATGAAAGGGTCATTCCGTCCCTGGGTAGGTCGACACACACAGGTTGAGAGCCACTGGTCTAGAGAGACTCAGATTCCCAGATGAAAGCTTGGGGTGAAAGTTTGAGCTCAGGGGTGTATAGATCAGAGGTAGAAGGGGATGTGTGGGTGAACTAGAAGTAGGGAAGGTTAGATAGGAGAATCTCTGTGGACCCAGGACTGCAGATGAACCCAGAAGTTGATGGGGAGTGAGAAAATGGACCAGGCTGAGCCTGAATGTGTGGGTAAGGGGTAGTAGTAGACTTTCAGATGCAGCATAATGTGATGGTTGCTGTGTGCATTCTGGAGCCAGGCTTCTGGGTCCCAGATCCCAACCTATCGACTGTGTTCAGGTTCCTTCCTTTGTTTAATGGGGATAGGAATGAAAATACCACATACCTTGAGGGCATCTGTGACTGAACACGAATGAATATTTGTAGGATATCCAAGCTCATCTGTCTGGTCAGACACAGAGCTGGGATAGGAGCTCAAGTGACCCTCAAACCCTGGAGGCCTGAGGAGGCTGCTGAGGCTGGGGTGTTTATGAGGAACACCACACACACACACACACACACACACACACACACACACACACACACGATCTCAGTTCTCTTCAGAAGTCTGACTCCCAAGGTCAATGTCACTAGCAAGGAGGTTAATTGTGAGAGGAGACCATGAGGAGATTCAAGGCTCTCAAGAAGGCTGGAGAAATTTTGAGATCAAGGACCCAGAGTGTGACTCCATCAGGAACTTGCTGGGACTCCTGGGGTTTGGATGAAGAGAGCATGGGGTTCCAGCCAGATGAGCCAAACAGAAACCAAATTGCAGTGCAGGGCTTGGCTCTTCCTGTTATATCCCGTGCAGAGTAAGGAGCAGGTCCCAAGAGGCTCAGTCTCTAGAAACCAGAGTGTAAAGACTCCTCAGGTGCAGGGAGAACTGGGCTAGGGGACCCCTCTGGCCACAGCCAAAGTATCACTGGCTGGCTGAGACCTGACATGGTCTAGGAAGAAGTTCATTGTGCTAGAATTGGGGACTAGTGGTTTGGGGGGCCTTCTGGAAGGTGTACTGTAGCAGTGAGCTGGCTTCCTCTTATTCCCAAGAGGAAAGACATGGAATTTGCTGGAATAGCCCACTGGGTTGATCCTACCACAGTTGACCCCAACTGCTGCTGTGACAACATACACCAGGCCTTGAAGGAATAGCCCAGCCTAAAAGCTCAGACACTCACTGGGAACAACACAGGCCAGGAGCTTCTCACAACATGGGCATCTAATGAGCCCTGCTAAGGGAGCAGGCTGCAGTCAGCCTGTTAGGCAAGAATAGTCAGGAAGGGCTTCCTACAGAAGAAGACCTTTGAGATACACCCGGAAGGATACCCTGTCTCCAGCAGAAAGGGTCTAGAGAGGACGTCAGCTTTGCATCCACAGAACTACCTAGGGCCTAAATATACATCATGGAGGCCTTAAAACAGCCACCATGCCTCAAAGGACTCAGGTAAGGGGTGATGCCTCTCCCCCTACCCCCAGATCAATCCATGTAGTTGCTATCAGAAGGCTATTCTTACAGTCCCAAGAACCCTGCTGTGGTTCAAGAGGTCTAGCATCTGAGGCCCAGCACACAGATCCTGGGGGCTTCTTAACCAGATGCCTAGCTACTCTCAGCATAGCTGGACAGGTGCCTTGGAAGCCAGGTGGAGAGCTGCATGAGGTCTGAGGGACAGTCTACCTCCAGTACGAGAGCCACTGGAGGGGGCCAGCAGAGCCAGAGCTGACTGTATAGAAGACTCTAGAGGGAGCCTGGGAGGGGGCTGTGAGGGCAGGGTGTGCACTTGGCTGGGGCAACAAGAAAGGAGAAGCAAGCTCTTCCCTTGAGGGTGATTCAGCACAGACTCACACATGCCTTCCCGTGCAACCCTGTGTCGTTGGATTGAGGAGGGAAAGGGCTTAGCCCAAGGGAGCTACTGTCTGTCTAATGGAGAGGGGAACGCAGTACAGTCAGGGAGCTGAGCTCACTCTGATGGGAAAGTGGGAAGTAGGAGTGATTCCTGGGCCAGAAAGGAAGCAGGAGGAACATGGAAGGACATGCGCCAGGAAAAGCAAGCTAAGGGGTAGGCACCAGGGGAGGTATCCACAGAGGAGTACACCTCTAGAAGTAGGGGTTCAGCCGGGCCTCCCATGCAGAAGTCCTGGCTTCTGTGTCTGCTTCGGGAAGTTCAGTGCTTGTGTGACAGTCTGTGTGTTTTTGCACGGATTGATGTTTTGCCAGACTGATAGAACTGCAGGTCAGAGAGGACGTCAACTGTGCACAGAGGGAGGGGTTCTCTCTAGATAGGGTCTACCACCTGCCTCTTGAATGTTAAAGTCCAGGGTAAACCAGGTCAGAGAGTGAGGGAGGCACAGGGTCAGGTGACAGCTGTCCTGGCAGGTGTGCCATCATCTGGCATGAGGAATGCTGTGGGGACCGGGGGTGGCCTCATTTCTCACCTAGCTCCCTGCTGCCAACATGTCCATGGTGCTATGGGTAGCTGATTCTCCACACTGAGCATGCTCTGTGAGGAACAGGCGTCTATTCCCCACTGGTAGTTGGCACAATGAATAACCGAGGACCAGAGCAAGCTAGTGACCTGCTCTAGCCACACAGCAAATAGAGTCCCATGTCGCTACCATCCTGGAGGCTTTGGGATAAACTGGTTGGGCCAGGATCTGGCCAACTCCTCTATCACTCAAAACACACTTCCTTCAAAACACACATGCAGGGCCATGTGCCTACTCAGTGTGTCTTCACCCTACCTAAAAACAGAGGCAGCAACCAACCCAGGAAGGCCTGGCCAAAGCCTGGCTTGGACCAGGTCTCCTGGGATGGCAGTAAAGCCCCTGAGCCTGCTGACTGAGAAGCAGAGTCCCAGCTCTGCAAGCATAAACATGGCTATTTTTAGCCCTCACAGGGCTGTGAGTGTAGCAATGTGACCTGAATTTGGCTTGGCCCCCTCATCCTGCCCCACCCCAGGACAACAGGCCTCTCCTGCCCCTGACTCTCCCCACCATCTCAAGGCAGGTCTGAGAGTTACTGGGCATGCTAAGGAAGGAAACTGGACTGGCTCAGTCAGGGGTCTTCAAAAGGATGGCCAGGATCCAGTCAGGCCCATGTGGAGGCCAGCTTGGCTTCAAGAACAGGATGTGGTAGGCAGAGAGGTGGCGTTCGAGTCTCGAAGGAGATGTGGGAGCCATCTATGTTCTGTGTTGTTCTGTGGTGTTGAGTACCCCGCTTGTCTGGCTGGACCTCAAGAAGCCTGGGTTCTGCCTCTGCCTCACAGATTCCCAGCGAGCTGAGGCTGTTCTCAGTCCTCAGCAGCAGCAACTAGGTAGTAGGAGACTTGGTAGATGTTTATTCACCTTTTCCTTCAGCAAACTCTGAGCTCTCCCATTTTGTGCCAGCCACTCGGCATGACTACAGAGACCAGCCTGACTAGGAGCCTCTTGGGCTGTTGTTATTGGCAGAGATGGGGTGGGACCATGGAGGGCAGAATACATACATAAGGAATCGGCTTTTGCAGCATGCAGTGTAGGACTGACTAGGTGTTGCTGTAGAAGTGTGTGTGTGTGTGTGTGTGTGTGTAGATAAGGGTACCACAGGGAAGGACCTCTTGGGAAACTGCAGAGCTGGTCACAGTGTGGGCATGAAATTTGGGAGGAGAAAACAAGTGCAAAGGCCCTAGGGCAGGGATTCATTTGGCGTCTGAAGGTACTTGTAGAGTGAGCAGGAATGGAGAGGCGATTATAAAATGAGGTAGGTGAGCGGAGACCAGACACACACAGGGTGATGAGCATGGGAGCCGATGGAGTGATGTTACCCTCCTGCCAGAAGAGGAAGTAGAGGTGTTGGGCCGATGAGCACTTGTTATGAGGGTCTACCAGGTGGTATCTTGGCTGGGGACAGCCTCGGAGTCAAGGACAATTGCTTGGTTTCCCGGTCCTACCTATGCGTCTTGGGCCTGGGTCGATGTGGGGTGGATATCAGTTGATCCAGAAGGAATGGTGGAGAAAGAGGGGAAACTGGGTGAGGGAAAGCAGAGTGGAAGGGCTGTGTCATGGTGGATCACTAGTTGGCCATGTCTGTTGACATCCAAGTAGAGAGAGACTTTATGGATCAAATCCTGGGGCACTTTGCCAACCTCCTGGGGCTGTGTGGGCGGGGCTGACCTGGGCTTTGTTTCTGTGCATCTGGAACCGTGATTCTCTGAAGCTTGACCTGGAGATTGCCTGTGCTAGGTGGAGCTGTGTGCAGTGGGTGGAGTCTACAGCCTTAGTTCAGAGGGTTAGAAACCCCACCTGGAAGAGTAGAGCTGGCACACTCAGAAGGTGCGTGCCTCGGGCATGGAACACTGTTCATTTTCTCCTGGCCCTAGGCCCTGGGTGTCACTGCTGCTCCCTGTTCTCAGCTGGGAACTTCTGATTGTGACATAGCAGCTGCCTCTGTTGTGCCCACTGGGGAGTGGGGCTTTTCATGACAGACTCAGTTTCCCTGTGTTGTGAGCTGGCTAGCATCCTAGACATGGCTTCCAAAGCCGTAGAGTTTCTACCTGAGACTCCAGAATGCAGTGGAAGATCCTCAGGGCTTTAGTATTGGAAAGGTCATCTTGTGAGTAAGTCAGGGCCAGTAGGCTGGGCCTGGCAGAGCCCAAGGGAGCCGGTTAGTATGGGATAGAGCAGAGAGGGCTCTGATAGCCACTGTCTGCAAAAGCTCCTGAACAGTGATGCCTTGCTGTGGCCATGGGCATTTTGGAGGTCAATAAATTTCTGCAAGCCATTGGCGAGCACCAGGTTAGCTCAGCTCCAGCTGTCTTTCTCCAATCCTACACTGAAACTAGAATCTAAATTTTGGGAGTGGTGGCTTAGATCCTTTACTGTTGAGGCTCCTCTGAGAGCGTTAATCCCAGGGACCCCTTCCAAACCTAACGAGGAGGCTATGAGCCCCTCTGATCTTAGTGGTAGCTTTGAGGACTGTCTTGTGTGTCTGTGTCTGTCTGTGTTTCATGCAGTGTGTGTGTGTGTGTGTGTGTGTGTGTGTGTGTGTGTGTGTGTGTGTGTGTGTTTGTCTGTGTGTGTGTCTGTGTGTGTCTGTGTCTGTGTGTCTCTGTGTGTGTGTGTCTGTGTGTGTGCGTATGTGTGTGTGCTGCTCTGGGTTTGTGCTGTGGTAGACAGTGAGGAAAAGAGCAGATGTTGCAAGCAATTGTCACCAAACTGTCACGAAATGCTATAAATATTTTCTAAAAGACAAACTTCCCAGGCTGATGCATTAGTACCTGCTCAGAAGCTGACTCCTGAAAATTAAGACAAACAACCTCTTAAATCATAGTTGTTAACCTCAGGTGTAAAAGCTGTTAGCACAGCCACGGGTCAGGGTGACTGTGTAGCACCAACTTGACAGCCTGGCAGGTGGGGGCGGCGGCGGGGGGGGGGGGTGGCTGACTCAGAAGACTTGGATAACCTCGCTTAGCCTCTTTCTGCTCTGTGACTTTGAGTCAGTGAGACCATGTCTCTGAGCCTCCTCATTTATCAACAGAGTGTGATCCTGTGATCCCTCAGATCCTGTGACCCTTGAGATGGTCTCACAATCCTAAAAGGATACAGAGATGGCCGTGCTGTGTGACTCACGACCAAGGGGTTCTGTCTGTCCTCAGACCACTTTACCTCTTAGCCCAAATCAAGGACAGCTTCCAGTGGCCAACCTTGGGGTTCCAGTGACGCTTACTTGCTGTTGCCATCTTCTGACAGACCAGGGCTGCCGGAGGCTCCAGCCTGTGGTGGACCATGGACCACAGCACCTTGTTCTTGAGTCTGCTGTCACCTTTAACTTGTATTCATGGTGGCTAATGCTGATTTCATTTACGGTAGTGCTGAAAATTTTTTTTGAAATATAAACAGAAGTTGTCAGTTGACTTCAAGTAGAACATTCTGATATCGTCCATTAGGAGAGGGGGAGCAACAAGCAGGATTACAGTTGGGATGTTGTTTGGGCTGCCCTTTCTCTGAGGGCTCACAGGGTTCTGTCTTGGAGCTGTAGCTAGGGCAGGCTACTGGAAGGGTAGATTCCAGTGGACTATCACCACCCCTGACAATACATGGAGAAATCCCAGGCCCAGGGCCCAGACAGAGGGAAGCTGCCTTGCTTCCACAGAGTTTGAGCTAAGAGTCTAGAAGAGTCCTAGAGCACAACCATCTCCTCACACCCACAGTGTGTTTTTCTGTGAAGATCTCAAACTGGGTCCCAAGTTTGTACCTGCCAGCTGGTATCTCCCAGGCCAGAACCAAGACTAGGCCTCATCTACACTGGCAGTGGTTTATTCCAGTGGTATGATTGATGTTTCACAAACAGGGATGTCAAACACTTTGTGTTATGCCTTGCCTAGGAATGATAGCCCTGAGTGCCATGCAGAATGATAATTCTAAGGCCACACCGAAGTTCTGTAACTAAGAACAGGGATTGATTAGTGATGCCTGCCATAGGTATGGGAAAGGAGCTTGGGGATACTTTGCCATTATTAATCACCCAGGATCTTGTAGCTGGATCCCATTGCCCCCCTAGAGCTGAACACTGAGATTAGCTAGCAAGTGATGGAACCTACAAGCTCCTGTTAGGACACAGAAGCTACTCCTAGGGTAGGGGCCAGCCCAGGATTAGATACAGTGTAGGTGACCAGGAAGTTTGTCAAACAATATCTGGAAGGATGATCACACAGGAAGAGCTACAGAGGTGCGACCATGGGGAGCACCGGGGCAAAGGTCATCCAATCTTCATGAGCGTGAAGCTCCTCACGTCCATGTGCTTCTAGGTGGACAGGTGCCCCAGATTTTCCAAGGCATCCCTGGTTTCAGATTCCCGAATAGTGTTCTTTAGTGGCCTGACCGACATTAGAACTGTGGTTTGGGGACCCCGGCTGCTCTTTTGTCATTTCCTTTAACTCCACCATTGCCTTTGGCCTGCACTTCATGCCTTCACCATTGCCTGTGCTGGGAGGACAAGCCCTATTCATGTCACTTAAGAGCTAAAGAGATAGAGCCCAGGGCTGGCAAAGGACTTGATTGTGATCACACAAAAGGTGGATGCAGAAACCTGGCCTGAACTCACAGTACCCATCTCTGGACCTATCACCATCCAGGCTCACTGATGGCTCAAAAGATGGCAGTTCAGTTCCCACAAATGGTGTCTAACCTTGACTGGCTCATTCCCTTCAAGTCTCAGTGGCCTGGAAAGTGAGACCTCTGTGACCCAACGGCCTGGTATGTGCTCTGCCCACTGTCTTTCCCTCAGCTCCTTGATCCATCAGATGGGTTATCATCAGCACACAGGCTGTTGTGGGAGTCCCCAGGTCATAGTGTGTATGCACACAGGGTAGGACTTGGAGGCTCCAGTGCTGTCCATTTTCCTACTGTGCAAAGTAGCAGCACTCAGCAGGAGCAGCTTGTGGTCTGACTACTGAGCACAAGCACCTAGAGTGCATTCATGTTCACAGCAAGGCCACAGGACCTGAGCCCACAGGACAGAGGGATGGTGGCTGTACCCACTATCCCACTGTGGGAAGGGAGATGTGGAGAAAGATTCATACTGTGTGGGGAGGCAACTGGGATCAGGGCTAGGGTGGGGACCAGAGAGAGAGAGACACCAGATAGGTATGAAATGATGTGGCCAGAATCTCTTACAGTACTGAGCCAAGCTAGCACCCCATAGCATCTGAGGAGTCTTAGGATGAAACCTGGGGCCCTAGGCAGCAGGGCAAAGGAGAGCCAGTGCCTGCCAAGCTTTTCCCTGGGGGCAGACACAGAGAGTCCTTCCCTGAGGCTTGGCCTCGAGGACTGTCTGGTGTTCACTGTCTGATGAACAGGTCCCCACCGTCTGTCTGTCTGCCTGCCTGTCTGCCTTCCTGGCTGTCTCTGCTCTCCTCATCTGTCTGGCTAGCACAAACAGCTCCTCCCCAGTGTTCCATCACCATGCATTCACTCTCAGGCTGGTGGAGACACCAGCGGCCCATTCAGAGACCTATTCATTCTGCCGCCGGGGCACCGGGCCCGGTTTTAATCATATGTGCTCTACCACGAGCTACAGATGGCTGTATTATTAATAGTCATAATTAATCAGCATCCACGAGATCTTTACCCCAGCAGCAGATCCTCAGCTTGAGCAGCCCCAGAGGCCCTGAGCCCATCCCCACTTTACAGACGGAAGTAATGTGGGCCAAGGGAGGGGACTCCCCTTGGGTGGAACTGACTGTGGGTCCTTGCTTAAATGCCTGGTCTGGTGACTCTCCACCATGTTCCTGTGAGGAACTGACTATCTGTCTCCCCTCCTCCACCCTCCTGTGCCCATAGGACACTAGTCACTGTTAGAAGCTGTCAGCACTAGCACTGGAGGCCAGTGCCCAAGCTGTGAATGCACTCTGAGGCTCGGCTGAACATGGAGGAGGAAAGATTAGAGCAAGGAGGGCCTAGTGGCTGGCAGGGCAAGGGGGTCTACCTTGGGTGCAGGTAGGGAGGTAGTCCTAGAGTGGGTGGTGCCAAATGCAAACATTCTCCCTATTTCCTGCCCACAGCTGCTGGCCCTTTGTCCTGAGTGCCAAGTCCAGCAGTGGTGATTTAAACAGCTGCGGCAAGTGGCTTGGTGATTTATGGGATTTCTGTGAGCTGTCCCATCGACTCAGCACAGCAGCAGTGATGGTTCTTTCCTCACCCAGTCCTGGAGATGGCTGCCTGCCACCTGCTCTCTTTGCTTGTCTCCCTGTCCTGGCCACCTCTGGAACTACCATGCACGAGTGTGTACACATGTGTCCTGACCCATGTCTGGAGCGTGGGCATCAGAGCCATTCACATCCTTGCTCTTGGTTTGAATGGAAATGAACATGGTGTGCCATACAGGTGTGCCTGCCAGCACTCGGGGCACCAGTGGTCCTGTGGGATGGGTGTCTGCTTGTCAACCTGTATGTATGCAACCTGTGTTTAAAACATATGACTATCAGGGATATGATGGGTAATGTCTATATACATTATGGGTATGTCTGTATAATGTCCACTGACTTACCTTGTGCTGTCTACCTTAATAAGTCCCTATATATGCAAACATGTGATATACAAGAAGGATGTGTATGCATACATGTATGTACACACACACATACACACACATACACAGAGAGAGAGAGAGAGAGAGAGAGAGAGAGAGAGAGAGAGAGAGAGA
>JANHMN010000001.1:185203597-185283204 GCA_030674055.1 Rhabdomys pumilio | reverse complement strand
AGAGAGAGAGAGAGAGAGAGAGAGAGAGAGAGAGAGAGAGAGAGAGAGATGTTCAGTGTATTCCAGGCATCTGATCTGATCCTAGGTTCATGGATAAGGTCTTTCTTTGGTCCTTATCATTAGGAAAGAGTGGCCATGCCAGGAACCCTGTCAGTGGTAGGGAGATAGCTTCATTTGTCTTTGGAGCCCTTTACCCACCGTTTCCTCAATCTCCCATCACCCTCCCCGCAGAGCATCCCAGTCTCCATTTCTCCCCTACTATGTCTACTAACTGTGAGCCAGGCCATAGAAAAAACACTGCGTCATAGAAGCCCATTTCCAAAGCAGGTAGATGAGGGCAGCAACCCAGGTTCTGTCAGGAGCACATGACTGTTGTCAGTTCTTCTACCTCTCCTTCCTGTACATCCTGTATTTTCCTGTTTGCTAATAGCTTTACGGGCAGCCATTTTCGAGTTAGGTTCAGATGGAGCTTGCTGGCTAGATCACTGGGTAAGTCAGGCTCCTTCCCAGTTGGGCTTTGGGTTCCCCATCTGTCACATGGTGATAACGACCTTCACCAGCTGCCTTGAAGAGCTCTTCACTGTGTTCTGTTTGTAGTGCTAGAGATGGAACCCAGGGCAAACACTCTTTCTTGATGAGGAATTTTAATAATCTGTCCAGACTGATCTCAGACTTGAAATCCTCCAGCCATAGTCTCCTGGGTGCTAGCGTTACAGTCCTGAACCAGCATGCCCAGCTTCACAGGGCCATTTTGATGACTAGATAAACAAAAGGCGCTGTGTAGAAGGCGGGATGACAGGCGAGATGATACCCACAGCATTTGTCAAAGCTCTAAGCTTGGGCGCCCAGGAGTGTGTCGACATTAGAGACTGATGAAGGCCTGGGCTCAGATTCCCAAACAGCTACTCTCACCTGGATCTCAGACAATGACTTCCTCTTTTGCTCCATCCAAATTTTGTGGAACTTGGAGTTCACCTTTCACACTACTGCGGCAGTCTTTATCACTCCACGCAGTGGAGGAAGGATAAGGGTCACGTATAGTGGACACACAAGGCAGTGGCACACATCACTCTGTTTAGTGGCTCTGAATCTGGAAAGCCAGATGAGTGAATGCTAAATGGCATTGCCTATTTGTGAGGTTCTACCTGTGCTCTAGACTTACTGTCTGCTCCAATCGTCTATGTAGCATCCAGGTTTTTGTAGAATGGTACTCCGAGGAATGAGGCTGTTGTCTCTGGGTCTTTGCTGGCTACAAGGGAACTGGCATTTGATATCCCCCAGCTCTCCTACTCAAGGCCTGAGGTCACCTTTATCTGCTACCTTTGGTCCACAGGGCAGCTGGACACAGGCCCCAAAAAGAAGCCTGAAGAAATGGAGAGCAGATCACCACCCATCTCAACCCTGTGAGAACTGCAGGCCCTATATTAACTCAGCAAACTGCCAGCCATGGACTTGGACCTGTGGGATTCCAACAGAGCCCTCTGTCCAGTGGGTCCCTGGTGGTGCCAGCTTCCTGGCAGTCACAAGGGGACAGAGGAGTTGAGAAAGATCCTAGCAAAAATGAGTGAGTCCCAGGCACCCAGGACAATCAGGTAGACCTCACAGAGACATAAGCAGGGCTGCAGGGACTTGGGGTCACGGGGTAGAAGGCAGGCTAGAATGCCTACAGACTTTAGAGGACAGAAAGGGTTTGGCTAGCTGGAGAGGTCAGTCTGATAGAAGGATCTAGATGAGAGGACAAAGGTTTGGAATGGGTTTTGGGGAAAGGCAAACTCTCTCCCACCAGGGCTGCTCTGGCTCAGATGGTCTTGCCTCTTGGTGAACAGAGGCCACAGGGTAAAGCAGATGGCCAGTGGGGGAGGGGCAGGGGTGGCCTCAGGCATGAGCCAAGCGAAGCCAAGTGGCCCACATAGTCCAGAGTTGAAGACCTTGGCACAAGTACTTGAGCTCTCAACTTGAAAGTTAATGATTCATTTGTGGCCAATTTCTGTTGGCATTTGCCTAGAAATTCCCAAGCCTGCCCCTTCCTTTGGCTCAGGCACTCCAAGAATACAATCTCATTACTTTTGGCTAAGAGCATCTCACCCTCTCTCTGGGGAACAGCTTTTAAAACTGCCGTGAGACCTCTGCAGGTTATCCATGAGAAAGAACTGGCTCTGGGTGGTGGGCTGGGAAGAGGGGTGGGTGGTTTGGAGTGTAATAAAGTTCGAGGCTCACCCTGAACCGGTGTGCCAAGTGCTGATGAAAGGAGCCCAGTTGGTATTCATGATGTCCCCCAGTTAGCTCAGAACAGATGTGACCAGAATTCAGTCTAAGGTAATGTGGAAAGTGTGTATCAGTTACAACTGGAGAGAGCAGGATTTGGTTAGGTAGAGAATGCATTGTCCTACGCAAAGGCCCTGGGTCAAGACAGTCCAGGAGGGTTGAGTAATTGTCCTATGACTGGGGTACGGAGATTTCTGTGAACACAGCAATACGTGAAGAGCTAGGAGATCGGGGAATTTAACCATGACAAGTACTTGCAATAGAAAGTCAGAGCTAGAGTCAGGTGCGTTTGTTTGGGGTTACGCCCATTTGGGTCTTGGTTTTGCTGGTCAGCGAGACTTTCTAGATAGCCTGCTCCCAAGTTCTGCCCAGGGCTAGGCACCTGTGTGAAACCTGAATTAAAGAGAAGAGATCATATGTGACAACCAGAAGGGTTGATGACAAGGATACACAGGAGCCCTGAGACTTTGGCAAGAGCACAAGGAAGGGAGACGCTGAAGCATGAAGTCATTCTGAGTCTTGAGGTGAACAGAGCAGTGCTGATTGGGGTCAACCTCAGGAATTCCATGCTCCTTGCAGGCTGAATCCAGCTACTCTGGAGGTCACCCCTGTCCCATAGGAGCCATGTGGCTCTCCCCAGTATCTATCACTGTGTGTACAGGCAGAGCCCAGGAGGGGACAGTTGATGGCAGAGTGGAGTCTGGTTTTAGAGTCTCACCTCTGCATCGGCTTGATGTACCCCTACTCCACAGGTTCCTGAAACCTGAAGGATATTCCCTGAATCCCAGGCTACTTTTTCTGAATGAAGGTCCAAGTACCTGAGAAAGGGACCTTTTGCTGCTCCCCACTTTGCAGACTGAATTTCTCCCAGTGATGCCTTTACAGTCCCCGGTGTCATGGTAAACATCTCTCCATAAAACATCTCCCTGAGACAGCAGCTTTCTCCACCGAGGGTGTGATCAACACTTGGCAGGGCCTCTGCTGCCACAAGTGACAGCCCTGAAAAACATTCGGGAAGACCAGTGTGTGCTGGGCATAGCTAGAGGAACTGGGCAGGGTCAGGCTGAGCAACCCATCTGGGCCTGGGATCCTCACATGGCCTCTGGCTGCGGCTGGTCCTTCCACTGTGAGGCGGGGCAGTATCAGGTATCTGCTGGCTCCCACAGCCCTGGTGTCTGGGTCCTTGGCATGGTTAGGCAGCAGTGGGGAGCCTGTCTCCCAAGGGTAGCATTGCCAGGCCTGTCTGTGGCTGAATGCAGCAGGACCTTGGACCTGCAGCCTCCAGGCCTGCGTCATGCTGGCTTAGGTATCCTGAATCTGAGCCAGGAAATGAATCTGCCGTCCCAGTGTGGTGGGGATACTGGCCAGGGCAGCTAGGGTGAACCCCAAGCTCCTGCCCGTGTGTACTGAGGGTGCTAGCCTCCTACCTATTACGCCTTCTGCTCCCTGTGCTCAAGCTGCCATCCCACCTAGGCAGCAGCTACCACTGAAGCAAGTCCAGGCAATGTTCAGCCTTTACCAAGGCTATCCCCTTATTATACTCCCCATTTACCCTCGGGGAAACTTCCACGGTCTAAGAATTCCCCCAGGAATAACCTCAGTGAATCCTTCCTTGGCGGCTGAGGCTGCCAAGACTGTCCTGTCTTCTCTGCATCACCTCCCCATGGACCTCTAGTTTTGGCTCCATCATTGTATAGCACAGTCACGTTCTCTTGCAATGGATTCCCCACCACCGCTGCCATTAGCCCCTGAGGGCCTTGAGGCTTGTTTATTTGTGCATCCCGCAGGCCTGATATATAGTAGGTGCCCAATAAAAGCAGGCTGGATTTAATTAAGAGGCTCCTGAAGGCGGTGCTGGAGTCTCTCTTTGTTAATGATGTGGGGAAGAGCAGAGGGTTGCAGACTTGCAAGTGCAATACCTCACCTCCCTGCCCCCATATACCCCTACCCAAGGTGACTGCTGGGGCTGGGGCCAACCTGCTGCTGGCCTCTCTCCAGCCACTGCTTTCCTTGCTGGCAGGAGCTGGCTCCCTGGGCTGCCCGAGTGATCACTCCAGAAAACACCCCAGTGGAAACTGCATGAATGATTGATAAGGGCTGAGAGCTGTTTAATATTTTCCTCCTGTTTAATGGCTATCAATAATTTAATACGCTCTCTGTATGTTTTTAAGAAATAGCACCCATTTTGCCGTCTCCGGTTTAGCGGGCTAAATGATTTAAGTGTTGGAAGTGTGCTCAGAGGATTGAGGTGGAGCGAGCGAGTCAGAAATCTGGATTCTGGAGCGGGTGGTAATGAGGGCCACCACAGCATATTGGCCTAGGATGAAGTGTGTGTGAGTGTGTGTGTGTGTGTGTGTGTGTGTGTGTGTGTATGTGTGTGTGTGTGTAAAAGGGCCCATGCCTTTCTGCTAAAAGCAAGATAATAGCTTTTCTGGAGTCTCACTGAACAGCAGCCAAACAGCTGTTGCTCCCCAAACCCAACCCCAAGCTAAGCATGGGGCTGTAGGGGCTCGGAAGCTGGGAAGGAGCTGAACTGGTACCACCACTGTGGGATGAATCCCCCAATCTTACCCCTGCCCCCTCCTGAAGCTTTTAAACCATTGTTAATGATGTGTTCAGGCCATTGCCCTGGAGGGCTGGTATCTTCCAGATGGATTTGGGGAGGTGGAGGGCGATATTTAAAGCATTCAAAGTGGATAATCTCTGGGCCCAGAAGGACCTGGAAGGTCACCTGCCAGTGTTGCCTATCTTTCCAGATGCAGAAGATCACCTGGGAGGTCTTGTTAACAATTTAAATTCCTGGGCTGTCTTCCAAACCCACATTCTCTCCAGAGAGAGGACAGGACACTGTGGGTTCAGTAATCATCTGAGTGATTCGGTCCTCAGGGGAGTTTGAGAAATTGAAGTCCAGCTTGCTTCCGATCTACCTGTAACCTCATGGGGCCCTCCCTCCGCCTGAATACCTTTAGGGATGCTGTTCTCACCCCACCCACCCCTCCACTGACAAACAGCTGCCTTTCCAGCAGACCTCTCCCCAGAGACCTGGTGTCCTTCCCTCACCCAGCCTGGCCACGCTTTGGTTCACCTAATGCATCACTACTCAGTAGAGGCTTCCTTTCTTAGCAAAGGGGTCTGAGTCAGAGTAGGTGGGGCGGCCTGTGTAGAGTGAGCTGGCTACCTCAGGTGGCTGTTAGCTGGAATTGCTGCTGGCACAGGTGGGACAGAAAAAGACCCACGACTCACATCACCTTGGCCTATTGGCCCTCATGCCTTCCATGGAAGAGGGAAAACAGACTTATCCAAGATGGCTGAATTAGCCTACCTTTCAGATGGGTGGTGAGCTAAGGAGCTAGTGGCCGCACATACATTTAGAATAGGGCTGGAGCTGGGAAGATGAAGATAAGAGATCCAAGAAGGTTGGTTGTAGGTGCCTAGGCCCTAGCCTTGGGGGTCAACTGATACCCTGTTAGCCCAGCAGAGAGGGAGGCTGCTGTGCAGGCTGAGGCTGAGGGCTACCCTGAAGTACTGCAGGGTACTTGTCAGTTCTCATGCCTCTTCCTTGGCCCTTTGAGGCTCTGTGGTCTTATTTTAATAGGTAATTATGGGGGGATGGCTCGCATTTATGGTGCCATCTACAACAAGAGAACCCCTTAAACCTCCCCACTGTAGAAATCTCTTTGCATCCCCAAGTTCAGCTTCATCTTCGGTCTTCACTGGGGATGGAGATGACAATAAAGCGTCTCCTCATGATGCTGGCCTATGATCTGTGTCACCTAGAGACAGATCACTCACTGTAGGAGACTCTTCCCTGGGAGAATAAGGAGATGAAGTGTATCACCTAACCCTGATGGGCCTCTGTTTGAAGAATCTTCGGAGTCAGAAGAAAAAGACTCAACCTTGCCTGAGATAGGCTCTATTCCCTCCTGCCCAGAACTATACAAGCACACATGGGCCCAGAAAAGGATGGGGAGGAGGTCTGGAAGGCTTTCTGCAGAAGGCACCACCTGGCATGGTGGGAAGGGGCGGGACATCCCAGGTGCAGAGGTGAGGCAGCTGTGGAGAGTGGAGAGCAGCGGGTGTGGGGCATGGGAGCAGTGCAGGGAGGAGCCAGGCCTGCCACTCAGATCAGGGTTTTTCTTTCTTTCTTCCTCCCCCCACTCCCCACCCCCGCTGCTGTTGAAGTGTTACTCAGGAAAGTGTCCTACCCTACTCATGTAGCTGAATAAATTGTCTCAAAGTGAACATGCTTGTGTAACCACTGCACCACCAAGAAACACAACATTCCAGACTCCCTAGAAAGCCTTGTGTTCCTCTCGGATGCCACTCCTGCCATGCAAAGGATTCTGATTGGTGAAGCATGGTCTCGGTTATCTGTTCCATTTTAAAAGGAGTGGTCTGGAGGGGGAAAGGGAGCATTCTGCAAGAGGCCCCTCCTTCTCGTCTGGGATGTCTCTTAGGTGCATGAGGCTCCTCCAGTCGCCTGAGGCCTCTGACCCTACTGCACAGTGGGCTGGGATGCTGGCTGTACCTCTCTTCTCCTTCCTTGTAGAATGCTTTCTTCTGAGGTCTTGAGGCTTTCAGAGAGAGAGAGTCAGGGTCGGAAAGGCAGAGCCTCCTGAAGCTAGGTCTCTACACCCAGCTAATGCCAGCTGCACTGAATCCTGTTCTTCAAAGCAAGCTTGAAGGCTCACACCAGGTCATAGGTGAAGAGCAACACTGCCCCTTAATAGAAGCTGCAACATTGGTCATGGCTGTGCTACAGCCCCAAGTTCCCTTGTCTCTTTTTGACCTTGGTCTAAGTGGTCTCCAAGTGTGTTCTCAACAATGGCTGTCTTTCAGACTGGTGCTCTGTTGGTGGGATTTATATGTGTTACTGGCGATGGTTAGGGCCACCTTCTCCTGATACTTTGAGAGAGTGTTCATGATGCACTAATCTGTCCATTCTGTCCCTGTGTTCATGGGCAATGTTCACTGCGGGGCTGTTGTACCTGGTACTGGTAAACCACCTGAACTATTGTGTATATTGCTGTCAAATGGATTTTCTGGGTCCTGGGCTTAGCCCACTGTCTCCACACCCTCCTTTAAAGTGGTGATCACCAGTGTATGTGCCACCCGCAGTATTTAGCGGCTAGAAGGAAGTTTTAGGAAGGCTTGCCTGCTGTACATCAGCCTGATGGGTATTTTTGCTCATTGACACCTGTGCAGATTCTGCAAGAGGCGCCTTATGCTGCCCTTTCTGAGCCCTGGCCTCAGGTTTCCAGGCTGGAGGAAGGAGGGCTAGCAGGCTAGCAGGCTGAGCAATTTTTCATGAGAAAGCTTTCTTCTCTGTGACACTTTTTCCATCCCTAGGTATTACCCATAGCTGATCCCCAACTGTCAGACAAAGCTCTGGGGACAAAGCTCAGAGGAATCTGCCAAAGCAGCCCCCATACCTGATTCTGCCAGCAGCAGGCAAATCTAGGAGACATGATATCCTTCTGACCTTGCCCCTCTCACTTAACTAGGGATTCTTGGGAAGAGAGTGCCCCTTTCAGGGCCTCCATTTCCTTATTTGTAGAATAGCAGAGACAATCTCTTTCTCTCTTTGTCTCTGTCTCTGTCTCTCTCTCTGTCTCTCTCTCTCTCTCTCTCTCTCTCTCTCTCTCACACACACACACACACACACACACACACACACACACACACCTGTCACAGCTACCACTACATTCTAGAACTAGACAACAGAAAACCTTTGGGGATGCTCTGGAGGTCTCTCAACTGAAGGCACATATCAGCTGGCTCACAGGGCTCACAGGTTCACCCTCACTGTACCAGGATTGCTATCTTCATTGCTTAGCTCCCATGTTCCATCCAACACCAAATGGTCCCTGGAGCCCTCAAGAACCATGCCCAAGGAAAGGTAGGTTAGACCTTTCTGATGAGACTTTGGAAATCTGAGAGAGGCTTGCTCAATATGCTGCAAACCTGCCAAGAACAGATGCAGGTAGTCAGATAGGGCCTCTCAGAGGACCCAGGCATGGGCCCCAAGGCCACTAAAGCTTGGAAAGACAGAGGAGACCCAGCTGGAGGCTGAAGGCATGCTGGTGGGTATAGTGGTGGTATACATGGAGGTTCGACTGCTGCTGTCTGCATACAAGATATAGAGGCCACTGGGGCTGATTCTAGAGTCTCTCAAGTATGAATTTCATGACCCTGAGCCTCTTGTAAGAGGAGCTACAGCCCCTAGCTTCCATGGGGCTCCACTTGGGCACCTGGCTTTATTCCCCAGGAGGTAGTCTGAGGGACATGGGCAGACATGGTCCTGTGCACAGTCAAGTCTCTCTGCTATTCTACAGATGAAGAAACTGAGGCCCTTCTGAGGGCACACTAGAGGTCAACTAGGGGACTCGGGGCTTTCCTGCGGTCCTGAACCCAGAGTTCATTGTCCTCTCTGCTTTCTCTTGCAGGACTCAGACAGCATAGAATTCACTCAGCACCTCCTTTGCCACAGCCTCCCTTCCCCAACATCACAAGAGCCTTGAGTTGTGATCGACTGGCAGGAGCCTTAGCAGGTGAGTGGATGGCCAGCTATATTGGTACTGGGAATCTGCCACCAAGGGGTAGCCAGGTATCTCTGGTCACCTGAATAGGAGATCTGGCTTGAGGAGCTGGGTGGGGAAATGGCTCATTTCCAATTTCTATTTGTTCCTGAGCTCCCAAGCTGGAGAGGAGAGAGCATAGGCCTAGCCTGGTTGTTGGGCACGTGGTTTTATTCTACTGTCAATGCCCTGTGTGTAGGCTCAGTAGGTCTCTTCATCCTGTTAAGGGATTTTGCCTTCTAGTTTAGTTCACGGAGATAATAACAATAGTCATAGTAATAATAACATCCTCTGCTCCTGTGGGTACCTGACTGTGCACTGGTACCATTTTCCTTCCGTACCTACCCTTGAGGAGTGGCTGTCACCATCACCTTTGTACAGGTGAGGAGACGGAGGTCACATGCCGTTCAAAACCTGGGTTCAAGGCTAGATCTGTGCACCCTTGAGGCCTCTCCTGGTTTCCCCACCCTGGGGCTCCTTTTTAAGGGTGGGGCTGAGTCTCCTCAGTAGTGATAATAAGTGGAAAAAGAGAAATCTACGAAGTGACAATGGCTGCTGTTTGCTGCGATCTAGCTTTCTCTGATCCAGCTCCCTCTAGAAGTTGGACATTTCGCATTGAATGAGGTAACTGAGGCCTAGAAAGGGTGGGCTACAGAGGCAGGAATTGACAGGGCCAGAACTGGTATTGATTAATCACACTGCACCCTAGCTCTCCTTTCTGCTGGGATCCCTCCCTGCCATGAGAGTAGGATCTATATTATGGTAGAAAGCCCAGGAATGAACCTTGAGGAGTGGCCCTCAAGCTGACCTGGAGAAAGAGAGAATGTTACTATGTTGATATAGAGGGAGTGTGCAAGACCAAATGGAAGACAGGGCTCCTATAGAGAGTCCCAGGGAAGCAAACATTAACTCAACAGCCATTCCTCCTGCACCCAAGTACCCATGAGAATCTGTTGGAATTAGGACCAGCTGTATCATTTGCAGGACCCAATGAAAAATAAAAACCAAAGTCAGTTGTGCACAAAGTATCAAGGATTTCAAGATGGTGATGGCACAGTGAAGTCCTTTAAAACTTGAGAACCAGTGTACCAAAGTGTGGCCCATGAATCCAGATATCCATAGAAGTGGAAGCAATCAAGTGAGTGTTTGGGCTTCAGCACTTACAGCCATACACAGCTCACTGACCCTGCCCCAGGTCCCACCACTTACAAGGCATACACAGCCTGCAGACCCTGCACAAGGCCCCTCAGCCTCTGAGCCTCATCCACTATTTGAGCCACAGTGCCCCCTTCCACAGCAGGAGGTTCTGTGATGCCAGAGTTTATCTTTTCCCAAGCAACTGGACACAAGCTACATTAGGGTGTGTGAGAGCTATCTTGGATATCCTGTTCCATCCTGTCCCTGCATGGACTGTCAGCCCCATCTCCACTAAACAGGCAGTCTAGGTTTTGATATTTCTCAAGTCCACCAGATGTGGAGGCATGTATGACAAGGGACAGAGAAAAGGGAAGCTTCAGCAGCAGAGTTGCTCCAGCAAAGTCCAGAGCTTTCCATTTGCAAAGTCTCCTGCTTGGTCTCCACACCCCCACCTACCCCACCTACCCCCCCCCCCCCCCCACCTGTTTCTGTCCACTTGGTCTTGTGGGTTGGATGCCTGGAGCCTTCTGCGCCCCGGTGCTTCAACCAGGTGCTGTTTCTTGTGGTTCTCTGCAGTGGGCAAAGTGCTTGCATAACTCATTAGATCTCATAAAAGGCATTATTCCTATTGACTGGATGCAAAAAAAAAAAAAAAAAAAAAAAAAAAGTGGAGGCTATGAGAGGCCTACACTTACTCCAAGCTTCTGAGCTGTGATAAGAGCCACCCAGGCCATGAGATGGATGGTGGCCATAGAGGACCATACATGAGCTCTGCCAAGAAGTCTGACTCTTCCCTCTTTGTAAAATTTAGCTTCAACCCCTTGTGCTAGAGAGGCTCTAGGTTCTAGGCTGCTGAAGATGACATAGCATGTCCTGGAGGTCTGGTCCACCAGAGTAAGGTGGCCCTCATCCTTGTTCATTCAGAGGGGATACCACTGAGTCCACACAAAGCCTGGGCATCACAGCTGGAAAGACCAGATGCAAAGGAGAGGGTGTCCTGTCAAGTTGTGACAGTCTGCCCCTTTGGTGGCTGGAACGTACTGAGGAAGGGCACACTGGATGATTCCAGTGAACATTACGGGATTAAGAATGTGAACTCAAGCCAGGCAGTGGTGGCACACGCCTTTAATCACAGCACTTGGGAGGCAGAAGCAGGCGGATTTCTGAGTTTAAGGCCAGCCTGGCCTACAGAGTGAGTTCCAGAATAGCCAGGGCTACACAAAGAAACCCTTTCTTAAAAAAAAAAAAAAAAAAACAAGTGAACTCAGGACCTAGACTCTGGGGTGTCTGTGGCTCCATTTCTCTATTTTGTTTTTTATTGCCCCACAATATATTTATATTCTAATGACAACGCCTCTTTGAGCCCCACCTCCTCATCCGCAGGTGAGGGGGAGAATCTGCTTTGAGAGGGGTCAAATGTTCACTGTACCTAGAGCAGGCCTGTGGATAGGTGGTGGGCAGCAGTCGGGGTATGTGACATGGTTAACCCCAGCCGTGAGAACACACACACTCAGTTCCTAGAGAGAGGCTTGCCTGTGATTCAAATCACTAAGAAGACATAGTGGGAAAGGGTGGGAAAGATCTGGACTCCTGATGAGTTGATTCCATGCATGTTCCGTGGATAGCCACATGACAAGAGTCACCCACTCTGGCCCCACTGGCCCCCAAGCTCCAGGGAATGATGTAATCATCTGTAATCTGTGCATTTCTAGAGTTAAGCACAGTGTGGACTGCCTGAAAAGACCTTGGGTGCCAAGGCCAGCACGCAGAAAGCTGGCTGGGCCCAGCCTGAGATCAGGCAGAACTAAACTTCCAGGGCCGCCTGTGGCATGCCTGTCAGTCTTCAGTCCAGCTGAGAATGCATGCCCCAGCCCCTGCCCGGAATTTGTGGCCTCTAGGCCACCCCTCCACCAGCAGCTTCTGTAGCTTGCCCTGCCCCACCCCCACCTCTGCTACTCCAGCTTGGAGCTGGAAATAGTCTACAGGCTGCTGCTCATTCCTGCACCTGTGGGTCAGTAGGGTGGGGCTGCCTTGTCATCAGGTCTACTGTGTGACCTTGGATAAGTCCCTGTCCTTCCTCTGTTGTTGTTCCTCGGCCTATACAACCAGAAGGTAAACGTAAAGGCATCAGCAAACCCAGTGAAAGTTGAATTTGTTCTATCTTAACAGATGAGAAAACTCACAACACAGAGAGAGACTAGGGAACCTACCCAGAGTCACACAGCCATGGTGGAGCTGGGACCAAGCCCAGTTTTCTCTGAAAGCTATATGTTCTCCCTGCTGTCAGACTAACTCTCACAGGCACTGGTACCATGCTGGACCCTCATGCTAAATTCAAATGGTAGTTAGGGTCAGTGCAAATCCAAGGCAGCACTCACAGAACTGTGGTGGACAGGCACAGAAGTGACCAGTCAGTGAGAGTGAAGACCAAGGGAGTAGCCAAGAAGGATGAGGATCAGTATAGCTTTCCTCACGGGTCTGCCTGGGGCATCTGTGTGTCCTGGCAGCCTCACACACAGCCAGGAAGGTCTATTCAGCCACAGCTGAAAGCAGGTGCTTCAGCCACTCCTCAGGCTCCAGATGCTCATACCCAGACTGGTCTGGCTTCTTCCGTAGTGAGAGCAAGGGCAGTTCTCTGAAGATAGAGACATAACCTCGGTTCCCAGGTTGAGGGAACAGGGATAGAGATGAATGGCTTACTCCTGTAACTGGACCCTTGGGCCCCAGCAGGTCCTGAAGCCCCCAGTACCTTTTCTGGGAGGGAAAAGCCTACCTACTTAAAGGCAGGAAGAGGACAGTCCAAGGGGGAGCCAACCACCACCTTCTTCTGTCACCTTCTGCACATATGTCAGTACTCCACGAGGGTCTGAACTCAACTTGTGAGTTTGGGGTGTATGTTCCTGGGGGACACGTTGGGATTATAGAAGCCGAGAAACCAAGCTGGGGATACACAGCTATAGCGACATTATGGCAGACACAAGAGGCTATGATTGTGTATGTAGCATCCTTCTGAAGGTGGGCTAAGCTAGGTTTCTCTCAGGCTCTACCAGTTATCTATTTATGTAGAACTGAGGGCCCAGGTGATCCTCCCAAGGCTGTGGCAGGTGGTTCAGGCTCTGATGCAAATGTAGTACGTGGGAGGCCTTCATGGCTGACACCATCTTCAATCAGTGGAAGTTCTGGGCCCTGTGGGCTCCTCGCTGATCACCCCATATTGTGTGTCTAGCATGGCTGACTCACAGTGATCTTGGTCTCATCTTTTTCTTGTTGGTAGCTATAGCTGTGGGCCTCTTGGACTCCAATTCCTGGGATCCCCCTGAGTCTCCTGCAACCTAGAAGAGTGCACTGCTGCCCTACAACAAGTGGTGGCAAAAAGTGACTGAACCCAAAGCCTCTCCATGACCTTTGACTCAGGTCATTCTCAGAATACCAGCTGGGTGTCAGCCTGATTCCAATGGGGAAAAACTGGAGTCAGAGAAGGCAGGACATTTAGCCAAGGTCACACAACCCATCCAAAATCAAGCTGAGGATCACAGGTCCTGGTCGTGCTCTTCTGAGGACCAAGCAGATGTTGCCTGTATGTAAGGGAGCCACTGGCTAATGCTGCTGGAGGTCCAGAGGAGGCAGGGCCGTGCACTCCTCCCTTCTGGACTTCATCTGCTCTAATTGGCCACAAGCTCTGGTGCTGCTGACATTTACCTGGTAGGGAGAAGGGCCTCTCCCTCTTGCATCAAGATGCTAAAAATAGCTAGGGCCAGCTTCCCACAGCCCCTGCCCAGCCTGCGCTTGCTCTCCGCCTCAGTGACCTTTATCCTGGGGTGGCACTAGGCTCCGCCTTGCAGTCTGAGGAGGAGCCTCTGTCAGGTCTCCATGTCCTCCAGCTGTCCACAGTGGCCCTGCTGGTACCCAGCTCCCTCTCCTTGCTTCCCCATGGGCATTCCCTGTCTATAGTGGTCACCCTACCCCTGGGCTTCAGCAGGGACATATTCCCGTCCCCACTGATGGGGAACTCAATTTTCATCCTGCTCTATGCTGGACCCAGACACAGTGAAGCATTTATCCCTGTTTGTCTGTCCTTATCCTTCCGGCAATGAAGAGGAGGCAGGCTTTGGCCTGGATGTTGGAAGCCTGCGTGTATCCCCCACCTCTGAAGGTGGACAGCACTGTGACCATAGAACGGGACAAGGATGTACTGAGGCAATGTACAGAAAAGCTGGGTCAGGAACTAAGCAGGAACTGGGTTTTTCTCATACAGCTCTACTGGGAACCTAATAAATGAGAATGATATGCTGGAACAAGAAAGGAACGTTCCAGAACAAGCTAAGGATTGGCAACTTCATGTTCTTCCGGTCAGGGCCTCTTGCCCATTCCCCATGTACTCCCAGCGTGGCCTGCCATGCCTGCCTAGCCAGTGTTTGTCTGGTTCGTGTCCTGGGTCAGCATGACCAGAAGTGTGTGGACACTGGCCTTCATCCAGTGGCTGGCTGGCTTTGGACTCAGCCCAGTGGAAACAGAAGTGGTTTTCCAGGTTTGGGATCGTGCCTGGCACATGGGCTACCCCAGCGTGCCTCGGTTTCCTCAGCCGAAACAATATGATAATGACGTAACTTACGCTAAGTAGTACGCCGCCGGCTCAATCATCAGCACCTGCGTACACAGAAGAGTGCGCATGCGCACACACATCCTGTTAGCTTGCGGGATGCGTAGGCTGCGCCTCCTGCTATGAGGCTAGTTGCTCAGTTGGTGGTAATGACAGTGGCCACCTGCCGTGTTGAGTGACTGGTGTCAGCTGCTGAGCACAGCACATGGGATGCCGAATTCAGTCTCCAAACCTACCCGCACAAGGTCCTTATTGTACACTTCATTCCAGATGCGGAGACTGAGGCACAGAGAGGCCACCCACAGTTGGAAAGGGGTGAAACTGGAAGTCAGAATCAAGAATCAGCCCAAATTCTTGAGTGGTCAAACAGCTGAGCATGCCTCCCCCAGCCCCAGTGCTAGTACACGAGTTCCGCATCCTGGAGAGTCGACTCTCTTTTGGGTGACACAGGGTGGGCGACAGGGCCAGCTGTGGCTGGACAGAATGCCTCTCCTCCACAGACCCACTTGGATCTCTCTCAGCCTGGGGACTTACTGGTTCTGTTTGGACTTGACCCTTCCCATCTGTGCCTTATAGACTGTTGTTCCCTGCTGGGTGCTGGTCACCCCTCCCCTTGTTTCCAGACCTACTGCTGTGTTCCTCCTCAACTGCTCTCCTCCATCCTATTCTCAGGAAGGTTCTAAAACATGCCATCCAGGTCTTTTACCCTGGTTGCGCCAGTAGCTGGCTGATGGATCATGGGCTGATGCTTACCAGGCCTCAGTTTCCCCATTTGCACAGAGGGTCTCAGCAGCAGCTCTCCTTCCATCCTTCTAAAGATTTCTGGAACCCCCCTTTAATTGACATCCTGTGTGTGTGTGTGTGTGTGTGTGTGTGTGTGTGTGTGTGTGTGTGTGTGTGTGTGTGATGTGCTCAAGGTCACAGGCAAAGGTCGCTTTCCTTCTACCTTGTCTTGTTGTTTGCCCTTGTGAACACAGACACTAGACTGGCTGGCCTGTAAGTTCCTGGGGATTCTCATGCCTTTCATCTTAATGTGCAAGCACTGGGATTACAGATACGCACCACTGCCTCTTGTTTTGCAGCAGTTCTGAACTGCTCTGTGTGGGACTCGGGTCTTCCACTCTCTCACAGAGCTCAATACCTATTGAGTCATCTGTCTCTCTAGCCCTGGGACTTAAGAGGAAAGGCAGAAGGAGCCCCAGCCCCAGCAGGGCCTTTCCAGTGCAACGATGGAAGACACCATTGACAAGGGAGAGGTATCTACAGAGGGACAGAGTGGAGCCAGAAACAGCTGCTGCCCTGTTACCCCTCTCCAGGCCAGGACTTTGGGGGTGAGGAGCCAGTGCTTCTTGGGGTCCTGGGTCATTTGTTATCGATATAGACTGCAGTGCATGTTGAGGTCAGGTCTCCTATGGAAGAAGCCTGGGATATCATCTACACCCACCTCTGCCTCATCCCATACCCTTTAATCATCTCTGGGCTGTGTCCCTCTCATCTTGCTCCTGCCAGCAGCCAGGCCTTACCGTATCTCTGCCTCTGTCACCCTCTCGAATCCTTCTCTGTCTCCCCAGATTCTCATCACAACCAGGGAAAAAGTCCAAATTAGAAGATGGCATCAAGGTCATCTTGCTGGCTCAGTGAGGTCTAAGAGCTGTTTGGGCCTCTCTTAGTCCATCTGAACCTCTGGCTTTTGGTGGTACAGATAGTGTGGCACCTCTGTGCAGGACTGGCTTTGTGCCCAGTTCATGTGCTCAGCCTCACTGTGGATGCAGTGCATTCTGGACCAGAACAACAAAGCTTTTACTATTTCCCCACACTCTTCTCAGACACTACCTAGAACTGCTGCCTCCAGCTACACAGAGTGGCTCGGGCCCAGCTTCCGGAAACAGGAGCTGCCTATCTGCTCACATAGATGTTCAGCCTCAGAGAGGGTGGAGCTGCTCAGTGGGGAGTGAGCAGGCTCACATGCTCCCAGCTCTGCAGCTATGTGACTTTGGGCAGCCTGGATAATTTACGACATAAGGGTAACAATAGTGCCTTCATCACAGGCGCTGGAATTAAATGAGGTGACATGTAATAGGAGTGTTTTTGGGATCCTAGGACATTGTATGGATAATGAGTACAGTGCTTATCTTTTTTTGGGGGGGGGGGTCAGGACAGGGAAGTACTTCATTCTTGAGCTGTCCAGTTATCTTCCCCAAAAAACCTTACTCAGTCTTTGATGTGACTTTATTTCCCACCCCACCTTTCTGTCCTAGCAATCCTTCCCAGGGCTCCTGACACCCCAAGAACCCCACCCAGTGTTTGCTGGTCTATGTTGTCTCTTTGTTACCCCATCTCCACTGAGCACCCTCTGATCCCACCTCAGGGTTTATTCATTTTCTCCTCACAAGTGTCTGGACCTCAAGGGTGGGGGCTAACGACAGTTTGTTGGGTGAACCCATGTTCAAGCAAAATCATCTCCAAGGGCAACACAGCTGTAGCCAGCCAGGATTCCAGGTCTACTGCTGCTGAGGTTGTATCTGGGCCACCTGGAGCCAGGAACAGCACTCACCCTAGCTTCAAGAGGCTCAGCAAGCATCCTGGAAGGTGATTTGCCACAGGTTCCCCTGTGGTCCAAAGCCTCTCTCTGAGCTACTGGGTTGTGTTTTGTTTGCGGAGGTCCTGCCCCACCCCCACAGTCCTCTGTTAAATCGTGTTATTATATTTAAACAAATCAATTCCATTGCAGAGTTTTCCCGTCCTAATGATGAGTTTGCAGTGCAGATACCATTGATTTCTCTCAGTCCTGAAAACCAGCTGATGAATGACACCCAGTGCTTCCTTGGAGAAGCACTTAGGCAGCCCTGCATGAGCCCCAAGCTTCCCAGGGACACTGCCCCTCACCCTCCCCAGCTGCTGCCTGCAATTGGGATTGAGGTCAGGGGCCAAAGGAGACCCTCCAGCCCCTCCCTAGATGGAAGGAATGTCCTAGTAGGTTCTACTCCTGCACACAAGACTTGTATTGATTTTTGGCCCCAGGCAGGACTTACAGAGCAGAGAAGCCTGGAGGTGGGATGTTGATTCTAAGAATCCAAAGCACCTTCTTAGGAGTTGGCATCTAGTCCTCAGACCTGGTGGGGTTGCCGGTAAAAGCCATTTGAGCTGCTTTTGGGAAGGGGGGGTGTCAAGAGCTGCCTGTGCTGGAGAGGTGAAAGGACTTCCCTTTGGGGAATCCTTCAGAACCCACAGGATTCAAAGGTACTCTTAAGCTGCCACCCAGGGCTTTGGCTCTCAGATCCCTGCATTACCTGCTTCTTTGAGTTCCTGTGGGGAGACACTGCTGTTCCCAGGTAGAGGGGCCTCTTGCCCGTCATAATGGAAATAGAGTGGACCCTGAGGGCCAATCGGATTCCCAGTTGTACTTCTGTAATGTCACGATGACAGGGGGGCTGCCCCATTGACGACCTTCCTCTAAAGCCACCCTGGGCTTCTGTCTGCTTGAGTGCAGGCCCTTTGCAGTTTTGGGGCTTGGCCATCCACGGCAGCACACTCAGGAGCCTGGGAACTGTCTGGTGGGAGACAAGAGGGAGTGACAGAGAGTGCGATGAACCTCAAAGAGCCTGCCTGGCCTCGATGCCTCCAAATGCTGATAATGGCAGCCCAGAACGCCCAGGGATGGAGCTGAGGCCAATTTGCTGCCCCTCCCCCCTCCCAGCTCACTCTTTGTTTTAGAGACCAGAGCTTGTGGCCAGGAGGAGGGAGCTGCTCTTCAGCCTCAGGCTGCAGTGGCTTTGGAGTGGGTGGGGGTAGGGGCTGTCCAGTGCTTCCCAGGCTTCTTGAGACCACCCCTCACCAAGGACCCCAGGCTGGCCCCATCTGCACCCTTCCCACACATTCCCAGCGCCCACCCCAGCAGCCTCCCTTCCTGCAGACTGACAGCTCCTGTAATCAGGTTAGCCTCCCTCTGCTCAGTGCTTGCTCTGCTGAGCCAGACCAGCTGCCTCTAATGGTGGGTCCACCTGGCCTTCTCTGTGGTGCTGGGGTTGGGGGAGGGGAACTGAGGAAAGAATCACCACGCGGGGTAGGGGGAGGGAGGATGAGCAGCTCTCCAAGTGGACCTCTCTAGGAGTCCTTATCTGGAATCTAAGACCCTGCTTCCTTCTCCCACCTCCAAGAGTGCAGCAACTGCCCCTCTTCACAGGTATTTATTATATTCCTTAGAAAACTTCTATGCATCCTTGAAAACCCAATTCCAGTCTCTTCCTCTAGGCTACTTCTCTGGCCCCCACCTGCACTGGGTGCTCCGCTGGCCTGGAACTTATCAGAGCCAATGTGTTGAGAGCATTATTCCTGGATCTAGTTACTCAAGAGGTTCAGGAATAAAAGAAGAAAAATATTTTCCTGAAAAATATTTTTGTATGTACCTCAGGTGGCAGCTTGAGAAATACCCAGAAAATGTCCAGGGCCAGCCAAAGAACTAAGCAACCAGAAGAGAGAGAGCCGGTCAGGAGGGTCAGGACAGCTGCTACGCTACAGTCCTCGCACACGACAGTCCACTTCCTGCCAAAGAGGTCCATTCTGGGCTTCTCTAGATACATACCAGACCTGAAATAGACCCATGGGGCCTTGGTGGTATCTTCACAGCCCCTCCTCCATGCTGGGCATCTTGACTTCTCTCCTCTTGGGCCCTGCTCAGTGCCAGGACCCTTGCCAGCCAGCAAGGCCAGGCTATGCTCTCTGTCCCTGCATTTGATTTTTATAAATATGGTGTACATGTAGAGTCTGCTGCACCCCAGCAGCGCCGTGTTTAAGGACTGGAGTACTACTGCAGGCGTGATTGTGCTACCAAATCCACCAGCTGCCTAGTTACCATTCATCTTGCATTTATCTCTGCTAATTAAAAAGAGAGGAACTCTTTAACAACTTTTACGTAAATACTATATTTGTTCTATGTAAAGATGGTATTCAGATTTGCTGGTGATTAGCTGATTGTCTAATCTTGTGCCTGTCACACATGATGACCTTGTCTCCCCGCGCTTGGCCCCCACCACCTCAGAACTCAGATACACTGAAGGATCCCGGTTGGGTGTTGGGGGAAGGTAGTCAGAGGACTTGTCTGGGGCCCAGGGGGTCACCAGGAATGTTCAATACCATGAGTGCTTAGGGTACAGTCTGACTGATGGAGCTGGGGAGGGAACACCTGGCTCATACCTCTGTACTTATGGGGAAATTGAGAACCCCACCACCTTCCAGCAAGAGGTAGACTATACTTCTGGTGTGTAAACTCACCTTCTAGGACTTGTCCAGTATGTTGTACACCTTTTGGGAGATGGACTAAGAACTCGGGGCTCAAACTGTCCTTCCTATGGACGAAAGGGGTAGCCTGGCTAAGCCTGTGTGCTCTTTTAGAAATCTCTGTCTCACTTCCTGTCTGTGCCCTAGCTCCCCAGCAGCCCGAATGCGCATGGACACATCCGCCCCACCTAGACAGAGGCTCCCCAACGGCAAGCCTGTACTCCCCCAGGCGTTGCACACTGATGTGCTGGGAAACAGGTGTGGGGCTGATTTCACATTTTTTTAATATTATGTATTTATTTTCATGTGGATTAGAAAATATGTATAATTAGTATATAAGACCCATGATTTGGCAGACGATAGTACTTTAGATGAGGCTATATAAAAAAGGTGATTAGTTTTAAATGATTTAAATAATGATACTTAAATAATTAAGGTGGAACACAGATGGGCTTGCAGTATCTAGTGACAGAGGAGGGGACATACTGAAAGAACCCGAGTGACAATGACTACCAAGTCAAAGCCAAACCCTGGCTTTGGGAATCCAGAGACCTGAGTCCTGACTGCCATTCCCTGGTCTATAGATACCTTACCTCATCCTAGGTGCAGATGGCACTCCTGGATCATTCCAGAGTCTCCTCAACTCTATGGGCCATGTGCAGTGTGAAGTGGGAGGACCTGTGAAGTGGGTGGCTTCCTGCCCAAGGTCAGTTGACACAGGGCACAGGCCCATGTCCTGGCCTCTCTGGTGTCGTAGGTTGTAGATAGGAGGTCAGTGAGCCCTGGCTGGCTCCCTCCTGTCTCTGTCTTCCAGGCCAGTCTCAAGACACTAGGGCTGGACAGCTCCAAGACTCTGGTGGCTTCTAGCCAGGGTTTTCATCCTGCCTGCCACTTCTGAGACCTTGATTTCCTCCTCTGTTCAGTAGGAGATGGTAGTCCTGAAAGCCATTTGAGAGCCAAGTGCAGAGTGCTCCTTGGAAAGTACTCAAATCGGCCATGGCATACTGTGGGTGCTGGGTGGAGCCCTGGGCCACCCACCTCCTGATATGCTATCTGTGGGAGGGAACCCCAGTACTACCAAACACTCTCAGTTGGTCAACCCTTGGGTGATCCTGGAGGCCTTAGGGGCAAATGGGAGACCAGGGATGAACAAAGGCATGGCTGGAGTGGCCTCTTCCTCTTCCTCCTCTTCCTCTTCCTCTTTTTCCTCCTATTCCTTTTTCTCTTCTTCCTTCTCTTCTTCCTTCTCTTCTTCCTCTTCCTCCCCATCCTCCTCCTCCTCTTCTACCTCCTGTTCTTCTTCCATCTGCGACCAGTTAGCCTGTTCCACCATCATTTGACCTCTTGACTCCAGGATTCCAGCAACTCTCCCTGCCTTCTATAAAACTATCTGCAAACCTCTCAGGAGCTCACTGTTAGTGTAGGCTGGCCCCTGTGGTCACTCCTCTCCAGCCTCCTCTTCTCTCTGACATGGGATACAATCTGGCAGCGTGCTGGGTGACCTTAAACAGCCTCCTTCTCCACCCCACTTCGGTCCCTAGGGTGCCAGTCCTGTCCATTTCTAAGGCCTCTCTCCCTCCAAACCCTGTCTACCTGCCCTGGCAAGTGGAGGCAGCATCCATTTCTGTCTATGCAGAAGACCCAGCATGGTAGAGCAAGCAGGGGGCCTATTGTCTTGCTGGGGTGTTGGTGCCAGGTGGGATGAATGGGTGATGTTATTCATGTATGAATGCATAAATGAATGGGTATACTTAGTTAGCATCCACCCTTGGTTGCTGCTGCTGCTGCTGCTGCTGCTGCTGCTGCTGTTGGAGTCTCTCCAGCTTCTCAGAGCAGTGTCTGAGAGGACTGGTCACGGCACAGTGCCAGCCTGTCTGGGTTCATATCCTGGCAGTGACCTTGAGCTGTTTTCTTCATGTCCCTCTATGTTTCCTCATCTTTTAAAATGGGTACATCATGTACTTCCTAGTATGTCCCGAGATTAAATGAGTCAGTTGACATAAAGTACTTAGAATGGTACAGCTAATGGCCCTTTAAAGTTAGTTGGTATTAACAGTTTCATTACCACGAAGATGATTAGCAAAAATTAGGGAGAAGCTGGCTGTCTTGGGGTTCCTGGGAGCTATGGACTGTTATAGGTAGAGAGATGCAGTGAGTTGTAACTGGGAACTTCTCTTTCTAAGCGTGTCTGGTCAGTCATTTAAAGAAGCCTCGCCAGAGACAGGATTTGGATCCCTTAGAATCCAGAAGTTTGTTCTGATTTTTCTAACTCTAAATAGAAATTTACAATTCTAGAAATTTTTTCAAGAGGGTCTTCAAAATGGCAGAAACTTTAGCCATTATAAACCTGAACTACAGTTTGTCACTGTGCCTGTTTCTATGTTCCCCCTTCAGTGGTCCCAGTAGGAGGCAAAGTCCCTCTTAGCCTTGACCATGCAGTGTGCAGCTTGGCCTCTTCAATGCAGTTCCCCAGCCTGAGCATGGCCTGAAGGATTCCAGGCAGCCCACAGGGAGAAAGGGTCCCCAGAACACCTCCTGCCAAGGATGTGCAGCACTCCAAGGCCTGGCGCTAGGCGCTGTTGCTGCTGCTTTGCTAAGCTGAGGGTCACTGCAAGCAGGCTGAGACCTCCCTACTCTCTCTCTCTCCTGCCCTGTGTATGCCCTGGTGTGGGTACTGGAAGGCAGTTAGGCTATGGGAAGCAGTTTGCTGAGTTGTTCGGTTGTCATTGAAGTAGCTGGCTGTGTGCCGAGTTTAGTGTCAAATCAAGGCCCCTGTGTCCTGTGTCAGGTCATTGGCCTGGCCGTCAAGGATCCTTTTGGTCACTAAGACCACAGGATTCTCACCTGAAGGAGAAGGAGAAGATGGCATCAGCCCCCTTACTGGTAATCTCAGAGTGAGGAATACAGAGAACCGATAGCTCATAAGGGCAGGACAGATAGAACTAGCTTCCAGAGGATAGACAGTTAGCTGGAGAAGACCCCTGCATAGGCACTGTGGACACTTGCTGCCTCTGCTGGCATCAGGGCCTCTAGACCCTGCTCTGAGAGGGCCATTTATAACTCACAGCTGTGCAGTCCTGAGCCCAACTGACTGTGGTAAACCGATCTGGCTTCAGGAAGTCCCAACCCAAGGCCACTCCCAACTCGACCCCACGCTCTCCTCACCTCCTGACACCCACATCCTGTTCTCAGCAGGAGAGCAGGCAGTGGGGCCCAGCCAGGGTCTCCTGCTGCAAAGCACCAGGATGGCCCTAGAACTGTGAAGCCATCAACAGTATGGAGGCCTATTCCAAAGACAAATATAGAGGGAGCCCAAGGTCAAAAGAAGGCTGGTGGCTGCCCTAGAGTCCACAGGATCAAGGATCAGGAGTATGGGTTGTAGAATCAGGGGCGTGCTTGGAGCTCCCAATATGATCCAAAGAGGGGTTGGTGCTTCTAGCTCCTGCCAACCACTACTGCACCCCAGAGGAGCCTGATGGGAGAAAGAGGAGGGCTTCAGGGAATCCTGGGAAAGGACACCATCTTGGATCTCCGACTTCTGCATTACCACCTTTGTCCTGTTGCCTCATTCTCTGGAGGCTCCTGAGACAGTGTAGAGCTAGGCATAGGCTGGAGAGAGGCTACTGCTGCAAGCTTCCAGCTCCTGAGACCTGAGATGTAGGCTTTGTCACATCCCTTGGACCCAATGCTTGGGGCAGGCACTTACCTCTCTGCCTTGTTTTCTCTGCAAACACTTTTCTGCCAAACTCACTCTAGTGAGTTTGTAGAAACTTGGCCCAGGAAACTTTAGACGTTTGTGACCAGATTCTAAAATCAGAACCAGAAAGACCATACATTTTGTTTTATTTATTTATTTATTTATCTATATTGTGTATTTATTAAAGTAATTATTAAACATTAGAAATGCCTACCTCTCTGTGGCTCTCCTCTGCTACATACTGGGTCTGGAGGATGGGGAGATAGAGACAGGTAGATCCCTGAGGTTCAGCAGCTGGCCAGTCAAACAGAACTGGTGAGCTCCAGGTTCAGTGAGAGACCCTGTCTAAAAAAAAAAAAAAAAAAAAAAAAACCCAATGTGGAAAACTAGGTGTAGTGGTAGACACCTTTAATCCCACCACTAGAGAGGCAGAAGTAGGCAGATCTTCATGAATTCAAGACTACTCTGGTCTTCATAGTAAATTCCAAACCAGTCAAAGCTGGTAAGACACAGTAAGACCATGTCTCAAAAACAAACAACGAAGATAGAGAGTGAATACAGAAGACTTCTCCAAGTGTGCACATGTACACATACAAAAACTAATAAATAAGGGCTGTAGAAATGGCTCAGTGGTTAAGAGCATACATTACTCTTCCCAAGGACCTAACTTTGCTTTCCAGCACTCACACTGCCTGTGAGGGGATCCAATGACTGGCCTCCAGCCTCCATGGGCACCTGGAGGTTTCCTCCTGTGCACATACCCACACAGAGACATACATACAATGGTGGGTTATGGAAGAGCAGCTCCAGCCCTGTCCCGGGAGGGCACATCATGCAGACTCTGGATCTCAAAGTCATTCTTACCCCCTTGAGGGGATCCTCAGGGCTCTGTGCAGTGTCTGACTGTCCCAGGAGGTGAGGAGAGCTGGGTGCTGGTTCTGTGGCAGGTGCTTTTGATATGGGGGATAAATAATGAAAATACAACTGACTGGTTGTCCTGGACGGTGATTTTTATGCTTTTGAGGAGTCATGGACAATGAGTGACCATGAGAATTCCATGTGTCGGGGGATAGTAGCATTTTGTTTTTAACACTTATTCATTTCCTTGTTTGTTTACAATTGAGGACATTTTGCAGGTCTCAGCAAACATGTGGATTGAACTCAAGTTGTCATTCACCTGCTTGAGGCTGGGTTTTAAGAAGTGAGATGCAGACAGGAAAAAGAGGTGTCATGCAACATGAGGCAGGGGGCTCTTATGGCTGGTTAAGTGGGGCCTCTTGTGAGTTTGGAGGCTAAGGCAGTGGGAGGGTGAGGAGGGTCTCAATTGGAGACAGAGGATAAAGAGAGGTGGTGGCTATAATTCAGGAGCATGAACTCAAGAGGCTTGTTGCCAGGTTTTGGGACTGGGTGTACTGGGGAAGAGATGAACCCTGCATCAGGCTTTCTGTGGACTCAGATGGAGGACCCTGTGGATCAAGGATGGTCAGGGCAGACTGCTGGTGGATTTGGGACAGAGCCAGAGAAGGGAGGTTAACATTTTCCCTGGACTGCTGGGGAGTTTAGAGTGGTACCTGAGCAGGCACTTTACTTTGGATGGGTGGGGGCACTGCACTTTGAGCCACAGAGGGCAGAACCAGAAGCAGCTAGACCTGAGTCTGGAAACAGAGGCTGCGGCTAGGGAGACACATTCAGGAATTGTTTATAACTGATGTTGCAAGCGATGCAGCCAGTGAGGTCACCCTGAGAGAGCTTGTGGAGAGTGTGGAGGCCAGGAGTCTAAGTCTGAGTCACAGCCATCTGGCCCTGGGGAGGAGGACAGATGGGGAGGGGACAGGGATGGATGCCATGTCAGGAGGGGGCAGCCAGGGAGACAGAGGAGAGCAGAGCCATCTCTAAGTGGTCAGAGGGATGTAAACAGGAAAGCAGGGAAGGGCACTTCAATGCAGAGGAAACAGAGGGAGCATGCACAAAGGCTCAGAGGCCTTAACAGGGAAGCAGTATTCAGAGATGGCTATTGGAGAGGAAGAAGAGACAGGTGAAGAGGATGCTAGGGGTCCCACTGGGCTAACAGAGAGCCTATGTCCTGGTCCTCTGTACATCTGTAGAGGCCCCACCAGGCTTCTTAGCCCTGCCTATTTCTCACTCCTTGAAAAGTCCTCTTGGACTGTTCTGACCTCCTGCCCATCTAGGGCTCTTGATGCCCAAAGTTATGTCTCTCCCCGTAGCACTTGTCTAAATCACAGGGCTCGAGGTGGCAGTGCAAGGGAAAGACCTCCATTGCATCCCTGGGCAGGAGCTGATCTCTGCTTTAAAAGAGAGCCACTTTTCTGGGTTGCCAAAGGGTTAGAAAGCCAGCCTAGTAGTCAGGGCACCCTGCCTTGGCAGGGGACTGTGTTCTATCCTGTGGTCATTTTCTTTTCTTACCTAGGCTCTGTCTCGGTATGTCTCCTCTGGGCCAGGGCAAGGCTGGTGAGCTACAGAAAGAGTACTTGTTGCTGTCAAGGATGAGTTGATGTCAAGGAGAGTGGGGGTGTTCTCCCCTTGCTATCCTGACAGGACTTTGGAAGCTATATCTGCCCTGTGGACACACTCAGAATCTCTGAGCCATCTCCTTCCTCTCTAATGACCCTGCAGGTCCTTCATGTGCCCCAGGGCAGATAGGCAGAGGGAACAACAGTGGGTCCCCATAACAGCCCCTCCCCAAAGCTTTTGGAAGTACAGATGAGGCTGGGTGGCCTGTGGGGTGTGGCAGAACAATGTGGAAGTCCTTAGAGAGAAGCACTGCTCTACCTGTGGACTCAGCCTAGATACAGGTTCAGCAGGACAGAGTTTTGGACACTAGACACAGGAACAAGGCCAGCCCTCAGCTGGAGCAGGCTCTGGCAGGGGTGGCAAGCTGTTGGCTTCTGACATTTCTGAGTCTGAGAAGTGCATGGAACCCAGGTGAGGACTTGCTGACCCCATATCTCTTGGGACAAAGGGAGAGGAGGTGCCCTGTGAATCCGCATTAGGATTAGGGAAGCCAGCCAAGGCTGCTTTGATGCTATGGGGCTCTCTGTCGCCTCTGTGGCAGGAGACTGTGGGTAATCTAATTAACGTGCCCTGCGGATGCCCAAGTAATCCCAGGCCTTCAGACTCACTTTCCTTAAGCTTCCTTCCACCTGTCTCTGTCTTAATCCTCTCCTGCCTCAGTGATCTCTGGCAGGGCTGGACTTATCGCCATTAAACAGATTGGTAAGCCAGGGCTGGAGAGGACAAAGTGTGTAGGATACCAAAGCTAATTTGTTGGGGTGGGGGGTGTTGGGAGCTTTGGCTCTAAGCCATCTAAACCCAAATGAACCCAAAGTCTAGGAGGGTAAAACAAGCCCTACCATCTTCCACGTTCTTCTAGAATATCCAGGCATAAATCACCTTTTGGCATTCTCACTGTGCAGTTGAGGAAATGGAGGGCCAGAGAAAGTAAGACACTTGCCCAGAACCACACAGCAATCAATCAAGTCTAGCCTCAGAATCCCATCTGGTACCCTGCTCCCCAAGGGAAGGCATAGTCCAGCTGTATGACTCCCTTCCCGCACCTGCTGCATCAAACTCTCCAGCAATCCTGCCCCCTTTGAAGACACCCTTCTCTGAACCCCAAAGCTTTCCAGTGCCCATTGTTTAAATATAGATTACTAATGAAATGCCTTTTCTTCGCCTTCCCAGTGAATAGTTGTGTAAAGTTAATTTGCAGTGTTATGTAAATTCTGTTTAACTTCAATCAAGTTTCTAATTATGTTTTTACCGCAGTAATTCCCATTTGATTTGTCATCTCCTGTTAGGTATTTAACGTTCGGTGGGCAGGCTTGCCATCTACTGGGTCTCCATCTTCCAGCACTCACTCCCTGCTGACCTTCCTGCCCCGCCCCCACCCCACCTGCTCTCTTGTCCATCCTCTTCCTCTTCCCCTCCTCATTCACGGTTTCCTTTTCTTTCTCTCATTTTTGAGTCATCCCCTCCCCCCTTCTTCTTTCCATCAGCTCTTACTTCTTGCTCTCTGTGTCTGTCCCGGGTCCTCTACCCTCCGAGCTCTTGGCTCTGTCACCTCCTATATTGTCCAACTTTTTTCTAACAGTGAGTGTTTCTCCTTCAATTCTCTCTCTGTCCCCCACTCCTTCTCCTTGTACCCTTATGTCATTACAAGGCCTGTGTAAGGACTGCTTCCTAGAGTCCCTAACACTGAGGAGAAATGAAGTTACTGGGCACAAATCCTAAGCATCTTTCCAGAAGACAGGGTCTGGCCTTGGAACTTGGAATGTGCTCAGGAACTTAATAGGTAAGGGGCCTGGACCAACACTAGGGTGAATAGCTCCCAGGGCTGTGTAGTTGGACATGGGTGAAAACCATGGGCTCTGACATTGATTGGCAGCCTTGTTAGTGTTGTTTCTGTAGCCACCTCCACCTCACCCCTATCTGTGAAGCATAGTGACTGAGTCCTTGTACTCAGTCACTGTGAGGGTTGATGAGGTGACTTCCTCGAAGATCCTACTGGGGCCAGATGGAGATAGCTTTTATCTAGGAACCCTCAGCCACACCTCTCACTCTTCTCTGGCTTTTCAGGGTTGCTTTTATAGGCAGCTTCTAGGCTGATGGGTCCTGATATTCAGGCCAGACTTGAGCCAGGGCAGGTAGAAGCTAGCTGCAGACACTCACACACCAGCAAGGGCAGTCTGAATGTCTCTGGATAGTATATAGAAGACAGAACCTACACACACACACACACACACACACACACACACGAGAGAGAAAGAGAGAGAGAGAGAGAGAGAGAGAGAGAGACTCTTGAGACTTTGTCCCATGGAACTTTGGCAAGTAAAGCACACATTAGAGATGAACCTGCTCAGTGGCGAGCTCTAACACCCTCAGAGTCATGCCATGGAGTCCAGCTATAAAACTAACACTCTGTTGCCAAGTCTCTGAGGCTTCCTTTCTGGGCCTTGAGTCCATCCTCAGCCCTGGCTCTGGGATTCTTCGTTATTTGCAGTTGCTGGAAGCCAGAGGGGCTACCAGCATGTGTCTGCCCTTGGGCAGCAGAGGGAGGAAGGAAAATAGCAGCTAGAGGCCTGGGTGGGCATGTGCCTCTCCTCATCCTGTCCTCTATATACCACACAGTCCTGGCTTCCCATCCAGTGTGGCCAGGAAGCAGAAAACAAATGTTTGCAAAGAGCAAAGCGAGCAAAGGCCACTGGTCACTTGTCCTTCAGAAACCTGAGCTGGCCCAGCCGGCCCTACCGGGCCTTGTAGCCACCTGGCCCACAGCATGTGGTTGTGGATGCCTACATGGCTGTGAGACCAAGGGAACCTTGACCATCACGTGGCTGCCCTTTCCCCTGCTTATCTAAGTAACCAGTTCAGGCCAGCTGAAGCAAGGAGACTGCCATGCAGCGAAGGACAGAGGACAGAGCTGTAGTACAGTGGAGGGCCCTGAGCCAGGGGTTAGAGCTCCCAGGCTGGGGCCAGCCCTGTCCATATCCTCTCCAGCAGACTCTTCAGCCTGCTCTTGCACCATCTGACCACAGAAACCCTCCCAGCCCAGACACAGAGAGGCTGGCAGCTCTGGCAAGGCAGAGCGCCAAAAGGCAACATCTTAGCCAGAGATGGGGGTTGGTATAAGAAAACTGTCTCCAACTATTGTGGCCCAACACATACCCAGAAAGCCACTGAATGTGTATTAAGTCCCTACTGTGTGTCAAGTCCTGGTCTGTGTGAAGGTAAAGAGTTTCTCTAGAATATCTGGGGAATTCCATATCTGACATGTTTCCTTCCTGTTGGAAGATTGAGATTCCCCTCCAGTCAAGACCCTATGACATGAGTTGCCCTGTCTGACCTCCCACCGCTCAGGATGTTGAAGCCCCAGTCAGAGCTCAGTAAGGCAGGTAAGAGACTTGTATTACTCCAGGACCAAGGACTGAGCAGGTGTTTCCAGCTGAGGAGGGGCCCTTTCCTCCAGGGAGGTAGAACCAGAGCAGCTGTATGCAGCTGGCAGATATGCAGGTCAAGATGACCTCTGAACATCTGGGGACTTCTATGAATCCTCCAGGAGGGACAAGACAGCCCTGAAATGGGCCTCACTTGGTCATTGCCATGTACACTAGTCTTTCTAGGAACCAAGCTGTTCCCCCAGGCCCAGGAGGAGAAGAACTATAGTTGCTATTGAGTGGTGAGGGAGTCCTATTTGGTGAGCTACCTGTGTTCTTGTCTATATCCCCTTCTTGGCTGACTCTTACCTCTCTTCTTTCTTTGACAAACATTTCTTGGCATGTGTCCTTGCCAGCCCTGTGTTCCAGGAAAACCAGCCCTAAAGGTATTAATGGCCAAATCAATGAGAGCCTCCCAGATAGGCCAAAGGAGTCAAGAAGGTAAAAGGCATGTTAGAAGAAGCATCTATGTAATAGAAATTGAGATACAGCTACCTAGGTTCTAAGAGGGAGAAGGACACTCAGTACTGGGTGCCAAGATGGGGAGGTACCGAGGACCACCTCAGAGCATGCAGGGCATCACTGGACTCTGCCCTGATAACATTTAAGGGTACAATATTCAGCACAAAGAAGATAAGTGGGGAGCCTCTGTACAGAGAAAATCCAGAGGGATGTAGCTGGTTGCTGCCACTTTACTGGTCACATGTGAATATGGGTGCTGAGCTGGGCGGACACAGAGTAACGAGGCTAGAGCCAACATTGCCATCTGGGGCTCCAGGTCGGGCTTCCATTGCCCACCCATCATCTGGTAGTTCTAGTGTGCTGGCCACCTGCCAGGCTGAAGTCTGACCTCTAAACTCCACCCCACTTGTCTGAGGCCACAGGCCATTGGCCTTCAGCATTTCTGAGCCCCTCCCAAGCTTCCTGCCTCAGAAATCCCAACTGTCTAATCAGGCCTCTTGTCCACAACTGTCAGGCAATGTGCGGCTCATATCAGTTCTGCCAAAGCTTAGCAGATGCACATTCCCGCCTGTTAGGATGTCCAGGGCCAGTTAGGTCTGGGGCTAACTCTTGGTTGGGAGGTACTTGGGGTACCATGTACAATAAGGAGAACTGGGTTCCAGGGAAGCCCTCCCACTCTCAATGAACAGAAGAAGGCTGTGGGCCTAGAGGCCGGCTAGGAGGCCTTTCTTACTCTGATGTCTAGCAGTTGATGAAGAACAAACACAACTTCCTCCCATTGGTTGAGGGAACAGTGAGGAGCCAGGAGCATCTGAGGGCTGTTTTTACATCCCTTAAGCCTCCAGGGCAGGCCACCAACTTGCCTTTTTACTGTACTCCCAGCCTAGGTAGGTATAGCCCCAACTCCTGTGAGCCATAGAGAATGGGCTGGAGTCACCTACACCGCTAGAGTCAAGTGTGTATGTGAGACTCCATGGGCCTTTCCCTGCATGCTACTCAGGTGATCTGACCTGTCAGCACTAGGCAAAGCCAATTCCCAAAGGCCCTGACCAGTCATGTCCAAGGTTGTATGCCCAGGGAAGAAACTGAGTTATAGTACTTTTTTCATGGCCTCATCCTGTAAACCAAATGGTCAGAAACTCGGAGGTCAGAGGCCATGGTGGCCAAGCCTGCCAGACTTCCTAGTTCGTCCTGCCTCCAGAAAGCATGAGCTCTTATGAAGCGGCCTCTGAGGCCCTCCCTCTCCCCTGGGCCCGGTGGAATTGATGGGACAGGAAGCCAGGGGAAGTGGGAGGATGGGTCTAGCCCAGGGATGAAGTACAATGAAGCGTGTCCTGTCCCCAGGGCCACAGGCACATGGGTCACCCCCACAGGAAGCCCTGCCCAAGCACTACCTTGGCCCACCCAAGCTTCCCGACTGAAGTGTCTCCTATTCCCGTGGGAGCCACCACCAAGAATCTTACCCTCTTGAGAGAGGAAGGCATGCCCTGACCCTGACCTGATCTCCCTCCTCCCACACTATCCCATGGGTAGAGACTTCTGTCCCTGCTCCAGCCCTTACCCTACATGTGTATGACTGGGCTCCTTCAGACAACCACTGACCTTCTGGCCCACTGGAGAAACCTCAGGGCAGGCCTGTAAGCCAGAGGCCCAGATTCCAGATTCTTTGTCCAGGATCTGCTACCAGTTTGATGGTCCCCTCAGGCAAGTTACTTGTCCAGTCTGGGCATCATCTGTAAAAAGCTAGGGTGGAGTAGACACTCTGCCTAGTGTAAGCAGTCGGTGAAATAAAACCCTTGGCAGAGGATGAGCTAATGACTAGTGAGAACAGCCTGACTTGAGTGACCACTCACAAACCCCTCACATATCCCTGAGGATGAGGAGGGCTCTTTTTCCATCTACCAGCCCAGCAGGTGGACTATGTCTGAGCTCTGCCTTTCACAGGCAGGTGTTTCAGGTCAGTGGATCTTAAAGTATAAAACTCTGTGTGTCTGTGTCTGTGTCTGTGTCTGTGTCTGTGTCTGTGTCTGTGTCTGTGTCTGTGTCTGTGTCTGTGTCTGTGTGTGAGAGAGTGTGCATATAAGTGTGTACATGTGCATGTAGGCATGTCTGTGTCTGTGTGTGTGTCTGTGTGTGTGTGTGTGTCTGTGTGTGTGTCTGTGTGTGTGTCTGTGTGTGAAGAGTATGCATATAAGTGTGTACATGTGCATGTAGGCATGTCTGTGTCTGTGTGTGTGTGTGTGTATGCATGTGTGTGTCTATGTATAAGTGTGTGTATGTTTAAGTGTGTATGTATAGCCATGTGTGTATATGTGTGTGTTTGTGTGTGCTGTGAGAAGAACCTCTAACCCATTCTTCTCCCTCCTAGCAGATACCTGAGATACCTTGTCAAGTTGGGTGGCCACCAGCCCAGTTCAGTGTGTATATGGGTGTCTGATCCCAAAGCAGCCAGGGAGAGTCAGGACTTCAAGGAAAGTGGGTTAAGACTTGGAAGGGTTAAGGGAGATGGGGGAGAGGGAGAGTGCACCTTGAACTCATGTACCAGTTGATGAAAAGAGGGGAAGTCTTTAACACAGAAACCTCTCAGCCTCAGGATCTACTCTGTCCACCTAGCCTAACAGAGCCTTTGTCATTGCTTGGTGTTGTTGAGTGATCTCTGCCAGTCTGACCAGGGGGACCAGAGCCTTCCCAGGAACAGACATGCAGAGGGAAGGCGATACAGTGCCTCTGGCATTCTTAGACTGAGGAGTCATGGGTTCTTGGGAAGAGAGATTGGCAGTGAGAAGCCTGCATGCACACTGAGCGTAGGGGCCCTGAGTCACGAGGAGACAAAGTTAACCTGAGTGGATGCCAGCACCAGAGGGCCAGGCCAGCCTCGGTCTCTTCCATGAACTTGGAGTGGTTGTCCAAGGCTTGACACCTTGCTCTTCACCTCTTCCTTTGGGTGTCTCCCTGCCCCACCCACCTCCTAGGTGAATCCCATTGTTACACACACACATACACACACACAGAGAGAGAGAGAGAGAGAGAGAGAGAGAGAGAGAGAGAGAGAGAGACCAGCGCCATGGCTCTCTGGTCTTTGTGGGAGGCACTCTGACTGCTGCACAGAGTTTTGGGTACAACCCAGAAGTACTGGTAGTGGGTGGAGTCACAGGATGAATGGTTATGAGTCAATATTGCTGAGCGTGTGTCATCAGACTGCATGCTGGGCTGGCTTCTCCTGCTGGCTGCCTTTTTTCACCCACATACGTGGGCTGCTCCTCAGGATGGGACAATGGTGTGTCCAAAAGCTCAAAACAACCCAGGTCTGAGAATCTGGAGGCTCGGCTCCAGGCCCCAGGGTCCCCCAACCTGGTGTGGTGCCCTCGATCCCTGAACTCTATTCAGAGTGGAATGGAGTGACTATGGGCACTTGAGAGCTCTCAGCCCTGGCCTCAGGGAAGACTCCAGACAATTTTGAGTGATAATGGCCTCAGAGCAGTGAAGGCAGGTCTTTGGGTGTAACTTGCAGCAGGCTGGGCACTTCTGATTATGGCAGCCTCTGGTGGATGTCCTCTTTACTTTCCCCAAGAGCCCCTGAGATGGATGACAGTCCTGTGGACTCAATTCACAGAGCCCAAAGCTAGTACTGAATCCAGCACTACCACTTTCTGACCCTAAGCAAGTGACCCCTAGCACCTGAGCCCATATTTCCTCATTTGTGCAATTAGAATGCCAGTGCCCATCTCGTTAAATTGCTTTGTGTGTTGGGGAGGTGTATATGTGTGTTCACAGTGGGCTCCTATGTATGAACAGTATCTTTGGACTAGGCCTGGGGCGAAGTAGTAAACACCATGTGTCAGCTGACCCTCTCTCTAAACATAGCGGGTAACACTGTAGCCATCTCTGCTTCTTTGTGTCCATCTAAGTCCTTACCTTGCTCTGTCTCTGTTGCTATAACAAACTACTTGAGACCAGACAGTTTAGAAGGAATAAAAGTTTATTTGACTCACATTTCTGGAAGCCGGGAAGTCTTAGTGTATAGTGTTAGCATCTGCCGAGGACCTCCCAATGAGGTAGAGAGAGCTCCATAGCAAGACTGAGCTCTTCTGTGACACCACTAATGCCTTCATGAGGGCCCCACCTCCAAGCCATGAACACATAAATTGTGGGGACATATTCAAACCGTAATATTGGGGTGTTTGCGAGCCTAGTATTAGGTGTTAAAGCAGCATTAAGAAACTACTCACCTCAAGCAATACCCTTGTGCCTTCCAGGCCCCCAGGGTGTGAGTTCCGCCAGTCCTAAGGATGGATGGGCAGGTGAGGGTGTCACTCCTCACCCTGACACTGCCTTCAAATTGCTGGGATGAGAGCCTCCCCTGAACAAACAGGGGGAACATCCTAGTTTCTGCAGAGAAGGGCACCTTATACCAGCAAGGAGACCTGGCTGGCATGCTCTTAGGGATCGCAGGAACCTCCAGGACAGGGAGGCAACCTGTAATGGGTGTGCCCTGGCTCATGCATGGATGGATGAGCTGACATCATATCCATAATTGGTGCCAGAAGGTGCAGAGGCTGAAACACACTGGCACTATCCAGAGCCGGGCCTAGGGCACTGAGGAAGGCAGGCCTAGCTAGTTTCTGGCCATGCACTGTAAAGCAGGTCAGGGATACCCTTCTTTGCCCAGCACTCTGCTGAGTGTTTGTCTCCTCCTAGAGTTTGTCCAGCCACCTGGGCACTGAGTAAACATTGTCCCTCCTCCCCAACAGTTGGCCAGCTAGAAACTTTAGGGAATGGGAGGCAGCTGGACCAGGTTAGGAAACAGTGAAAGGTAAAGGCTGGACACAACTCCAGCACTGACCAAACAAGGAAAAGCTGAGTTGATGAAGTGCCTGGGTACAAACTGTGGGGTGAAGTGCAATGACCACTTCTTCTTTAGTCCTTCAGCTGCCTCTGACAGACTCACTGACCACCCGTGGAAAGAATGCTGGGTCCCCAATAATACCTTCTCTCTCCTTGTCACACCATAGAGGAAATTGAGGCTTAGGGCCATACAGACTGAGGTCACAGGAAAGGCAGGATTCTATCCAGGCCTGAGTGACATTAGGACCTTAACAAGAACAGAGCTTTCCTTTGTCTGGAGTTTATAAGTCTGGGCTCTATGTGGCCAGCATCCTCAAGGGATGCCTGCCTGGTAGGGATTGTGACTGCTTGGGGGTGGAGGTAGAAGTCATAGAGAACACACAGTTTCCAGTGCTGAAGCTTCTTGAGCTTCTTGTACCAGTCATGCGTTTGAAGCCAACTCATCCAGGCCTTAATCCATCAATGTATCCAGATGAGGAGATTGAGGAAGGACCAGCTGCTTATTTGTAGGTCAAGACTGGCTCTCTGACTCCTTGGTTGTTCTCTACCCCCCTAAACACACACACACACACACACACACACACACACACACACAGAGAGAGAGAGAGAGAGAGAGAGAGAGAGAGACAGAGACAGAGAGAGACAGAGAGAGACAGAGAGAGACAGAGAGAGAGAGACAGAGAGAGACAGAGAGAGACAGAGAGAGACAGAGAGACAGAGAGACAGAGAGGGATTCCTTCATACATCTCTGTGTTCCTGCCTCCCCTGTATAAGATGGCAGGTTCAGACACCTCCGGTGCTGTTCTCAGACACCTCCAGAACTTCTGTCAGGCTATTAATGCCACAGGTTGACAGTCCCAGAGATAGGGGGAGGGTGCACCTCCTGAACAGTCCCAGGTCAGCAGTGGGGTAGAGGGGTGGCAAGCAAAGCCAAGAGATAAAATTTCTTCTATGGTCTGTGGCATTGAAAGTGAAAAGTTCCTGAGTGGTTTCCAAGACCCATATTTTGGCCACCCTGGACCAGGTTCCCTTCTGAGCAAGACCATGGCCCCTAGAAAAGGAGAATTCGCTGTGGCATCCTTGAGGTGTCGCAGTGGCCTGTATAAAAGGGAACTCCTGCCCCACATGTGTCTAGAGCCTGTGGCTGATCCAGTGGAAAGCGAAACAAGTCCTCTTCCAAGAGCAAGCAGCCCTGGCACAGACAATCTGGATCTGCTGCTGCGGTAGCCATGGAAGGGACTGGATCTCTATTCTGTGATTAGGGTCTAGGGCCTCCCACCGAACATGACCCTCTGCTGTACCTATTACATCTGTAGTAAATACCATACTAAGCATCTCTTAGCATTGTGGTAGAATTGCATGATGCCCTTCTACAGTACAGGAAGGCTCTCAAGGACCGCCCTCTTATGGATGAGAAGGCAGTCCCCAAGAAGTTCCTTGCCCAGCACCACAGAGCTCAGGAAGTGGCAGAGATGAAGTCGCCATCTAGTCACACCATGCTGTCTGTCATGTGTTCTGAGCTGGGTCAAAGGAAAAATTGATTCTTTGATGGACTGGAGAGAGGCAAGCCTGTCCCTTTCCCCTCAGAATGAAGAGCCACATACCAGAGCCATGGGTCTCTGATGCTTAGGAGTGTTGGCCGTGACACTTTGAGACTTTTGGGTGAGTCTTCCATCTCTCTTCTTGGTCTTGGTGGGATCTGGTGCAGAAGTCAGGAGAGGGAAGTCAGTCCTCATCCTGGGCCCAAGTTCTAACTTTAGGGTTCTCTTTCACCCTGTTTGATCTTGGGTGGAACTCTCTAGACAAGCCCCACCTTCAGAAGCGAGGGTGGCTTTAGCAAAGAGCAGAAAGTTGTGTGTGTCCCATAGTCAGAGCACTTGTGAGAAACAGGTAGGATGGGCAGAATCACCCTCCTTGAGCCTGGAAACAATATACAAGGTGAGCAAGGAGTTTCTGGCCAGCAGGGTTCTCTACAAGATGGTGCTGGGTCACTCAAACCAGAGCAATGCAGGGTTGCAGGGATGAAATTAGTCTGAGCATGTCTCATGCATATAGCTGCCTGATACCCCTGATAACCCTAGAGCTGCAACCTCAGCCCTAGCACTCTGTGGCTAATCCTAAGTCCAGGGTAGTGTGCCTCCTAGCCCTAGTGTAATTCCAGGCCCATATGTATGATGGATGGACTGGTTAGAGGCATGTATGGACAGACAGACAGACGAACACACACACACACACTCCACCCCTACCTGCTCTAATACCCTGGAACCATCCATCCACCTTCCTTCCCCCTACAGCTCAAAATGGAAACAAGAGCACCCTGTCAGGCACCCTCAGAAGCTGCCGGATGCCCACTTTCAGCTTTCTTGCCTTCCTTCACTTCTGGTTGCCTCTCCTATATGTGTTATCTTGAGTGATTTGTTAAAGAAAGGAAGGAGATTTCTGAGGGAGAAAACGAGTGGATGACAATGCTGCGTAGTCGGTTGACAGCTCAGTGACCCTACCCTCCTCCAGCCCCACATCTTTGGGTTCCTGAAGGTATGAACCGAGTTTCATAGGATGTCTCTCCTGTGGGTGGGTCCTGCCAATGTGCCTATATCAAGAACAGCTTGGAACACTCCCTGATGCTCAGAAGCCTCTCTGAGGGCCCAGGAGGCAGGTAACTGCCCTGGTCTGCAGCTGTCACCTGCCCAGAAGGTCAGCCCACTGCTCCTGCCCCATCTCTGGCTCCCTGGTCAGAGGACCAGGCCCTGCTTTGATGCAGGGCAGGGCAGGGCAGGGCAGAGCTCAACAACAGGCTTCCCTGGGCTGCTTGAGAGTCTGTGAGAAGTTCTTAGACCAAAGGCCTCCTAATGATTACTCTTAGGCATCTCTGCCCATGAGTTCCCAACCTGAGCCATTAGCCCACCTGTTTATCACCTGCTTCTGGAGGCCAGTGAGGTACCACAGAATCTGCTCTGAGATGCTGAGTAGTTCCCAACCGTGCTGCAACTCCACCCTGCCTGGAATGAGGACAGCCAAGTCCTTCCTTGTGGCCTTCATGGCCCAAAATATAGATAGCTGTGCAGCTCTAATTATGTAAAGAGAAAGAAACACCAGGTGTTCTAGATGTTCTGGAAGCTCTAGAAAGATCTCGGGCAGGGAGGGCCACCCCTGTGAAGGCAGCATTATGCAGGTGGTCTTTCAGTGAGTGAAGGTGCCCAGGATCCATGAGACAGCTACAGCAATGCTGAAGGTGGAGTGTGAGGTGGGACCTTAAAATTCTGCTGCTTTTGACCAAAGGCTTTCACCTTGGGATGTGCAACTTTAGGTCTGCTTGATGGGACCTTCCCATTGTGAGACCCAGGACCATGCCAAGGGCTGAGAGGGAGCTCATAGAGTTGTTGAGGAAGGGCCAGCAGATGGGAGGATTCATTTGATAGCAAACTAGGCCACACTCTGTATGTGTGTGCATGTATGTGTCTGTCTGTCTGTGTGTGTGTCCCTGTGTGTGTATGTTTTCTGTCACTCACCCTGAATCATACATTCCAGTGCTATCAACACGCATCTCATCCATACCCCTTTCTGGGCAGTTAGCCACTGGCCAGAAGTCTGTGGTAGGCCTGTGGGTGGCTCCTGCCAATGTGCACTTCTCCATGAACATCCTGGAACATCCCTTGTGGGTGCATAGGGGGAAGGTTTGAGGCAGCTCTGGCCTTCCAGCCAGCAGACCTTGGCTCCCCCTGACTGGAGTCAGGCTATCCCAGTCCAGATCCCCAAGCCACAGCTCAGCTCAGTGAGTGTGAGGTCAGGGAATATGTATTCCAAGAATGCAGGAGGCAGAGCTTCAGATAAGGTTTGGATAACCATCTGGGGTAAATATTTGCCTTGTTTCTGGAGCCAACCCTAGCCTCTAAGGAGAGACTATGGCCTGGGCTCAGGGTCACCTCAGGGGTTGTGTAGTGATGAAAATCTCCCAGGTGAAGAAATCCCTGTCCTCATGAAGAGTCTAGGTGGGCCCAAGGGGGGACCCATTTCTCACCCCCAGCCTTTGGCATATCAGCTCTGCAGCATTGGGACCATCTGTAAAGTGGGTAGGATGGCTTTTCTATTCAGATCAGGCACCAAAAGTTGGGGGTGGGGAGGTTCATTGTCCCAGGTCTTCTGGGAATAGGTGAGCCCATATAATGGAGGTTCTGTGCCCACTTAGCCACTTGTGACTGGAGCAGTTCTGTACTCCCCAAAGGTGCCGTGTCCACCATTCTTAGAACTCTTCCTCGACATCTTGTGAGCACCTCGTGTCTGGCTCAGCCCTCAGGGTTGCAGGCTGGACTGCCCCACACACTGTAGGGACTATCTACCTACTCTTGGTCTGGGTATGATCGTGCTTAAGCAAAGATCCACACCAGCCTGGAGCCTCCCTGGCAGGGGAGCAGGTTGAGCAAACGGTGTCCCTTATTCAGAAAGGAGATAGGGGCTGAGAGAGGCTTAGTAACTTGCTCAAGATGACCCAGCAGTAAATAGGAAAAACAGGGACTTACCACAGCTCTACCCATCCCTACCCTCTGATGTAACCACACAGGCCAAGCCAGGGTTCCAATCCAGACTGTGGTCTCCACCAAAACAATCCCCAGTTCTTCCTGGGGATCCTTGGAATAGGTGAAGATAGTAAGTTGGCAATGGTTGAGGGAATCTATCTTGGCCTGGGACAGTTCCATCCCCGTGATCTCTGCCTTGTGCAAGACCGACCAGGGCATGCTCATTCTCTTGCTGTGATGAAACCTCCCATGACCACATTCCCTGTCTGGAGCTTTGGAATCCTGCTCACCAAGATGGGCGTGGCTCTATATAGCCTTCTCTGTCACTGGTAGAAGCTGCTTTGTGGTTGGAGTCTCACCCCCACCCCTCCCATAGGTCCCCATCCACAGGAAACCAGGGTGAGCTCCTACTGCCCACAACCCTCCGTGATACCAAAGGCCTTTGAGGAAGAAAACAGTGCCTCTCAGACCTGCTATTTACCCTGCGGTTTGTACTGTCTGGGAGCAGCCAAGGACAAGTTACCTCTTGTCTTCTGTCCTTGGTCTTCATAGGTGTCCAAGCTCACGCAGGCTGGAAGCCAGAGCAGAGGACACTAGCAGGACTTAGTGGGTCAGGCACTGTGTCTCTTCTGTGTCCACAGCCTCATGCAGGCTCCTGGTTATCTGAGCCTCCTTCTGTAGGGTGAGGGGCCTCAGATCTACTTGCCCTGAGCAGGACTACTGAATGACTTCCAGGGCCAGGCTGTTATGTTTATTAACTCTGTAGTAGCTGCTTGACCTTAGGCAGTTAGGGAACTTCTCTGGGCCTTGAACATAAATTAAAGAGCATTTTTCTGAAGCTAATTCCAGCCATCGTGACCCCACAGTATGGATTCAATAAACGCCAGTCTCCAGCTCCTGTCTCTTCAGATATAATGCAGGTTCATACCCCTGACCCAGGCCGGAGCTCAAATTCAGTGTCCTCTACCTGTTCTCCTTCCTTCTCTGGCCTGTTGCCCCTATGCACACGTCTAACACTGAGGTACTAGGACTGCAGGGGCTCGGGGCATGTGTCTGCTGAGCCAGGTGCCTGAGTGAGAGCCATGCACCCTGAGCAGCAGGTCTGGCAGGCATGCATCCTTAAGGCCTAGATAACACCCACCAAATGAGCAAGGCCTTTCCCACTCCGGCTTCTGTCTCCGCTGCCAAAATAATCATTTTCTCTTTGTCAGCGGCTCTGCTGGCCAACTAGACTTCAGGAAACGCCCGTGCTGTGGGTGGCAGGAGGCAGGAGGCCCATTCCCTCCCCAGCCCAGCCCAGCAGCTGCTGTGTATGAAACTCTGGTCCTCAGTTTCCTCCTCTGTAAAATGGAACATTGCAACTACAGAAACCAAAGTCTATTTATGTTGACTCTGAGAGCCAGAGTCTAAGAGGTGACCCGTTGGCTTGACTGTTGACTCTGGAACTCTGTGCAGTATAGAGCCCTGCACTGGCCCCTACAGGGTGATTCATGTCTGCTCTAGTAGACAAGAGTCCACATCCTATATGCACTGCCTTACATAGTCTTTGTCTCATAGGGACACATGCACCTATGTCCCTACAATTGAAGAAACAAGCAGGGAGGTTTAAGAACTATATGCCAGACACACATAATGAGAGACAGGATGACCCTGGGGTTTGAACCAAGTTCTTCTGATTAGAGACGGTACCCTGAAGCCCAGAGCTCAGGAGTCTCTGGCAGCTGTGCCTGCTGGGCAGTCAGAAAGCCTGGGCCAGGCAAAAGGGGAAGCCAGGATGCAGGGCTGGCACCACCTGCCCCACCATCAGCCAGGCCTCCCTGCTCTGAGAGACATGACGCCCTGGAGCCAGCATTCCTAAGATGCAGAGGCAAGTGTGCTGGCCCAGGGGGGGCAAAGCACTTGCTTCCAGCCTCAGAACTGCCTTCCCAAAGCCAAAACCTAAAGTGGCTGGGGATCTGCATCTCCCACCCTACCAGAGCCTCCTGGGTACCTATGAGCTCCCAGGGAACGGGGGTGGGGGGGGGCAGCCAGAGACCACACAGTAAGGATAACCCTGCCCCATGTCACCATGCTGCCAGCAGAGCTAACTGCTCTCCAGATCTGCTCTGCCCTCAAAGATCTTGGAGCAGCCTCGTCTGGTCTCCTACCTCCTTCTCTCCAAGTTCTTCTCCCTCAGCCGCCATGAGAACTCTTCCCAAATTGGAGTTGGGATCATTCTCCCTTTGTTTCACCCCTACCATCCCTTCGTCTCTGCCAGAAACTCATGCCTCCCATTCTGTATACCTCTGTACATCCACACCTCCACAGCATCTAGAAACTTTGCTTCTACTGTTCCTTTTACACAGAAACTGTTCCCTGAATCTTGGCCTGCCTTTCTGCTTCATCCTTCACATTCCCACTCACTCCACCTCTTGAGTCTCTGTGGGGTAGCCCCTGCACTTCTCTCTACATCAGATACTACTTAGGTTTAATATTTTGTCATTAGCTGTTGAAGCAACAACCGACCACTGTCCCAGCCTGGGCGTTCATGCCATGTTTGTAGAGTGAATGAGGGAGTGTCACCACTTCCTCTTGGATCTTCTAGGAGAGAGGGGCAGGAGGTGGAGATCCACTGGACTGGGAGACTGAAGTCTGCAGAGGTGGGATGTCTGGTCCTGCCTTTCACCCTATGACACACCCCTCGCGGCTCCTGTCTGTCAGCTTGTTCTGCCTGCCAACCTTCCCCTCTTGTATCAGTTGTGGCAGTGTGCTCAGCACTGCAGGTGCTGTAGGAGCTGGACGCACTGACCACGCCCTCTCTTTGCAGGAGGATGGACCTTGAGTGAAGTGGAAGGGCTGTGAGTGGCTGACCAGCACAGGAACACGAGTGACTCTTGGCTCACTGAGGTAGGTGCACATTTCTGCTTCCTAGCTCCCAGAGGCAGGGCTGGGGTCCTCTATTAGTCTGAGTCACACTGGGCCTTCTCAGCCCTCACAGAAGGATCCAGTGCCACCACCTTGCTGAATGTCATTGTCTCCCGACAAGTGCTCCCTTCAGCTTATGCTCCATAGCCTCTGGCTTGATGTTTCTCAGCTGCTGAGATGGTGTAGAGAGTGATGGGATGCAGGCCTGACATCCCCAGACTCAGCACAGCAACACTATGTGAACAGTGGTGCCCTTGAACACCAATGGAACATGGCTATCCCTAAAAAAGTGACCTGAATGGCAAAGAGGCATGCTCACTGCCACAGTGACCACAGCTAGCTTCAGAGTGTGATTCTGGCACTTGTCCACTGGAACCTTGAACTCAATACCTCAGTTTACATGTCTGTCAAATGGGAATGACATGATGAAGGATGTGTACAGGGACACCCCCGGCAGTACCAGGATGGGTACAAACAGGCCACCTAGCCTCATGAGGAGCTTAGGCCTATCCCTCAGGGAGCTCATGAGAATGTTGGGGACCAAGCCTCAGTATAGAGCTTCAGGATACCAGGATACCAGCGTGTTTCATCCCAGGATGGCATTTCCGAGCTGATCACACTTGGCTCTTCACCAAAGATACCTGTGTAATCTCTATTTACTCTTTGGCCCTCTAGCTCTCAGCCCAGAGGGTTCAGAAGCCTTACACATATGCTCCTTGGCCCAGAGCCCTTTGTCTCAGGGCATCATGTCCCTGGGCTACTCTGGGAGAGTAGAGATCTCTGCCCAGATAACTGGAGCTTTTCTGTGAAGTACAGTGTTCCAGGAGTCCCAGGGCAGGGCTGGTAAACACCAGGACAACTGGGGACCTGGACTATGGTACCATTTCTGCTGCAGGAGCCCCAGATCTCTGCTTCCCAGCTATATGACTATAGGTCAGCCAAACCCCTACAGCAAGAGTGAGTGTTCTTATCCCAGAATGAGCATGGCCATCACCATCACGGCAGACAGGCTGGCTAGAATGCTTAGAAGCCTCTAGTGGTGCTAAATTTTTGCTCTTCTGGTATCTAGGTTGTGTACTTAGAATACATACTTCCCCTCCCCGCCTCGAGAGTCCCTAGAGGAGGTTTGTATAATGCCTTATTTTCCAGAGGCTCTGTGGTTTAAAAACCCCATTGAGCTGTAAGTGGTGGGGTGGGATTTGAACTGTGTGATCTGTAGGAATTAAGCAGCATGTGATGTCAGAGGACAGAGATCAGGGAGGGTCTATATAGATTCAGGGAAAGCAACCTCCACCTCTGTTGCTTCAGCCTCCCCATACTGCTCTCTGGAGCCAGAAGCTTTGCCCCACTCCCCAACAGGCTGCACATGCCCCTCTTTGACAGGGCCAGCCACCCTGCTCCCCTCTCCAGCGGGGCCTACCAGCAGTCCAGTTCAGCTAGAAGAATCCACACGGACTGCCAGGTAACCTTTTTGATTCTCCTTCACGGTGGGTTCTCTTTTCGGATGTTTTTCAAGGTAATTCATTCCCTTTCCAGAAATTGCCAGTGGCGGAGCATCAGGCAGCTGGTAATTAATCATGGGAATGGCTTCAAGTTTATTCTTTAAAAGAAGGGCGGCGGGGGTTGGGGGGGACAGAAAGCCTTGGTGGAAAAAGAAAAGAAACCCTTTCCAAGGTAGGGCTGATAATCAATACCTCTGTGCCCTAGAAACAGTGGGTGGGGGTGGTGGCCAGTAGCTGTGGTCAGCATCTGCAGCAGGGAGAAGTCTCATTCTTGGCCAACACCCAGGTGACTCTGGGAAGTCACTGCCTCCCTCTGAACTCAGGCTCACCACTGTAAAGTAGGTTAAGGGTAGATGCAGACTAGACAAGTGTTTCATGGCTGTGTCCCAGTGCCTGGCACACAGGGGCTGCCCTGGTGATATTTTACTGAGTGACTAGACCATCTTGGTTGGCAGTGAGCTGACATCAGTGAAGGAAGAGTGGCGTAGGCTATAGTTCTTTTGCAGTATGGAGTGACAGCGGGGTGATATATGCTTTCAGTCACTTTCTAAGTGACAGGACAGTGCACTTTGGACAGGATGGCCAGAGGCCCTGCCTGGGCATCTTCAACTTCAACCTTCTAGGAGTCATGGCTATGAAGAGAGCATGTAGGCTAGAGTTGTGCTTGAGGCATTCAGGCTGTGGCCTGGAGTCCTGGAGCATCCCTGAGTCTAAACAGGAGCATGATGGACCCATGGGGAGGGCTGCAGGAAGATGACCCTGGCAGGATGCAACGCCACAGTAGCTGATCCCTGGACTGGCCCTGTGGCCTTGGTACCAGAACTGAACAGAATGGAAAAAAGGCCTAAGCTCCTGAGACTGAACTGCTGTGACAAAGCTGTTTATTCTCTGGGTATGGATGGTACCTCTGCATCTTAGAGGTAGGGTCTCAGACCTAGGCACCATCTGCTGGTCAGATTTGGTGTGAAGTGACACTGTTTCCATCTCGGCCCCTCCTCTCCCAGTGACTGCATTATCTCCACCCTTCTCCTTGGCCCTCCTCTCCCCAGAGACCACACATGACCTTCTCCTCCTTAGCATGGCCACTCTCCCCACTTTGCCCAGACTGGCCAGCTGAGCCCAGTCTCACCTCACCTCTAGGCTCCTTCATCTGAGCCACTCTTTCCTTGCCAGGCACTCAACAGTTCCTCTGCTCTGTCTTCTCATCCAGCCTCAGCAGAGCTAGGCCCTCCTGGGTTCCTAACTGCCACCCTTGGCCCAGTTTATCCAACTCTGTTTCTTCCTTGACACAGGTACCTAAGAAAGCTGGTATGCAGACCCAGAAAGATGATGCTTCTGGCCATAGCGCAGGGTGCAGCAATGGCTCCACAGGCTGACATTGCCATTCACAGATGCTAGGAGGCAGTGTCGCTTATGTGACTGGAAATAGGACAGTACTATCTCCTCTCTCACTTGGTCTTGCTATGCTGGCCACTTGGAATGGAGGAGGACCTCCTAGCCCAGAGATGAAGACAAAGGACCCGCACCCACTATCAGGGTCTTTGGAAACCTGCGTTTCCCTGCAGCATTATTGAAATTTTTGCTATAATTAGAAGTGAGGTGTGCAGGAACTGGCTGCCCAATGAGAGTGCGCATGTGCTCATCAATAAATAAACTGTCCTCTCTCAAGGGAAAGGGAGCTAGAGGTGACTTACCAGACAACTACAGACCTAGGAATATCGGTGACTTGCTCACCCTCGAGAGAGTCTCTGGCTGGTATCTTCCTGGAAATGCCTACTGTGTGCCTGGCATAGTCAGCCTGGCATGGAAGCCCTCTGTCCACAATCTCCTTTCTAGCCACATCACAGACCAGCCTCTGCCAGTGCCCTGGGCTGGAGCTCCCCCAACCCTCACTATGCCTTCCCACACTGCACCGCGCCCTGTGGTCCTTATCCAGCAGTGCTCTTTCCTGATTCTGTGCACTGACTTCTTTGGGGCCTCCATCAGTCTGTGCTTCCTGTGTGAAGCAAGATCAGACGTCTGTGTCTGAGGGACACTGAGTGCTTGCTCCCTCTTCTGAAGTCTGGGTCCTTCCTCTCCCGTGCTTTCACCACACCCTCTTGGGACATGTTACACTGTTTGACATTGATCGTGTATTGGAATGATAATCTATTGGGTTCATGGGGCAGATGTTTTACATTTCTGTTTCATATTGAGTCTTCTCAGTGCACACAGCTCTCACTGTTCAGCCACTGCTGTGGCTCTTGAGAACACAGTAGCCAGGGTAGGCTTGGAGGGTCTGGCTTCCTCATTTTGTAGTTAGGGGTGAGAGCTAAGTCTTTGTTGGGAGAAGGGGAGCTGGCAGAACCTGAGCCTGAGGTCATAAAGGTGGATGAGGCCAGCAGGATTATGGCAGAAATGTTTAGGGTAGAAATTCACTATATCTAGAGGGGAGACCTTATATAGATTCTATCCCATATCCCACAGTGAGCTCCGGTAAGTGGGGGCTGGGCTCGCCGAGCCCCAAACAACCATTACAGGCGTGGGTACACAACTCTGCCTTTGACCCTCATCCCTTTCAGCCTCTAAACAGGGGGCTGAGAGAGTCAAACCCTGAAAGGAGTGTGTCTGACCTCCATGCCTCTCACCTCCCAGCAAGCATTCTGAACTGCAGAGGTGTCCCAAGGGTGTGTGCCCTCTAACTCAGGATCCCAGGAGGATTGAAGATGCTGGTGTCAGAGAAGACTTCATGAGCCTAAAGTGGAGATGGGAACTCACTCCCCGGGGTCCTTTCTGCTCAGGCATTGTGGTGAGCCATGGAAGGTTCAAATGCTGGCTCACTCCCCTCCAAAGGGCTTCCTCTGCCTTGGCCTTGCCTCCTCTCTCTGCTTTGAGTGTATACTGAGTTGAAAACTCCCTTTCCCTCTCTCCTCACTGAGATTCACAGACCCTGCTTCTAAAGTCCTCGAACCTCAATCCCTTGGCTTTCATTTGCTTCTGTTCCTTTAAGCCAGCTGTCCGCTGTCTTCCCCTTTGAGGACTAGTGATTTAGCACAGGGCTTTGTACATGCTAAGTAAGCGGTCTGCCATGGTCTACCATGGAGCTATACCCCAAGCCCTTAGCTTTGTGTGTGTGTGTGTGTGTGTGTGTGTGTGTGTGTGTGTGTGTGTGTATTTTGAGATAAGTTCTTTCTGCTCTGCCAGGCAGGACTCAAACTGTGCAGGCAAGCCTTGAATTTGTCATCTTCCAGCCTCATGGGATTTAAAGGCAAGTGCCACTCTGAGCCACATTCCCAAGATGGCACTTGGCATGGTGCTAAAGGGTCTCAGGAAGCCCATGTGTCCTCATCTTCCCAGGGATGGCAGCAAGGCTTCATCTGTTTAGTTCTTTCAGTGTTTGGAGGGCTGGACTAAGAAGACATGCTCTGAGGCTGTGTGTAGGCTTGGCAGGTAACAGCGTGGGTTCTCCAAAGCAGCATCTGCCCGTTCACCCCCTGCTTCCTAGGGTTGGGTCCCTCAATGGGTTTGTCAGTTCTGGTCTATCTCAGTACAAAGAAAACAAAAAGGCAATGGTGTCTACGTGGTTCCAGGGGCATCTTTTCACTCTGGCTGCTGGGTGACTCTGCCACTTAATAGAGAACATGCCCTTGGGTCACTCAGAAACTCACTCCTCACATCCCTATCTCCTGTCTAGCATGTCTCATCTTCTGCAATGTGTTTGAAAGAGCATGTCTTTTCTCTCAGATGACAGGGACCCTCTTTTGAGGTTTTGTTCAGAGCCAGTGCAGCTATTCCACTTGATAATCTCTGTGGTCTTCTCCTGCAGTACCCTTCCATCTGGACACTACTCTGCAGGACACTGTAGCTCAAAATGACACTCATTGAGAGGTCCTCTCCCCTCCACATGTCCTCTTGAAGCCCCTCCACCCTGCCTATCTCTCAACATTCTGTACTCTGTTGTCTCCTAGTCACCACACTCCCGAGTCCAAAAGCTTTTGGGTGGCAAGGAGTAACCCTGGAAGACTCTCATGAGCCAGAACCTGAAGACAACATAGGGTATTTTCTTTTGTAGATGACCCTAACATCCTTTAGGTTATGTGGCCTTTCCCAAGTGGCCTTAAAGACAGCTAATAGGGGTCATCCATATCACAGCCACCTCCATTGGCTCTTCCGGTGGCTGTTTGGTCACTAGAGAGCTCAATGCCAATTTTACCCCCCGTGGTTTAGAGTGATGTAGTGTGACACCTGGCTGAATTGTGTGTTTTAGGGACAAATGTGCTGGGTTCAAGTCCTTGCTTTGCCACTTAGGAGCCAGGTCATTGTGGACAGAGTGGTCTGTCTTTGGCTCCTCCCTCCCCTACCCATAGCAAGAGCTGGGAAACACCCATTCCCTCTATGAACTGAAGACCACACATTCCTGTCCCAACAGGGATGCCTCTCTGCCAGACAGGAGCATTCAATGAGGTTTCCTCATTGGGAAGATATGCCCTCCACATACTAGCCCCACCCAAAGTCCTCCTTTAAGTAGAAAGTTTTAGACTCACACATGGGTATGTTAGCAGCACTTGCCCAGCCTGCCAGCATTCAGGAACTATCTCAGACTTGAGTTAAATACAGATTGTTGGGCTGTCTCTTAGAGTTACATTCTATGAGCTACTGTTGATTGAGCCCAAGTCTCCAATGTGTGTGTGTGTGTGTGTGTGTGTGTGTGTGTGTGTGTGTGTGTGTACATGTGCATGTACATGTGGAAATAGAGGGTTGACTTTAACTGTCTTCCTCAATCACTCTCCGCCCATGTTCTAAGGCAAGACCTCTCACTGAGCCCAGAGCTTGCCAGCTTCCTTCGGCTGGTTGGCTAGGGAGTTTAACCATGTGCCTCTTTGCTGGCTCATAGCTGGAATTTCAAATGTTCACTACTGTGCCTACCTTCTTAGATGGGTACTGGGGATCTGAACTCAGGTCCTCATGCTTGTACTTGCACAAAAGTCAGCACTTCCCCTTTAAGCCATCTCAACAACTCTAGGCCTGCGTTTTAACAGGTAGCCTCATATGAAACCTACGATCATTTCAGTCTGGACCATACCAGTGCCTACAGAGGGGAGCTGGCCTAGAGACCACATGATTCTCCTGGGAAATTGTGGACAAGACCTGTTACTGCCCGTTGCTCCAGTTTTGTACTGATAAGCCAAAGGCTTTTGTGATGTAAGGACTCTTATGCCTAGAAAGCCTTATGACAATCAGGTGTCCCCGCCAGGATCCTGGAGGCAGACTAGCTTTCAGTCCTATTCCCTCTGGTCACAGAACACTGGGTTCAGTGGCTTTCTGCCAGTCCCAAAGTCAGGGCCTGCTACCTGTACATCAGCAACCAGTCCTGAGCCCTGGTCCCTGGGCCAAGCCAGGACAGCTCTCACAGAGGCTCGCCAAGAATCTTCATGCAAGTGACCAAATAGTCCTCAATCTCCTAACCTGTGTTGATGCTCATGAGAGTTCATAGGTCATTGTGGGAAGGCTGGACCTGTCCTAATTAGGTGGCTAGACCTTTACAAGTGACAGAGTAGGAATTTTTTTAGTGCTAAGACCTTGATGCCTCATTCCACCTAGGATGATGTCAAGGCCTGGGTGGTGCTATAAGTCAGAAGAGAGGACAGAGCTCCTCTGACCACTGGCATCCCACTTAAAGAGCCAGCCTTGGGTGTGGGGCCTTGTGGGTGACTATGGCTCATACTGGGTAGAGACCCAACTCAGTATTGATGCGGGACCACCACCCGAGCTCTGCACAACCAGTCTCTCTCCACTGAACTCATCATCCTAAGTGTGTGAGAACCTATCAGTTATATCTGGGTTGTACTTAGCATATTATGTGTGATGGGAAAGAGCAGTATGCAGTAGACACTGTATAAACACTGGTGAAATCAAGGGTACAGAATAAACACTGATGTTTGTGGGGTCGCTGAAAAGCCAGGCCAGACCAGCAGCAGAGCTATAAGAAATGAAGCCACGCCAGGCAGTAGTGGCACACGCCTTTAATCCCAGTACTTAGGAGGCAGAGGCAGGCAGATTTCTGAGTTCGAGGCCAGCCTGGTCTACAGAGTGAGTTCCAGGACAGCCTGGGCTACACAGAGAAACCCTGTCTCAAAAAACAAAAAACAAAAAAAAGGAAGAAAGAAAGAAAGAAAGAAAGAAAGAAAGAAAGAAAGAAAGAAATGAAGCCAGGCCTAGGCAACAGGGCAGAAGCCAGGGCAGCTCAACGGAGTTCATTGGAGCCCAGGGTAAGCAGTGCACGCTGGGGCCATCCTCTCAGTCTCTAGCACCACATTCCTACAGACCTGACATATTCCTCCTGAGTCAATACATCTCTCTCCTAAAGGCCCTGTATGGCATTTGGGCTAAAAGGCTCAAGGGAGAAAAGGTGCCCAGAGCTTGGCTTCACAGTGGGGCAGCCCCTCTGGGGTGATTTGTACACAATATTTGGTACCCCAGAGATACTCACTCACCCTACAGGCTCTAGGACAGGAGAAAAACAACTTTTATAGCACTCTGTCTCTGAAGGGGAAAGGACAGCCGAGTCATCAGTCCCTAAGAGGGCAGTCATTAGTGACGGAAACAGTAATGACATCACCCTTTCCCGATAGCCCCCTGGGAGGTCAGGGTTAGAGTCACCCCTGGTTCATACATGAAGAAACTGAGCTATGCTCTGTAACTCTAAGATAGAATCATCCTGTTTAGCCCTTGATTGCTGAAGTGGAGTGCAGGACCCTCAAGCAGCTTTCTGGACACAAATCTGAATAAGGTGCAGGCTCTTCAAAACTGGCATCATTATCTATTATTTGATGTACGGGTTAGAGGCTAGCCTGGGCTACATGAGACCCTCTAACTAGTCAATCAATCAATCTATCTATCTATCTATCACTCAATCAGGCCCCTTTATTACTCTTTACATACTTTCTTCCTGGACTTACCCCAAGTAGGTACAGAGTGGCCTACCTGTAGTTAGAGAAGGTCTCTTCCTGGAAGCAAGCCCTTTATAACAGAAAGGAAGTGATCTCCAGCCTTGAGTTCTGGGCAGTCTGATAATTCAGGTGATCAAATGAACACAGGGATACAGGGAGAGACATCATCTGATGCTGGACTATGTGAGGTCCCTAGATCTTCCAGCTCTGCCGGGAATGTGCTGACCAGTGCTTGGGCATCCTTCCTCAGAGGCCTCCAGCCTGTGAAGACACAGTTAGAGGTCCTGGCCCCTGTAAAAACAGATTAAAGGGCTGCAGGCCTGGAGGACACTCTGCTGGCTCTGACACTGAGATAACAAGATGCATAGGAGGGGACTAAGGAAGAATTTTAAGAAGCTACTTCAATGGCTAAATAGTGAGTGTAAGTGACTTGCCCAAGGCCACTGAACCCAAATGTAGCTGTCAATCATGGTGTCACAGTGTGGAGTGCACGTGACTACTTAAGACTGTGTGCTGTGTGTCAGGAGAACCTTTATGGTAGCTGTGTTGGTTAGTACTTACTCTAATTTCTTTCCATACACCATCTAATTTAAACTTCACTCAAGTTTGTTTTAACCCTGACATGGTGGTACACACCTACAATTCCGAATATTCCTGGCACCAAAGCAGGATCACCTCGAGTTTGAAGCTACTTGGACTACACAGTAACTCTGCTGTGGAAAACTAAACAACAACCACAAGTTGTTTGTAAACTAAGGAACCAACAGGCTAAGCGTCCCACCCATGGCCACACACCCACTGAAAGGCAGAGCCAGAGTGTAAACTGGCCCCTCCTGACTTCCAGACCTGAGCCCTCAGCCTCGACCATAGGCATAGGGAACCACCCGAATCTTTACAGAGCTAGAGCTCCTGTTAGTTCCCAAAAGACAATGGACTGCTTGGAGGTCCATGGCAGTGTTATCTGCAAAGGACCTGGACTCTTTTTTATTATCTGACTAGTTGGGGTAAATCCAGGAAGAAACTATGTGAAGAGTAATAAAGAGAGAGAATGGAGCTTTGCCATTCAGTGGACCCAGACTCATCCAGGAATGCCAAAATGGCCAGTATATCCCATGCTATCATCTGTGGCACAGGCCACCCAAGGAGGAAGCCTTCTTGGCATCCTCTAAGATAGTTACTATACCCAGTTTACTGTAGCTGCAGAGCCAAAGTGAGTCTGCTGTAGGACTGCCTGAGACAGCAGCTCCCATGAGAAGGATAGCAAGAGGCCATGCTGAACTGGATAGAACACGAGACATCAGGAGAAAAGAAAGACAAAGCTAGACCCATAGCTGAGTATTCAGGTACAGCTACAGAAAGAGTCCTAGGAGGCCTGTCACGGGGCAAAGCCCTGTGGGCACACCTTTATTTGATGGCAGTGGGGAGCCATCGAAAGTTGGGTTAGTAGAAGAACACGAAGCCATTTCTCCTGAGTTTCCATGGGAGGATATTCATGTTGGGGACCCCTTCTATAGCAGAGTTGTCTTCTTGCAAGCCTGGCCTTTAAAATGGGAGTCTAGTGAGGGCAGGGATTATCATGTTCAAACTATTCATCAGAGACAGGATACCAGGGTGGTACAGAGCCCACTGAGCAAGCCAAATGGAGATGTTAAGGGCCAGGGCCTCTGAGGATGCAGCCATAGATTGTCTGCTGCCTTGGGGGAAACAAAGGCCTGGAGCTGAGAAGGCCGAGAGCCCTTGCAGTAAATGCTCTGACCTCTGTCTGCCAGAGCTCCCGTCTGCACCTGTTCTCCTGAGGGAGATCTCTTCCTGCATGTCTCTGGCCTCAAGCCAAAGACGATGCATGAGACCCGGAGCAGCCTACGAGGATCAGAGCAAGAGCATCCTCCAGGAGACAATGAAACCCTTCTTTTGCCCCTAGACATTGAAGCTGCCGCCATGTCTGGCTTGTTACAAGTGTGCAGTGGTCATCTGGCATTGCTGGCACCATGGGCCTAGAACAGTTCCACTTGGTTGGAAATCTGCCAGCCTGGTTATGGTCTGCGGAATGCTCCTAGGTGCCCAGCTGCTAGCAGTGTGAAATATGTTGGTTACCTGTGGCTGTAGCTGCTGGAGGGGTAACATCCTGAGTCTCTGTGCAGCCCAGCCTGCACACACTGCCTAGCAGGACCTGTGAAACGAAAACATGTGTTTCCTGCTGGAGGCCAACACAGGGCTGGGCTCCATGTGGCCTTGGTAAGCTGGCCCGCTCTCAGGAAACCCTGCACCCCACCCCCACCCCCAAGCAGTGCCACAAAAACAGTGGAAAAGTGAGCCTGCTCCAAGGCTGTTTCCACTGTAAACAGTGGCTCTTCAGCTGGTCCCCAGCCTCCTGAGTCAGGGCCAGACTCCTCCACCCTGCCTGAGAAGCACCTCAGCTGCCCTCTAACCCAACAGTGGCCCACTCACAGAAGAAGTTCTTCTGGGCCTTACTTACAGTTTAGATACAACCTGTCAAGACCCCTTTGTCTTCACACGCAGCCTGTGAAGTGACAAGGTAGGAGGCCAGGAAGCACAGCGGGTACACAGAGAAGTACAGAGCATGACCAATGTCACACAGCAAAGACAAGGTGGACAGAGTCTTCTTCCGGGACTGCTGGTCTCAGAGAAAGATTCTGAGCGCTGTTTACTGCTTGATGCAACCTGGGTTTCTTTGAGTTTGTGCCATGAACTCAGGAAGTCAGCAGCAGCATTTATTGAGAGCAACGTCTTCGTTGCTGATTTTAATAATGTCCTGTTTTCCCTAGTAACGCACGTTGCTTGTGGCCAGGCTAGAAGTCACAGCAGTGGAAGGTGAAAAAACAGTCTGCCCGAGGAAACCTTCTTGCCTGCTCTCTGTCTCTGTCTCTCTGTCTCTGTCTCTGTCTCTGTCTCTCTCTCTGTCTCTCTCTCTCTCTCTCTCTCTCTCTTTCTCTCTCTCTCTCTCTGCTTTTTAAGGTCCTTTCATCTGTTGGTCTTATGTCATGATGTCATACATGTACTTGTACTTGACACATGTACTTGACAGTTCCCCCTGCCCAGACTGGCTAGGATGGATGCTACCAGGGGTGCCACAAGGAGATGCCCCATCCTACAGAGAAGCTTCTAGATTTATGTGGGCCTGAGAACTAGGTACCAAGAGGTTCTGTCTTGCAGCTTGACACAGGTTGCCTATGGATCACCCTGGAGCCAATTCAACATTGCCAAGCTCTGTCTGTCTGTTAACTGCAAATGTGGCAATACCTTCCCTCATTCACTTGGTCTAGATGTCAATATTGAGTGCCTTCTGTGTGCAAATGGTTAGAAAAGCCAAAAAAAAAAAAAAAAAAATCAGGCCCCCTACCTGCCCCTCTTGTCACCCCTCTAACCTAGAAGCCCAGCCAGACCCCTCTTTGAAACCCTCACCAAGTCAGATTTGGAGGCCAGCTGGGCTGAGGGGGCAGCAGAGGTTCCAGGAGGAGCTATCTCCGGTCCCTCCATCCTCCAACGTCCTTGGTGGCCCTAAGACAGCTTTATGGAGGACAGATTGAGGCTGTCTCCCTCCTGGCAGGTTTATTTCTTCATCTTTCAAACCCTGCTCTGATTTTTTCCACCTTGGCCTTCCCACCCCCACTGTCTCCCTGGCAAGCTTCCTCTCCCTCCCCCTCATCTGTCAGCCTGGCTAGGCAGAGGGCCACTGGCCTCCCAGGTGATTGAGTTATGGGGGAGGCAGGCCAGGCACTGCAGTACTTTTGGCTTCCTGCCTTGGAGAAGGCTGGGGAGGCTGGAAGGGTGGCAACTGTGGACCATGGATCCTCAGTAAGTCTCCACTCCATTTAGACAGCCCTGCCTGCTGACCAGGCCACCCCTGCTCAGGCCTCAGTTTCCCTTCCTGAGGAATAGGCATGCCCAGAGCTAGAGGAAGGCAAGATGTCAGAGCAGCTAACTCCTGCCTCATTGTGGAAAACTTCCTAAACATTGCTGTCAATGGGCTGGAGATCAGAGATACATGGAGGAAGAAGAGAAGGGAGGTACACATTCATAAAGAGCCTACTGCGTGCAGCCGCCACCACACCTGCCCCCAGCAGCAACCTAAAGAGATTGTCACTGGTAGCAACAGGTTAGAATTACTTGACAGGACAGCAGACTTTACTTACCTGTTGTTAGTTCTTTCTTAAAGAGTCTTGTTATGCAAACCAAGCTGGACTCAGAGGCAATATGTAGCCCAGGATAGCCCCTAACTCTTAGCAGTCCTGTTGTCTCAATTTCTGCGTAGATTACAGGTTTGTGTGGTGTGCCAGCCTTGGCTGTAAGTTTGTATACCCAAGGGATTCTGGACCCCTACGTCCTACAGAAAGTTAGGCAATGAGGTAGAACTCAAAATGAGCTTGGGAACCTTGATTGCAACAAAGAGAGACCAGAGATGTGAAAAAGGCAAGCCAAGGTCACACAGCTAGAACTAGAGCCCTGTTCTCCCTGGCTCCTACGTCCTACTTGCTCTTTGTGGCATCAAGCCACTTCTGATCTGACTGTTGGCAAGAAGGACTTGCCATTCCAGCTGGCACTGCACAGCTCCTGCTTGCCATGGTAGACTAAGAGCTTGGTGGCTTCAAGGTTTGTCTCTTTCTCACACGCCAGTGTTTGACCCTCTGGTAGTCAGGCTCCACCTGCTGTCTCTTCCCCAGCCAGGAAGGAGGGACTGGAGGGAACCCCCCAACACACACACACAGACACACACACACACACACACACACACACACACACACACACACACACACACACACACACACACACACACACACACACACACGTACCACCACGCTGCTCCTGCACTCTAGCTCATGGGAATGAAAAACACATTGGCTTCATTATCCTCGGATTGAATGAGCAAGGTTGCTATGGCAACAGCCATCTCAGGCCAGCAAGGGGGCAGGGAAGGGGTTGGTGAGACTGAAGCAAGTGGGGACCGGGCAGCGGGTGAGCAGGCACATCGGGTGGGTAGGCCACGGGAACAATTGTCATTTATACCACCCGCCCTCTTTTGAGGCCCCTGGCTTCCAATCAGCAATCTTGCATGGCGAGAGGCAGCAAGGACCAAGAAGACAGCAGCATCCTTCCCTAACTTGCCCCTCATTCCTATGGGTACTGGGGTGGTGGCAGCTCCATATACAAAGCCATTCCCCAGGCCCACTTCCCAAGAGAGACCAGCCCAGGAGCTCCACTAACCTCCTGGATACATGATTAAAGGAAGTACCCGAGTACACTTAAGTACCGTGATAGGTTATGAAAAAGCTCACAAAGGCTCCAACATACTGTCCTAGGAGGCTGGTTCTCCAGGCGTGAATAGGACACGCCAGGTGATGGGGGCTTTGTGGAGACTTCTCAGGTCCAGCCCTGAACTAATCCATTTCCTGACTCTTACCCTGCCTAAGCCAAGTATTCTGATGCCCATAATGGGCTCTTCCCTACCTGTGGCCTTGATTTACCTGCCCTTCCATCCCACAGATAGTTGCACCCAGATAAACCCTGCCCTGCCATCTTATGTTCAACCTAGCTCCTAGGTGGCCAGCTGTAGACCTTCCTCCTCTAAAGAACTCCAGCTGTTCATCTGAAGGAACCTCAAGCACTCAATGCCATTTTGTCTTATCCCTTCATGTGATCCAGACACTAGGGCCACCACCAAAGCCATGCTTCCGGGGACTATGCCCATAGGGCAGTATCATCAAACAGAACCACTCAGTGCCCCACTCAGATGCAACGACCTGTCGAGTCCGCCTGACATGCATACCATGTTCATAGCCTAGCCTTTCCCTCCATAGAGTGACTCCCAGCCCCCACCTCTGTGTCCTGTCCTTTACCATGTCAACTTTAGTGAGAAACTGAGGCTTGGAAAGGAAATGACTTACTTGTCTAGGACCACTGTGTATGTCTATGTGTTTGTGGGGAGGAGGGATGGGAGGTCAGTGCAGTACAGCCTGAGATGGGACATCTTTTCTTCAAGCCAGGCCCTTGGTACCCATTATGATGGTGGGCCAAAAGACCCCATGGTATGGAGTCCAGTGCCAGCCCCCTCTAGGGTTGGTGACAGCTTTCTTACCAGTCCTGGTTGTAGGAGATAAAACTGACAGCTCCAAGTTGTGAGGGTTTTTTGGTGGCCTTTCATGGTTGGGGAGGAACCATTGTGGGTAATCTAGGCCTGAATTCTTTACTCTGATCCCTGGGGGGTGGGGAGGGAGTCCTGTGGTCCCATCCACGAATGGGCAAATTACTTCTAAGGAGAAACAGTGAGGAGTGGATGGCCTATAGTTGCCCCACTCTTGTGGAGTATATGGAAGGGAAAGACTGCCCAGAGGCCTCTCATGGTTCCCAAGCAAACGACAGATCTATCCCAGAGGTTGTTCTCAAATGTAGGTTCTGGAGCCCTTTTAAGGGACCTCAAGACAGACTAGAATTCAGTGTACTTGAGGCCTGAGCTCCTTCCCCTAACCTCAGATCAAGGATGAAAAGCCTTTGCTGACCCTCCCTGACCGTTGTCCATCACCTTTCCTGTACACACTCACAGTGCCCCATTCCCCCATGGCATCTTCCCCTGCTGTTGACCTCCCATGATTCCACGGGACTGTGTATCCTGGGCCCTCCTCCTAGTCACCATCAGGGCTACAGCCTGGCTCCCCACCTACAGGCCTTTGGAGGGCGGCTGCTGGGCAAACCTGTCATTTTCCCAGCTGGGGATTATAGGTTGGGGTTTAGGGCATCTTGGGGAGGAGGAGCCAGAACCTTGGTGTAATGCCAGAGAGAAACACCTCACAGGAAGAGGGGAGGGAGTGAGGCTGTTTGGACCCGGCTGGGGATTCCTGATACTTGACTGAGATATCTCCCTCTCTTCCTCCCTCCTTTCCTCTCTCTCTCCTTTTCTCTCTTTCTCCCTCTCTCTTTCTCTCTCTCCCCCCTCTCTCTTTCTCTCTGTGTCTGTCTGTCTCTGTCTGTCTCTCTCTCTCTCTTTCTTTGTGTGTCTGTTTCTGTCTCTCTGTCTCTGTTTCTCTCTTTCTCTATGTGTCTGTGTGTGTGTGTGTGTGTGTGTGTGTCTGTTTATTCGTGCCTCTCCTCAAGGTCAGGCAGGGTCTCTTTACTCTCAAGATTTAATCCTCTCAATGAGTCCGAGGACAAACCCGGTTTCAGATTTTCCAGATTCAAAACAGACAGAGCACTGGCTGGAAGTTGACTCAGTTGGTGGAATCCTTGCAAGCCTGAGGACCTGAATCCAGATCCCAGGAACCCACCTAAGAAGTCGGACACAGCAGTACTTACTTGTAATCCTAGGTGTGCTAAGATGATCAGAGACGGGCAGATCCCCAGAGCTCACTAACTGGGTAGCCTAGTCTACTTGGCAAAGTTTCATGCTAGCCAATGTGCACACATCTACACATTTGTGTACATACCACACACACAAACACACACACACACACACACAGAGAGAGAGAGAGAGAGAGAGAGAGAGAGAGAGAGAGAGAGAGAGAGAGAAGAAAAGGCATCAGACTAATCAAAGTGGCCTGCTACACAGCAGGCTAAGATTGGGTCACTCCTGCTACCCACTGGTACCCTAATGGTCAGCCTCATGTGGTCCACTCAGCAATCCAAGATGGTAGGAAAGCCTATGCCTGACTAGTTTACCTCACCCAGATTGTGCTTGTCCTTTCTTCCATGCTCTGGGACCTAGTGTGAACTTAGAGAAGACAATGTAAGCTGTACTCAGTGTGAACAGAAAAATCTCCCAGTGGTCCATTGTGTACAAATTGAGGTGGGGTACACACCTGTGGGGTGACCCAGCCCCTCTGAAGGATACAGGTAAAATATATATGCCTGTGATAGGGGTTACAGGAACTGTAAGGGACTTGAGGACTTGAGGACTTGGGGAACTCATGACTCAAGAAACATGCGAGCACTGAATCTCTCGAGTCAAGCAGACCTCTGTGCTGGAACCCATGGTAGAGGTTCTTGGAGTCTCCCCGCTGGGTCATGTTAAAAGAGCTAATGGCCACACCTGGCCCCTTGGTGCTGACTGACTGTAATGCTTGCTGGGGGGTGGGGGAGGTCTTTGTTCTTTTGGCTGTTGGTACTTAAGGCCCTGTTCACTGGCTGAGCAGTCAGGGTTGGAGCAGGGCAGCCAACATGCTTCAAGCATCCAGAAGGGGCCCTTGGAGCTCTCCCAAACTACACCACTGGGGAGCCAGCAGTGATTCTGATGGACCACCACTTCCTGTGTGAGCTGGTCTTCTGCTGGCAGCCAGAGGGACCTCATGGAACCAACCCATGACTCCCTACAGGCCCAGGGGAGCAGGCAGCTGGCGGGAACCAAGGCTAGGGGAAGACCTGCCTGTTCCTGGGAATTCATGATGTGTCTGCTTGTTGTAAGCATCTCCGATAAGGAAGATTTGTGGGTGAGATTTGCAGTTCTGTTTTCTCTGATGGTTATAAATCAGCGGCACACACATCTTCCATGCAGCATCCGCTGGAGGCTCACGGGCATGCACAGGAATGCACGCGAGTCCCAACCCTATTTGATGTTCTCTGGAGCACAACAAAGACTACTTAAGGGAGAAGAACACTGTAGAAACCGGGAGCTCCTGGCTGCCACCTAGCCTAACAGGGTCCCAGAACCAAAGACATAAGACGGAGATGGGTAGGATTACTCGTCTGTAAACTTTCATTCAATCTTGGCTCTGCAACTTGCTAGCTATGTGCTCTTGGCTATATACGACTTTTAAAGCATCCTGTCTCAGTTTCCCCTGTTTCTGAAGTGTGGCTACCTATGGTATTGCATAGTTCAAAGAATAAAAGAAAACATAATGCATAGGATGTTTAAAATGTCCCAGAAAAACACAGCGGATGTTTGGGAAGGCTTGGTTGTCATCATCAGTTGGCCCTGTGAAGCCCCCAGTCCTTCCACTACAAGCTGTTAACTACTCCAGTCACTAGACTGGGACCATGAAAGATGCAATAGGAGGCCCTTTGGTCGTGGCCACCATCACTGTGTCCTCTGGAGGTGGGCTCAGGGACTGGGGCGTTGCTTTGAAGCCTCCAGGTGGCTCTGCTCTGTGGCCAGTCTTCCTGGGGGAAGGACAGTGTGCAGAATGTTTAGAGAACAGGAGAAGGCTCAGGGGAGGGGAGCCAAAGGAAAAGTCTAGGAACATCTGTCTCCCTTTCACCAGAGGAAGAAACCACTAGCCACATTGTCTCTCCTGTCCCGTCTCTCCTCTCCTTTCCCGTGAGAATAGGCCTCGGAGAGGGGCAGGTGTGAGTCACGGCTGTGCCATGCACTTACTGGGTGGCCTTGGGCAGGTCATATAATCCCTCCACTCCTTCCAGTGAGAAATAATTGTGCCTGCCTTGCCGGGCAGCTGGAGAGCATGTTAAATGAGATAATGCATGTCAAGTGCTTAGCCCAGCGCCCTGTGGCTGCCTTGGGATAAGTGCTCTGCAAATACCATCAGGGCCCCTCTCCTCCTGCAGCACCTGATGCTCGGATGGCATCTTCTCAGACCAGACCATGGGATATTTCTCTCTGGGAAGATGAGGTTTAAAACTGGGACATCTAGGACTGTATAGCCAAGCATGGATAGAGGGACAATCAGACCTGCTCTGCGTGCACGCAGGTCCTCTTTGTCACTGTGTCAGAGCTTGAGAGTACCATGCACAAAGCCCAGCTCCTAATGGTCCACTGCTGCCTCCCACTCCTGCACCTTTACTGCCTCCTGGGGTCCACAGGTGCTGTCAACATGGGCTTGCTGCCAAGCTGCTTCTGGCATTTTTACCTGCTCAGCCATAAAGTCTGGAAAGCTATGAATCTGGGGATGAGTAGCCGCTTGCACAAGTGCCGGGGTGGGGGAGCGATGGGGAGCTTCGCCTTTTTTTTTTTTTTTTTTTTTTTGCAGAGCTGGCACTTTTACACTGCTCTCTCCCAGCTCACTGCTGGGGCAAGCAGGATAGTGGAGCCTTGGCCTCAGATAATTGTCAGGAGCATCCTGGGCCAAGCCTGGTTTCCCTGTCAGAACTTTGGAGGCTGGACTTTTCTGTTGCCAGGGAAACCAGTATTCCCTGGAAAGGAAATCAACACCGGTGCTTTGGCTGTTAAGATGCATCCCCTCCCTGTGCTCCCCCCAAATGAGTTCCCTCCAAAACAGATTGCCCCTGAAAGCATCCAGGCAGCAGCAGCCCGCCTCCTCCCTGAGCTCCGGAGATGCCAGAAAATGAGATCTGCCCCGACCTTGCGTTTCCCACCTCTCTTTAAAACATTCCATTGTAGTGCAAGGACGCATTTTGTTTTTTCTTATTATCTTCCTCTTGTGCCAGCTGGGGTTCAGAGTCTTTCTCTGCTCCTGTTGACTGCAGCCAGAAGGGAAAGGCCTTCCACCTCCTTCTCCCCTTCAGCTGTCAGCAAAAATAAACAAGCAGCTTTATATTTGGAAAACAGAGGGGTCTTGGCCACCAGATTGCTATGTCCGGGGCAGGCCACAGCCTTGGTTGTACCCCCCTTCCGCAACTGGAGTTTGAAATCTGACCTGAAGATTTGCAGAGTTGCAGGGAGAGGGGGGAGGCTGTCTTTACTCACAGACTTTTAAAAGCTGTTGGAGGGTCACTATGATGCTCCAGCCGCCGGCCAGCAGCACTGGGCCTGGTCAGAACAGGTTATAAGAAAGAATAGTCAGAGACAATTCCAAAGCTGTAAAGCTGTGAACAGGGGCTCCTCATCCTTGTCTACCCTGTACTATACCTACCCAGGTCACAGTTGGACCTGGGCCTGTGAAGTCATCTTTTGTTATTGTTATTGTTTTTCTAGACAGGGTTTCTGTGTAGTCTTGGCTATCCTGGAACTAGCCTTGTAGACCAGGCTGGCCTCAAACTCGCAGAGATCCACCTACCTCTGCCTCTGAGTGCTGGGATTAAAGGTATGTGTCACCACACCTGGCTCTAAGGAGAATCTTGCTGCCTGACCTACTGTTCTCCTTGTGAATTTATAGGAGGGGAGTAAGCAAAGCCAGAAAAGAGAACCAGACTAGCTAGAGGAATGTTAGAGACATTTTAGGGTTCAGTAGAAGAGGGTGAAGATACTAAGAGCCCTTGTCCAAGCAGCCATCAGACCCTTTCCCCTTACAGCCTGGGTATCCCCACCCAGCTTCTGCTGAGAGTTCAGGCTTCCTCCTTAGCCTGAGCCGTGACCTGAGCTCCCAGGACCACTTTGTTTTTGGTGATCTGAGAAGTTAATTTGTCACCTATAAGTGACTCCCTGCTCTATAAGTAATTTTAAACAAATCCTTTCCTGTCCCTGAACTTCCGTTGCAAGCAAACACGCCCCAGCTGGGCTCTCCTCTGTCAGGAGCAGACTCGTAGACAGCATGCACTCCAGGAAGTGTGCCCATCAGTCAGGCAGCAAGGGCCCCAAGCTCCAGCCACGTGAACCATGTGAGCCAGGCCCAGGCCTGCAGCAGGAGAGCCCAAGGAAGTGTCTGGGGGTCTCCAGGCCTTTACAACCTCATTCTAGGCTCTCCTGGATCTTCCTGAAGCCCTGTCAGCTCTTGCTATTAGCACAAGGCTCTCAGAATGTAGAGTAAACTAATGAATTACAGCATGATTACACAGCACATAATTAACTTTGTAATTAATATGCAACTGCCACTTAAGCTAAAACACTGCTTATAGAGACGTACGGCAATGGGAAATCACAGGTCAGAAATGGGTTTCGGGAGGTTTGGAAGGCTGAGTGGAAGCGGGGGATCATGCAAGGCCACAGGGCGTGTTAATTAAAGGAGAATGAGGAGTGAGAGCCCCGTTTTCATTCTGTACCTTCTCCTTTAACAAAGATCCAGAGCACTTGCCAGGTCTTTCAGCCAGGGTTAGCCAAACTACACCAAAACTAGGGCAGGCCTTACCTTCCTGCCCCCACCCCCAGAGTCTTGACCCTTAGGACCTGGCTGTATCCTTTCCTCCTCTAGAAAGCCTGTGGGATACCCTGCCTCCTCTGCATTTTAGGCTTCTAGAAGTCACGGGTTCCATGGTCATTTTTATTCAACTTATCATTCTCTGGCCTATCCCAAAGCTTTAAATCTCAGAAGTCACCCCACCCATCCCCCTCCTCACACCAAGGCTTAGCACCTCAGTCACCTGCTAATATGGGGGTAGGCTGATCAGGAAGCCCCCAAACATTCCCCCTGTGCTGTGTTGTAGGTTGCTACCAGACAAACAGATGCAGCCATTGTAGCTGTGGGATTAAGCCAGAGCCCTTGAAAGTCAGTCAGTCAGTCAGTCAGTCAGTCAGTAAGTCACACACACACACACACACACACACACACACACACACACACACACACACCCCAGCTGTGTGTCCTTGGGAAGGTTGTATAACCTCTTTGGGCCTTGGTTACTATAAGGTACAAACTCTGAGACCCACTCCAATGAACTGGAATGAGGGTTAGGTAGGAAGATGCCCCTGAAGGAACTTGTGGGAGTGGACACTATGTGTAGAGCCGGCTAGCTTTCTGTAGCTAAGGGAATGGGTCCTGAGGTCCAAATGCATGTCCATAGTGCCACACATCAGCTGGTGTGCTCGGGACACCCCTATCCCCTGAAACCAGTAATACCCAGTGATGAACCCTGTCCATGGATCCTGCCTTGAGCTGGCTCTTCATTGTCCTGGCTTTGAGTGGTCCCTGGGACCAATAGATTTGTCTGAGAGACCTGGGTTCAAATTCTAGCTTAGTTGTTTCCTGGTCTGAGACAGATTTTAAGCTCCTTTATTCTTTCCTGCCTGAGCACTCCCATCAGTAGATGGCACCAATCGACCTGCCTTTGGCTGCGTTGTTACAATTCATAGGAAATGTCAAATGTGTGCCTTGGGAGTGGTGGCTAAGGCACACCTGTTCTCATTATTATTCAGAGCTAGTGGAGGCTGCAGAGTGGCCACCCTGACAGCCTTGAGGAGAAAGCCTTTGCTCTCTGAGACACTGGATCTCATATACCTGGTTCCTGCCTTTGCCAGAGTGGGAGAAGGAGGGGGAGGGGTAAGGGCCTCAACAAATCTAGTCTTCACCTTAGCCAGTTTATATGGCCTTTGTCTGTCCAAGAAGTGGCTGGGTCTCTGCTCCCAGCATAAACCAGCCTTGCTGGGGAAGGGAGATGGCTGGATATCCAAAGGGGCCATCACTCATGAAGCTTCTCATGGTCTTAGTAGATCCAAGACCCATCATTCAGCTCTTCCCAGGGCTTCTCTTTCCAGAGATACTTTGGGGTTACATCTTTGCATGAAGCTAAGAGTCTCCTCTTGCCCCCACCCTGATGGCTCTGCCATCTCTGAGAACTGCCAGCTTCCCCTTGTCCTCCCTGGCTCTCTCCTTCCTCTATATCCCATTGGCATGCCTCTTAGGTCAGCATTTTCTCCAAGTGAGTTCTGGGGACACTCATGCTTATAGAATTTTAAAATGTGTTCAGGGAAAGGGGTATCTGTCTTATGATCCAATACCTGTGAAAATGTCGAACATTCAAAGTAATATGGGAACATGGAGAAGCCATCTCCCCGGGAGGGTAAGACATAAAGCATTTTTCTCACCTGACCAGGGCCTCAATTCTTCAGGATTGTGTGAACACAACCTCAGGAGATTGTGTTCCAGTGGACTGCTCACAGCAACTGACTGCCCCTGCCCCTTCACTAAACCCTCAATGGGCCTTCTCTGGCCTCTTGTTCTCAATGCAGACACTGCCTGTCTGGAGAGGCTCCATGTGGGTACCCAGCTTCCCCCCACCCCCGGAGAGCTCACAAGTCACAAATCTCCTGTCCTATTTCTCATCTACACTGAAACTTTACAGTCCTGGACCTTCCCACTCCGTGCTCCCACCTAGCATTCCAGCTGGTGGGCTTGGTCTCTCTCGCTCCACTTTAGGCCCAGTTGCCCACATCCTCCAAGCCTCTGTGGAGGCTCTCTCAAGAGGGACCAGGGAGAGAGGCTGGAGAGATGGCTCAGTGGTTGAGTACACATATCCCTCTTGCTGAGGACCTGAGTTTGATTCCCAGCACTTACAGCAGAAGGTTTACAACTGACTGTACCCCCCAGCTCCAGGGGGATATGATTCCTCTGACCTCCATGGGAACCCACATTCATATGCTCAATTCCCCTCATCCCCCCACCCCGACACATACATATAAAATATTTACAAAGAGGGATGCTAAGCAGTGGTGTTCCCATTCATCCTCCTTCCTCGCAGCCTCAGTTTATAAGCTGAGCCTCTTTTTAAGACATTACTGCAAAGTTTAGTGGACAGGCTTAAAAACTAGGTTGTTAGGTTTTTTCAGATTGGCAGTTTTTAGTATTCAGGGTAATGGCACATAAGTCTTCGTCTGCTCCCTCCACGAGTATTATCCAGAAGGGCCAGGGGCCCTGTACGCAGCTGACAGGTGGGGCCGGATACAGATTTCTGTTCAGGAACTCACTGACAAAGTGAGCCCAGCAGCCTGGGTGACTGCTGTCATCACTACCGCATGCTTGCAGAAGAGCTCAGGCCTCAGAGGCCAGCATACACCAAGGGCAGGATTTGAACCCAGTGCCCTACTGCCCGTACCACTAAGCCACACTGCCTGTCTGAGACTGGGTGATGACATGAAGGTGAGAACAGCCAAGTGCTCTGTGAATCACAGAGTGCATCTCCTGGGACTGTTCATCGCTGTCGCTGGGCAGGAAGTAAGGTCCCACTTATCCCCTTGAGGGCCTCTGACCTGAGACAGCAGTGGCTGGATCCTCATACCCCGTGACTCCCTGAGCTCAAACAAGATGCTAGACAGTATGGTGGGGATACAGAGCCAGCTGGAGAGAAAAGAGGCTTCTGCCCAGAACCCTGGGGTCACAGCTCTGCAAGGAAAGCATGGCTTTTTCACAGTGGGCACAGAGCATTTGATCCTGCCACCCCTTGGCATGGGCTCATAGCCCCACCTGAGGGGCTGGCAGCTCTAGGCAGCCCGCTGTCGAAGCTGTCTGTGGACTGACAGCAGCCTACCCTAAACTGGCACCTTCAAGGGCCAATGTGGGGTCGTGAGAGGCTCAGGGCAGCTGGGCACCCAGGTGCAGGTGGGACCTACTCAGGCTTTCAAGGTTCTCCTCTGACCACACCCACTTCTCCCAGGCCTGTTTCCTCAGCTGGGAATGTCAGACGGGTCTGACTGCTTCCCCAGACCCCTTCCGGGTCTGAGCCAAGAGAAATATTGCTTATTTTCTATCTGCCACTTTTAGCACAAATCTGTCTCCCTTCTGATACTTTTCCCTTAAAAATAAAATAGCTTTTGAGAAATTTTGAAAAATCTGACAGGCAGGGACAGACAGGAGCTGCTTAGGGACTAACAATTCATATTTTCCCAGCATCCACCTCTGAAGGCTCGCAATCGCTTGTAACGCTAGCTCCAGGAAGATCTCACCCCTTCTCCTGGCCTCCGCTGGATAGCCACACATCTACCTGGCTGACATAAATTGCACACCCATACCGAGCCTCAGTTTTCCCATCTGCAAAAGGGAATAATAGAGTCGGATGCACATCTGTGCTAGAAAGCTGCTTGGAATGTGGTTGCCTGATTGTGTGGTCCCTCCACCAGGGGGCTCAGGGCTTGAAAAGAGCCTTGCTCACACTCTGAGTTTCAGGAAAGAACACCAAGTCAGGGATCCAGAAGTAGGTGTGTGGTCTACCTGGTAGCCTCTTGCTGTTCACTCCTCTTTCAGAGCTGAGTCATTCAAGGCTGGGAAGATGGCTCAGTCAGTAACATGCCTGCCATGAGTTCAGATCCCTAGAACCTACCCGAATAAAAGCCATATACAGTAATGCAAACCTATCGGCCCAGCATTAGTGTGCTCAGCAGCCAGGGAGATAAGCAGGTCCCTATGTTCATCAGTTCTACAGCCTGGAAGAATCAAGCTTTAGGTTCAGTGAGAGATTGTGCCTTTTAAAAAAAGGATGGAAGGAAACTAAAGAAAGGCACCCCGTGTCAGCCTTGGAGCTCCACTCACATATATACACTAGCACCAACATGCACACACTACACACAACACACACAAAAATGACTCACCTGAAAGTCTTCATTTCCTGGAATAGCAAAGAGTGGGTGAGCCAATGGTTCGGTAGACAATCATCTGTCAATGTCTAGACTAAGCAAGTAGAGTGCTGTGATTGATTAGCCATGTCTGTCCAGGGTGCAGAACTTGGAGATGATTCTACTCTCAGTCTTGCTCTCAGCCCTGCCATTCCTGGACTGGGTGGTCCCTTACAGACAGGAAGGTGGAGGGGAACCAGAAGTAGGAGACAGTCAAAACACCTTCTGTGCCCAGAGCCGAAGCTATAGAAACATCTTCTTGAGTTCACTGCTTTCTAGAGATGCCAGCTTCCCTGTCCCCCAGAGCTCTTAAGTGATTGCTGGCCTCCCTAACCCCTCCCCACTTCCTGGCATCTGAGACTTTGGAATAGCCACAGGAGCCTGAGGCAAAGCCAGGTCAGGGTGTGTGTGGTGTGTGTGTGTGTGTGTGTGTGTGTGTGTGTGTGCTGTCCTGGGGACACTGTGGCCTGCACAGTGTCAGTCACGTTAACAGCGCACGGCAGTGTTGGTCTTCCTTGCTCTGGGCAGTGGGGGGGTGGGAAGGAAGTGTCCAGCTGATGAAGACCTGCCATGCTCCTGTGCAGAATGACATGTGCAGCAGAGGCCCTTGTAGTCAGAGCAGCGCAGGATCCCAGCGCCACTTCTCAGCACTGGGGCCTTAAGCAAGTCTGGGCCTCTCAGAACCTCGGTTTCCTCTTGGTGGCTGGACCATGATAAATAGAACTTAAGTCACAGCAGAGCTGACACCAAGTGAGGTGACACAGAGTACTTAGGGCCTGCTCCCTGCAGGCTCAATGGGGGGACTAGTTCTGCCAGAGAAGAAGAGCCCCAAGGGCCAAGACTGGGCCACCTCTTCTTTGTGGGATGTGTATAGGGGCTGGGGCGTCGGGCATGCAGAATCAATGACCTAGAATGTGCCCCGAAGGCTTGACTTGAGGGCACTGCATGGCTTCAGAGCCATCCTGTGCCCAAAGGACAAAGAACCCAGATGCAGCTGCAGTCCTCAGCCTAGTGTGGGTAGGGACCATGGCGACCTTTCCCAGGGCCAGTGTGTGTCATTCCTCTACAGTAACATTCAGTCCAGGGCGGAATGTCAGGCACAGCTAAGTGGGGCTGCCCTTTGGGAACCTGAAAGGCCGAGGCTATACTATTTTTCTTTAACCAACATCAGCAGTGAATATTCTTGTGGATAGGGTGGGTGCTTGGGAGATTTGGTCACTGAGAAAAGAAGCTCCATCCTTCCAGAAACATCCAAACTGGAGCCAAAGCTCCTTGGATCGCTGGCCAGATGTCATGGGCGTTATGGAGCCTGGTCACGGCGTGCTCACTGCTTGGCTAGAGGAAGCAGGTATAGGCCTTTCAGAAACCTCTCTCCTAAGTGTCTTTGCTTGCTCATCCCCTCAGCCCAGCAGGGAAGGGAGGAGATTTCCTGTCCTCCCATATGAAGACACAGGCTCAGGAGGTGAAAGGGCCTTCCCAAAGCCCACAGCCAGGAAGGCCTGGCTCCCAGCCCACCACCCACTGGAACCCCACCCTACGCAGACCTCCTGCCTGCCCAGGGCTGTCCTCATTGCTTGTTCTAGAGAAGGACAGCTGGTCCCCAGAAGCTGTCTGAAGTTTCCTCACTTCTCTGGCTCCTGCCTGCTTGTCTTCCAGACTCCCCTGGAGTAGAGCACCAAAGAAAGTCACCAACTCCGCCTGCCTTTGCTTCCCAGGCATTTCTCTGAGCTTCCATGACCTCTTTTTTGAGATGAGGAGGGAGGAGGTCTATATCAGAGCTTCCCTCACCTCATTCCTCGCCACCACATCCCAACTCTCAACTAAGACTACATTTAAAATGACCTTAGAGCTCACTTAGGTCAGCCATTGGATAAGTAGTTTAACTCCGTCGTAAATAAGACCCGTGAACTCACCCTTGGTCATTTTCTTAAACCAAGACTTCACTATGGAAAATGGAAAAGATTTGCCTGTAGACTACCTGAAGTCATCCTTTTCACCTATGGGACATGGATCATTCCTTAAGGACACTGTCCTAAGTGGCCCATACCTCCCAGTCCTGAGGTCCCCTAGTTACAGCTAAGGTTTCAGTCTCCATACCTTAGCAATAACCATGTATCCACCCGTGTCTGTCCATTGAACGAGCACATTTGGGGTATGGGCTTCAAGATGCATAACTATCAGCCATCCTGGCTGAAGGGGAGGCAGGTGTGTGACAGTGACACTGAGGGAACTGGAGTAGAGTGAGTGAGTGAGTAGTGTCACTTGCTGACTACACTTCGCTGGACCTCTAGGGGTGAAAGAGTAGGCAGTTTGACCCGAGGGCAAGCCAAATCAAAGCTGTAGCAATGTGTTCAGAGCTCAGACTAGGAGCAAGTGAGGGGCTTGGGATGTGGGTTAAGAGCAGTGATAGGAGGGGCCCAGGCCAGGAGAGGACATGGATGTGTTGACACATACCCAAGCTCCATGACCTCTGTCCCCTAAAAATCTAAAGCTGCTTTAATTGGGGCTGGTTTACAGGTTCAGAGGTTCAGTCCATTATCATCAAGGTGGGAGCACAGCATCATCCAGGCAGGCATGGTGCAGGAGAAGCTGAGAGTTCTACGTCTTCATCTGAAGGCTGCTAGCAGAATACTGACTTCCAGGCACTAGGGTGAGGGTCTTAAAGCCCATGCCCACAGTGATGCACTTCTTCCAATAGGGCCACACCTACTCCAACAAAGTCACACCTCCAAATAGTGCCACTCCCTGGGCCAAGCATATACAAACTACCACACTGGTGAAGGGTTAGGTTGAGGTGGTTCCCTAGAGCCTAGCCCCCCGCCCCTCTCTCTCTTCCCAGAGCAAGGCTATCCCCCGGTCCTGTTTTGAAGCACAGGCTCTAGTCAGGCTGTGGGTAGAGCCTCCCAGCCCTGCTGCCAGCCTCCCTCCCCCATCCCCCACCTCGAGCTGCAGATGTGCATGGTGATTGAATCATTTCTGCACACCGTTGCTCACACGGCTCCCCAGAGATGTGCTACTTGCCTGTGCAAGCTGTCAGGAGATGTGTGTGCTCGAGTGCATCTGGGCCAGCAGCCCATGTGTGCACATACCAGCTATGGAGAGTGCAGAGGGATACATAGGTGTGTGTGCAGTGCAAAAACATCTCTACCTGGAGACACTCAGGCTTACTAGCTAGGCCTGAGAAGTAAGAAAACATGATGTTTGTTAGATGGTTGTGAGGTGGTCTTGCCACACTGGGGTGCTCTGCCCACGGTACGGTAAAAATTCTCTGTCCCTATGTCCAGGGAAGGATCCTATATCTAAGACAACCAGATGGCTTCTTGCCTGTTTAAGGCTTCTGTCTACTTTCTTCTGCCACTGGCATGGTTGAAGAGGTTGGCTTTTTAGTCTCCCTTCAGCTCTCTGCAGTTCATTCTCCAAGAAGCTTTAAGTGCACAGGGCAAACTTAACCTAAGTGTTGCCAGGAGATGACTACTGTCAACAGAAACTTTTCCCAGCACGACCACCCCTGGAAATTGGGAAGACTCAGCCTGACTACCATGTCATCACCTAAAAACTTCCATACATGTAATGAACTCTGGTGAGGCGTAGCTTCAAGAGAGGCAGTGCCTGGGGCGTTGGGCCATCTGGCAGCAGGTTGGTGGAGTGGTAGAAGCGGCTTTTACGGAGTTTTCCAGGCTGCAGGCTCCACAGCTTGGGAAGAACACTTGAATTTTAAAGTTGAATGCTCTGCTCCTACTGAAGTGGAGTTTCCAGGCAGCTGGAGCCCTCTGATGCTGGAGTTTGGCCGGCTGCCAGAGGATGACTAGCCCAGGCCTTCATTTTACAGATGTAGAAACTGAGGCCCAGCTTCTTACCCTGTTCACACAGTGGGAGAGCGGCAGAGCAGGCACCCATTGTAGACCCCCAGGCTAAATAAAAAGGCTTGCAAGAACAGAGATGGCAGGACTGCAGTCAAGGTCCCTGATTGAGCTCACACTTACTCAGAGGGCAGCAGACTGGAAGAAGCGACCAGGCACAGGTACCAGGCTCTTGGTTTGTAGAGAGCCCAGACCTGCCTGGGTGCTAGAGCTGCTTCCACTGATGATTTTGTAAAGATTTCTAAAGGCACCTGGCGGCAAACTCTGAGTGGTGCTTCCGTGGCAGCAGGGCGACCTCTGCTGGCTGCCGGCGGCTCACCACTTCCTGACAGCTATGCTGGGTCCTGTGCTGGGCTTCTGGATGGCCTTGCAAACAAACCACTGGCTTTGGACCAGTTGAATGGAACAAGTACCTCTTTTGGGACCCAGTCATGGCTTGAGATAGGAATATACAGGAGACTGTGGCCACCAGTCTGTGAGGAGTATAAAAAGAGCAGCATGCTAATGGTTAGAAAGGCAGACGTTTCTACCTTAGCCCAGCTAGCGGCCTCCCTGTATTTCACTTCTTTGTTGTTTTTTGTTTGTTTGTTTGTTTTGTTTTGTTTTTGTTGTTTTGTTTTTCGAGACAGGGTTTCTCTGTGTAGCCCTGGCTGTCCTGGAACTCATTCTGTAGACCAGGCTGGCCTCGAACTCAGAAATCTGCCTGCCTCTGCCTCCCAAGTGCTAGGATTAAAGGTGTGCGCCACCACCGCCTGGCTGTATTTCACTTCTTGAAGACTTTAAAAATTGAAAAATCAGCTATGCCTCAGAACTGGGCTGCCAATGAAAATAGTGTGTACAGATGCAGAGTGTGTCCTCCACATACTTTATGAATAGAAATATATGATAGCTAGGTAACTTTAACCCCAGCACTGAGGCAGGAGAATTCCCCATGAGTTTAAAACCAGCCTGAACTACAATGAGACTATATTTTTGTGGGGGGTAGGGACCCCACTGTTGTCCCTGTGGTCTGTAATGTCTCCTGACAGTTATCTCTCTGATGTCCTATGAGTCTCACAAGTGTTGGAAGCCCAGCGGCATCACACCTTGATTCCATAAGATGGAGCCCAGATGGACCGATATAGATCATGTTCTCTTGGACAAAATAATTATGGGTTTTGAGTTTCCCAAAACAAAATCAAATGGACTGTCAGGTTGGGGACAACCTTGCCCACTGGTGTCCTATGGATCTTTGAATCCACTGGGTCTGTGGAGGCTAGCCTGATCTAGAATGGTGCTGTCTGTCTCTTGGCTATTTGCCTGCTGAAGTAAGACCTGGGTTCCTGACTGCACTCATACAAGAAATACAGCCTTGAGGCCCAAAGGATGCTGGCCAGGGATGTGCAAGCTCCTCATACTTGCTAGAAGCTTCCGTGGGTGGGCAGAGCATCAAAGTTATCGATATGTGCAGGCATGTGTCAAGACCTCTCTGGGTTTCTAGTCCTAAATGGCATGGCCCTCCTGGAAGATCCTCCTTGGAGGCAGAGCTTGGTGGAGCCACAGAGGACTCTTGTTTCCTATCCATGTGGAAACTGAAGCTTTGAATCTCAGGACAACTGCGCAGGGCCCTCCTGGCTTTTAGAGCTCAGGACACCTCCGAGCTTTCAGAGTGATGTGAAAGAAGAAGCTCTCTGGAGACTCTGCAGTGTCAGTGTCTGGTCCTCAGGGTGCTGTGGTTTGTCTAGAGTGCCCCCTGCTGGCTAGTATGTCCATGGAGGTCTTTTCTTGGTTGGTTACAGTCTCTGAGCTGGAAATTGAACCTGGGACCTCTGGAAGAACAGTCAGCACTTTTAACTGCTGAGCCATCTCTTCAGCCTCCTACAGCTAGATCTTGTGGAGGTCTTTTTTCCAGTTGAGGTTCCCTCCTCTCGAATGACTTTAGCTTGTGTCAAGTTGACATAAAATTATCCAGGACATCAATGAACAGTGAAATGATAACGAAATGATGGACAAGGAACTGGGTGTCAGGGAGTATTAACGTTTGACAGGTACCAGGACAGTGAAAGGAGGGGCAGGACGAGGATGGGAGAAACACATGCAAGCACGGTTCCCGATTTTACCTTCTTGCTGGAAATCTCTTAAGATAAAGCTGGGCACTGCGGGACCCTTTAGGGCAGGACTGCCGACGTGGAAATGGGAGGGTAGCTGGGAAGCTGTGCAGGATTGTCAGGTATACCCCACTCAGTGACACCCTCTCTCCTCTCTTCTCAGGCTGGACCACGTTCATGGCTCTCGGGTAGGACCCAGCGAAACGGCCAGAATGAATTCTATGGACAGGCACATCCAGCAGACCAATGACCGTCTGCAGTGCATCAAGCAGGTGGGTGTGGCCAGCTGGCAGGGTGGGTGGGACAGACAGGGAGTAGATCTGTGCTGCAGCAGGATGGTCCCTGGGTGCCAGCTAACACGAGACCCACACACATATGAATGCCAGCTGTGCCTCATTCCCACCCAGTGGTGCCACTTTGGGCCAGTGTCCTGCCTGCCTTCTCTGGGTTTTGCTTCCATGCCTTGAGTTACAGTGAGGGTACGGTGAGGTGACTAACACCATTGTCCACCTTGTACCAGCTCTTTCCCAGACCTATGACCTCTAGGCCCCTGCTCCAGCTGCTTACTAACAGTAAACAGAAAAGACCTGGTGTCATTGGCACACTTCTGTGATCCCAAGCACGGGGTAGATGGAGGCAGGAAGATCAGGAGTTCGAGATAATCTTCAGCTACACGGCGAATTTGAGGCCAGTATGAGCTGCATGAGGCCCTGTGTCAAAAGTTGCAAGAAAGGGAAAGGTTTTGAGAACCTTTACAGAAAAGGAAACCGAGGCATAGAAAGGGAATACTGCTTCCGTGGTGCTAGGACAACTTCATCCTGCACTGTGGGGGGCGAGGGGGTTCCCCAGCTTGCCCATACTCAGAACCCCAGTGGCAGTTCATCTCCAGCACCCCTGTCATGGGTTGTTGGGAAACAGGGAACTTCTCACTAGACATCCCCCAGACATGACCAGGAATGATGCTTCAACCTTCCCCCAGAGATGACTAAGAATGATGCTCTCTCTACCTTTGAGTTCAATGTCTAGCTGAGGACTGTGGAGTCTCAGGCATGACAACTTAATCAGAATAGAAAGGTGAATGTTTGCATGCATGGGTGACAAATGCATCTGCATTTGGATAGACCATGGCTGATGCAGGCTGTGGCTCTTCCCACCCTGGGCCTCACAACCTTGGACTCTTGGCACCTAACCCTTCCAGCACAGCCTTCCCAGCCACACTCATGGCCTCCAGCAGTCCCTGGCATCAGACCCCCTAGCGCCATACAGCCCTTCTCTGCAGCTCTCCTGGTTGGCTGCCCTCTTCTTTAGCCTCTAGGTGCTGAAAGAACCAAGGTTTCCTTTTTGTAAGGTGCGATTCTTGAGGGTCCTGGTCATCTTGGTACCATAGAGAGAACCCTGCTCTGTGAATCAGTTTATAGTGTCCAGCAATTTCCCCCAGACCCTAGGCAGCCTTTGGAGTACCAGCACACCCATGCCTGAGCTCAGGGGCTTCCTGGTCACCCAGGATCCTGCTCCCCTCTTAAGATAAGGCATAAGGGTCTCAAAGTCCACAGTGTGCCCCGTCCATCCAGGCTGGGGCCATAGTATTTTGGATGGGTGCAGAGGAGGGTGGGTGAGTGGGTAGATGGACATATGGCTAGAGAGTTAGATGAGTAGGTATGTATAGATGATAGATGGGTAGATGGATGAATGGGTGACTGGCTGGATAAATTGGCTTCTAGATGAGTGGACAGATGGATGAGTGGATGGATAAGGGATAGATAAAGTGATGAATGCTTGAATGGGCAGATGGGCAGGTAGATATATGGATGGATTTGTTCTGGATGGATGGATAGACACATAGATGAATGTGTCTATGATTCATCCATGTGTCTATCATCCCACAGAACGACTGGTGGGCAGTTGGATTGATAAGATGAATCCATCACCTCTTGGGGAGCCGGCCCTGGTTGGAGCATTAGTGTGCCCACTTCTTGCCCACACACTCAGCAGTTGTGGGTATAGCTCCAGTCCCCTGAGGAACTGTGGAGGGGGAAGGGCTTTCTGATGGGAAATGAGCCATTGGTGTCTAGTACCAGCCACAGGTTGGGAACCTCTGCCAATGATTCCAAATGAATCCCTACTACAGGCCATTCATCCTAGCCTTCCCTAGCCCCCTTTCCCTCCCTAGGCCACTGGGGTCCCTTGTAAATTGGCCTTGGTAGAGGAGCTATCATTAGAATAATCAGATACCCATCCATCACTCCTTTCAGACCTTTCCCTGTGCCAGTCTAGGCGTGCCTAGGAAGTTTTTTCTATCTTCTAGACTCTAGAGTCTAGAGGTTTATAAGAGAAGCGAGGCTCCTGCATGGGAAGCACCAGTTGCCGGCAGCACTATGTGTCCCTGCTCTATAACAGGCTTCTCCCACACTTGGCCACAGCCCTACATGCTCCCATCACTACCCCAACCCCATTCCCATTTCACAGACGAGAGCGCTGAGGTTCAGTAATATCCTTGGGGCTGCATGACTCCGTGGCTGAGCTGGAGTTTGGGCCAGGTGCGCACTTCGTGTGTCATCAAAACACAGTCTCTATGTGCTTAAGCTATAATGAGCAATGAGTGCAGGGAAAAGGGCCTCAACTAAGGCTACAGGGATCCAGGCAACAGCATTAAGAGGATGCTACTGTTTACCTCCTCTGTGAGATGCATCCCATAATGAGCCAGCTGTGAATGGAGAGGAGGCTGGCAAGATGCAGACAGTTTTTGCTCAAATAGGGTCGGAACAAGAGCAGGCTTGGGGATCAGCCTCAGAGATCACTCAGGTGCTCAGATCTCCAAAGAACATTGCTATGGCCACTGAGAGTAGCGCAGGGAGCTTGCTGACACTGCTGATTGGTTATGGCATCACATAAATAAATGAAACACCTGGTTGTCAGGGGGAGTGCAAACCAGAAGGAGCTGCCGAGTTGCAACGCCCCATCAGAGCCTCAGTGTTCCCTGGGGCCTCTGAAAGGCAGATTTAGAAGTGAACACCAGAAGCAGAAGCAAAGCCAGGCAGCCACCCTCCCAAAGGGCGTGGCTGTGTATGTAGTCATCCCTGCTGTCTTGGTGCTCTTATAAGGAGCTGCAGCTTTAGAGAGCCAAGACTGAAAGCTTCACACCGCTGGGCTCCTACAGGGGAGGTAGGGAGCCTCAGGGAGTCTGAGATCTAACCCTAACCCTGAGCCAAGGGCAGGCGCGTGTGGAACCACGCCACCTGCCAGGTGTTCTGCCTGGACCACATAAGCCCAGCCTCGTCTTGTTTAATTGTCATCCGACCCCCACGACACAGGCTGTTACTGCTCACTTGCCCTTCTCCTCCCTCTCTTTCTCCCTCTCCATGGAGAGGGGTGTGCTAATCAAGCTCACTTTCTTCTCACTGTAAGCATTTCCTTGCATAAACCATACTCTAATAAGCACAAGGAACCAAAATTCCTATGACCACACCCCCATTCTGGGATGCCAGCTCCAAGGCCCACTCTACCCTGGCTGTGAATTGACTCATGCCACTGGTGAGTTACAGAGCCCATCTAGGCCAGTGAGATCCTGCTGTGCTATCAATACCAAGGAGCCTGGAGCTGCTAGCATCCTGTGTGTATGTATCTGGTTTCTATATGATACCCTCTGAGGTCAGACCTACCACTAGGCCAAATCACAGCTGTGACTCTAACTTGCCCCATGGCCCTGGTCTTCTATCTCCCGGTCCCAGTGGCAAATGACAAGGACCCAGGAAGCCAAGGGTCAGTATTTAGAATGAAGTGAGATCTTTTCAATTTCTGCATGCTGGTAGCCTGGGGCCTGAAGTAACTCTGAAAGCCCTGGTAACCCTGAAGTAACTCTGACTTCCTATGTGTGAGGCAGGAATAAGAGGCTCAAAAAGGGCCCGAATCATCTAGGCTCGAGGAGCCACATACACCCTACTATAGACAGCACAATGATCCAGATACTGTATATCAAGTCCCCCTTCCTGTTTGCAGTGTCCTCCCCCGACACACACAGGGAAGACCTGAGCTGGAATACAGAGGGTGGGAGGGGGTTGTTAGGAAGGCATCTCCAGAGCCTACTGGTTTCAAGTATAAAGAGTGGGTACCACCTTCCAAAACCTCTCTGGGACCCTTTTCCAGCCACCGCGTCCACAGAGCACTTGCATGCCTGATGGCTCTGGCCTTTACTATCCCTGATTCTCACCTTTGAAGTGGGTCGATGGCCTCATCCTACTGCCCTAGGCTTTGCATAGAGGGTATTTGAGAAAGCTGGAGAATCCAGCCTGCCCTCTGCCCCTTTCTGTGTATCTCCTTTCTGGCTAGTCCTAAGGTTCTCCATCCCCTGGGCTCCTCTTATAGCCTCAAGCATTTCTCTTTTTCTCCACAGCACTTACAGAACCCTGCCAACTTCCACAATGCTGCTACGGAGCTGCTGGATTGGTGTGGAGACCCTCGAGCCTTCCAGCGGCCCTTTGAGCAGAGCCTCATGGGCTGCCTGACGGTGAGTCTTCCTTTCCCCCACACAGCACACTGGAAAGTAAGGATTGGGGACTACAAGTCCTGTCCACAAAGCTTTCTGTGGGCCCCAAATGCTGGGGGAACAGCTGCCCATGCTGCAAGCTGTTCCTGCAGGTGCACGCACCCCACTGCTGGGTCTGACATGGAGACAGTCTTCATGGGATGTGTGGCTTCCTCACACTTGATGAGAAGCACACTGTGGGGACCAGTGCTCCCTCGGAGGTAGGGGAGTTCGAAGGACTCTGTCTTCCTTTTCCACAGCCATTTATTCTTCTATCTGCCAAACATTTATTGAACGTCACGCTGGTCATCTATCTATCAACTCAAAAGCATGTATAGAGCCCTTATTACATTCATCCATCTGGACAAATAGACCTTGATTGATCCCTCATTTATCATATATGATTCCCCTCTGCCAAGTCCTGGATACCCCAAGATAAATAAAACTTTCTTACGCTTGATTTCTTAGTAAGGGGCAGCAATGTGGACAAATGACTGAGAAAGCAGGTGACAAGAGCAGGTCTTTGCCAGCTGGGAGGCGGGGCTAGTCATGCAAAACCACACATACATATGGCACAGCTTACCAGGCTGCTAACCACAGCTGGAGTATCCCTAGGCCACAAATCAGCATGTGCAAAGGCCCTTGGTGTCCAGAGAACTGGGTAGGGTTCTAGGATACAGACTAGGCAAGATTTTGAACCTGCCCAAACTAGAAACTAAAAGGAACCACCTGGGAGTCTTCTGTAACTTTTAAGTGTCCCCCAGCCATGTGGCCTGTATTAGGACAGTCCCTCAGAAGGCCTGTGGAGGGCTGGGAAGGGAGTGTGGATCACACTGTGTGGCGCTTGCATGTCCTGAGTGTGGAATGGAGGCTGGAGATACATCGCCAGACAGGAATGGTGTCTCCTAAAGTGCTCTAGAGAGGAGGGGGACAGAGCCCAGCTTAGCTCTGGCTTAGGAGAGGAGACATGGTGACCACATTAGGCTATCTTGTTCTGAGAAAGGCTGAGATGCCCATGGCAGGCACATGCCGCATCCCAGAATCCACCTATCCTCAAGCTTCCCATTTTACAGAGGAAGACATGGCATGGCTGCCATGCCACCCAGTCTTAAAAGCATCTCAGTCTCTAGTTGAGGCCCATATGAACCTGAAGGGGATGTTCCAATCCATCTAAAACATGGCACGGAGCCTCCCAGGGCTCGTCTATCAGAAGCTGGCCCCATCTGCCTCACTGAAGCCACCTGCATGACCCCATCTTCCTTATCCTTCAGCCCCTGAGCTCCCCTCTCCAACTGCCTAATCCTCTTTGCAGGATCTGGGTCCAGCCTAAGCCCCATAGAGAGGGCCAGATGTTGCCCAGGTTGCAGTTCCCACCCCCGTTTCCTGTAACTGTAGTGGGAAGAGAGGCTGGGGGCATGCACAGTATGTTGCTAAACTAATATGCTACCCCAGCATACTGCCCCAAGCCTGGCCCTGCCTTGATCATGGACCCGAGAAAGACATTGGCCCTGGCCAGCCTGGATGAACTAGGGGCTGGTCCTGCCTTGCTTGTTGTTCATTTAGTCATTCAGTAGACATTTACCAAGTCCCTGCTGCAGGCCACCACAGTAGCCATGAAACACAGTAGAAACCCAGAAGGTCTTCTTCTCAGGGAAGAACCCACAGTCTAGGAGAACAGAGCCTAGGTGTCAGCTGGAAAGGACAGGTTCTGGTGGCAAAGAAGCAGGAGACTGAGAGCTGTGCTCAAGTATGAAGTAGTTGTGGGGGTCTGTCCTGTGAGTGAACAGCAGTGCAGGGCTATGTCTATATGCTGGGTGGAGGAGTTGGTCCTGGAGTGAGCAGCAACACAGGGCTTCCAGCAAAAGGGACGGCCTCCCAGGAGTACCTCTTGAGATGTTCCTAAGCAGAGACGTGTCTTTCCAGGCAGAGGACATTGTGGACACATGTTCTCCGTCAGTTCCCCGGAGCCCTTCACCACCTCCCACAACAAAGCAGATACTTACCCCGGCCCTCCAGCCTGCCTCCCAACCAAAAGGAGCCATTGAAAGCCCCTCCACCACCACCACAAACATGGCCCCCAATTCACAGGCCTGTGAGTTCAGGAGAGCCTGCTGCAGGAGAGAGCTGGAGAAGGAAAGGTCACAGAAGTTGACCTTGGAGTCCAATCTGTTTTACAGGGCTCCATGTTTATGGTATCTAGAGAAGAGCCTTCTAGGTAGGCAGGGAAGGAAGTTACCATCTTCACCCCAGTGCTTCCTGCAAGAAGAGACAAATGCAGGACAGGGAGGCTAAGCCCTCCTGAGTGCACAAACACACACACACACACACACACACACACACACACACACACACACACA
>JANHMN010000001.1:185156486-185190340 GCA_030674055.1 Rhabdomys pumilio | reverse complement strand
GCGAGTGTACACACAGTCTCACATATACACAGAGAATTACAATAAATGTAAAGAATGAAGAATATGGACCAGCTAGAGATATCAAGGCCAACCTGGGCTACACAAATAAATAATAAATAATAAAAACTGTTAATGACTCGAGCTATTCAGGGGACCTGGATATCTTGCACATGGCAGGGATTTGTCTCTGCTGTGAGTTAAACACGTTCTCATCCTTGGGGTCATTTGATACTCATGGTGAGGGGCAGGGAGTCTGAGCTGGCCCTAACTGACATCAAGAACTCATGCTAGCAATCATTAAACTAGGGCATAGAGAAGAGAATCAGCTAAACATGCAGGCTCAGAAGCAGTCTGCCTGGCTCTGAATGCCACCCAGCCCCTACTTACTAGCTGTGTAACCTTGAAAAAGTCACCACCCTTTGTATTTGAGGTCACAGATTTTAAGCTGATCAGTCTGCACAGAGCCTGTTGTCTGATGATGGCTATGTGTTGGCAATTTTAACCAGCACACTGGTATCCAGTCTCCTGGGTTACCTAGCATCCCTAGGGGGAGCACAAAGCTGGAGACTGAAGAGCAAAGGACCTGTTTGCATTAGTTGCAAACAAGGTAAATGCTAGCTGCACCCATCTGGGGGCCGAGGGGGGTGCTAAATACCAGGCATAGGAGTAGGCACCCCCTATGACACCAAGTCCAGAAACCCTGGGCTATGGTTTCCATGAAGTTTAGTGTGTATCTGGTCATGATCAGGAGGCTGGCTCTAACGTGGGAGGCAGGACAGAACCAGCAGCATGTACACAGTGATGCCCAGAAACTAAGTCCTAGACACTAGATGCTGGCCCAGGGACTTTAGCCCCTCTTCCCAGTGATCTTCATCAGGTCCCAGTGGCTTCTGAGCCAGGGTTGTTCATAGACCACTTATAGCTCAGAATGAGAAAACAAAGTGAGAAAAACCCAGAGCAGGGGTCCAGCTCAGGCTGCAGGGTCAAGCTGATGCAGCAGCCTAGCCCTGCCTGACCCTGGCCTTATCCTAAAGCTCCAGACTTTAGGGACAAAGTATGCCATGGAAGGTGACATCTCCCAAAACACTAGACACCAGCGTACTGATCACTTATAAACTTAGAACATATAACCCTGCCCGGGACTCTGCTTTGTGATCCAGGCTGGAAACCTACTCATAGAGCTTTATGAAAATCACCTCAATTCTCTGAGCTTGGGGTCCAGTACATCTAGAATCCAGGTCTCTCAGCTAGAGCAGCAGCGATTCTGTTTCCGTGGCAACCCCACTATCTCTCAAGGGACCATCTGGATCCTGTCACCCTGGCAAGGTGCTGCCCAGGCAACCAGGTGTTTGTGTTTTGCTGTGGAAGCTCTGTATAGTAATAATTTCCTCTCTGGGGACCGGGTGGTGGCCAGGCAGGTGGCTGGAAGGGAGCGGGACCACCTTGGCTATAGCAGTTGCCTTTGCTGTAACAACAGAACTCTGGCCGCTGGTTTGTCATTAACAGATACCTCATTACCTTCCTTGGAACATGGTGGCTTGTTGAGGCTGGCCAGCTGGGGAACACTGCCCAGGGGCTGGACTCCTTGCAGGGAATTCCAGAGAACCCAGTCTCACCTGTTTGGAATGAAGAGACACCATTGTCTCTGTCAGGAAACAGGAATTACTAGGAGCCTGCCTTTCAAACTGCCTCGTAATTATCGTCAGCAGAAACTTGCTGCCGAAAATAAGCTGAATTCACCCCTGCAACGTAAGCACCTGTGTGCCCCGAGATTGTCTGCACCTTCAAAGAGATCACACATTTGGACCAGGCAGGGACATGCTTAGGAGGAATACAATGTCAGGAGAGCCACATGGCCTGGGTAGGATAGAGTAGGGGGCTTGTAGAAGCTCCTGCCAGCCATCCAGGGAGAAGCTAACCTAGGTTGGAACCAAAGGGCATGAGCCGGTTGTGGGGGTGGGGAAAGCACAGCCCCCTGCCATTCTGCTATAGCAGCTCACAACTGAATGCTTCCCTTCTCTGGACGAGGAAACTGAAGCTCACAGGAGTCAGGTCCAATGCTCAGGGTCACATGGCTGGAGACAGGCTAGGTCAAGACAAAACTAGGTGACTGCATCCTCCAGGGTATGCTACTCCTGTTGGAGTTGCCAGGGGAGGCTCCATTTCCTGGGGGCCTGAGGCTTCCTTCTGAGAACCCTCCTCTCTCTCCCTGTCACTCCCTCCCTCCATTCCCCTTCCTCTTTTAGTCTTTATTTCCTTTTCCACCTCTGCCCCTCCCCCATCCTAATCTCCTCATCTTCTTTGTCTTTCCCTGTCCCCCAGGGATCTCAGCTCTCTGCCACCCTGGCCCTGCTGGCTCAGCTATACTCCACCTTGAAGTCACCATCAATCTTGTTCCTCTGACTAAGACCCAACCCTGGGAAACCCACTGCTATTTAGCTCTGCCCATTCCTGAAAGCCCTTAACCACACAAGTATCATAGTTAACATACAGTCCTGTTTCCTCACATTTTTTCATGTTCCTGATCCCCCTCTCAGATGTGTCCCAGATGTTTGGAATCACTCTTTCCCAGAGGCCAGGGAGTGAGGATGCTCAGGCATCCTTGAATCCCCTTGTGTGAACAGAGGCATCTTTGTGATTCCTGGAGAGATTCGAGTGTCCCCCTTCTGAGGCTAGACCATGTGTCTGGCTTTCCTATGAGAAATGGAGAAAAAGAAGAGAAGCTATCCCTTTGAATATGGAAGCAAGTTGCTGAGCCCCAGGGCATTTGAGTCCCAAACTGGACCACAGTTAGTTTTAAACTTTTGGTCCCAGGCTCCTCCCTTGAAAAGGAAGCACTCCTTAGCTATACGTAGGACTCCTGTTACTAAGGTAAGCAGGTAACCCCAAGATGGCATCTCAAATCAAGGTTCCAGAAGTGTGCTGGGGATCAGAATACCAGCTCCTGAAGTGGGTTTACTTGTGTAATGAGCAACAGGGAAACACACAGACACACAGACACACACGCACACCAGAACTGCCAGGACTTCAAATACTACAAGGAAGTGGATATTTCTCTTGCCAGCCATCTGTTATCTGAGGCTGTATCCTGGCCACTCGTGTAGTGGAAAGTTGATTCTCAGTGAGCAGTGTGCAGCCATTGGACTTAAATTTGAGTAACAAGTATGGGACAAGGAGGTTCCATCTGGGGGAAATCCCATAGCAGTAGCTGCTGCCCTAGGCTTGCCGTCTGCTTGCCTGCTTTTGAGATGTGGCTTTATTTATCTACTTACTGATGCTGGAGTTCAAACCTAGAGCCTCAGACATACTAAGCACACATTGTACCAGGATACACAGCCCCAGCCCGTGCTGCTGTGGGTCTTTAAAAGACTGTCGTTACCACTCTGCATCTCCTCTAATATAATGTATAATATAGTATAATATAATATAGCTATGACCTCTCCCCCTGGGGGTTGTTTTTGTAGAAGATTGAATAGGATGTTGTAGTATTCTGTGCTTTCTTTGCCACTGACCAAAACAGCAGGTACAGGATACTGTCCTCCACCGACTAGAAAGACTCCCTTGAGAGAGAAGAGTTCCTGGGTGGCAGGTAGGTCTGACAGGAGAGCAGTGTCTTGCTGGAGATGACATACTGAGTGTATGTGTTGGCCTTGGGCCTCCTGTTTCTGTTACTCTCTAACATGAGTATTGAAGTTCAGATAGTTTGTGAGGGTCACTGGTCCAACTCCTGTCTGACCTGAGAAGAGACCAGCATAGAGCAGAACATGGTCTGCCCAGCATTCCTGACCCTCTAAGGTTTAGACTGATATCATACAATGGCTGTCACCATTGCTCTTCCTGCCCCTGGTAACAATCCCGAGTCTTTTAAGGGAGTTGGCCTCGAACTCCTGGTCCTCCTAATACCACCTTCCCAAATGCTGGAATTACAGGTCTTCACCACCGTACCTGGCTGTTGAATACTCAAGGATGGAAAAATTCTGCTCCCAACTCCATGAAATAGGTCACAGTCAAAACCAGTGCAGGATCAGAGATGTGGTTTGGTTGGTATAATACTTGCCTGGCATGTACAAAGCCCTGGCTTTGAACCACAGCACTTCATAAAACCAAACTTGGTGGCACCCACCTGCCATTGTGGCACTCAGACAGTAGAGGGAAATTAGGATTAGAAAGTCATCCTCAACCACACCCTGAGGTTCAGGTTTGCCTCATCTATATAAACCTGTCTTTAAATTTTTAACGATAAGCACAGTGTATTGTTAAATCTTTCCTTCAGACTCTTTGCACATAAGGTGCCTGCGATTTGGAAATTAATTTACTGTTAGACTTGAGTCCCCTTCCCAGCATGTGTTGTATATGCACATATTTTACTATCTCCTAAACCTGGAAATTTGAGATACTTCTGGTGCCAGGCACTTCAGACAGGGACTGCTAGGCCTGCGCACTAAGTGGCTAGGGACTCTTCAGCATGCTGTGGACGCTGGGCAAGCATGACACACCCTTTGCTCCTTACAAAAATCATAAGCTGAGACTCAGTGACAGCGACGTGCTGGACATCCCCCAAGTAGCAGATGGCAAGACTAGAATTTATACCCAGACACGTTTGAGTCCCAGCTCAGGCTGAGTCCCTGAAGGAGGAAGAGGGATGCCTAGAAGACTGGAGACAACCAGAAGGGTTGAAGTGGGCAGGAGCACTGCTTTCTAACCTAGGGAAGTGGGCCACCAACTCAGATCGCCTGACCTGGACTTCCATATACCAATGACCTTGGCATGCAGAGGCTTGACTCTGCTTATATCAGCCTGTTCTCTCACTTGACCTCAGGGAGAGGGCACAGAGGCTGAAGCAGACCCAGACATACAGTTCTGGCTTTCTTTGCAAATGTAGGACCCTGAGCCTTGTCTTCCTCACCTCAAATTGGGGGCTCATATCTGAAGCCCTGAGCTCCTGGCCTTCCCCTATCCTTACAGGGCTGTGTGCCTGACCCTGTGCTGGACACAGTAAACACTGTGAGCTGAGCATACCTTCACCCTACAGCAAGCTCTCTAGTGATGCCTCTACAAAGGACAGTGAAGGCAGCTCATAGCTGAGAAATTAGAAAGGCTTGGCTGAGAAAGTAACCCTTGCTTGGATGCCCCCCAAAAGCATAGCTGCTCTGAGAGGACAACATGCCAGGCAGAAGAGAGCACATGGGAGAGGCCCTGGGCACAAAGAATGAGGGTTCCAATCTCTTACAGCCTCACTCAGAGCCTTGGGCTTCTTCTTTTGTATGACAGGATCAGTGCCACCTACCTCTGGGGCTCTCAGCGTCTGAGGAGTTAAGGGTTCTGAGGATGTGGGTGTCTGGAGGACCTGGGTGTCTAAAGGACCTAGTGCTCTCTCTTGGCTCCTGATTTCCAGCCACCCCTGACACCCAGGGCTCTGTCAGTAATGGTTGTTCTTCAGCTCAATGAGTTAATTAGGCCAAATTCAATTACATACTATGCTCCCAGGTCTGTCTGGAACCCAAGGTGGGTGTGGGCTCTCTGTGCTCCAGAGCATTCAGCAGCAGTGGCTTGAATCCCAGGGCTACCACACTGCACATGCCCACTGAGTAAACTGAAACAGAGAGCAGGTGGTATGCAACATGCTACCACAAAACACTTCGGCCTGAGTGCATTATAGACAACAGAAATCTACAGCTTACAGCACAGAGGCTGGCAAGTCCAAGATCAAAACACCAGCAGATATGGACCTGGTGAAGGCCCTTGATATCTGCAGGCACCTTCGTTCTGTATTCTTTCCCAACAGAAGGAGTGATAGGGCTTCCTCAAGCCACTCCATCAGGGGAATCACCTCCTTCCTGAGGGTGTAGCCTCATGACCTCACCTCCTACAGGCCCCACCTCTTCATAGTCTTGTAATAGCAGATTTCTAGAGGGACACACAAATCTAGAGGAACACAGCACCCAGACAATTAGCATCCGCAGAGCACAGTTGGCCCAGAGATGGCCTCTTTGACAGCCTGGGCTACTGGCAGGGACTCATTGTTCCTTGACCCCTGTAACATCCCAGAGTCTGGTAGACAGAGGCTGAGATCTCCACAGCCTCACCACTCCTGCATGGCAAACAGGTTTCTTCCCAACTCCATGTTGGCAACCAGCTGCTGCCCAGCACATTAACTGGCATGTGGGGAGAGCAATAACATAACAAAGTAGGCAAACTCAGGTCCATACACACAGGCACCATAACAAGCACCAGACAAAAGCCATCCAAGCCAAGGACAACATCACTTGAGGTCATGAATGCCAGTCTAAGAAGCTAGACCTTGGGTCCTGGCTGCTGTAGAAAGCAAGGTCAATGTTCAGATGGGGGACATGGTCAGCTTTGCCTTTTAGAAGCCTTCGCCGGTAAGAGCAAGCTAGGGCCAGAGGCAGAAAACACAGTTTAGAAACAGGAACAAGACTCTACTGTGGTAGAAGCCAGACATGCAGAGAGGGATAGAGGGTAGCTCTCCAGCATTTCAACTGGCCACACCTTACCCTGGGCCACCAATATGCCAGGCCTCTGAAACTCGGTGTTGAGAAATTGTTTTGTGCTTGATACCCAAGTTCCTGGTTATGGAGGTATATAGCACTTTTCAGAAAAGGAAGAAAAAAAGTCTTTACTTTAGTGTCTACTCATTTTAAAATAAAGTTGATTGTGCATTTTTAATTCTAAAAATGATACGTGTCATTTATAGAATAATCATAGAATATAGACAGTAGAGGGTAGAGCTGAAATCCTACCCAGAAACCAATAAGTTGGTGACTTTCCACTGGTCATTTGATAAGCATTTATCCAGCACCTGTTTTGGTCCAGGCACAATATCATCAGGGATACAGCAGTGAACAAAACAGACAAAGAGCCTACCTTTATGGAGTGCCTAGTCTAAGAGAATTAGAGCCTCATTAATAAGCTTCAGGGGAGGGAAAAGCAAAGAAGTATGGTGTGTCTGCTACTTTAGAGTCAGCTTCTTGGTCTTGACAGTGTGATGAGCGTCTCTTCCCTGGCCCAGTGCCTCCTTCCCAATGGGATGACTGCTTTGCTTCTTGGGGCTTACCCAGCCAGATTTAGGGAAGCCAGTGCTCTTTATCACAAAGAAAGGTACAGAATCCACACTAGCTGACTTCCCTGGTGATGGAAAGAAACCAGGGCCCAGAAAAGGATGGTGACCTGCCCTTGGTCCCCCAGCAGGCCCACAGAGCTTTCTCCTTGTCAGACATCTGCTGCTCCGCTGAGCTCAGCTCCAAGGAGCCTGATTTCAACATCAAGCCTCCTACTTCTTGCCCTGCCCTGGCGGCCACCTTCAGATTTTGCCCAGACAGACATTCCTGCGTGGCCTGTCTGCTCACGTCCAGAGCCCCTGGAGGTGGGGGACATCTGGGACCACATTGGGGAGAGGAAGAAGCTGCTTGCTGGCTCACCTGAGCTGCTGTGGGAAATGGGACTGGTAAGAAGAAGCAGGCAGCCAAGGAGAGCCCCTTCTCACCCTAGACAGGGAGAAGAGAGAAGGATGGCACCAGGTAATAGATTCCTGGCAAAGCTCATGGACCTACAGACTTCTGAAACTTCTGCCCAGAACACTGAGGAGTCAGGGCATGCTCCCCTCCTCAGCTCGCTGCTGCTTTCTCCTTCTCTGGCACCCCAAGCAGCAAGGCCTTCAGAAACTAAGCCTAAAGGACAGAATTCCTTATTGTCCCCACTCCTACCCCCACCCCATTGCCATCACCGCTGCCACATCAACTTAGACACCTGGGTGACAAATCAGTCCACTACCATGCCCAGGAAGTCCCCCACCCTCTTCATGAGATCTTGCAAAAAACACAGGGCTAGGAAAGATGGCTCAAGGCTGCAGAACTTCTGGCTGCTAATTTGCTGTGTGATGGAAAGCAGCCTCTGAACCTCTCTGGGCTTCTGCTTTCTCATTTACAAAGGTGAGCTGCTAGGTGGCCTAGGTTGCAGCCCTGCCTGATCCCCCACCTGGCCATTGTGCATTGTAACATTCAGTCCTTTCCCTATCTGAACCTCACTTTTGTCCTGTGCAAAGTAGGTGCTATCTGCCAGGCTGCCTCCCAGAGACTGGAAAGTGTTCAGTAACGCAAGCAGACAGACAACAGACGGACAGACTGCTCCAGCAGGAAAGGAAATTGCATTTCCAGCTCCAAGGAACTTATGTAGGTCTAGGCCTGGAGCCATCTGGAAACCATCAGAGCTGTGTCCTGGGAGAAGCAATAACCCACCCCCACCCACAGGACTGCCGTGGCATGAACATCTCAGCTGCCTCTGTATCTCTCCCTTCAAAAGCAACCCTAGCAATGAGAAAAGATTCATTAGAGGCCTGACTCATGTGGCATGCACCCACCACTTCCCAGCCCCTTTGTTGACCAGTCTGAGCTTCCTGTTCAAACAGACTTCCTGGGAAATTGCTTGTGTTCTGCCAGACAGCAAGCTGGCAACCTAGTCCCTGAATAGGCAGGCACAGGTAGCCAGAACACGCAGATCTCTGGAGCCTGTGATTAGTCAGTATATACTCATTCATTTCTTTGCTCCTTCATTAATTCAGGCAGCTGTTCTTGGTCTCCTTTATACAAAGAGTATTTATTAAGCATCTTGTAAGGGCATATTTTAGATACTGTCCAAACAACACGTACCAGACAACAGTCCCAATTGACAAAGAACTTGCCTTTTAGCCAGAGAGACAGAATTAAACAAAATAAATACTTGAAACATCAGAGTTGCAAAGCTAAGCTAGAAAAGAGGCACAGGGCGAGGCAGGGAGGACTGTAGCTTGGGACCATGTGGTTGAGGAAAGTCTTCCAGTGAAGGGGGAACCTGCAAGAGGTAGCCAAGTGGGAATGGAAAACTCTGGAGTCTGAAGCAGGTGGGGCATCTGGAGGCTGCAGCAGGGTCAACAGAGGCACTAAAAGGACATGGATTTAGAGCAGTGACTGAAACCCACATCATGAGCCATAATCAGGATGGAGTCAGCTAGAACCTCTGGAATGAAAGGGATTCCCTCATGTTAGTTTTCTGGGCAGCCACTAATAAGGGCCCCAAAGCATGTACCATAATAGCATGCATTAATTGTCTCATGGTTTGGGGGAAGCAGAACACCCAAGACCAAAGCATGGGTCCTGTCAAGCCCCTATGTAGGTATCAGGGAAGGAGGACCCCTCCAAGATTCTAGAAGTGCCTTAGCTGCTGCTATGAAACCACTGCAACCTCTGAAGCCTCCACGATCCTTCCCACTCCTCCTTGAAGAGGGTATGCATGTCTGCTTGTTGTATCCAAATGTCCCAAATGTTCTCAAGGACACCAGCCATGCTGGAGCGGGGCCCACACTCATGACCTCATCTTAACTTGATCTTCAGCAAAGACTGTTTCTAAATAGGGTTTCCTGCACAGTTCCTGGGGACTTTAACATTTGGGGAAGCATACAATTCACCCCAATACCATGACTTCTTAACCTATCTCAACTGTCTTCTTGGGCTTTCACTAGGACCTGCTGTTGGATGGTCTCACCCATTTGAAGGGGTGTCCAGTAGTCTCTGAAAGCCCAGCTAGTATGTCCAGTGCTTGACTCTTAGCCCTCTGTCTCCTAAATACCTCAGAGAGTCCAGGAACACAGCAGTTTCTTGCTTCCCCTACAGCCTGGGGGCAGGGGGCGGGGGGCAGCTCTCACCCTTTCGAGTCAGGCTATCCATCAGCAACAATCCTGCTGAGGGTCCTCACAAGGAGAGAGCCTGAGTCTGGCCCCCTTGCCAGCTGAGCAGATAGAAGACAAGCATTTCCCTAAGACTAACTAAGGGCCATTCTGAGCCAGCTCCTAAATCCCCACCTTACTCCCCCACTGTCGCAAGCCCTGCAGAAAGCTTTCCTGGATCTTCAATAACCTGGAAATTGTAGGGTTTCTCGGACATGCTGAGTGGAGGTGAGGGACAGGAGCTGGTGTTGTTTTCAAAATGAAATGATTATAGGATTTGGGCAGAAGCCAAATGCAGGGTTCTGAGAAGGCTGCCTGGTCTGGGATGAGGAGCCATGCTGGGGGTGGGGTAGGGGGTGATTCCAGGAAGGGGCAGGGGATAATATGATGGGAGGAGGGAGGTAATGAGGTCTCCTTCCTGTGTCATCTCAGGTTGAGCCTCCCCTGTCAACAGCGAGGTGACCAAATATACAAATGTTGGACTTTTAAAGAGACCCTTTAGGGGCAGTTCTGCACACTATGCTGGCTGTGTGGCCCAGGTGGGCACCGTCAGTGCTGAGCCTAGGCATCCCATGCAGGACAGTATAATGTGTAGTATGTTGACAATGTATCAAGGCTGAGAGGTAGCTTAAATACTTTGCAAACTTCGCCTGGCCAGTCTATCCCCATTTTACCTTCCATGTGGCAGATAATAATCCCTGACCCAAGAGGGCAGTAAGGATGCTGTAAGTTAGTGCTCAGGACATGCTGAAACCTACACGGCAGCCAGCAAGCATCCATTGGCCATGTGTTAGTAGAATAGAGGGGGAGCCCAGCCTGGTGGCCCTGCACTGTGTCCCTGCTATAGGTGAACTTCTAGGCTCCCATACTAGGTCATAAGCCAAACCTTGCCTGTGCCTTCCCTTTTCAAGAGTGAGAAGGACTCATCAGGGCTAAGGAAGGAGAATGGCAGAGGAAACAGTGTCCTACAAGGATGCGTCCTTTGTATCCTGACCATGCAGAAGGAGACAGAAGCCCCAGGTTTGGTGGTTCCTGGAGGGAGAGCCCAGGAGGTGACTCACACTCAATCCTGTCATTTGATCCTTAGCTGTCTTTAGGCCTGGTGCCCTGTGACCCAGTCTCTTTATGGGTGCTTCAGAACAACATTCCTTTCTGTCCCCACTTGTTCTTCATGCTTCCCAAGGACCAGGTACATACCTACTCGGGATCTCCCTGTCCACTCTACCTTTCCACTTGAGTGCCTAAGCACACAGAAGTGACATCTGTCCAGGTCAAAAGAACTCTTGGTCAATCCCACTGAGTCAGCAAATTGCCTGAGTTAGAAGTTTGCTCCTTCTCTGGGCCTCAGAACCCAATGCCCAGAATCTGAGCCACAGCAAGGCTGGTTGTTGTCCCTTTCCTGGTCTTGGGAGTTTGGCCTGTGCATAACAGGCCTGCCTGCCCCTCCCCCTTCCTTTCTTCCTTCCTTCATTCCTTCCTTCACTCCTTCCTAACCTCCTGATGGCCTTTGAGCCCCTAGATCTCCCACTCACTACAAAAAAAAAAAAAAAAAAAAAAAAGCTGTAAGTGGGAAGCAACCCACTTTTGACCCCTGGGTCACGTGCTTCCCAGGTAGATGCCTTGGTACCTTTACTTAAGGGAACTGATTCGAGCTCATCGATGAGCTAGAAAAAGTCCCTCCTTTGACCCAAGCTTGGGACTGTGGTGTCCCAGCTACATTATCTCTCTTCCCACCCCACCTCTCTTGCGGGTCCTGCAGAGGGCGGGCTCCCCACTGACAGGCGCGCCAGAGGATAAAGCATCCCCCACTCCGGAGCCAGCCAGTCATGCCACAGCACTGTATTTATTGGCGGCTCCTCTTCACTAAGGCCCACGACAGAAGTTCAGACTCCGCGAGAAAAGCCACCCGCTATTGATCCTTCGTCAGGTCTCTGGAGCCTGGCGGACATTCATCAAGGAGCCACAGCGTGGGGTTACAGCTCGCCCTTTCTTTCTTCTTCCTTTCTTCTTCCTCCCAAGTCATCCCCTCCCCCCCCCCAGGGGGAAACCGGGGGAGGCGGGTGTGGGGGCTTGCCGAGGTCACTCAGAGAGCTGCTGAGCGTCAGTGAGTGGAGTCGCAGGATGCCTTTGTCTGCGGCCTCTTTTTGTAGATCCTTATCAAGGCAAGCGCAGCAGGGGTGGGGTAGGGTAGGGTGAGGTTGGAGCAGCGGCTGTGGGCCCTGAGCTTTTGAGCAAGTCTTTGGAAGTTAGAGATGTGGAACTTGGAGTCAGGGAAAGCCCTTCTAAAGAAGATAGTGTGTGGAGTGCCCGCGTTTCTGTAGACTCCGAAGAGGCAACACTAAAAAGAGCCTGCTAACCAAGAGGGCCTTAAGGGATTTGGTTCCGGAGAAGAGAGCCTAGAAATTAGCAAGTGAAAGGGGCCAGTTTGGACTGATGAATGGGTGCTTGAAAACAATTTGTTTTCTTAAGTATGTAAATATGCTAGTGAAGAGTATTTACTTTTTGGGTTACCTTGGAAAACCCTGAATCTTGCATATTAATTCTATCCGCTGGGTCCCACTCCGGTGCTTCTGAAGTGGGTCCCTAGGAGAACTAAGAGGTAGGAAGACTTGGAGGCAAAACAACGGGGAAACTGTCTCTTTACCGTTTCTAAAGGATTATCACCACCAAGTCCCTGCCGCTAAAGTGTAGACTTTGCTCAGTTCCAGCCTGAATTTTCACTCAACCTGCAGGAATTAGCTTTCTTTAAAATATGCATATTTTATTTATATATGTATATAATAGCATGTATGAATATGTTTACCTGCTTGTATGTCTGTGTTCCTCTTGTGTGCCTGGTGCCTTCAGACTAGAAGAGGGTGTTGGATTCCCCTAAAACCATAGTTTCAGATGATTGTGAGCTGCCATGTGGGTGCTGAGAACAGAATTCTGGTCCTCTGCAAAAGCAATAAACTTCCTCTTAACCTCTGAGCCATCTTTCCTGCTCCAGGATTATCTTTGTAAAGTTAGTCCTTTCTCCTGCTGTGTGTGTAAGCCTTTGGCCACCGAAAAGGCCCTAAGAATCAGGTGATAATTGTAAACTGTCATTGCACAAAACTTTAGGAGGATGGGGGGGAGGGCTCTGGTTATTTAGGGGCTTTAGTGCTTGGATTCTGGTTAACCGAGACTTGAGCCCTGGTGTTGTTAAATCAGCCTGACACCAGAAAGTAGGTCTTAGGGACATGTTTGCTTCTGAAATGTGGGCCAAAGTGTCCTGCCCTATCCACTGGCTATGCTGAGCAGTGGGAAAGATAGGAGAGTCTTCACTAAGTTTCTTGAAGCCCCAAAACTCTGTGGGGATGTTTGGAGGGGCGGGGTCTCAGTAAATATCCCAGTGAGTAGATGAATGTCCTCAAAGAAGCCATTCTAATACAGGAGGAGATGAGAGCAATCCTCCTGAAATGTGTGCACAGCCGAACACAGTCAGTCCATTCCCCCAGCACTGCCCCAAGGTTGCTCCAGGAAGGAGATGCCAATTAATTTCACTTACAGAAGCTGGTTCTTGTGCAAAAAGAAAGCCAGTTATGAAGTAGGAATTAATCAATTTAGCCAGCTCCTGGGAGGGGAAGCCCATGACAACTGCATTTCCAAATGCCATCCCAAAAGTGATATTTCAAGTGGCAGTGGGTGGGATTAGAGCCTGCTAACGACTTCTGTCAAACAAGGAGCAAGAGCCTAGTATCTAGATAAGTGATTTGTCTTGCCACTTGGGGGCCCGCAGCAAGTCAAGCAGAAACGCTGAGGGACAAGTCAGGAGCTCATACTGGAGGGGGCGTGTGCCATAAGAGGGACCCTCAAAGGCAAAGGGGGTCAATTCCCCAAGCTAGAGAGATCAGTGTCCAAGTGCAGAGAATTTAAAGCCGCTCTTGGCTTTCTTGAGGGTGAGTGACCGGCCTTTCCTACTTTACTAATTGAGGCAGTTAGGAGCTCATTCGAACAACTTTCACTGGTGAGTGGGCGGGTTTTGGGGGAGTGCTATAAAATAGTCTCTCCCTAGTGGGTGATCTAGGTGAGTAGAGCCCTCAAAGGAGTCGGGGGGGGGGGGGGGGAGCCGACCTCTTTGGGCTGGACAGCTAATGGGTTTCCAGGGGGTGTCTATGGGGCAGAAGAGTGGGAGGGGCAAGCACTGGTCAAAAGTCTGGAGCCCCTGCGACTACTGGCTGGAAGGAAGAGGCCGCGGCCACCACAGGATGCAGTGTCAGGAAGACGGCAGCACCGGGAGCAGGGGCGGGGCTGCGCACAACAGCCACCTCCGGCTTCCCTCCCGCCGCCGGCTGCGGGGCACAGGAACTCCCCGAAGTCGGGGAGCCAGAGTGTACGTGCGCCAGTTCAGCTACCCTGGGCCCGGGGTTCAGGGAATCTCAGGGGCTACAGGGACCCCCTATGCAGAGGGAGTAACATGCTAAGCCCCCATCTCTGTCCCCGTTCAGAAAGCCCTTTAAACCCAGGTTGCAACTGAAAGTCCCCAGCCTGTCCCGCCCCTAACCCGTCGGAGGCCACCCAGGCCCCCGCTGAGGACCCTCATTAGCATGACCACTTGGGAAGATTCGCTGGCGGGGTCTTGAGGCACCCCAAGTCAACCACCGCCAGCGCCTTCCCGCAAGCCCCCTCGGGCGACAGCACTCCAGGAGCCCTACTCTCACAAGTGTTGCTTCCAGTTAATTGCCGAGGCGGGGGAGGGAGAGGGGCCTGGTCGCCGCCCCCGCCCGGAGGCTAGAGCTCCACTCGTCGGGTCGTGCGTTCGTCCTGGCGGCGGCGTGCACCAGCACCACCCCTGCGTGCAAGTTTGAAATGTGAGCTGCCTCCGATCTCCAGCCACTAGTCCCTCGCAGTGAAGTGGCTGGGTTGGCGAGCTGCGCACGCGAGTGAGTGCAGGCTGCGGGCTGCGGGCTGCGGGGCGGGGGTGCGGGCGCCAGGCTCGCGGGGCGGGGAGGGCTCCCCCGAGACGCCGAGACAGAGCCGCTCGCCTTTCATCGTCCTCCCGCGCTCCTCCTCCCTCCCCTCCCCCCGTCGCGGCGCGCCCGGCTTCCCCCGAGCCCCCGGCCCCACGCGGCGGCACGCAGGCTGGGTGGTCACGCCTGCGGGGTCCGGGAACGCGGCTCAGCGCAGCGGGCCGTGGGAAGTTTCTCCTGCGCGCCCAGTGAGCCCCCGCCCCCCGCGCGCCCCCGGTCCCCATCCCCGTCCCCGAAGGGCTGTCGCTTGCGCCCGGGCGCGCGGCTGGCTGCCTCCTCGGCGGCAGCGGCCCCATTAGCGGAGCCTCAGCCTGTGATTGGCTTCGCCCGGGAAGCTGGAGACGGGCGATGAATAATTGATGTGTGCGGTGCGGTAGCCGGACAGCGGCGGCGGTGGCTGACGGCAGCGAGCGAGAGCGCGGGAGCCGGAGCGCCCTCGGAGCGGGCAGCGCGCAGCGAGCGGGCGCCGGAGCCGCCCGGGGCCCCCGCGCCGCCGCCGCTGCCGCCGCCCCGGCGCGGAGCGGGGATGCAGGCGGCGCCCGCTGCCTGCTCGCAGCCTTTGTTCGGCGCCGGCTGATCCCTGCTAGGAGTCGCTCGCTGCGGTCGCCGCGGGCTGGGCTCTAGCCTCCGGGGGCGCCAGGGCGGGACCGCGGACAGTGCAACTTCTAGGTGAGTGTGGGGCTGGAGGGGTCGGCGCGGGGCGCCCGCGGGCCGGGCCCCGGCTCCCTCCGGGGCGCAGGGGTGAGTGTGTGTGCATGTGTGTGACAGAGGAGAGCCGGTGCATTGTGGGTAGGACCGTGTGCTGCATGGTGTCAGCCTGAGGCTTGGCCATAAGAGTGGCTTCAGTGTGCACCAGGCCCATTTTGTTCACCCACAGAGGAGACCTTGGTTCCTCCTCTGGATGTGAGGGTGGGTGGGGGACCAGACAGAGTGATCCTCACACCTCTTTCCAAAAGGTGAAGTGTTGGTTCCCCAGCAGACATTTTACAAGGCTCCATCCCGGGTAGGTTTCCTTTGCAAAAAATCAGAACTAGCCCAGATGCCTTTGGTTGGCAGCAGTGGCTAAGGGATTTAACTTAAAGCTACTCCTTTGTCAGAATGAATCCTTGATGCTGGAGAGACCTGGACGCTTGTATGGCTCCAGGGCTCTCTGCCCAGAGGTGATGGGTGCACAGCAGAGTTCTGACAAGTGTTTGCTGGAAAGGAGGCTGCTGCTGCTGCTGCTCCTGCTGCTCCTGCTGCTCCTGCTGCTTGTGATGATGATGATGGTGGTGGTGGTGGTGGTGGTGGTGGATGATCAGCCTGCACTAGAGGCCCAGCAGGGACCTGTCTGTGTGGGGTGGGGGTGACTGGCATCAGGCTGTATCAAACTGTGGGGGGAGGGGGGGAATCCTCTACAAGATCTTGCAGAGAGGTTTCTCAGAACACTGCAGGGGCTAAGAAGCAGCTGCCAGAGGTCCCCAGCATATGGCTTTAGTTTTGGTACCCAGTGCATAGATAAGTCTCAGTTCCTGGTTCACCTGGAAGCCAGCTGCAGTAAGACTAGGAGGGCAGATAGTATTCCTTAGATGGGCTTCAAGAGAGCATCAGGTCTTACAGTGGGGCTGAGGTGCCCTGCCCTTGTCCATCAGGCTTAACTGCCAATGGGCCTGGGCATAGCAGGTGGTTTTCTAAGAGGGAGGTTTTATGAAAGTAGCTGCCAAAGAATTGGTACCAATGTTCCTCAACAGCTCATCCTTAAGTGGGCTAGAAATCAGGCCAAGGAGTGCACAAGGCCATGTCACCAGGAAACCTGGATGATGTATAGAGAGATTCCTCCATTTCAGGGGCTCTGGATCCAAAGCTTGTCTCCCACGGCACAGTGTATTGAGATCTAAGGTCTATAAGGCTTATAGTAAGTCTGTTCCTCCTTTTTTATATCTTAACCAGGCAGTGACTACCCTGTAAGTAGCTGGAATCGAGTCCCTTCTGGGCTATTTTTACCCCAAACTTCCTTAGTGAGAAACCACCAAACGGCGAAGCTTTGGTGAGAATCTGAGTCTGTACCGGAAACAACCGCCTGCACAGAGTTTGAGGCTTGCTTCCTAATGCTGCTTGTTCTTACTCTCCCCTGCACAGCCTCCCTCAGCCATGAACACTTCCCCTCACAGCCCCACACACTCCAGAAAGAAGCCCCAGTATCCGTTGGGGAAGATGATAATATGCTTAGCCCGGTCTGTAGGGAATGGAGGAAAAGCAGTGTAAGTCCTGCTGGAGCATAGCCTTGACTTTATGATCAAGCTTCTCAAAGACAAGAACCATACGGTCCCTTACCACCGTGCACCCCACTGCCCACCACAATGCTTGGCAATGAGTGGATACCCAGTGACTCTTCAGCACGTGTGTGAAGTTGCAGAGCCCCATGGCAGAATTAAAAAGCACTTCTAGATCTCTGTCCACATGGCTTGAGCACCTACTCACCACTCAGCCATATGCAGGTCTTAGGAATCTAAACTGAGCACTGGGCGTAACTAACCAGCGCCCTGCCTTGGTCTTTCTGAGTGGCCCTTGCTAGGACACCCCCATTGAGGGATGGCTGTTGAGCTCAGTGGAAAACTACCATCCAATATGGTGGCTTCTAACCACATATGGCTGCTTCTAAGTTTAAACTGACTTAAGAATAAAAGTAATATTCATTTAGTTCTTTTATTTTTCCTCCCTGGTGTTGGGATCGTAGGCATGTGTCACCAGGCCTAGTTTGATTTGTGGCTAGTACTTAACCCAGTGCTTTTAGCACACAAGACCAGCACTGTAACAACTGAGCTGCGTCCCTAGCTGGAGTTGGTTTCTTATGCTCAGTAGCCACACAGGCTAATGGCCACCCTACTGGACAGCTTGGACTATAAAGCAGCTGTCTTCTAGTAGCAGAAAGTTCCAATAGACAGTGGGGACTTGGAAAACACGAGGTGAATCCACCTTATGTCAGTGTAAGCCTGTTAGAGAATAAGAATAGGCTTTCCATGGTCTTAACCTTTTGAGTCATGGCAGCCTCTGTGTGGGGCAGGCATAGACTAGCCAGTGCTCCCAATTAATTCTGGGGTTAAATTTTGCCAGAGGGCTAGTTGCCAGCACTCTGCTGTGCAACAGAGGTCAGCCAGGGGGCATGGATGGGCAGCAGTCCCAGGAGCGACCTCCCTGAGGACTGTCATGGTACCGGCAAGGCGTCAGGCTCTGTGAAGTCATGTATCGATCAGACGGTCCTCAGAACAGGCAGTTCTGAGCTGGCAGGGCTGAAGGGGAGGGAAAGGTACTCTGGGCCTGGGAGGTGTTTACCTTGCTGGATGTGGCTTTGGTCCCTCAGGAGAGGCTGATTTCTCCACTAGGAAAGGGACTCATCCCTGGGCAGGTAGCCTGGTTGCTTGGAGCCACCCCAGAGAGAGAAGGAAAGGACCAGTAGAGAGAGTCTCAGGGAAAAGGGATGTCTGGACACCTAGCAAATGGTACAGCTTGCCCCATACCCCTTTGCTGTCCTCCACTAGTGCCTACTATCCCTGGTATCACAGCATACCCACTGGGCTATGCTTGCTCTGGCACTCCCCAGAAGCCCCAGCTGCCTGGGAACCTCTCCAGGGCCTTCAAACAGCAGCCACCTCCCAAGGGAGCATGCTCAGGGAAAAACAAGGCCCCCACCCTCAAAGCACATCCAGCTTCCTAGGGAGCTCCTCTTGGCTGGAAAGGACAGACAACAACCATTACCTGGAGACAAGGGACCAAGGTCATAGCAGGGCAGGCCTGGGATGGAGCAAGGCTCTTCCCTTACCTGGTCTTCTACAGGTCCCTCGCTGAGATCTGGAAGCTAACAATTGAACTAAGCCCTGCCGCTCTTTTCCTGATCCCCTTCTCCAGTCAGGCAATGTTAGTGGCTTGCAGCTTTGTCCTTGTATAGTCTCTGCTTCACTAGGCCCTGGGCTAGCTGAAGGGCTGGCTTTCTGCACACCTAAAAGGGACTCTTCCAGACCCATCTAGGGAGATGTGAAGGCTGAGAGGGGCTTTGTTTGCACTCTCAGCTTACAGCCCTGTTAACAAGACCCCTACAGACTACAGTGATGCCCTTTTTCTTCAGAGTCTCGATGGCAATGGACCCCTCCAAGAGGATTCTGGGAGCAAAGCCTTGCCTGTCTACACTATGAGAATCCTGGGACTGGGTTTTGTTGAGGCCTGTTTCTTCCCAGACCCCAACAGGTTTATCTGCCAGTGGCTACACAGGCAGTTCAGGGAGTCCAGGTTATTTTCCTCTCACGGTAGCCAGCTTGGCTGTGTCTCTGACTTCTGCTAGAAGTCCACTCTGGGCTTCTCCAGAGCCATCTCTAGACCTGCATAATCCTGTGACTATGGCCCTGCCTTCAGGTGAGGCCTAGTCTAGGGCAACAGCCAGTGCTGCCTGTGGGGCTTGTCCAAGACAGCCCTACCTCTGATGGCATTTTACTGCAATGGGGCCCCTCTGATTGGTTTTAGCTGGGATGAGCTCCCCACATACTCTGACACTGTTCAGGATAAACACAATTCCTCTGGCCCAGCCCTCCAGTAATAGTATCTGTACTGTGATGCAACATTAGCATGTGACCTTTGACAAGTCACCTTGGGGTGGGGGTGGGGCTGAGAGTTCGGATAGGGCTGCTCTATCTTGTCTGTAGAGCAGAGCTGTGGAAGGGAGGAGGAAATGATGACTTTTGAGGCTGGATCAGCCTGAAGTTTCCCAGAAATGAGTGAGTGGGACAATAAATGTCATGTGGGTGAGTGAGGCTTGAGGTGTGGCACTGGAGTAGACTAGAGGTCGTGGACCAGAACCTCCAGTGGAGGCTAAGTGCTTCATTGCTGAAGCCCTCACTGGTTTGATTCCCTAAGGCAGTGGGGCAGCTGTGGAAGGCTTTGGAGCAACAGAGGCTCCTAGAACTACCCTTTCCAGACCAAGGGTGTTGTAAACTGCAGGCGGAAACTCTGCCTTGGAAGAGGGGAGGTTAGCATCCTGCAGTGGGAATGCCCTTGCTTCTGCTGACAAAGTGAAAGCCCTCTCTGGTCACAGGGCTCCTGTTTTGCAATTGTCATGGTAGGGGTCAAAAGCAGTGCTCTACATCCCCCAGAGCTCTGGGAACTTGCTGGAACTTGTCCAGCCCTCCCCAGGCATCTCTCTGAACTCTCCTGGAGAGACTGAGGAGTGGGAGAACAGGGTCCTGTTTGTGTCCCTGTAGCTCCGTGGGTCCCAAGCAGTTCTGGGAAGTTTCACTGCAAGGAGGACATTTTCCCAAGGCTGGGGCTACTCGGACCGGACCGGTAAAAGAGAACACCCCAGGGCTTCTCATCCTATTTGTTGCTCGGGATTTAATCCCTGTCCCCAGGCAGGGTCAGTGCCTGAGGCACCTCGATTTACAGGACTTTGTCTCCTAAGAGTTTGTCTCTGATTACTAGAATCACCAAAGAACATTCTACAACATCTGGTTCCATTTTTACTTATCCTTAGGAGTACTTAGAAGGGGGGGGGGACATCTCTCAAAGTGGAAGGAAGAAACAGCCCCCAGGACCTGCCTGCTCTTCTCTCCTTCCTCTCTTCCTCCCTCTCCTTCCCTCCCTCCCTCCTTCCTTTCTTTCTTCCTTCCTTTTTCTTCTCTTTGCAGTGCTGGAGGTTGAGCTTATGGCCTCTGCTCACAAGTTAAACAGACTGCAATTGACCTTCTGTTTATTGGTAATTGACACAGTAAATAAAGGACCAGATCCACTGGATACAGCTTCTATACTAGACAAAGATCAGACCAGAGTTGGGACCCTGTTTCATCTCTCAGTTCTGCCCAGCTCAAACGCCACCACCCAGGAAGCTACCTCTGGTTCCCAGCACACAGCAGCGTGTGGTACAGGCTGCTGAAGATAGGAACAAAATGAATACAGCCCAACACAGAATTGTACCCACTTAAAACATTAAGAGATAGTTTTGCAATTTGTGTGTGTGATTCAGCTATACAGTTTTCAAGTGTAAGCTTTGTAATGACAGTGTTATGTCACAATGTCAAAAGGTTAGACATGCCAGCCTGTGATCACATATCCACAGGTGTCACCTTCCTTGACTGTGAGGGCAGAGAGGTTCTGTGTGAGGGATGTCAATACTGGGTGTCTCATCATTGTGTTACATGAGCAGCCCAGGACACAGGCTGGTGATGACAGGAGTCGTCATCTAGGGAGTAAGAGGCCTGAAATCCTGCAGAGGTAGGGACACTGCCATGAGTTTGATGCTAGCCTAGGTTACAGAGACCCTGTCCAAAACAAACAAACAAACAAACAAACAAACAAACAAACAAAAGTTAGTAGAACCACTCTGTACAGAGCATACATGTACATTTACCTAGGCTCTTGTCCTAAGCTCAGGGTACCCAGATGCCTTTGTAATATACAGCTTAAGGAGTCTTTCCCTTTCTTGGAGTTCCCACCTTTTAAGGTCTATCACACAACCCCACCTAGTTATCAGTGGCTACCTGTGTCTATTCAACTGTGTTTTGTTTTTAAATTTGGGGATTATGTTCTGAGACAGTCTTACTCTGTAGCTCAGGCTGTCCTCAGGCGTGAGCCACCATAGCATAGTGCTTGTAGCTGTTTAGATGTATTAGTTAAAATGAGATTAATTAGGGGTTTTCAGTTCCTCACTCCCACCATTTGAAGTTCTTGGTGGACAGATACCGTATTGAATGGTGTAGCAACAGCAATCCAGAAAGACAGGAGGTTCTGTTGGGCAGTGTGGTATCTGAGTCACTGAGGTCTGTGGGGCAGGGGGATGGGAGTAGGAGCTGCAGCGGGGTCTCAGACTCACAAGATAGAACCTGCCTGCCTGTCCCACCACCATCACCCTGATGCACGTAAGCCTCTTAAAACAGGGTCACCCAGGGTATTCCCAAACCATGTCAGAACGTAATTATAAAACCCACATCTGTAGTTTCCTGGGTGACTTTGGGTAAGTCACTTAATTCAAGCTTGTTTCCTGATCGATAAAACATCTGTGCTGCCTGCCTGTCAGGCTGCAGTAGATCACGGGGATGTGGAGAATTTAGCTCTGTGTCTGGGATATAGTAGTTGCCCAGTAAATGATAGTTTGACTCAGCTCTCTCCTGTAGTTCCAAAAGTAACTGCTCCCAAGCCTGAGAAATGGGGTTCTCTCTTGACCCACCTTGCCTACAGCCTTCTTTAGGCCTCAGTTTCCTGTTGTGCACTGTGAGAAGAATCTTGGCTGTGCCTTATGAAAATGCCCATCCCTTCCTTCTGAATGGCCACCATAGCTGGAGAGTCTGAAATGGTGTGGAGAGGAGTGCTGGTGTTCTTGTTGTCTACTGTCTTGGTGTAAAGCCCCAGGGCTGACACTGGTGACTGACTAGGACTGGGAAGCCCCAGCTCACATCCCAGCTGTAGAGGAAGTACCTAAGTGCTGGCAGCCACTTTCATTTCCTTCCTGAGTCGTGAGCTGGGCAGGAGTCTACATGGGGTTCCTAAGGCCCTGTGGCATTTGTCACATGAGCTTTCCCTTCTGGGATCTATTTGTGGCCCATCAAAGTCTGGAAGGCCCTGGCTTCCTACACAGAGGCTCTGAGCTGAGCTACGCCAAGGTGATTTCTGTTACCCTGTACCCCTAAAGAGGGTGGGGTTTTCAGTGGGAACCTGGTCAGTCCTGATGAACCATTAACTCTTCTAGATCTGTAACAAGTCTCTGTTGAGTGTACCACCCTCTTCTTCCCCACAGGAGGAGGCCTCTTACTAAGGCACTGTGCTCACTGCCTAGCCATGCACCCTCTCTGTTTTTCTCCTCTGAGACTGTTGCTTAGACCTAGCACCACCATGGACTAATTCCCACCTTCCACTGAACCTGAGAAACCTGGGTGCCTTGCTTGCCCTTGAGTCCACCAGGCCTGTTGCCATGAGCTCAGGGCTTCCTCCATGTTTGCAGGAGAAAGGTCTGTGGTCTTGCTATAGGGAGTTGAGGGGTGTGTGCTCTCCCCACCCCAACATCCTTCAGTATTCCCAGACAGTCCCAAGGATGCCCTAGCAGAAGTCAGCATCCAACACATAAAATCCTGTCCCACCCACTGGACCACACATAGCCATGACCACTGGTTCTCTAGTGACTAGGGAAGTAACTGGAAGCAGAAGAGGCTCCAAGACATCATCGGGGCACTTCCACTTCCCTCCCTTGCAGGCACAGCATAGGATCTGCCTCTTTCCTGATCCTGCTGCCACCCAAGGCCCAGTGAGCAGCAAGTAGACTGGGATACATAAGAAACATCACTACCAGGTCCCTCTAGCCCACCCATCTGACCTAGAATCAAGTCTCACCAGGGCCAGGCTGATCAGGGCCTGGTAATCCTCTCAGCTTTTTGTGCTGGGCTCTCTCCAGAAAGGTCTTCAATGACCTTCAATGACCTCTTATCCAGTGGGCACCCCCGGGACCAATTTCTCTGGGGTTTCTTCCCAGGTTGTGGGATCTCCCATCTTCTGGAGTGCCCCATGGACTCCTCCCTAATTGAAACCCAGCCCCTAGAAAGGCCTGCTCAGACTAGCTTCCCTGGTCCTGGGTCCTGTTAGCTGAAACTGTGCTGTCCCCCATCAGACAGCCTTGAGCTTGTAAACATCAGTAGCATTTCATGCCCTCAGTCATACCTGCCCAGAGTATGTCTCGGACATTCTGCTGGGGACCCTAGATGCCCTTTCTGCTGTGCTTATTCTGATACATACTTTGTACCCTCCACCCTGCCTGTTGCTGCTGCTCAGCACTCCCTGGGTTTGTGCAGCAACAATGTATTCCAAGTTCATAGCTGTGGCTCATCCAAGTTTGTGTGTTCAGCATCTGGGTGGATGAAATGCAAGCAAGTATGTTTTTGAATGTGTGAATGAACAAAGAACGGGTTCTGGGTGGGGCCTCTGCCCTCTTGGGAGTTTGAAGTCCCCCAGTGGGACTGGAAGGCACATGATGTGCAAGGCAGCACTCATCTCTGGGGGTGATGTGGGTAGGCCTGTTGCAGAGATTGTGTGCTAGAGGAGAGATGGGTAAGATGGATCAGGTATTACATGGGTTTCTCTGTGTGTGTGTCAGACCATGTGTGTGTCCATACAGACCAGTAAAGGATATTTCCAAGTTGAATCATAGATGAGGCTCTGGGGTGGTGGTGTTCTTGTGGGTGTGTGCACACTGTATGTGACCAGTGTGCCTAGCACAAATGATTCAGCATGTCAGTGTCAGTGGATACCATAGTATAGGGCTAGAAGGATGAGCTTCCCCTTTCCGTGTGCTAGCAAACCCTGAGCCATGCCCACAGGAAGGCAGGCCTGCCATTACAGTAGAGTATTTTTAAGGGTATTATTTCAAGAGGATGCAGGAGGACAGGAGCAGGGAACCTAGGAAGCTAGGGTGACTTTACAAAAATGTAGCCTGTCTCATCCTTGGGAATCTGATTGCAGATGTTTCCTCTTTCTGAGGAAAGAGAGTCCTATGGCTTCTCCTTGGCTCCCACAGTTACCTCTCCCATCTCCAGAAATAAGAAGATACTGTGCATGTCGTCACAGTTACCTGTGCAGAGATACAACAGAGAGGGCTTGTCAGTTCCTTTTCCTGCTTAGCACCATAATTAAAGGACCCTGGAAAGGCTGGTCTCTGAGCCCTCAAAGTGCAGTCCCTCCGGTCACAGCCACCTGGGTAGGTCTAGGGTAGAAAGATCTCTCTATGGTAATTTGGCATCTCACCTTGAGTCCTCTTACCACAAAGGCACAAGGAGAGACAACATCCATGTGACCTTATCTTAAAACTGACTCAAGCTCCTGATTGCAGCTTGAGGTCAGAGGTCACTGGCTACCTCCAAAGCTTCCATGAAAAACTGACACAGTAGAAGTTGCTAGAGCTCTTCAGAGTCCAGAAGGGACTTTCCTGGCCATGCCACCCTCTCTCCCCAGAAAAGGGGATATTGTCATGGACTAATGGAGCGTGTAGAGCCAGGGAGCGTGGGCTGTCAGCAAGAATGAAAGTGCTCTAGCTTTCTCCCTTCTCATACTGAGTCTCCCACACCATCAGGAAACCTTTGCAAACCAAGCCCTATCTTCTCTTCCCCAAGTGTCCCAAAGAATTGGAAATCCAGACAACAGAATTTTTACTAGAGTCTGGGACTTGGTTAGGAGCCTCTGTATTCCGGGGAGGATGACACCGTGGCCCCAAAAGATGATACTCATGACACTCTATCCAAGATGACCCATGTGGATGCCCTGGCCTACACACACACACACACACGCACACGCACACGCACACGCACACGCACACGCACACGCACACGCACACGCACGCAGGCGCACACACACAGAGCAAAGAACACATACTTTCACATACAAATGCACCCCAACCTCCAAAGGAAAAAAACAAAAGCAGAAGATACAATGTTTCCCACCTTGAGTTTCGTCTCTTTATTTAAAAAAAACTTAATTGTAGCTAAAAATTTTGTTACACTGATTTCGTGTCAAACTTTAAGTAACTGTGGCTTTTGCTTGACATAACTTCAGAAAACCAAATCCCTGGGAAAAGTAGCCTATTTCTTGAGATGAATCTTAGAAGTTCGATGGAATCTTAGTTCGATGAAGAATGTTCATTCTACTTCTGGTGGTTTCTGGCATGCTCTGCCATGGCCTGCTGTGCTCTGAAACACACACACACACACACACACACACACACACACACATACACACCAGGCCCCTAATGGTATAGAATAGATGGGGTGGCTGAGGAGGACTAAGCAGGGCAAATTCAGGGTTCTGGGGCAGCCCTCTTCAGTCAAAAATGAGCTGAAATAGTTGCTTGCAATAAATTTAAGAAGTATTTAAATGAGAGCTGGGATGTAGCTCACTGGGTAGCACATTCATTCATACCCAACATGCTCAAGTTTGATCCCCAACACTGCATACACAAACTCAAATTGTTGCCCATGATCTCAGGGTCCCAACTACCTTTGTTATGACAGCACAAGAGAAGAAGCAGAGCCTAGCACTCGGGTTATGAGGAAAGCCACAGAATGAGGTAGATGATCTTGAGTCCAGACTGCCATTGGTAAGGCAGCTAGTGTAAGCATACTTCTTTCCAACTAGGAACTTACTTAGGTTCACTGCTGAGCCAAGGGGAAGCAGACTGTGACAGTTGCCCAAAGCTAACCTAAGCTAGGGCCATACCTAGAACCAGGTCTGAGGGTAGTCAGAATGATGTCAGTTGGTGCCATGGGGTCCAGTGGATGAGAAAGCCTCCTCAGAGAAGACGTGGCAGAAGCCAGGAGTGTTGCCCTGAGGGCTTTGGAACCTAGTGTATCTCTCTCTATTCCAGTTTTCAGTCCAGGGTTTCATGGTCTCATCCACTCATGCTTGGGAGGAAGGATGTGCATTTATACAACCATCTGCCTTGCAGCCAGCCTTATCCTGCAACATCCAGGTTTGCCTGAGCTGTACCTGACAGCTGGTGCCTGCTCGTGCTCGGCAGGGCTGTTGGCCTCCAGCCTAGCTGGTTCCATCCTTTTGTGCCTCAAGGTGTCTGCCACAGCCTTGGAAGGTATTGTTCCTCCCCAGTCCAGCCCAGGGCCATTCCCTGTGGCCTCTGGGAGGTTCATGTTTCTACCCACCAGGTGGGCAGCTCCCCTCATGCCCCCTAAACAGCAGCTCAGCTCACAACACTGCCCTGTTTCCTGCCACCTGGGCCCTCCAGGTGCCATCTGCCACCTTGTTTCAGATAGCAGGTAGGCGATCTCAGGGCAAGGGCAAGAAGAAATCATGTAGACCTAGGATGGGAAAGGCCTGAGGCTCCAAGCTTAGGGCAGCCAGTAGCCCACCTGCTCCCTGGCATCTGCATTGTCCCCTGCCTCTCTGTAGGGCTCATAAATGCACGCATGAGAGTGAATGTACCAAAGAGCACCCCGCAGTGGGTCCCCATTTTCACCTCTTACTGTATGACACCTCTGGACATCTCTGTGGATCTGAGTTCCAGACCAGTTCTCAAACTGTTCATCAGAAACACCTCGTCTCTCAGCTTGTTCTTCTGCTGCCTTCCTGGGTTCTGCCCACTGATGCCTGTGCTTCTGAGACAAGGGTGACTTTGAACCACCTTCCCCCAACATTGGGCCGCACCACTTAATTTCATCTTCCCTGGGCTCAGACATAAACCCTCCCTCCCCCACCCCTGCACTTCTTGGATTTAACAAGCCTGCTGGAAAACAATAGTGATTTCCGCATTGATCATAAACAGAAGTGATTACCATACAATTACGGCCTGAACCATCAGCCTGGATGCAATCACAGAGCCGTATTGTAAATAGGAAGACAATTGCCAGCAGAATTACCCCCAAATTGGTTTAAGTGGCAACAAAGGAGTGCTGATATTTTGGGGAGGGGCGTGAGAATCCTGGTGGTCCTGGTAGCAGAGGGTCTCCGCTGGGTTGCTCCCTGGTGCCTTCTTGGAAATTAAGGGCATTTAGCGAGAGCTGCCCGTCATTTTTTTTTTTTTATACTCAGTTTTCTACTCTTCAACTACTGCTCCTTGCCTGTGTCAGCACAATTTGTTGTAAACTTGTTTATACCAATGTGTGAGTAGCTAAGTATTCCTTGAAACTGGAACAATATAAAAGAAGTGAACCTTTTGGAAGGGAGCGATCTGGAAACCTACTCACCTGTAACCCTTTCTCCCAACATCCCTTTCACCTGAATTCTTCCAGGTCAGTTTCTCTGTCTAGCCTCTTCTGACCTGCCCCTTCAGCACATCCTTCCTTCTCTTTCCCCTGACCCAGTAGTGGACTCTATCAGGCCTCTCCCATACTCTATTTGGGCAGCTATCCTGGGGTGTGGCTTGCAGGCAGCCTCAGTAGTCCAAGCCTGCTCCTTTCCAGTGTGGCTTGTGAGAAGTCTCTTGACTGCAGGATGCCTTTAGGTCTGTGTGTGTGTACTATTAATCTCCAGTTCTGTATGTGTGCCTCTCTCTCTCTCTCTCTCTCTGTCTGTCTGTCTCATCAGACTGCTGCATTTAAGTCCCTAGGAACCAAGAACAGTCACCCTGTGGTTGGTAGACTCAGGTTCTGCCAGGTGGAGCCAAATCCACCCTGGCAGTGACTGCTTGGCATGTATTGTCCGATCCTCACAGGAGGGTTCAAGCGTACTTGTGACTTGTACCCTGGTGTATTATTCTAAAAGCTGCCAGATGAGGTGGGTTGGCCCAGGTCATAGGGTCCATCTGTGGGGATTGAGGTCATCAGACAGACATTATATGCTTGTCCCTAGTTGCCATCTCTCCAGGCCTGAGGGCAGACAGTGTTCTTTGCCTGGTGCCTGACCTGTGAACGACCTCAGACAGTTCTCAGTAGTGAATAAACACTTGCCCTTTTATGCTCTTTTACATCAGTTCGTCTCCAGTATTGTGAGGGAATAGTGGCTTTTTCCAGGGGCAGCCTGAGGGTCAGAGTCTGGCCCAGACTCCTCAATAGCCCTCAGATCCTGGTTAACCAAAGCTGCTTTGAGCCCCACCTACCCACCAGATATCAGAACTGGGCTTACTGGTACCTGGGAAGCCAAAGGTAGCATGTTCTCCATGAATTCTTGCTAAGCCTCAGAATGGAATCCCATCTGTACCTGGTACAACTAAACACTGTGGTGGCTTCTCCAGCTCTGTCCTGAACCACAGGGGCTACAGCAGGCCTGGGGTAAAGGGAGGCAGCCACCACCAGCTTTGCTCTGGTATGGGATGGCTATGTCTGTGACCTCTGTGTACAGAACATGTAGCCTCTACTCCTGCTGACTTTCTCCTGGAGTGCCAGGGGTCCAGTTGGTGGGAAAACAGGGCTCAAAGCCACAGAGACCCAGACCAGGGTTCCACCTCCACCGTGGTGCAGCCTGTGCCATCTTTACCTCTGAACTACAGCTTGGATTTAAGTAAGGAAGGATCCCACCTTGTTGGATTATAATGACCCAAGAGTAGGAGTGCCTGTTCCAGGCTCTTCAAATGATGAATAGCCATCTCCAGCCTGAGATCCAGAAGGGCAGGATCCAGGCTTTGTGAGCATTTGTCCAGGGTCATGCTCTTCACTGGGCATGCTGAGGACTGAGCTTGCTTTCCGACAGCAGCTGCTGGATCTATGCTAGGCAACAGGAGGCAGGGACCCCAGGTGGCCATTGACACTTGAATTCAGCGAATTAAGCTTAAATGAGTCTTACGTTCAGTTCCTCCTTGCAGGGCCACAGGTGAGGTACTCCACAGCCACATGTGGCCCTGCCTCTTGGTTGTGGGCAGCATAGATCTATCTAGAACATTTCTCCAGTTGGGGAAATTCCATGGCAGTGCTGTGCCATGCTATTGAACTGTTTCCCAAGTGTGACACTGAGGACAGGGTGGTCTCACATGGAGGCAAGCTGGGACACAGACAGGTACGCCAGGTACTCCACCTTTTGACCAGTGTAGACCCTTCCCCTGGCATGACACTTCTGTGGGCTCACCGAAGGCAAAGCCTGCATTTTCTTCCTGGGTAGTATGAGGCAGGTAGGTGTTGAGTCGAATGAATGGATGAGTAGACACCACCTGACGCAAGGCTGGGACAAACTTGACTCTCCTCCTGATGGAATTAGCATGGGGCGGGTAGAGTTAGCCACTGAGGAGTGATGGATGGCCCCTCTCTCAAGATAAATGTGGCAGTCAAGGTAATCGGATCGTGTGTGACGGTCTAATTTGTAGGCGAGGGTAGGAAGCGCCCTGCCGCCCATATTAGTTTAATCAAATGCCCGGTATCTAAGCGGCTGGACCCAGATGATGGATGACGTGAGCTTTGTTAAATGCCGTTGCCCTGTCGAGTCAAACGTCTCGAAGCCCCACCAGACTCCTGAGCTCTTCAATTTGTTTCTTCTTGCTTGGTTATATCTGTGTGGAGCAGGGAAGTGAGGCCCGGGCTCTTTCCGTCTTGGGTTCTCGTGGAGGTTGAAGAGGAGGCCAGAAGTAGCTGACATGGAGTCTACTTGCGACTCTTCTCAGAAGTCTGAGTCGTTGAACAATCTTGAGCCCATCTCTTCACCCTGGGCTTCTCTCTTCTGTCTCAAGACGCTTTCTCCTTTACTTCAGCCAGCTGGCCTTTTCATTTCCTTCCTTCCCTCTCTCCCTCTTTCCTTCTTTTCTCTCTCTTTTTTTTTTTTATACTGCTAGGTGTCCTAGAATAAGAACCACATAGAATAAGTTGTCTTAAAGCTCCCAGAGATGTCCCTGCCTCTGCCTCCCCAGTGCTGAAGCTAAAGGCTTGTGCCACCACACCAAGCTTCCTATTTACTTTCTGAATGGGACATTTCGGTGCTAGTTTTTCTCCATGCTGTATGACTGCTGTTCAGCATTCTATTAGTGCAGGAACCTTCCCTGAGAGTTTTCTGTAGCCCTCAGATGACGGAGTCTTCCTGTCTCATCATCTGGACAATGCAGTGTGTGTGTGTGTGTGTGTGTGTGTGTGTCTGTCTGTCTGTCTGTGTCTGTGTCTGTGTCTGTGTCTGTGTCTGTGTGTGTGTCTGCGCACCTGTACACACCATGCTCACACCATCCACATACTCTGTGGTCTGTGGTGTAACCTAGGGATTATTTGGAGACCCAAGGCTAGGTCTTGGAAAGGGTAAGGTATATAGAGCATAGCAGAGAGAGTCCTGTCCTCTGGGAATTGACAGTGCATTCAGCCTGAGATCCTCATCCATTCTCTCTGCCTTGTCACACATCTGGCTGCCTCCAGTAATGTGTGCCACCCAGTCACTGCAAGTGTGATGGTGGAAGCCACAAAGAAATCTTGGCATACTGCAAAGCTGTCATTCAGGTGGGGAGTGGAGAGTCAGCTAAGATTTTGTAAGTAGCAGGTAACCAGAACCCAGCAGAGCAGTGAGGCAAGGCTGGCAGGTGGAGGTCAAGCTCATGAAGGAACACCCCGAAATGAGTGTCCAGTGAGGTTGAAAAGCTTTGCTGTGAGTCTATGATAGAAACACCTTGCAAGGAAAAAAAAAGACTCCAGCAGCTGTGGCCCCTGATGAGAGGAACTGAGCTTGGGGGCAGGGATGAATGATTCTTGTTTCCACTACTTTAATTGTATGCATGCATGGCCTCTTCAGAAAGAGAACAGGGAGTTGGATCAGGTATTGGGAGAACTGTCGGTCTGGAGCCGGCTCCCTCTTCCTGCCTGTGTTAATGCCTGCTCTTTAAAGAGATGTATCTATGTACTTTGTATGTAAGTCATTTTTCTCCTTCAAAGAGGATAGAACTCCCTGCCATTTGCTCTTGCTGTTTGTCCTTTGGCAAGTCCCTCAGTGTCTCTGGGGGCCAGAAGACTAGACATAGTGATCACCAGTTCCCAGCACTGTCAGGACAGTGAAGAAAAGGGATGTCCTGATTTGTCTAACATATGCAGCTGACCTTCTGAGGACACAATGCCTGTATGAGCTGGCTCCTTTAAGGTCAGAGAAAGAAACTGTTTTCTTCCTCAGATTCTCCCTCAGTCCAGGATCCCAGGAGAGCCCAAACTGTGAACTCTGGCTCCCCAGGGACGCCTACACTGGCTCCAGCCTGCTGACCACCATCCATGACCCTGTGGCCTGGCTGGGTTGCCAGTTGTCTGGCCAGGCCAGCCCCTCAGGTCTCAAGCTCGCCCTGCTGGTGCCTGCTCAGCCTGGTAGCCAGCTGGCCATCCAGCCCCAGTCCCTCCTGCCCCAGTGCTTTTGCCTCAAGCTCCGTTAATTTTCATGGCCTCCATCAGAGGCAGAAGGCAAAAGCTGTTTCCTGCAGAGAGAGCAGGAGCTGAAGGGGAAGAGGGAGGGTTGTGTGGAGTGCTATGTGGTGATTGAACACTGCAGAGGCCTAAACAAATGACGGTCGCCTCCTCCAGAGGCTCTGAAGAGAAACCAAGAGCTGGGACTGACTGCACAGCAGATGGCCCAGGCTGCTGTCTGCCTTCTGCCTGCCCTCCCTCCCCCATCAAGTCCTGCCTTACCTGGGGCCCCACTCCTGAGATCCCACAGCTGACTCAGCCCTGTGGCAACAAGACACAGAGTCCTCAGCTCCACTCAGCCAATCTACCAGCTGTTGATGGTGGCACTGATTGCTGCTGGGTACAGACTCAGGTTCCTACATACGGAAACTTCAATCAGACTATTCAGGCAGGGTCACTGGAATAGGGACTGACCTGAATCAAGTTCTCCACCTGTAGTTCCTCCATCATGTCTCTAGAATACCTGTGTCACCTGCAGGTGAGGCAGGTGCATATCCCACCTGGGCCTTGCTCCAAAGTCTGACATAAAACCAGGGTTCCACCCACTCCTATCTCTAGCCCAGATTATTCTTCTGAGAGAGAATGCAAGGTTAAAGAACCTCTGCAGCCCAAGGTGTAAGGGTAACCCAAGGAAGGTCAGCAGCAACTCAAGAGACCATTTGCCCAGCCCACAGAGCTGGTCCTGAGAGCTCCTGAACATTAGTCAGTGAAAGGGAGGAGAGAGAACCTCTCAAATCCATTCCGGAAGTCCTTGAGAGAACTTTTCGTGCTGCCAGGCCCGACAGTGCTTCTCATAGTGAGACCAGACAGTGTCAACATCACTATAACATGATGGAAATGCAGACTCTTCAGCTCTGTCCTGCTGCATCAGAGACCCGACAGGGACTGGAGTCTAGTACTTGTCACCAGCCTTCCAGGTGATTCTAAGGACTGGACAAGAAGAATCTCTGGCTGGGAAATCCAGATGGTTCAGTCTTGCTCTGAGACTTCCTGTCCAGGACATATTGAGTATTACATACTGGCCAGGGGTAACCAGGAAGCCCCGCCCTTGGTGTTAACAGAATTACTTTCACTGTAACGAGATGACTGGATGTTTAAAGAAGCCCATAGAGAATCATAGCAAGTTTAAAAGCAAAACAATAACAACAACAAATCTCTTTGCCTTTGCCACCCTCGGGTGAGCCATGCAGAGTCTCTGGGAACTGCTTCAGGTGATATCTGTGTAAAACCAATAGTGTCTATGACTGAACAGGTAGTTGGCATTCTAGAACATGTTCTGGAATGTTCCTCTAGGGTGTAAAAGGGACCCCTGTGGTGTAGAAGATGACCCAGTGCATAAAGAAGTCAATCTGCTGCCTTCCTGCAGCGGACTATTTACCTACTGGCCCTGATGGGCATCTGGAGAGGAGGTGGTCACAGCCAGACACAGATGGCTCCCCATCCAGTATCTCCATCAGGCTTGTTTGGAAGAGGCATGGAATAACCAGTCAGGGAAGGCATAGAAAGCTGTGCTCTCATTTGTTGGGTAGGAAGACAGCCACAGTCATGTAGTTTTGCACAGAGAACCCACTTGAAAACCGGGCAGGAAGGAGCCTCTAACCACCCCTGCTTGCCATGTTTCGAGCCCCTGAACTAAGAGTTCGCCTAAAGAAGAGCACCTGTGTGTGTGTCCCAGAGTGCTTGCAGCTAACTCCATAGCCCCAGAGTTGGAGGGAGGAGGACCTGTCTGCATTTTGCACCAGGACCCAGAGAGTGAAAATTTAACTCGTTAGGCATCTAGTGAATCAGGGGAATGGTGGGTGAGGTGAGGGGTCAGAGCCCTTAAGACAGAGATCAGATAAGAAGGAGTCTGGCCAGCAGGTGCTCCTTGAATATGCCCAAACCCCGTAGTGAAGGGTGTGGGTCACTCTATGAGTGCAGCCTCCCCAGCCTCACCTACACCTGTCACCATGCCTCACGCCTCTTGAGTTTTGGAAACCGCCTTGATTGTTGATACAAGTTTGCTGTGGGGCAATCATCTCCCCAAGGCTTAGTCACCCCAGAAAGCCTCTAAGTTGGTGTCATGAGCTCTGCCATTTGAAGGGCCCGGGAGTGGTCCCCAGCTGCTAGCTCCCCTAGGATTGGACACAGTGTACAACTGGGCTGCTCAGTGCATAAATGTATGATCTGCTGTCATCCAGCTCCTGGTGTGTTGAGAATTGGGGGTTCTGTGCTATCTAAGGAAGAAGTGGGGCCTCACTCCAGCCTCTTATCTGGAGGAGCCAGACCGTGAGTCTCCCTGACATGTCTCAGAGATTTCCCAGGGAAAAAGATTCCCATGGGACTTCCTGGGGCCCCCCAATTCTCTAAGGTTAA
>JANHMN010000001.1:185098790-185156086 GCA_030674055.1 Rhabdomys pumilio | reverse complement strand
TGGCCTGCTGTGCTCTGAAACACACACACACACACACACACACACACACACACATACACACCAGGCCCCTAATGGTATAGAATAGATGGGGTGGCTGAGGAGGACTAAGCAGGGCAAATTCAGGGTTCTGGGGCAGCCCTCTTCAGTCAAAAATGTGCTTAAATAGTTGCTTGCAATAAATTTAAGAAGTATTTAAATGAGAGCTGGGATGTAGCTCACTGGGTAGCACATTCATTCATACCCAACATGCTCAAGTTTGATCCCCAACACTGTGCATACACAAACTCAAATTGTTGCCCATGATCTCAGGGTCCCAACTACCTTTGTTATGACAGCACAAGAGAAGAAGCAGAGCCTAGCACTCGGGTTATGAGGAAAGCCACAGAATGAGGTAGATGATCTTGAGTCCAGACTGCCATTGGTAAGGCAGCTAGTGTAAGCATACTTCTTTCCAACTAGGAACTTACTTAGGTTCACTGCTGAGCCAAGGGGAAGCAGACTGTGACAGTTGCCCAAAGCTAACTTAAGCTAGGGCCATACCTAGAACCAGGTCTGAGGGTAGTCAGAATGATGTCAGTTGGTGCCATGGGGTCCAGTGGATGAGAAAGCCTCCTCAGAGAAGACGTGGCAGAAGCCAGGAGTGTTGCCCTGAGGGCTTTGGAACCTAGTGTATCTCTCTCTATTCCAGTTTTCAGTCCAGGGTTTCATGGTCTCATCCACTCATGCTTGGGAGGAAGGATGTGCATTTATACAACCATCTGCCTTGCAGCCAGCCTTATCCTGCAACATCCAGGTTTGCCTGAGCTGTACCTGACAGCTGGTGCCTGCTCGTGCTCGGCAGGGCTGTTGGCCTCCAGCCTAGCTGGTTCCATCCTTTTGTGCCTCAAGGTGTCTGCCACAGCCTTGGAAGGTATTGTTCCTCCCCAGTCCAGCCCAGGGCCATTCCCTGTGGCCTCTGGGAGGTTCATGTTTCTACCCACCAGGTGGGCAGCTCCCCTCATGCCCCCTAAACAGCAGCTCAGCTCACAACACTGCCCTGTTTCCTGCCACCTGGGCCCTCCAGGTGCCATCTGCCACCTTGTTTCAGATAGCAGGTAGGCGATCTCAGGGCAAGGGCAAGAAGAAATCATGTAGACCTAGGATGGGAAAGGCCTGAGGCTCCAAGCTTAGGGCAGCCAGTAGCCCACCTGCTCCCTGGCATCTGCATTGTCCCCTGCCTCTTTGTAGGGCTCATAAATGCAGGCATGAGAGTGAATGTACCAAAGAGCACCCCTCAGTGGGTCCCCATTTTCACCTCTTACTGTATGACACCTCTGGACATCTCTGTGGATCTGAGTTCCAGACCAGTTCTCAAACTGTTCATCAGAAACACCTCGTCTCTCAGCTTGTTCTTCTGCCGCCTTCCTGGGTTCTGCCCACTGATGCCTGTGCTTCTGAGACAAGGGTGACTTTGAACCACCTTCCCCCAACATTGGGCCGCACCACTTAATTTCATCTTCCCTGGGCTCAGACATAAACCCTCCCTCCCCCACCCCTGCACTTCTTGGATTTAACAAGCCTGCTGGAAAACAATAGTGATTTCCGCATTGATCATAAACAGAAGTGATTACCATACAATTACGGCCTGAACCATCAGCCTGGATGCAATCACAGAGCCGTATTGTAAATCGGAAGACAATTGCCAGCAGAATTACCCCCAAATTGGTTTAAGTGGCAACAAAGGAGTGCTGATATTTTGGGGAGGGGCGTGAGAATCCTGGTGGTCCTGGTAGCAGAGGGTCTCCGCTGGGTTGCTCCCTGGTGCCTTCTTGGAAATTAAGGGCATTTAGCGAGAGCTACCCGTCATTTTTTTTTTTTTATACTCAGTTTTCTACTCTTCAACTACTGCTCCTTGCCTGTGTCAGCACAATTTGTTGTAAACTTGTTTATACCAATGTATGAGTAGCTAAGTATTCCTTGAAACTGGAACAATATAAAAGAAGTGAACCTTTTGGAAGGGAGCGATCTGGGAACCTACTCACCTGTAACCCTTTCTCCCAACATCCCTTTCACCTGAATTCTTCCAGGTCAGTTTCTCTGTCTAGCCTCTTCTGACCTGCCCCTTCAGCACATCCTTCCTTCTCTTTCCCCTGACCCAGTAGTGGACTCTATCAGGCCTCTCCCATACTCTATTTGGGCAGCTATCCTGGGGTGTGGCTTGCAGGCAGCCTCAGTAGTCCAAGCCTGCTCCTTTCCAGTGTGGCTTGTGAGAAGTCTCTTGACTGCAGGATGCCTTTAGGTCTGTGTGTGTGTACTATTAATCTCCAGTTCTGTATGTGTGCCTCTCTCTCTCTCTCTCTCTCTGTCTGTCTGTCTCATCAGACTGCTGCATTTAAGTCCCTAGGAACCAAGAACAGTCACCCTGTGGTTGGTAGACTCAGGTTCTGCCAGGTGGAGCCAAATCCACCCTGGCAGTGACTGCTTGGCATGTATTGTCTGATCCTCACAGGAGGGTTCAAGCATACTTGTGACTTGTACCCTGGTGTATTATTCTAAAAGCTGCCAGATGAGGTGGGTTGGCCCAGGTCATAGGGTCCATCTGTGGGGATTGAGGTCATCAGACAGACATTATATGCTTGTCCCTAGTTGCCATCTCTCCAGGCCTGAGGGCAGACAGTGTTCTTTGCCTGGTGCCTGACCTGTGAACGACCTCAGACAGTTCTCAGTAGTGAATAAACACTTGCCCTTTTATGCTCTTTTACATCAGTTCGTCTCCAGTATTGTGAGGGAATAGTGGCTTTTTCCAGGGGAAGCCTGAGGGTCAGAGTCTGGCCCAGACTCCTCAATAGCCCTCAGATCCTTGTTAACCAAAGCTGCTTTGAGCCCCACCTACCCACCAGATATCAGAACTGGACTTACTGGTACCTGGGAAGCCAGAGGCAGCATGTTCTCCATGAATTCTTGCTAAGCCTCAGAATGGAATCCCATCTATACCTGGTACAACTAAACACTGTGGTGGCTTCTCCAGCTCTGTCCTGAACCACAGGGGCTACAGCAGGCCTGGGGTAAAGGGAGGCAGCCACCACCAGCTTTGCTCTGGCATGGGATGGCTGTGTCTGTGACCTCTGTGCACAGAGCATATAGCCTCTAGTCCTGCTGACTTTCTCCTGGAGTGCCAGGGGTCCAGTTGGTGGGAAAACAGGGCTCAAAGCCACAGAGACCCAGACCAGGGTTCCACCTCCACCGTGGTGCAGCCTGTGCCATCTTTACCTCTGAACTACAGCTTGGATTTAAGTAAGGAAGGATCCCACCTTGTTGGATTATAATGACCCAAGAGTAGGAGTGCCTGTTCCAGGCTCTTCAAATGATGAATAGCCATCTCCAGCCTGAGATCCAGAAGGGCAGGATCCAGGCTTTGTGAGCATTTGTCCAGGGTCATGCTCTTCACTGGGCATGCTGAGGACTGAGCTTGCTTTCCGACAGCAGCTGCTGGATCTATGCTAGGCAACAGGAGGCAGGGACCCCAGGTGGCCATTGACACTTGAATTCAGCGAATTAAGCTTAAATGAGTCTTACGTTCAGTTCCTCCTTGCAGGGCCACAGGTGAGGTACTCCACAGCCACATGTGGCCCTGCCTCTTGGTTGTGGGCAGCATAGATCTATCTAGAACATTTCTCCAGTTGGGGAAATTCCATGGCAGTGCTGTGCCATGCTATTGAACTGTTTCCCAAGTGTGACACTGAGGACAGGGTGGTCTCACATGGAGGCAAGCTGGGACACAGACAGGTACGCCAGGTACTCCGCCTTTTGACCAGTGTAGACCCTTCCCCTGGCGTGACACTTCTGTGGGCTCACCGAAGGCAAAGCCTGCATTTTCTTCCTGGGTAGTGTGAGGCAGGTAGGTGTTGAGTCGAATGAATGGATGAGTAGACACCACCTGACGCAAGGCTGGGACAAACTTGACTCTCCTCCTGATGGAATTAGCATGGGGCGGGTAGAGTTAGCCACTGAGGAGTGATGGATGGCCCCTCTCTCAAGATAAATGTGGCAGTCAAGGTAATCGGATCGTGTGTGACGGTCTAATTTGTAGGCGAGGGTAGGAAGCGCCCTGCCGCCCATATTAGTTTAATCAAATGCCCGGTATCTAAGCGGCTGGACCCAGATGATGGATGACCTGAGCTTTGTTAAATGCCGTTGCCCTGTCGAGTCAAACGTCTCGAAGCCCCACCAGACTCCTGAGCTCTTCAATTTGTTTCTTCTTGCTTGGTTATATCTGTGTGGAGCAGGGAAGTGAGGCCCGGGCTCTTTCTGTCTTGGGTTCTCGTGGAGGTTGAAGAGGAGGCCAGAAGTAGCTGACATGGAGTCTACTTGCGACTCTTCTCAGAAGTCTGAGTCGTTGAACAGTCTTGAGCCCATCTCTTCATCCTGGGCTTCTCTCTTCTGTCTCAAGACGCTTTCTCCTTTACTTCAGCCAGCTGGCCTTTTCATTTCCTTCCTTCCCTCTCTCCCTCTTTCCTTCTTTTCTCTCTCTTTTTTTTATACTGCTAGGTGTCCTAGAATAAGAACCACATAGAATAAGTTGTCTTAAAGCTCCCAGAGATGCCTCTGCCTCTGCCTCCCCAGTGCTGAAGCTAAAGGCTTGTGCCACCACACCAAGCTTCCTATTTACTTTCTGAATGGGACATTTTGGTGCTAGTTTTTCTCCATGCTGTATGACTGCTGTTCAGCATTCTATTAGTGCAGGAACCTTCCCTGAGAGTTTTCTGTAGCCCTCAGATGACGGAGTCTTCCTGTCTCACCATCTGGACAATGCAATGTGTGTGTGTGTGTGTGTGTGTGTGTGTGTGTGTGTGTGTGTGTGTGTGTGTCTGCGCACCTGTACACACCATGCTTACACCATCCATATACTCTGTGGTCTGTGGTGTGACCTAAGGATTATTTGGAGACCCAAGGCTAGGTCTTGGAAAGAGGTAAGGTATATAGAGCATAGCAGAGAGAGTCCTGTCCTCTGGGAATTGACAGTGCATTCAGCCTGAGATCCTCATCCATTCTTTCTGCCTTGTCACACATCTGGCTGCCTCCAGTAATGTGTGCCACCCAGTCACTGCAAGTGTGATGGTGGAAGCCACAAAGAAATCTTGGCATACTGCAAAGCTGTCATTCAGGTGGGGAGTGGAGAGTCAACTAAGAAGATTTTGTAAGTAGCAGGTAACCAGAACCCAGCAGAGCAGTGAGGCAAGGCTGGCAGGTGGAGGTCAAGCTCATGAAGGAACACCCCGAAATGAGTGTCGAGTGAGGTTGAAAAGCTTTGCTGTGAGTCTATGATAGAAACACCTTGCAAGGAAAAAAAAAGACTCCAGCAGCTGTGGCCCCTGATGAGAGGAACTGAGCTTGGGGGCAGGGATGAATGATTCTTGTTTCCACTACTTTAATTGTATGCATGCATGGCCTCTTCAGAAAGAGAACAGGGAGTTGGATCAGGTATTGGGAGAACTGTCGGTCTGGAGCCGGCTCCCTCTTCCTGCCTGTGTTAATGCCTGCTCTTTAAAGAGATGTATCTATGTACTTTGTATGTAAGTCATTTTTCTCCTTCAAAGAGGATAGAACTCCCTGCCATTTGCTCTTGCTGTTTGTCCTTTGGCAAGTCCCTCAGTGTCTCTGGGGGCCAGAAGACTAGACATAGTGATCACCAGTTCCCAGCACTGTCAGGACAGTGAAGAAAAGGGATGTCCTGATTTGTCTAACATATGCAGCTGACCTTCTGAGGACACAATGCCTGTATGAGCTGGCTCCTTTAAGGTCAGAGAAAGAAACTGTTTTCTTCCTCAGATTCTCCCTCAGCCCAGGATCCCAGGAGAGCCCAAACTGTGAACTCTGGCTCCCCAGGGATGCCTACACTGGCTCCAGCCTGCTGACCACCATCCATGACCCTGTGGCCTGGCTGGGTTGCCAGTTGTCTGGCCAGGCCAGCCCCTCAGGCCTCAAGCTCGCCCTGCTGGTGCCTGCTCAGCCTGGTAGCCAGCTGGCCATCCAGCCCCAGTCCCTCCTGCCCCAGTGCTTTTGCCTCAAGCTCCGTTAATTTTCATGGCCTCCATCAGAGGCAGAAGGCAAAAGCTGTTTCCTGCAGAGAGAGCAGGAGCTGAAGGGGAAGAGGGAGGGTTGTGTGGAGTGCTATGTGGTGATTGAACACTGCAGAGGCCTAAACAAATGACGGTCGCCTCCTCCAGAGGCTCTGAAGAGAAACCAAGAGCTGGGACTGACTGCACAGCAGATGGCCCAGGCTGCTGTCTGCCTTCTGCCTGCCCTCCCTCCCCCATCAAGTCCTGCCTTACCTGGGGCCCCACTCCTGAGATCCCACAGCTGACTCAGCCCTGTGGCAACAAGACACAGAGTCCTCAGCTCTACTCAGCCAATCTACCAGCTGTTGATGGTGGCACTGATTGCTGCTGGGTACAGACTCAGGTTCCTACATACGGAAACTTCAATCAGACTATTCAGGCAGGGTCACTGGAATAGGGACTGACCTGAATCAAGTTCTCCACCTGTAGCTCCTCCATCATGTCTCTAGAATACCTGTGTCACCTGCAGGTGAGGCAGGTGCATATCCCACCTGGGCCTTGCTCCAAAGTCTGACATAAAACCAGGGTTCCACCCACTCCTATCTCTAGCCCAGATTATTCTTCTGAGAGAGAATGCAAGGTTAAAGAACCTCTGCAGCCCAAGGTGTAAGGGTAACCCAAGGAAGGTCAGCAGCAACTCAAGAGACCATTTGCCCAGCCCACAGAGCTGGTCCTGAGAGCTCCTGAACATTAGTCAGTGAAAGGAAGGAGAGAGAACCTCTCAAATCCATTCTGGAAGCCCTTGAGAGAACTTTTCGTGCTGCCAGGCCCGACAGTGCTTCTCATAGTGAGACCAGACAGTGTCAACATCACCATAACATGATGGAAATGCAGACTCTTCAGCTCTGTCCTGCTGCATCAGAGACCCGACAGGGACTGGAGTCTAGTACTTGTCACCAGCCTTCCAGGTGATTCTAAGGACTGGACAAGAAGAATCTCTGGCTGGGAAATCCAGATGGTTCAGTCTTGCTCTGAGACTTCCTGTCCAGGACATATTGAGTATTACATACTGGCCAGGGGTAACCAGGAAGCCCCGCCCTTGGTGTTAACAGAATTACTTTCACTGTAACGAGATGACTGGATGTTTAAAGAAGCCCATAGAGAATCATAGCAAGTTTAAAAGCAAAACAATAACAACAACAAATCTCTTTGCCTTTGCCACCCTCGGGTGAGCCATGCAGAGTCTCTGGGAACTGCTTCAGGTGATATCTGTGTAAAACCAATAGTGTCTATGACTGAACAGGTAGTTGGCATTCTAGAACATGTTCTGGAATGTTCCTCTAGGGTGTAAAAGGGACCCCTGTGGTGTAGAAGATGACCCAGTGCATAAAGAAGTCAATCTGCTGCCTTCCTGCAGCGGACTATTTACCTACTGGCCCTGATGGGCATCTGGAGAGGAGGTGGTCACAGCCAGACACAGATGGCTCCCCATCCAGTATCTCCATCAGGCTTGTTTGGAAGAGGCATGGAATAACCAGTCAGGGAAGGCATAGAAAGCTGTGCTCTCATTTGTTGGGTAGGAAGACAGTCACAGTCATGTAGTTTTGCACAGAGAACCCACTTGAAAACCGGGCAGGAAGGAGCCTTTAACCACCCCTGCTTGCCATGTTTGGAGCCCCTGAACTAAGAGTTCGCCTAAAGAAGAGCACCTGTGTGTGTGTCCCAGAGTGCTTGCAGCTAACTCCATAGCCCCAGAGTTGGAGGGAGGAGGACCTGTCTGCATTTTGCACCAGGACCCAGAGAGTGAAAATTTAACTCGTTAGGCATCTAGTGAATCAGGGGAATGGTGGGTGAGGTGAGGGGTCAGAGCCCTTAAGACAGAGATCAGATAAGAAGGAGTCTGGCCAGCAGGTGCTCCTTGAATATGCCCAAACCCCGTAGTGAAGGGTGTGGGTCACTCTATGAGTGCAGCCTCCCCAGCCTCGCCTACACCTGTCACCATGCCTCACGCCTCTTGATTTTTGGAAACCGCCTGGATTGTTGATACAAGTTTGCTGTGGGGCAATCATCTCCCCAAGGCTTAGTCACCCCAGAAAGCCTCTAAGTTGGTGTCATGAGTTCTGCCATTTGAAGGGCCCGGGAGTGGTCCCCAGCTGCTAGCTCCCCTAGGATTGGACACAGTGTACAACTGGGCTGCTCAGTGCATAAATGTATGATCTGCTGTCATCCAGCTCCTGGTGTGTTGAGAATTGGGGGTTCTGTGCTATCTAAGGAAGAAGTGGGGCCTCACTCCAGCCTCTTATCTGGAGGAGCCAGACCGTGAGTCTCCCTGACATGTCTCAGAGATTTCCCAGGGAAAAAGATTCCCATGGGACTTCCTGGGGCCCCCCAATTCTCTAAGGTTAAGCAGAGGTTAGTGGTGTTTTAGCCTGCATGTGCAGGAAGGAAAATGGATCTTGAGGCTGTTCCTGCTGCAGCTCCAGGGGGTGGGGGTGGGGGGCTTTCCTCACCTTAGAGACCTAGGCCAATGCAAGAGCCATCTCCCAGGCCATCTGACTGCATCTCTTTTACTACCCCATTGCCACCTCAAGGCCTCTGGGCTACCCTTGGCTTTTACAAGTGCTCCTTAGGGCAAGGAGTTGCAGGGGGCAGTGGGGAGTCCTCAAATAGCCCCTTAGGAGCACCAATGTCTCCTTGACCATGGTGGGATCCATGTCTTCCCAGGATGTGGAGAGAAGGCTGTTATGGGCATAGGCCCAAGTCTCTAAAAGGAAGACTATAGTTAACTCCCTTTTCCTTCCCCCTCCCCCAGCCTCCCCCCTCCAGTGCTGAATACTTTGTTTCTGTGACTGTTTGTCTTGGTAGTAGGGATTGAACCCAGAGCCTCAGGCCTGTTAGGCAAATGTTCTACCACTGAGCTACCATCCCCAGCGCTTGAATTGTTGGAATTGTTTTGTTTCTGAGATAAGGTTTCTATGTAGACCAGGCAAGCCTCAAACTCAGAGAAACTGGCCTGCCTCTGCCACTGCCTCCTGAGTGATGGGACTAAAGGCCTGTTGTCATCTTTACATTTATGTTTGTGTGTGAAGATCTAAGGACAGCTTGTGGGAACCATTTCTCTCCTCCCACCATTTGGGTCCTGGGATTTGAACTCAAGGTTTTAGGCTTGGCACCAAGCATTGTCACCCACCCACGGAGCCTTCTCACTGGTCCCCTTGCTTTGTTAATGATGCTCTTTCATTTCCCACTGTAATGGTCTGCAGTCCCCAGCCAGCAAATGGCCAGCCCTAAAGCCTAAGAAGACAAAGGTCACGACGACCTGCCACACATTAAGCAGTGGCCTGAGTCAGGCTCCTGACTTCTCATGGATAGGAACTGGAACTGGCCGCCCACAGGAGAATCTGTGGGAGGACCAGTGAGCCACTACTTCAAGAGGGATGTCTCCAGAAGTGGCTCCCTGCCAGCTGTTCTGAGCCAACAGCAGCTTGCTGGCTCACATCCCAAGCCCATCCTCGGGTCCACAGTACTTTGGGAGGACACTTTGTAGAGATGACACCATCTTAAGGGTAGGACATTCTCTTCCTGATGAACATACACTCTTAACTTTGCACTGAGTCTCAGCATTCGAGCCTGAACTACACAGGCTAGCCTTGAGGGTAATGGGAAATGGGCAGGGAACTTTGCAGACTGGGTTCTTCTGAGGCCCCCAGAGGCTCAACTCTTCTGGAATCTTCTTGAGTCTCCTCTTGCTCAGCCTGGACAGCCTCCTCAGGGCAAGGAACAGCCAAACCGGTTTGGGAATCAGCCTTGCAGGCTCCAAGGTTCTCCAGAGTTCAGTTCCCAGGGTGTGTTCACATGCCTTGAGACTCCAGCTTCTGTCACCCATAGAGCCCTTGGGAAGAGGGAGTGTTCTGGAGGCAGGGATGGGGGTGGGAGGAGTAGCCTGAAGCTGCTCCAGGCTGGGTCACTCCACAGGATCCTTTAAGCTCACACCTTCCCAGCTTGAGGAGCTCCTGTGTATGTCCCAGGTAAGCTGCACTCCAGACCTGGCCAGTCCTGGCCTGTGGGGCCTGAGCTTCTATAAGAATGAGGAGTAGATGGAAGGGATCCCAGCCAGTGTGTCAACAGGCAGCTTCTGCTCTCCTGCCTCTCTCTCTACACAGTACAGGGATGGCAGAGCAGGAAACAGAAGGTGAGAATGATCTGGGAAAACCAGAAGTTCAGGCCAACACCTTACCGAGAAAGGCCAGGCAAGAGTGTGGCAATTCCTCAGGAGAGCTTCCTCTACAGAAAACCAGGGGCTGTAGTCGGCACCACCAAAGTCCAGCTCCCTGTGACCACCGAGAAGTCCTGACTCCTCTTGCTAAGGCTGCAGAGTACTCCCCACCTACCCACATGCCCTCCTGGACTTAGAAAGGGACAAAAGCTGCTTGTGGCCACACAGCTCAGCCCAGATGAGAAACTGGGAACATGAAAGGAAAGTCCTATGTACCAGTGGCAGAGCCATTGTCCTGTGGAGTGATCTTTTGAATCCACCACCACCACCCCTTCCTCTAATGCAGTATAAACCTGAGGCAGCCCTTCAGGGAAGGGAGTCGAGCTGAGGGTATGAAGTAGCTGGGAAAGGGGGAGGAAGCATGTGTTCCTGGACAGACCTTCTCCATGGGTCAGAATGGCCACCCTTCCTGTAGACAGATGGGACTGTAGAGCCTAAGGCTCCTTTCCTGAGTCAGTGACTCAGAGCTACCTGCCCCAGCCCAAGACTAGAATCTCCTCTCATGGTCACGTGCTTCCTTTGTGGGTTCCTCCCAGGGCAGAGAGTGGGGCCATTTCTCCATTTCTGGGGCACTCTGTAGAGGCCAGCAGGAAACAGCCTGTCAGTCCCATGGCAAGGAAGCAAAGTGACAATTCTGTGGATATGTCTGTTCTTCAGGATACAGTTTCAACTGCCTGATTCTTACTAGGAACAGCACCATCAGAGCAGAGCTCTGGCTCCTGTTTCCCTCCCATCCCCTCAGGGCACAGTTGGGTAAATGTCGAGAACCTTTCAGAGCTGGTCTGTGTGGAACAGGTGACTTTAGAGTTTGTCCCGGGCCCTGTGCTCAGTGCTCCTACAGAGGGTGAGCCTGGTACTTTGGGCACAGGAGCTGAGAGGCAGGAGTAGGTAGATGTCAAGGTGAAATGTGGGTTGGAGGTCAGCCTCATAGAGAAACACTAGATGTGGCCACTATTGGGTGCCAGAGGTGACACTGCCCATCCCAGGGAGAATCATGCACAGAGGTGCCAAGTGGACCACTTTTAGCATTTATGTGCGTTTGTGTGACTCTCCTAGAGTTTGGGAAAGACAGACCCACAAGGGACCAGGTTTTCTATCTGTCAGGCAGCTCAGCATTGGAAGGCCTACAGAGGAGGGCAGCAGGGAAAACCAGTCAGTTTATCCTGCAGGATACTCCACCTACCGATATCTGAACCTGTTTAATGTTGACCTCAGGAGGGAGGAGACCTGATGCTTCTCATGTGAGCTTCCAAAGTTAAGCCTGGTCTATTGCCTTGGGGATCCTCAGACCAGGTCTGTAAACAAGAAGAATTATTTGCTGTCTTACCATCTTACACACAGAATGAAGGAACAAGCCCAGGCCTGTGTTTGCCTGAGTTCTAGAGTATCCATTCCAAGCTAGAGACTCCCTGCCATCTGCTATTGGGACCAGGACTTTGTGCTTGGGAGATGAAAGAGGAGAAGGCAAGAGTGTGACCTGGCCCCACCTAGAGGAATAAGAGGTTGCCTTTTCTCTTGTGGGTACCCCATAGTGGATACACAGACACCGTAAGCACTGGTGCCAACACATGAGCAGAAGACATGAAGGTGGCAGTTGTCCTTAAGTCACCTGCACTGTTGTTTCTTTAAACAGCTTACATTTATAAAGTCTCATTAGTCTGTGGCTGTGCATTGGATGAAATGTGTCAGAGGACTCCGTGATAGGTTTTATCTGGTGACAGTGCCGTGGAGATTGGCTTGCATTCGGGGGCCTCTCGCTACTCTACAGCTTGGCTTTCGGATGGAGCGCTTGCTGACTGACCGTCTCTCATACTCATGTACTGAGCTATTTCTGTCTGTGCCTCACTGCAACCTGTTAGTCATGTGTTGCCTTCGTAGTTCTTACTAAATGCTACGCCAAGTGCTGGGACTATGGAAGGGGGCCCCTCCAGTCTCATGTCTAACCCCTGGATAGCCTGACTCATGGCCCCATTTGCTTCTATTCAGCTTATCCTCACTACCCAAAGTAGAGGAGGAGGGGTTGGTGACAGGCAAGTTAGGAGGCAGACACATGATGGGTGGCCCTGTTCTGATTCATGCAGAGCTTGGAGCAGGCAAGGGGTAAGGAGAACAAGCTGCTGAGGCAACCAGCACACCACGGTGGTGCATATTCTTGAGATAGCTAGGTATGCTCCTGGGACTGAAGTGGCCATGTTGGTGGCTTTCTGACTCACCAGGAAGTGCCTAGCTCATCCTGCTGCTGTGTCATTGTCCCCTGGGCACCTAAAATGCATGACTGAGTTATTTATTGGAGGAATGTTCCTTCCTTGCATTCTCTCCTTCCTAGAATGTGTGAAGGAGTCCCGTGTGTCTTGCATGCCTCTTCCTGGCTATTTCAGAGTCCTTCCTGGGTGTCCTGGGTCTCAGAAGCCACACCTCCTATCCCCACTGCCCCCCACACACATACACCCCTCTTCTCCCAGGAAATGCTTTGTGCTCTTCAGAGTCTCCTTGTCTCACTCTGCATCTCCTGCTGGCAGCAGACTGTGTGAAGCTTCTGCTCCGGCTCTCACCTCCTGCTCTCGATCACCTCCAGACTACTTCTCAGCCTCCTCCCTGCATCTGGTCCTTCCCAGTTCCTGGATCTTAAAGCACTGAGCAGCCCAGGCCTGTATCCAAACCTCCCTGCCTGACTGCCCAGAGATCTGGCTGCCTCTGGTTTCTCGCTCCATTTCAGGCTCAATCCCAACCCAGCCTGGTGAGGAGCACCTCCCCTATGCCCCTGTGTGCTCGCTGTCTTAGATGCTGAGACCCAGCCTCTGTTCCCCTGTACTCCAACTGGATTCTGTCGTCATTGGCCCCCAAAAGCTGGTCTCTGAAGCTCCAAACCAGGCCAGGTGTCCAGGCAGTTCCCCAAATTAGAGCCTTGCTGCTTTTGCCTTCTGCCTCCTCTCAGATCTCTGCTGGGAGGTGCAGATACAGAGGCAGATATGGGGCCTGTCCCTACCCCCAGGGAAGGCACACCTGGGGTTGGTCATGAGCTCAGTGCCTAGGGCTCTGCATTCCAGCCTGCCTGGCCTCTACCCTCGTTTCCCTCCTTGCCCTAAGGGACATTGTGATGGCACTTGCTTGTGAGAGTGGCTGCCAGAAAGATCTTGAAGAGGTAGTTGTGGGGAACCTGGCTCTTCCATGTCCTCTCAGACCCACTTCCTGGAACCCAGTCACCATCCTGTGTGCTTTCATTTTCAGTAGACATGGGCATGCCCTGCTTACTGGTCTCCCCGGTACCACTGGTATAGAGGAACCTAGCTATGTTCTCAGAGATACAGGGAAGCAAAACCACCTTTCTGAAGAGGCACAGCTGCACCTGGATAGGAAAGCCCTTTGCTTCCTGTCTCATAGTAGGACACTGGCTGTTCTTCCTCTGCCCCTTGGCAGCTCAGGGAAGGGAGGAACAGGGCCTAATGCAGAGCCTGTATTGAATGAGCAGATGGCTTCATCATCTGCCCTGAGGCCTCCTTCTACCCACACGTCTCCCATGAGTGTCTGGAGCTCATACCTACCCAGGACATTGGCTCTGCACTCTGCTCTGGCATCAGAAGTGGACAGACACACCAAAGCCTCAGAGCCTTTCTTACTGTCACTCTGTCAACTATATGGGGGCAGATGCTGATCATCTGATGTGCACACTGTGGGCCACAGTCTTCCTGTACTTCAGAGTGGTGACTCAGACCTCCTGCCCCCACAGCTGCCCTGTGACCTTGTTTAGGTGTCACACAGTGGTGGTCTGGTTCCTCAGTGTGTGTCTCCCACTAGTCACATGGTGAGTGCCCTATTGCTAGAGCCACAGTGCTACATAGACCCCTCTACCTACCAGCTACTGTGTTAAGCACTTTATCAGTGTCCATGTCATTGAAACATAATGACCCTGAAGAGCAGGCATTAGGTAGGGTTATACTCATAGACAGATAACAGTTTAGAGAAAGCACACGGTTGTTTAGCTAACAGTCGCATACAAGTCAGATGGAACTGCTTTGATCCAAGATTGTTCTTTGTCCCTTGCCCTGGATACAGCTGACCCCTACTTCCAGAGGAATATGCACAGAGTTGCCTCCTAGCTTGCTGGCTTATACAGAGGATCTTACCTAGTGCAGGAAGCCCCACATTCAGTAGGTATTCAGAAGCTGTTTGTCAAATTAAAATAGGTGTATGATCAGACGCTTTGGCACCTAAGGCGACAATGGATAAGAATGGAGCCTAGTAACAAAATGCTAGTTCATATTTTTGGAGAGTCACACACATGGTGGCACATGCCTTTAATCCCAGCACCCAGCAGTAGATAGAGAGAGGCAGGCAGAACTTGAGTTCAAGGCCAGCCTAGTCTACATAGTGAGTACTGAGTCATCTAAGCTACATAGTGACACCCTGTCCCCAAATGGTCAATGAATCTTTTTTTTAATTGTTAACATTTGTGTGTGTGTGTGTGTGTGTGTGTGTGTGTGTGCGCGCGCGCACACAACATGGCCTTAAGGAAGCAGGTAAGCCTTCTAGATCAAAGTGTGCTTGGTCCCACCTGGCTGGAGCACTGAAGCCCCATGGGCTTCTGGCTGGCCTGTCTGTAAACAGGCCCATACTCCATTTTTGGCTGCAGATTTCCATGTGGTGTTTGTCTCCACGTAGCGCCTGTCGGTTCAAGCCCTCTTAAGCATTCACATTGCTCCTGTCCATTGTGAGGGGGCTGCTGTCAAGCTCTGTGCTCACCAGGCTCTTAGCCAAGTTAGGAAGAGTGGGGTTCTCTGTATCGCCCCTCTTCCCTCCCGGTCACTGGATTGTAGCCTTCCAGGCATGTGAAGACATGGCTAACACACATCCCACCACCTGCCTTCCCGTTTCCATTGCCAGTCCTATACCTCCGTTATCTTTCCAGAAGCCAATTCACTTGGGACAGAGGACAATCTTGCCCTTTACCCATAGGGCAGCCTCTGGTAACCAAGGAAAGCCCTAAATCCCACAGTGGCCTGGCTGGTACCCAGAGAAGCAGGGCTAAGATAGTGAGGCGTGTCACAAACAACCGATCTGCATCCATCCTTTGTGCTGGCAGCAAGCCGCCTAGAGCTGCAACCCTGTGGGTCTCGTGCTTGGTGTGCAAACGAGCTTCTAGATGCCTGGTCCCCTGTGCAAGAAGCCTAACCAAGGCCCAGAAAAAGAATGGAGCAATCTGAAAGCATACTTGTGCCTGACCCAGCCTTTCTGGATAGACGGCTTTCCCTCTTGGCATGTCTGGTGTGTGCTGGGCACCCACTAAAAGCCTCATTGACTTCCCAGCAGACGTGTGTCAGGGGCAGGGTCCTGTGCTTGTACCTACTGTCCTCCCTGTGCTGGTGACACTGAGGGCACCCACGGAGAAGGACAAGCTACATCAGCCTATGCACTACCTCTAGGGGAGATACCAGTGCTCTCCTGAGGGCTACAGTCCCACTTCTGTCCTTGGTCAGGTGCTTTTGTGCACCGGCAAGATGAGCAAGCATCTGGTGGGTGACCCAGCCCCAGTGATTGGAACTGTGGGCTGAGAGAGGGCCTGTACAAGGCCTGGCAGCTTGAAATACCCAGCACTCCTGATCAAATTGCATTTGGGCATATCCCTCCAGTGTTGGCAATGCTGACTTGAGGCTCCTTATTTAAGCAGGAGGAGTCAGGAGATAAAGGTCAACTGGGGTTTGATCTGCTTAAAGGCATTTTGCCTTCTGTATGGTTTCTTCCAGAGCAGAGACATTGTCTCTGTCTCGTCACTCTCTGGCTTTGAGTACTATCAGTGACTTCACATGCCTGAGCTACTGGACAGAAGTCCACACCCTTCTTTATCTCCAAGCAATCTGAGACTTACAAGGGATATGGTGACAAGCCCAGCCTTACCATGTCTCCTCCCTAAACTTGGCTGTATCCTAAAAGGACCTTAAAAAAACTTTTAGTCCCTAGTGGTTACATTGGAATGAAGAGAAAACATTCTTTTCTTCAGCATTGGTTCACTGTAGACTTGGGCCAGTTGTAGAGACTCTTGCACATGCTGCCTTGGCCATCTCTAGTGCAAACACACACACACACACACACACACACTCACTCCTCACACACACACTACCACCCTCTGCCATGGAAACCTTTCATCCTTCCAAGCATTTGAGTCCAATGAGTTTTTTGTGTGTGTGTGTGTGTGTGTGTGTGTGTGTGTGTGTCTGATGTGTACTCAACAGGAGATTTCTGGCTGGGGGTTTCAGAGTCCAGCAAATGCTCCTGGGTCCTCAGCAACTCCAAAAAAAAGCTCTAAGTTATGACTGCACGTTATAATTTTTAACACACCCACAGTGAGAACCCAGATAGCACTAAATATTCTGAGCGTGGGGTAATGGGGTCTCCTAGAATTCTGTGGGGCACAGTGGTGCTTGGTCACACCCTGATCTAAATCCTCTGTTGGCCCTTTTCCCTCAGCTCTCCCTTGGCCCCATCTCTGTACCCTCCTCTTTATTGTCTGGGCTGTTCGTCTGTGCCTCTCAACCTGGTGGCCATTCCAGCTGGCTCTTGGAGTGGACTCGTGGCACAAATGATTCTGATTTCTTCTTCGAGAGCATTAGTCCATTTTATAGTTTAAAACACTGAGGCCTCCCAAGGAGCCTTAGAAAGTTTCCCAGGAGCAAAACTAGCCTCATAAACACCATATCTGGGAAGGATGCAGAGGGGCTCAAGTGTGTCCACTGACCATCTGTCTTTCCTTGCAGCCCTGCTGTCCTCCTGGTGTGAAGAACTTGGCCGCCTGCTGCTGCTCCGACATCAGAAGAGCCGCCAGAACGACCCCCCTGGGAAACTCCCCATGCAGCCCCCCCTCAACTCCATGAGCTCCATGAAACCCACTCTGTCGCACAGGTAAGTGTCCAGGTACCTTCAAGATGGACTACCGAGGCAGGCAGTAAGCACCTCCATCTTCCAGGTGCCTGGGGTCTGCTTAGAAACCTCCCTCAGTGTAATACCTGGGTGCAGGGCCTCTTAGAGACAGTCAGCCTTTACATCTTCCTAAGTGGCTTGCTTCTTCCCATCAGGCAGGGATGAGAAGACCAGTTTTTCCCCACTGGCCACCTTGTCCTTCAGATGCCTCCAGTAGAACGTTAAGAATCATGAGTTTGGAGCCTTCCCTCTATCCAGAGCAGGCATTTGGGCACTTTCAGGGAAGCCAAAGCGAGTAGGGTCTCAGGACAGCTCATGGCCCCACCTCAGTGTGGAGCAGAACCAGGCTACACACCCACCATAGTGGAGCAAGTGAAACTGAGCTGGGTCTGCCAAAACCCTGGATCCTAGGCAGGAACAGGCTTGCTAGGGGCTGGCAAGCACCTAGAAACTGGCCAGGCTGCCCTGCACCAGCCTCAGAAAAGCACGTGGTGAGACTGGCAATTCCCTGTTAATTATCTCGCAGGCGCCTTGCTGAGCTGATGCTCTGAGTATTCTGTGGGCTGACCCTGCAACAACAGGGCCCGTCATGCTTCTGCACTCCCCTGTGGGTCCTCACTAATGACTGGGGCCTCTGCAGCCGGCTCAGCTCTCATTATTCTGCCTGGCCGAGAGACTCACAGCCCAGAACATCCTGTAGTCAGTTCTGGACTGCATGGTCCAGGCACTGCCAGAACTCAGTATCAACCTTGTCCTCTAAATTGAAATCTGTCAGAACCAGAGAGGACCTCAAGCACATGTCAAAGCCAAGTGCCCTACCTGGCCAACTGTGTTTATCTACCATGGTCAGGAGCACTTCAGAGCATAGCAAGACCTTACCATACAGCACACTGACACTGTCTCGCTAGCCTCTGATAGACCAACCTCTTCCTCCTGTGCCAGTGTTTCCTGAGGGGGTAGCACTTGACCTGGGTAGCTATATGCAGTAAGCATCATGGGTCCTGCCTACCTTACCTTTCTAATGACTGCCTCCCTGCTCCCTAAGCATTGCAGCAGCAAGAAAACCTGACACATTTGGGACAGTGAGGGTGTCACCTTAGTTGAGAACCATTCATTGCTCTAGAGAGGTAAATCTGCTTCCTTCTGCCTTTTAGTCCTTATCCCCGGTCAAGCTGTCAGTGAATAGGACTTTGGCCATTGGTCTGATGGTGGTGTAGCTTGACCATTCCATTGGTGTTTGGAGGCAGACAGAGTCTCCCTCAGTGGCACAGGCTGGTCTCCAACTCCTGATCCTCCTGCCTCAGCTTTTTAGTGCTAGGATTACAGGTGTGCGAGTGTTTGTGTGCATGTGTGTGAGCATGTACTTGTGTGGAAGCATGTATATGTGAATGCATGTCTGTGTGTGTGTGAGCGTGCGTGCATGCATTTGTGTGTGTGTGCGTGCACGTGTGCATACGTGTGCATGTGTGTGTGTGTACCATCATACTCAGCTGTGTCTTGCTAATTCTGCTCAGCCCCTTAGTGCTTCAGAACCATCTGGACTCTCATCACCCCATTAACATGGCCCTCCCAACTTTCTTGCCTGAATCATTTCACTGTTGGTGATGGTGATAGGTCAGAGTGCTGTGACTTCCCACTAGAGACCTGTCTCAGACCTGCTTGGCCGTGGCTATCCTAGCCCTGGAGAGTGGCAGGTTTTGACCACAGCCAGTCTTTTGCTAGATCTTCATCAAGTTGAGCTGACACAGGTTATCTGTCATTAAACAAAAGAAAGCAGTCTCTTTACTTAGAAGCTGACTCTACCAGCAGAGGAGGAAGGCTCCTGGGGCAAAATTAGGAGCTGGTAGATGGGGGCAGGGCAGAGAGGGAAGCTGGATCCTTCCTGTATCTGGGAGGAGAGTAGGCAGGGATGGTTGTTGGAAGGCTCCTGAGGTATCTTGACCATGGAGGATCCAAGGCTGAGGAGAAGCCACCTGCATTCTGTAACCTCAAACTAGTTCTGCCTAAAAACACTGTGTGCAAAAAGCCACCCAAGGTCCTGCTACCTCTGCTGCCATGACAGGGTCAGGGCCTAGACGGTCCAGCAGGATAAGGATAATGTAAAGCAAGTGATCTCAAGCTTAAAGACCTAGGTGCCTTGTGTTCTATGGTCTCTTATGGCCTTTCAGAGACAGGCTGGGAAGCTGGGCACTTGCTGAGTATTTATTAGGGTTGAGGCTGATCGGTTGAACTGAGTGAAGGTGCCTCTTGGGGACACAGCAAGGTCATAGCACTTAGAAGGAAACTAAACCTGGCCCAGAGTGAGAAAGTGAGTTGCCCAAGAACACACAGCTTATAGAGCTGAAGTAGGGCACAGAAGAGTGTGTTCCAGGGTGGTGAGGGTCTAACTGTTTGTTGTGAGGGTTCTGAAACAGTCCTTGCCCTGCTCCGATCTGTGGCTTGCCCTAGGTAATTACCATGATACTGCCACATTATGGTGGGGCAACTGTTAGACAATAGCCTGACCCTTCTTCAAACCCAGGACTGTAGAGAGGACACTCAGTAACCAGTGACCAGGAATGGACTGGCTATTGCTTGTAACCTTTATGCATGTCCCTGTCATAGCACTTAGAAAAAAAAAGCACTCATTTCCAGGGGAACTCTGGAGGGTGCCAGCACCTGTTAAACCTCTCTCTAATATAAATTCCTAAACATAGATAATGGGAGAGAAAGCAAGTCTTTGCAACTGAGAAACTGACTCTGATATCTTCAAAAGGGCTGTTGTCTTCTTACTAAGGGTGGAGTGCTTTCTGTACATTGGGAAGTCTGGAGTTTGTTGCCCAGAGGAGCCAGAAGTTTAGAGACTCTGGGTCCTTCCTCAACTGGAGGCTCTGAAGCAGTAGGGAGAACTCAGGGAGCTGGAAACCCTACTTGGACCCAGAGGTCTGGAGGGCCCCTGGGGACCACAGTATTTCTGTGGTTCAGAGCAGTGTCGTATTCTCTGCAAGCCATGAAGATGTGGTGGTGCCACAGTTGGGTAAGGCCACAAGTTGGAGCCCAAGTACTTTTCTTTAGACTGGGCTATGCCTCCAACCAAACCCCTGACCTTTCCGAGCTCCCGAAGTCCCAAAGAGACACAGTGCTGCCCATCACCATGAGAGAAATATAGGAAGCCAGGCTATGACCCTGTGAAGAGTAGGAACTATAGCTTGTAAAAATCCTCAGCTCCTCTTTTAGCTTCACCATTGACCAGACCAAGGTCATCTTCCACTTAGCAAAGAGCCACAGAAACATCGTACACCCCCAAACCCCACCCAATAAGTCCAAGAGAGAAGCTGGGAGGTGCCTGGAGGATCCAGCCATTGCCAGGGTAGAAGGGCACCGTCGGTGTCCCTGAGGTGATCTGGACTTTATCCTAACAACTTCTGTTTCCTCATCCAGGTTTTTAATGAGTGGTTTAAAAAGCCATTTGTGATTAGCACATTGTCTCTATGCAAATCGGTGTCGCAAAGCTAATTAAGAGTCTAATAAATCTTGTTTATCTATTAATTTGATTACAATCAAAGCCGCTGGAGCCTCTGAGATCAAGGGTGATCTTGCTCCTCCTCCAGGGCCAGGGATTTGCTACAATCTAAAGAGAGGCCCCAGTATCCTAGGTAGAGACACACGGCAGGCGTGAAGCCAGGCTGCTGCCTTCTAGCCGTGAGACTGGGCACCGGTTTCTGACCTCCAGTTTCTTCATCTGTAGGAAGAATAGTAGAACCAAGTCTGTACATTGGGATCCCAGGGGTTTGTATGTCCTCCAAACATTAGCCTAATGTCCTCTTGACAGGCTCTTCTTGCCTTTCCAGCCCCTTTAGAGCAGGCATGGGGTGTGGGTCAGTGGTAGAGTACTTGTTTTGCATGCCCAAGGCCCTGGGTTTGATTGCTAGCACTACAGAAAGCAAAACCAAAGGTACCAAAGATACAGGCTGTATCCCAGCACAGGAGAGGTGGGTGCAGTGCAGGAAGGTCAAAAATCCAAGACCAGCCTGTGCTACATAGTGAGACCCTGTCTCAAAACAAAAGGAAAAACACTCAAGTCTTAAGTGTAGTTACTTTTTACACAACTGTCCCAGGCTCTATTGGTAGTAGGCCCTTCTTGCCCCCAGAAAATTGTTTTTAAAAACAAAGTGAAAAGAGCCATTGAGATGGCCCAGTGGACAAAGGTGCCTGACAACTGCTTTGTTCGGTCTGGTGCAGGGAGAGAACCAGCTCCTGCAGCTCGTCTCTGACCGCCAATGTATACTGTGGCATACGTGTTTCTACATAGGTGCACACACAGTTTTACTTTTCCAAGACAGGGGCTTATTACTACGTAGCTCTGGCTGACCTGCAACTCATTATGTAAACCAACCTGGCCTCTGAAAAAGGAAAAACACTCAAGTCTTATATGTAGTTACTTTTTACATAACTGTACCTCTTCATCTGCCTCTGGCTCCTGAATGCTGAATTAAACTTGTGTACCACTACACCATTTTTTTTTAAATTTATTTTTTAATTTTTTTATTTTATTTTATTTTTTTGTTTTTGTTTTTGTTTTTTGTTTTTTCGAGACAGGGTTTCTCTGTGTAGCCCTGGCTGTCCTGGAACTCACTCTGTAGACCAGGCTGGCCTCGAACTCAGAAATCCGCCTGCCTCTGCCTCCCAAGTGCTGGGATTAAAGGTGTGTGCCATCACCACCCAGCTATTTATTTATTTTTAAGAAAAGCTCAGAGTAAAAAAGCTGAGGAGCCCCAGAGGTCAGAGGTCACTAACAGTGCTGATCACTGAGACACCAGGATTCCATCCCTGCTGGCCAATGCTTACTCCCTCTCCTAAAGGCCTTGGAGTGTATTTCCCAGAGACCCCTCTCCCCCAAGACCTTTTGTCACTCAGTCTCCTCCCACTCCAGCCAGCCCCTTTTTCCCTGCTGGCACAGGAGCTTGGTTTGTCCTTGATCTTGGACACAGAGACAGAGGTGAGAGTCCAGGCAGAGGTGACATGTCACAGGCCTGATATAATAGGTACCTGTCAAGTCCAGAGCCCGTAGAAGGCGAAGAGTCACAGTGTGCTGGTGGATGCCACTTCTGTCGTGAGGCCTGGGGCCACCCTCCTCTGTGCCTATCATTTGCTTCTCCAAGATGCATCCAGCAGCCCACAGGCCCTGTACACACACATGGCCACCTTTGCTCTGGATCAGTGAACTTACTAGCTATGCAGTAGAGAGCCTACTTTGGGAATGTTGGCTAGCTTTGTTCTTTGTCAGTAGTAGGTGGAACAGGAAAAGGTTGATTTCCTCCCACAAGGCCCAGCCACGGTGCTGAGGGTCGTAGGGGGCCTTAGATGCAGTAGTCTGGGAGCCAAGGTGGTGAGAGACAGCCCCCCCCCCAAACCTGTCCAGCTGCTTGTTAGAACCTGAATCAAACCTCCATAAACCCAACCCTGGCCTGGAAGGTGGTAGAGAGTTTGAGAAGCAGTTCTGAAGGGTGTCGTGTGGTGGGAGAAAGACAGATTTGCATTGTTTGGTCACTCGAGAACCTGTGTCTGTCCAGCATACGCGAGCTGGGAATCCAGCAGGATAATGGATGGCCAGAGTTCTCCCTTTTCTTCTGTGAAAATGTGCTTTGCAGGGTGTCCCAGTCTGGTCCCTTGTGCGGGCTGTGGTTTAGCCCCTCCCTGGAGAAGCCCCTTCTAGCCTGGCCACAAGTCTCCCTTTCACAAGCTGCATTTAGTCCTGTCAGCCACCTGTGCTACTGGGCCCTGCTCTATCTGGTCAGCCATGCCCTGTATCTCTCCCCATTCTAGCCCTGATAGTCCCCACCTTGGTCACCAAGAATAATGAGCCTCCATCACTTTAAAGACACCTCTTATCCCCTTGGAGAGTGTGCTGTTCCGCCCCCAAGGCCTGTGCTCACACTTAAGTTCTTGACTGAGCCTCTTGGTACTGATCCTTAGTGCACAGTGGTGGGTGGGTTAAGAGAGCAGTATTCATCCGCACAGTAGGCTCCTGTGTTTTGTGTTGTTCAGCTTGAGTTCAGGGTTTAGGTTGTTTGTTTGTTTGTTTGTTTGTTTTGAGACAGGCCCTCATACAGCCCAGGCTAGACAGCAAACTTTCCATGTAGCCAAGGATGACCTTGAACCTCCGATTCTCCTGTCTTCCCCTCTGAGATCATAGGGTGATTATTAATGTCTCTCTACGGGCGTGTCTGTGCTGTGGGAGATCCTGGGCTCTGTGCATGCTAGGCAAGCACTCTCCCAGCTGAGCTGCAACCCACCTCGTCACTGGGTGCTGCTCCCTCATGCTACATGGCACCAGGACCCACTCCTGTATTTGGGCAAGGCACGAGGGCATGCGCTCAGGCTTGTCTCGAAAATGAGAGTGTGGGAGCTTGCCCTGAGGAAGACTTGTGGGGTCAGCTAGTGAGGGATGGGTCCAGGACACTTTCCAGGTTGGTAGATACCTAGCCAGGCATCAGGGTCCAGAACAACTTGAGGTAGGGTTAGTCTCTGACCACCATGAACAATGAATGCACAGGCCACATAGCACCAGGGCCTGGAAAATACAGATCTTGCTCAGGAGTGCTGCTCCATGCTAAGGGCCAGTTCAGGGCCTGGCTCCTGGCTAACTTGTTTGTCCGTTGGCCTTTAATCCACAAAACTGCTGGATTCCTCTCACTCTAGATTCTGGAGTAGAGGCTAGGAAGATAATAATCAAATGTGTAACAAGTGTCATGAAAAATACGTTAAAAAAAAAAAAAAAGATAGGGTGTGGTGCTTCTTTATATTACGAGAGATGGGAAGGCTTTCCAAAGAGGTGACTTTCCAGAGAAACAAGAAGGAAGTCAGCACAGACCCGTGGAGGCAGACCCAGGGAAAAGGGTGCCACCCATGAGATTTTCTGCTGCTCTGGGGCACAGGTACAGTGTTTTATGGCTCTCACTGAGGAAGTAAGGGCGATCTGAGTGGGGCTAGGGACCCTAGCAAGTCTTAATGCTATACAGCACTTTGGACCCTCTCGCTCCTCTGGCTGGCTGGAAGGCCTCTCTGAGTGTTCTCTGTAAGCCTGAGACTAGGATAGAGGAGGTAGATTCCTGTGGGCTCCTTAGGAAGAGCACCCTGTATCCGCTGCCCAGTATAGGGCTGCACTGAGGAGGCATGGAGGAGGCTTGGGGGTGAGCTGGTAGGGTAGATCATTCTGGAGTGCATTTGGACTTTACCCAGTAAACACTGGAGCCTGATGGTGCTGACTTGTAGGTCTCAGCCAGGCAGGGATGTGCACAGGACTGGAGGGGATGGAGGTGGAACACCCGGGCAGGCTTGGTCCTGGGCCCAGAAGAAGGGTGACCCAAGCCTGAATTCCAAAGTCCAGGTCAGTGGGACTCAGTTCAGCATCTAGTTTGTCATGAGGTGCTGAGAACAAGGATAGAAGCAAGATTCCACCCAGGCCCTTCCATCCTCTTTAAAGTTGGTACCAGGCTGTCCTGAGTGGAGACAATGCCGAGGTCCTGACTGTTTCTATAGGGAGTCATGGGAAATCAGCTTACTTGAAGAAGAGGCTTAGAGCGAGCTTTAGGTCACACTAGCTGGCTTCTTCACTGCATAGCTGCTGGACTGTGGGCCCAGTTAAAGCAGCTACCACAGAAGTAGCCCCTGCAATGTTGGGAGAGGGTCACATCTGCCTGACCCATTCCCATGGAACAAGTGCTGTCATGAGCCTGGAGCCCTAGAGCTCACTGGGCCAAAGGTCAGCTGGGACAGTGAAGTGAAGACACTGATACCTGAGCCCTGCCCCAGCTCTAAAGACCTCTTCTCTCTTTGCAGTGATGGGTCATTTCCTTATGACTCTGTCCCTTGGCAGCAGAACACCAATCAGCCTCCTGGCTCCCTCTCTGTGGTCACCACAGTGTGGGGAGTGACCAACACATCCCAGAGTCAGGTAAGAACCTGTCCTATCCCCTACCCTGGCTTCTTCTAGGCACAAGTGTCTCTTATTCCTCCCAAGAGTGGGGGGGGTGTTTCTCCGCTGTGACAGCTCTCACTGTCTGACGACAATCCCAGGACATATCTAGTTGCAGACCACACCACTCCAGGAAGGGTACACAGCTGCCTCAGGAGGCACACAACTGGGTCCCTAAGGACCATCCCCCATTGTAGGGCCTTCTGAGATAGAAGAGGGGGGTGTTTATGTGACAAGGCCACAAGTACTCTTCTGAGACCATGTTTTCTCTAGTTGTGCAAACAAGAGAACTTCCTGGGTGTTACTGACCTCAGAGTTCTAAGCTGGAAACCCTTGGCCCTGAATGGCCTGGATTAGGTTTTCCTAAGATGTCACCTCTTAGTAAAGAGTGCCTTAGTCTGACAAGCCCAGTTGCCTTCCTAGACAAACCATTCTTGTTTCCTTCTCTTTGCTCTCTCCATGCCTCTGTCCTAACAGAGGGTCCTCAACTGCTAGACCTGATCCAGGCCATCCTGGAGGAAGCTGTCATACTTCCCTGGGGTCTTCATCCACAGACAACCTCAGGGCCAAAGACACAGAGGTGTCTTTCCGAGCAGCATCTTAGAGTATCTGTGTCTAGACCCCTGGGTACCCAAGCCCTGTTGCAGAGTTGGGACTGTGTAGGCTAATGTTTGCCAAGGACTACTGACCTGCCTCATATCTCTCTCTGGAGCGCTGGGGACCACTTGGGCTGGCTTTGTGGGCCTTGGCATCACTCCTTTCTAACATTCTCAGCCCACTCCTTTTGATCCCTATGCAGTCTGGGGACTATTCAAGCCACTCCCATGCTTCTCTCTGCCATGTTTCGGTCTTTGTCTTCTCGATACTCTTTCTCTACGCTGTGCCAGGTACCGACCTCAATGATAACCACTGTCTCTGCTTGCAGGTCCTCGGGAACCCTATGGCCAATGCCAACAACCCTATGAATCCAGGTGGCAACCCCATGGCATCGGGCATGAGCACCAGCAACCCCGGCCTCAACTCCCCACAATTTGCAGGACAACAGCAACAGTTCTCCACCAAAGCTGGCCCTGCACAGCCCTATATCCAGCCCAACATGTACGGCCGGCCTGGCTACCCTGGTAGCGGAGGCTTTGGAGCCAGGTGAGTGACCAATCTGGGTGGTGTTCTTCTACAGTGGCATATTAGCCCTGCCTTCCTACCTACATCTGGGAAGGACTCTTACTTGAATGCTAGCTCCACATGGCCTGGTCCAGGATATGAGGACAGTTCTGCCATGTGTCTTACCACAGGGGTAGAGAGGATACTTCCTCACTTTCTTCCTAGCCTTGTATCTTTGTGATGTCTAAGACAGCGGGGTGAACTGGCAGGGCTGAAGAGCAGAGGTGGTGGGCTCCACCTGTCCTAAGCTCCTTCAGAAAGCTCTTTGCCTCATTGACCTGAAGAAGAAGGATGAAATGGAAACTAGAGTCCCCAACCTCAGACTGCATGAGGAAGGGACAGAGCATCTCATTCCCTGTAGCTCTAGGGCAAAGTTGCTGGGTTTCTGGCCTTGTAGTTCAAAACAAGAGTCTCACACACCTCAGTCCGCTTCCACAGCACACAGCACCATACAATTCTCAAGTCAGTGTTCACTAGAAGGTAGGCCCTGGTGGCAGATGGGCGCTATGGAAATATCCTAGCCCCGGCGAAGATTCAAAAAGCAAGTGGCCTACTCATCACAGTAGCAAGAATAGCTGCCAACTTCAGAAGTCCCAGGTTCTCCCTACTGGGCCCCACATCCACATGCTAGGTACATGGAATGCATATGTATAATCTAAAAGCCTTCCTCCTGGCCCTGGGCATGTCCCAGGGTCAGCTTAAAAAACGAGTACTCTTTGATTGGTTCCTGCTTCTCCTCCACAGTTACCCTGGGGGTCCTAGTGCCCCTGCAGGCATGGGCATCCCTCCACATACCCGGCCTCCTGCTGACTTCACCCAGCCAGCTGCTGCTGCTGCAGCGGCTGCAGTAGCAGCAGCCGCCGCCACAGCTACAGCCACAGCCACAGCTACAGTGGCAGCCTTGCAAGAGACTCAAAACAAGGACATAAACCAGTATGGACCGGTAAGGGTTCCTGCCTGCTGGCCTGGCCTCACCCAGACTGGGGAAATCTTGAGTGTAAATGCCATGGGTATCCTTGGAAGCCCCTAAAAGGGTGTTGTGTTTGGGTGTGGTAGAATGGTTGGGTGTGGTGGGGTGGGGGAGGGTTGGGTGTGCTATGCTCTGTGTGGGTTGGTAACTCACCAGTGCATATGGGGAAAGAGCTGCGCTATTGGTCTCAGTTTCTGCTTACCAAACAGTAGGCTGTGTGCCTAAAATGGCTTTGTGACTATCCTGTCCCTAATCACTTCTGAGGCCACTATCGTCCCATTAACCTATTCTGTGGATTTTACCCGGGCCTCCTCATAGATCCTCTGACCTTCAAAAGGATGGGGTGGGTGTGAAAAGGGGAACCCCGTAACCATGCAGGGCAGAAGCATGGAGGAAGGGTACAGGGTGGGCAGGAGGAAATGGGCTGGGTAAATCACACTTAGTGTATGGAGGGTGTGTCTCCATTGGCCACTGACAAAGGGCAAGGCCAAGGCTTTCAGGAAAGGGCTTCAGCCTCCATCCTCATCCGCCTCCCCTTCCTGTGTCCTCCCTGTGCCCCTCCCATCTCTGCCCACTTCCCTGACCCCTGCCTGCCTCCCTGGGAATGCTGCCTGTGCCTTGGAGTGACTGCTCCCCGCCCTACCCAAACCCTCCAGCTGCATTTTCCCATGAGACCTGCAGAGGGCAGTAGTGAGCCCTGGAGGACTGGGTCCTTTGAGCCGTCCTGGTTCCTAACTGCAGCCCCATGGGAAAGTGTTCCTTCCCCTTAGTCCCCTAACCTTCCCTCCCTGCACTTTCAATGCATGTGGCATTTTATTCTTTTTTTTTTCTTCTTCTCCCGTTGAAGGTGTGTTCCTCTTTCCAGATGGGTCCCACCCAGGCGTATAACAGCCAATTCATGAACCAACCCGGGCCTCGGGGGCCTGCCTCCATGGGGGGCAGCATGAACCCTGCCAGCATGGCAGCTGGCATGACACCCTCGGGCATGAGCGGCCCTCCCATGGGCATGAACCAGCCCCGACCACCCGGCATCAGCCCCTTTGGCACACACGGGCAAAGGATGCCCCAGCAGACCTACCCAGGCCCCCGGCCCCAGTCCCTTCCTATTCAGAGCATAAAGAGGCCATACCCAGGAGAGGTAAGTGTGACTACTGATGGGGGATGGGAGAAAGGGGCATTGACAGAGGGACCATGGACAGAGCCTTGGAAAGGGCACAGTTTGGCCACTTAGAGAACTTGAACTAAAGGTTGGGCTTTGGAGTCTTAGTCCTTGACTACTGCCATCTGTTGTGGAAAACCACAAGCAAGTCACAACACAACTGAGTGTGTATGACTTTTTTAATCAATGATATTCACAACCCACCCTGACCTTTAGGATGCCCGGAGGATAAGAGACCGTGACATTGTAAAATACCCTGCCTAGAGCTGGCAAGTGTAGAAGCAGAAACCACGGAGACCACTTACTGCTGTCTATACTCAGATACTAACTGGATGACTTTGGAGGAGGACCTCAATGCAGGGAGCCACCTAGAGAATGAGGGCTGCCACCAGACCCTCTAGTACCAGCTGTGTGTATCAGGGAGGCCACCGGATGGCAGACAGTATCCCTAGGGCTTACTTCCATCACAGTCACTCTCCTGGGGATAGTGCCTTCTCTGGTGTCTCCCAGCAGAGGTGCCAGAGGAAACCATCCCAGCAGACTGTTCTGAACTCAGTGCAAGGTCAGGAGGAAAAAAGATGTCACCAGGCCTCAGTGATACTCAGAATACAACTGAGACCAGGATCCTTGCCCAGCAGATGCCCGACTCCATCCCACCCCACCCCACCCCACTCCAATGAAGTTTGTCTTTGGCACACGCCATGATGCCCCTTTCTGAGCACGGCACCTCGACTCTCCATCTTCTCAAATCATGTCCTTCTGGCTGGTCAAGACTGTGGCCTTTGGATTGAGCTGAAGCAAGTTTCTGTCCCAAGAAAGCGTAAACTCTCTGTCCCCACAGGTCCCTTCAGCAGCCATTCTCACAGAGGTTGGATGATGTCGTAATTGGTATGGGTGTCCTAAGCCTGAGACTCAAGAATAAGATGCTAGGGTGCTTCCTATACACCCAGGTGGCCAACTCAAGACCTGAGCCTCAACCTAGTAGGCAATAGTTCAGGGAGAGAAATTCAAAGGTCCATAGGCCCCTCCCAGCCCTGGCTGTCCTTGGGTTGGGGCCTTAAGCTTATGGCTTCACTGCCAGAGTCACATACACAGTTGTGACTCTAAACACCCTCTACCCTCAACCTCCTGAGGTCATTGGCTGCACTGGGCATGCGTGTCTGAGCCTCAGTGCTCACCTGAGATGAGGCTGCAGAAGAATTGCACATTAAAAGTCCTGCATTGAGGCTGAGCCCTTTGCTTGTACTGAAGGCGTCCTCCCCAAAGCATTGCTGCTTCCTGGCTGGTCCAGGTTATAAGATGCTGGGTGGTCCCTGTCAGGGAGCTCTGATTTCTACCTCATGGTAGCGTGCTCATCCTAAGTTAGAAGTGATACAACCTCCCAGCACTTGGGAGGCAGAGGCAGGTGGATTTCTGAGTTCGAGGCCAGCCTGGTCTACAGAGTGAGTTCCAGGACAGCCAGGGCTATATAGAGAAACCTTGTCTTGAAAAACAAAAAACAAAAAACAAAAACAAAACAAAACAAAAAAAAAAGTGATATAACCTAGCCAAGCATTGGTGGTGCAAGCCTTTAATCCCAGCACTTGGAAGGCAGAGGCAGGCAGATCTCTGAGTTCGAGGCCAGCCTGGTCTACAGAACAAGTTTCCAGACAACCAGGGCTACAGAGAGAAATCTTGTTTCAACAAAACAAAACAGAAAAATGGTACCACCTTAATTCAGGCTGGAACCATGTCGTCTGGTCCCCTACAACACTCCTGTAGCCTGATTGAACATACAGGTACCAGCCACTTCACACCACCATGAGAGCTCACTGTGGCCCAGAGTAGCAGCTGTGCTCCCACCACGGGAGTCATCGACAGTTCCTGATCACAGCCCACTCTGATGAGTACTTTCAGGTGCTGCAGCATCGCCAACTAGATTTAAGCCTAGACAGCGAGAGACTCAGACAGGGAATATTCTTAAGTAGGCATCAAAGGAATCATTGACTCTGGAACACCATGTTCTGGGTACCTAAGTTACAGGTAGCCTTGGCTCATCCACTGTTCCAGATAGGGAAGATGGCAGGAGGTGACGCTGTCTCCTTTCTCAATAACCTCTCCAGGAGGGGCTGTCTTGCTCCCCGTCCCTTGTGACTAGTTCTCCCACAGCTGAATAGTGAGTTGACGGCTGCTAAGAATGGGACACTGGATGTTTGCTCAGTGTAGGATATAAGAACAGTGCTATCCAGATCAGCCTGCCCGCGGGGCTTGTCACATCTTGAAAGCAAATTCCTTGACCTGCATCTCCCTGACACATTGTGGTCCACACACAAGTACTTGGGAGAAACAAAGGAATACTTTAGGATTGAACCCATCAAAGATACAGCTGAGATACTTTGAGCGTCCATGGGGTTCTGAGGGCACAGGCTTCCAAAAGAGCAGTTTCATGGAATGGTGGCCTGTGGTCTGGACATACAGAATGTAGTATCCCTGGATGTCACCGCAAGTGGAAGCTTTCCCTGTTTTCTGGTCATTCTCTCCATATGACAGGTAGAGAGGGCATCTTGTGTATAGGAGACCACAGAGCTAAGAAGAGGAGCTGAAGAGATATCTTAGTGGTTAAGAGCACTTGTTGCTCTTACAGAGGAGCCAGGATCAGTTCCCAGGATCAAATGATGGCTCATAACCATCCATAACTCTAATTCCAGGGTTCTGATACATTCTTATGACCTTCACGGGCACCAGGCATGCACACAGTATGCATACAGATAATATATGTATAAAAAAAAAAAAAAAAAAAAAAAAAAAGCTGGGCTCAGACCTGGCAACTGAGTGCATGACCATGACCAAACCCTGCCCTTTCTCCATCCTACAGCCCAACTATGGAAACCAGCAATATGGACCAAACAGCCAGTTCCCCACCCAGCCAGGCCAGTACCCCACCCCTAACCCCCCAAGGCCACTCACATCTCCCAACTACCCCGGACAAAGGATGCCGAGCCAACCCAGCACCGGGCAGTACCCACCCCCTACAGTCAACATGGGGCAGTATTACAAGGTGAGTACCATCTTCAGGGCACTCCAGGCACCCACATATCTAACCCACCTGCAGCAGCATTCTGGTCCTCTGTATTCCTGAAGGAATCAAGAGGCAGGGGCATGGTCCTGGCTTTCTGAGGGTGCTCAGCTGTGTCTGGGCTCAGATGGGTAGCCTTCCTCTCCTTCCTTCACAGTCCATGGGACCGTGATGGCTGAGGAGATAATTCTGAAAGACAAAGCATGACCACCACTGTAATCTCGAGCCTGTTCCCCCTGCATATGTTGTATGCTTGTTGCTTATAGAATGTCTCTGTCCCTGTCTCAATGGCTGCCTAGCAACCCATAAAGGTGATGGCACCCTAGCTCACCCTTCTCCTGTGTTTGCTTCTCATTTTTCACTTTTACAGTGCTGCTGTGATAAAGATCTCTGAGCCCTTAACCTTTTCCATTGCTGCAAGATACATTCTCAGAAGGGAAAGCCCCTCAGTCGTTTACACTTCCAGCTTGTTTGCCATCTTTGCTCAAGGGTGCTCATTTCAGCAACCAACCTGTAGCTGATTTGGAATCTGTCTGTGAACTGCAGAAGCAAAGCTCAGGCTCCTCCACTTTCCACACTAGTCCTAGAGACCCTGTCTTAGTACCCTCTTCTCCGGTACACTCATGTCTCCAAGGGGGTCAGGCCTCGGGGCTGTTCTGCTCACTCCTCTGCCTTATTTCATTTCAACAGCCAGAACAGTTTAATGGACAGAACAACACCTTCTCCTCCGGAAGCAGCTACAGCAGCTACAGCCAAGGGAGCGTCAACAGGGTGAGGGCTCAGAAAGTCCAGCTGACCCTCAGCAGGCATCAGCAGGCTTAATCATCCCTTACCTTCCCACCCCAGCATCTCTACAAGATTTAGGGGTCCACAGGTTGGGGATGTACTTTCCTGGTCATCTGCTGAGACATAGATACGCTCAGGACCTAGAGTTCACTGCTTTGATAAGTGACCAAGGACAAGCATGAGCCCTACAGAAAACCAGACAAAGACAGTGAGAGGAAAGGGGGCTGGTACTCCTCCCCCAAACAGGGTCAAGGAATATGGACTAGAATCACAATTCAGGGGTGCCAGCTGCTCTTTCCTTCTGGTGTAGGTTACACAAGTCCCTAGCACACTGAACCTCTGTATCCCCTTTGACCCTTGACTGTGGGAAGCCACAAATGTACCTGACCCTGAGGGGCCTCAGTGGTGTGGACTTTAGTAAGGGACAAGGTCCCTCCCAGTCCCTCCTGTCCTCCAACAGAAGCAGAATCCTGTAGAAGAACATGAGTCCTCTGGTGACTCTCCTCCCTTGCTGGGAGGGGTAATCCTAGGGTAGGACTTGGCACAGGTAGAGCATATGTCCACAGCTTGACCCATTACCTCTCTGTGAGTTTATAACCTATTTCTGATATCTTTTTCCAGCCTCCCAGGCCAGTTCCTGTGGCAAATTACCCTCACTCACCCGTTCCAGGGAACCCCACACCCCCCATGACTCCCGGGAGCAGCATACCTCCCTATCTGTCCCCCAGCCAAGATGTCAAGCCACCTTTCCCTCCTGATATCAAGCCAAATATGAGCGCTCTGCCACCACCTCCAGGTGAGCCCCCCCTTACCATCTATTCTTCAGTTGACTCTGCCCTCAGTGGGCAGAATCAGAGGGCTCTGAAGCTAGGCTACCTGAGGTGGGAGTTATACAGAAAAGACAGGAGAGCTGAGAACAAGGATTCCCCAATCCCAGTGATATTCAGTGTGGGGCTGCACTGTCCATAGACCTCCTTATCCCTGGCCACCAGAAGAGCATGGATCTTCAGGTACTGAGAGGCCAGTGAGAGAAACGGGATTGCAGGGTGGGGTGAAGCAGCTGAGCTGGAGGAGGCCCCAGGCTCCCAGCCTGAGCTTGGGCTCACCACACTCTCTGTGGCTTGTGGCCCACATTGAGCATGCTTCCCAAAGTAGTGTCCCATGGATGAGAGAGTCCCTCTCCAGCCCTAGCACCTGTAAGGCTGGGGTACTTGCCACTCATATGCTTCTTGTCTTTGCCCAGCCAACCACAATGATGAGCTACGGCTCACATTCCCCGTGCGGGATGGCGTGGTTCTGGAACCCTTCCGCCTGGAGCACAACCTGGCTGTCAGCAACCACGTGTTCCACCTGCGGCCCACGGTTCACCAGACGCTGATGTGGAGGTGAGGTGGCCTGCATGATGACTTCCTACCCCAGGCTCTGGAATGGTCCTGTGCAGGTGCTAGCAGCAGCTTCCTGTCACCTCTTCAGCGTCATTGACAGGGCTCTAGACTAGGCAAGGTCCTGGGAATGTCACAGGGGACTCACAAGAGAGGGACCAAGCATCAACAGCTAGAAACAGCTATTACCCAAGCCCTAAATATTGGCTGGACTTTGTGGAGGGTGAGGAGGTCAGCAGAGCCCTATGAGCTGGAAAGAAGGTATCTCAAGGTGGTAAGTTAGCAGAAGGGAAAAACATCTATCTGAAGATGACTCATGTTGTCATGAAGTCATGACAGTGTGAAGAGAGACTGCTGAGAACAGCAGAGCTAAGCTAGGTCAACTGGCTCACCAATCTCTATAGATTGCAAGGGAGTGACCAGTGTCTGGTGCTGCCTACCCATAGGGCTGTGCTCAAGTGCCTGGGCCAGGAGGCTCTGCGTATGACCTCTGAGATCTTGGAGGCAATGCTTTTCCTTTTGATTTGAAGGGGAAACTGAGGCTAGAGGAATATTTTAAAGAATGTGAGTTCTCACAGCAAGACGTAGAGCTAACACTTGAACTGGAGGCTTCTAAATTACCAAACCCCTCCTAGGTCTTTGGTCCTTAAGCAAGGTTCACCCAAGGCCTGGCCTAGAGCCCCATCCCAGCATAGCTGCCTAGTAAGCCTCCTCAGACACTGGAAGTGGGCCTCTGCTCTCAGCGTGTTTGACCCCACCCAGCTTTCAACAGTCAGTGGGCTGTTGCAGGCAAAACTGGGTGACATTCAGTTTACAGGAGCTAAGAGGTAAGGCAAGAGGCCTGAAGTTTCCGGGCACACAGACAAACATGGGCCAAAGATGGCGCTCCTACCTCTACCTGGAGATGGTCACAATGGGCCTTGCTACCGGTCTTGTCCAACAGCATCTGTCCTTTTGTCCTTCTGACCCTGTCATAGGGAAGAGGAGTCACTCTTAGCCAGGCAGGGCAGCCAGGCTGTGGATATGGCTGCCATAGCATAGGATATGTAAATGGAAGGGCTTTGGACGCTAGGTCGGATTTTATTGTAGGAAGGGAGAGTCTCAAGGGTAGCAGTTCTTAACCTGTGGGTCACAACCCTTTGGGTGTTATATATCAGATATCCTGCATATCAGATGTTTACAGTACGATTCATAACAGTAGCAAAATTACAGTTATGAAGTAGCAACAAAAATAATGTTATGGTTGGGGGTCACCACATGAACTGTATTAAAGGGTCGCAGCATTAGGAACCCTAGGTGAGGGACGCTACTAGGATAAGAGAGAAGGAAAGGCTACGGCCAAAGGGTGGCGTCCCTGGGAACTCAGGCTGATGATGACCACCTTGCCCACCCCAGGTCAGACCTGGAGCTGCAGTTCAAGTGCTACCATCATGAGGACCGGCAGATGAACACCAACTGGCCAGCCTCAGTGCAGGTCAGCGTCAACGCCACACCCCTCACGATCGAGCGGGGAGACAACAAGACCTCCCACAAGCCCCTGCACCTCAAGCATGTATGCCAGCCTGGCCGGAACACCATCCAGATCACTGTCACCGCCTGCTGCTGTGTGAGTAGAGTGGCCAGACAGGGCTGGGAACACACCATAAGCCTCCCTTGAGTCTCCAGCCAGACCCTGGGACGGTCATTGTTCTCTCTCTCTGAAGTGATCTAAGCTGCTATGCTCTGACCATTTCTGTCAGACTCAGCCATTTCCCCTTCACGCTGCCTCTACTGGGCTTCCCTTTTATTTCTTGGTGCCACCCCAGGCATGAGTTCCCCTGTTACACTGGCCAGGCCAAAGCTATAATCTATTCTTGTCTGATTTGCATGAAATTTTCATATTCCTACCACTTCCCGGTACTCCAAGACCCACCTCTGCTAAATGTGGAGTTAAATGGATTCCTGTTGTCCTATAGGGCGGGTATATGTACACATGTACGTGCATACACAGGCACATACACATATCCCACCAGTGCATATGATTTAAAACCACCTCAGAACTCGTCTACTGTCCCTAGAAATCAGAGGCTGGGACATAGGGCTTCCCTGGGATACGTACAGGGAAGTGAATTACCTGTCTTATTCTGTTGCTGTCTCTGAAGGACCATCCAAAAGGAAACGCTCTGGTCCTGTCTGTCTTTTCAGAGCAGATGGGGCCACAGAGATTAAGCTTATAGGCTGGGGATGCTTCCTGAGGCTGCACAGCCATAGCAGGAAGAGGTGGGATGCACAGTCCTAGAAGGCCTTCTAGCGGGGGGATGGAAGAGGTAGGCTCACTTGACAAGAAGGATGGAAAGGACAGGAGAACAGTAAATATGCTAGGTTCTAGTCCTGATGACATATGTACTGTACCCTCAGCCAGCTGGCTTTTTTGTTGAAAATTCACCATGTTAGCCTGGAGCATAAACAGTCATTCCAGAGGCCCTGACTCTCTGTCCTGGACCTCGTTGTGATTTGCAGGCCCCTCTTCTTTCTGGATACCCTCTCCTAGAGAGGCTAGGTCATGGCTCAGCCAGGGACTGGTATGGGAACTGTGGACCTCACTGGGCCCCTCTGTTCTCTCTGCAGTCCCATCTCTTCGTGCTGCAGCTGGTGCACCGGCCCTCTGTGCGCTCTGTGCTGCAGGGCCTCCTCAAGAAGCGCCTACTGCCTGCTGAGCACTGCATCACAAAAAGTGAGTTTGGGTGGGTGGGGACAGGTTGGGCAGGGCTGGCCTCAGGAGGTGTTGATACCCAGGCTGCCAAGTTCTGGAGCACCTCTTGTGGGATGTACTATCCCTCCTCCCTGTAGTTCTGTCCTTAGTGTCTCCGCCTCAAGCCCCTGAACACCTCCACACAGTCTGGTTTCTGTTCCCACTCTTGCAGAGTTAGGTGCAAAAGTGCCTGAGGGGACTTTTTGCTGACCTAGTTAAATCAGAGGAACAGCACCAGACTGGGTTTCTGCAAGCTTTGCAGAAAGTTCTTGCTCCTATCAAGGGCGGGGTCTGTCCTTCAGAAAAGGGATGCTCCTCAGTCCTTTCTCCCTCACGTGCACACTGCATGCCTCACATGTGGAGTGCAGGGGTGGGGGGATCCAGGCCATGTTCAGGAGCTGCTGAGATCCAACCTCTCAGTAGAACACCTAGCCCTCACCCTCTGCCTCCTATCTCACAGTCAAGCGGAATTTCAGCAGTGTGGCTGCTTCCTCGGGCAACACAACTCTCAACGGGGAGGATGGCGTGGAGCAGACTGCCATCAAGGTGTCTCTGAAGTGCCCCATCACATTCCGGCGCATACAGCTGCCTGCTCGAGGCCACGATTGCAAGCATGTGCAGGTGAGCAGTCCGGAGTCAGGCTGTACAGAGTTGGCAGGGTGGCAAGGGACAGGCTGAGGAGCCAACAGAGCCTGTTGCTGCCTGAAGGACACTGTGGCCATCGGCAGCCAGTATCATTTGCTCTCTTGGCCATATTTTCTCCTTCAGACCCATCTCTGAAGTCCTGGGGAGGGGTGGTAATGCGGAAATAGACAGTCAGATACCATAGGCCAGCAGAAAGTCCTGGCTAGACACCACAGGCTAGCTAGGGAATCTGCCCTGAGCAGGTTCAGGAAAGAGGCAACCCAGACTAGCAAAGACTGGTTGTGTAGGGATTGGCCAAGACAGGGTCCCATGACAGGGATGCAAGGATGACAGGACCACTGAGTTTGTAGGTATGGACATGTAATGTGATTGCTTTGTCTGATACAGGCAGATCAACCGAGTTACCCTGGGTCCCTGGGATGGACTAAAGGGACTAAATGCTAGAGTCCACATTGGTCCCGGCCTTAGTAAGAGGCAAAGTCAGTGAGATCTGACTGGGGTGCTGGGTTCAGAAGGGCTTCTCTGAGGACAGGGATGTGATCTGTGAAGGCTGTGGCAGACACAGCATGGCTGTTCTGTGGTTCTGTGGAGTGAGCAAGAGGAGTTCTTCTCGGGTACTGAAGTCTTCCTAATGGTCTAGAGTCACAGCAAGGCGTTTTCTGACAGTCTTGATCTTACCTATCTCTCTGTCCCTCACTTTTGCAGTGCTTTGACCTGGAGTCATACCTCCAACTGAATTGTGAGCGAGGGACCTGGAGGTGTCCCGTGTGCAAGTAAGCAATACCCACCTTGCAGAGCAGAGGTATCCTCTGGCCTCTTCTTGGGCCTTTTAGATGCTTTACCTACCCTTCAGGCAAAACAAGCCCCCACAGAGGCATGGGTCTTGGATTTCACTGCTGTGTTGCACTCTGTGGCTCCACTGTATCCGCAGTGGCAGGACAGGAGATGGGTGGGCTGTGTCTTGCCTCCAGGAGCAAAGACAAAACCTTTTTTCTTCTCTTCCAGTAAAACTGCTCTGCTTGAGGGTCTGGAGGTGGATCAGTATATGTGGGGGATTCTGAACGCCATCCAACAGTAAGTATAGCCTCAACTAGGGAGGTGCAGCCTGTCTAGGGGGAGACGTAGACAGTCCTGAGGACTTTGCTGGCCAGCCACCAATCTGCAGATTGACCTTGGGAATTCCTGTACTTAAGGGCCAATACATCCTAGATGAGACAGAACTCAGCCAGTGCTGAAACTCCTCTTCGGGAGGGAGGGTGTCTTGGGGCCAGCAGCCCCAGGCTCAACCACTTGTTTTTCTAAACCTCAATATTCTCACCTCACCAAACAAGATGTGAAACAGCTCTTCTAGGCCTCTGTCATATGGACAGTTCTGACACAGAGGAGGAGTGTAGACATTAGCCTCTTGTCTCCAAAGCTAGACACTCTAAGCCTCAGTTCCTTCCCCATTGCTCTCCCAGCTCCGAGTTTGAAGAGGTCACCATTGACCCCACGTGCAGCTGGCGGCCAGTACCCATCAAGTCAGACCTCCACATCAAGGATGACCCCGATGGCATCCCCTCAAAGAGGTTCAAAACCATGAGCCCCAGCCAGATGATCATGCCCAATGTCATGGAGATGATCGCCGCTCTGGGCCCTGGCCCATCGCCCTACCCCCTCCCACCTCCTCCTGGGGGCACCAGCTCCAACGACTACAGCAGCCAAGGTGAGTAATGTGATGCTGGCCAGGGAGGGAGAAAAGGACAGCCTGGGTTCATTGGGGACTTGAGATTTCTGTGCTGATGGTAACAGGTACAGAATGGAAGAAGAAAGGCTGAGTGAGGCTGGAGATGTGGTTCACTGGTCAAGAGCACTTGTTGCTCTTGCAGAAGGGTGTAGGTCAATTCCCAGAACCTCCATAATGACTCACAACCAACCATAGCTTTAGTTCAAGGACATCCAGTGCTCTCTTCTGAACTCCCCCTGCAGCGGGCACACACATGGTACCACATATATAAATCTGGACAAAGCATTCCCCTCATACACATAAAAAATAAATCTTAAAAATAAAAGAGGAAGAGCAGAAGAATGGACACACCCTTCAGTCACTGGATTTGGGAGAATGGTGCAAGCCCAGAAGTTGCATAGCCTGCTCGGCCAGGTTATCAGTCCCTCCCTCTTGGCTCTTCCACCCTCCTCAGAGAGAGTCTAGGCACTGGTGACCCAGCCATGGCTAACCCAGTCGGTTATCACTCGGTCTCACTCTTGGCTATTCCAGACTTAAGGCATTATCCCTGCTCCCATCCACTTTGTTCCTAGAAAATTCCCACTTTCTGTCTGAGGGTGGTGGCCCTGTCACTCAGATCCATGATCTTAGGCCTCCAAGGTACCAGGTGATTGATTAGTGGACCCAAGTCATTAGTTTGCTGGCTTGAGTCCCACAGCCTTTGCCAAGGGCCCCAGTATTCTGAGTCTCTGTGTCTCACCATCACCATGGAGTGTGAGATGGAGAGGCTGGATTATCATCTAGAGCCTGGTGTACTTGGATGGAGCAGAACAGCCTCTGGGCCTAGGGTTGGTAGGCAATGAGGCCCCAGTAGATAGCAGCCCAGCAGCTCTTGTTAAAGGTTCAGGCTGAGCCTCTTCCCATGTTTTTCTGCTCTTCTGTAACAGTAGAGCAACACACACATCTGGGGTGGGGTTGGAGACTTTATCACACACGTGGGTGCCCTAGCCCATGAGATGAAGGCTCCATCATATAGCCCAAAGCAAATGCTTCAGGAGCCATGCCTGTCTCAAGGAAGGGAAATAATTTGGCTTTTATACTGTCAGCTGAGGGTGGCCACCTTTCCTCTGGGTGACCTCTTCCCCATCTCCATCTTATTCCCATCCCAGGAAACAATTACCAGGGTCATGGCAACTTTGACTTCCCCCATGGGAATCCCGGAGGGACATCCATGAACGACTTCATGCATGGTCCCCCTCAGCTCTCCCACCCACCGGACATGCCCAACAACATGGCCGCTCTCGAGAAACCCCTCAGTCACCCTATGCAGGAAACTGTGAGTACCATCAACTTGTACCTCAACCTTCCTATTTGCCCATGCTTCACTCCCAGCCTCCTCTGGGGCTGACTGGGGCAGAGGGCTTTCCTTTGGGATCTTTGTGGTGTGAGTTCTCTGGTTCCCTCCTCAGTGAAAAGAAAAATGAAGAATTAGATTCAGGGGCTCAGATGGGAGGGAGAGACTGACATGGTTGGTCTACATCTGTCAACTTGGCTCTTTTATTGAGGACATGGGAGTTTCTTAAGTTAAGAAAGCTCCAGGCTACCCACTGCATCCCACATGTGCCACCTTAAGCTCCACTTCCGCTTTTCCACTGACACCTGTGGTTCCAGCCACCTGAAATTAGCTCCTGTGCTTAGGCACTCAGTCTCTGGGGACCTGAACCTTTACCAGGGTCTCACCACCACCTGTAAAACGGAGGTCCCAGGGCATCTGACCTCCCTGAGGGCTTGCCTGCCCTCCTTGTCTTAATCTCCCACTTATTGGCATGTACCACATGACAGAGGACACCTCCGTAGAGTAAGATGCTCAGAGCTAACCACAAGCCGTCCCTTCCTGTGGCTCTGAAAACAGTGGCAAGAGACCTGGCCACCCTCTTGAGCCCTTCTGTGTTTGAATACTTGATTTTTATGCTCTGTGTAGCACAGCCAATGCCCCTTGGGTCAGGATAAATAGGCACATTGGGCCTTGTGCTCACAAATCACACCTTCTTAAGGGGCTGAGATGGAGGAAGAACAGTGGGAGCTGGGACACTGAGATCCATATTGGTCTCTCACCTTGGAGGGAAGGGGCACAGATAAGAATACCAGCCAGAAAAGGTCCAGAGTTTCCAAAGTGCCTAATAGTGGGGGTTGAAGGACCTATGTCAGAAGACTTACAGGAGCCTTCTCATCTCTCACATCCCCGATTTCCCACTAAGAAGGAGTACAGTGCCTGGCAATACAGCTCCACTGGGTAGGGTGCTTCTCCAGCACTGCCTAAGCAAACAGGACATGGTATACACTTGCAATCTCAAAACTCAGAGATAGAGGAAGGCGTGTCCAAAGTTCAGAGTCATTCCCTGGCTATATAGCAAGTTTAAGGTCAGCCTTGTGATACTCGAGAGCCTGCCTCAAAGAAAACATGACAGGAAGAGAAAGAAACGTTTGTATTGACTCTGCCTTGTAAAGGTTTCCACTTGGAGCCACTGATCTCCTCCTCTAAGCTTTCCAGGACCTCAGCTAGGAGTCACTGGCATCACCCCACACATACTGTATACCCCCAGTCCTCATACCCACTAATCCTGGAAGATGCTACACGGGGAGAGCCATGTGTTCTCTTACAAACCAAGCTATTTGCTTCCTTGTTCATCTTCTACCTGAATCAAGCTCAGAGTTTTACCAGAATTCTACAAAAGCATGCCTGCTTCCTTCTCAGCATTCATATCACTGAAAGCAGCCAGACCTGGTAATGCATTTGTATTACGGAGAGACAACCCCAGGTCTATTCCTGGTGTATCTACCTTGTTGTATCTAGAAGCAACCTGGCCCTGGCTGAGCAGATGACTGGAGTGTTTTCATGTAGTCCAGGACTGTCTAAAAGATTCTAGCAAGCATTGATTTGCCCAAGAGTTCTTCTGCACTAGGCAGCAGATTGGCAGATACAACCGCAGTGCTCTGAGCTCTGAAACACTCTTGTTGAGGTCTAGGTGAGAAGTTATATCACAGGATCTGAGATGTCTGTCCTGAGCTGAGCTAGTCATGGGAGTGTGGAGTCCCTCCATGTTTCCTCAGGGTGGGTGCCTTGGGGCATCTGCTGCTATGAGCTAAGTGGGAACCCTCTGCTGGCCTCTTACCTCTATGTGGCCTTGTCTTCCAGCCCCTTTATATTATACCACAAGGGGGTCACCTGGGGACCCGGACTGAGGAACACTGTAATATTGGTGTCACACTGGAGCCCTGCACCCTGCAAAGAAAGGGCATACCAGGACTTTTGGTAGAGACCAGATCACAGCAGACTTTGGGAGCAGCTTTTAGCAGAAATAGAAAGAGGAACCTGGGTCTGGGAGACCAAGGCTGGTGTGATTGCCGCTTGCCAACCCAGCATGGAAGAACCCAGAAATGGAGATGGGGCAGGAATGGATGAGACCAAGGAAGTGTTTTGTCACCAAAATGATAAATTCTTGACAGTATATAAGGGTGCTAGTGGCCCTGTTCAAATGTATAGAGCAGGCTGAGGCCTTTGCTGGAGGTGTACAGAGCTGCTTCAGGCCTTCTGCTTTGAAGCATCTGCTTAGAACAGCAAACAGCATTCAACAGGCACAGTTAGTTACATACAAACCCTTATACCCACCTACCCACAGCCAGTGCGTTCTAAATTAAAAGGGAGGAATTCCCTAGTTAACCTTTTAGAGTCAACCTGCCATGTTCCTTGCCACCCCAAGCATGAAGCCCATTGCTAATCAAGGAGAAATGCCCCTGGCCAGTCAGGTTGTCTCTCTGGTATGCTATTTTGACACCAGATGAGGGACACCAGATGACACCTCCCTCATCCCGGAGGGAGGCAGGCAAAGCACCTCTTTACTGCCAGCCAGGGGGAGCTGCACGCCTGCCCGTGCTGTGTCCACGCCTGCTCTGCACTGCCCTGGCCCTTGAGGGCCTGCACCACGCTGCCAGCAGCTACCCGCTTCCCAGAAACACGTCCATTTGCTTGTCCATTCTGGCCTCGCTGTTGTTTGTTGTGACAGTGTGGGGGTGGGAGGCTCTCTGGTCTGTGCCTGGCTCAAGGCCTTTCCTAGGCTTTGTGCGGGAGTAAGGCCTTCTCCACATGTTCCTTCACAGCCTTCCTGGTTGTTGGTTTCTGGAGAAAACAGATTTTTTTTTGTTTGTTTCTTCTACCCCGCCCCCTCAACTGCAGATCATTGTTCTCTGTGAGGGTGCCCTCGTTTGGGGTCCGTGACTTCCTGGTTTGTTTGGTTTTCATTTTCTCCAGGCATCCCGTCGTTGTGCCTCGTCACCTCACCTCTCTTTTCTCCTGCTCTCTCCTCCTCCACAGATGCCCCACGCTGGCAGTTCTGACCAGCCCCATCCCTCCATACAACAAGGTTTGCACGTACCACACCCCAGCAGCCAGGCAGGGCCTCCATTACATCACAGTGGGGCTCCTCCTCCTTCCCAGCCTCCCCGGCAGCCACCACAGGCCGCTCCCAGCAACCATCCACACAGCGACCTGACCTTTAACCCCTCCTCAGCCTTAGAGGGTCAGGCCGGAGCACAGGGAGCATCTGACATGCCGGAACCTTCACTGGATGTAAGTTGGGGTCACCACACACCTTGGTCTGGGGCCAGGCTCGGCACCAGGACCTTCCCAAGAGAAGGGGGGTACTTAAGGGCTCAAGGCCCCGGGTGGAAGGTGGGCGGGTGGTGGGTGGGCCCCAGCCAGTCTCCCCTGACTCTAGTACTAGGAAGCCCCGTATGGGGGTATGTTATGCAAGCCCCACCCCTACCCATCAGCCCCTTGGCCCGATAGTTCTGCTCCCCAGTCCTACCCATTTTCTAGTAAGCCCTTGAAGAGTCCCTCCAGTCAACGCCTTGAAGATAGTGAAAGAGGGTCCTTGCCCTTCTTCCCATCCCCTCCCTCACACCCTCATGTGGAGCTTGCTACTTCTGTACCTACCTTCTGGCCTGGGCAGGGGAAGAGCTAAGAATGACACCCCACCATCGTCTTGCTGGTCTTGTCTGCCTGCAGTTTCCTTGTCCGTGTGTCTCCATTCCCTGCTTCCGCTTGCTCCATTGCTCACTCCAAGAAGTCTCCATGTGAGATGACAAAAGATGGTGGGGGGAGGACATGACTCAGGGGAGACCAGGTCAAAGTGGGTAGCTGAGATTCAAGGATCTCCTATTCCAAGACCTCAGTAGTATAGAAGGTGGGGTGGTGGGGATCACCAACGATTGGAACTGGACACTTGCTCCCTGTACCCCCTTCAGGAGCTAGAAGCTATAGCCAAGCCCCATCCCTAGGTACTGGACTCCTGGCCCTGCTGTCAACACCTACCTCGGTGGCATCAGAGTGCTCTTGGCAGGGAGAACTATGATGCTATCTTCAGTTTGCAGACGTCTTGGTTTTTCACCCAACTCTCCTCCCTTAGCCAGACCGAGGGATGCTTCTAGATTCAGGAGCTCCTCTGCCCCGTTGTGACATACATACTCCAAGGGTGTCACATGGGGAGTAGGGACAGTGGACCACAGGGACAGAACAGTACAAACAGCCACAAACTCACTAGGATTCTGGGAGAGTGGTCTAGGGCACCGTGGGGACCACCCACGGCCTGCCTTGTGCTCATGGATGAAGTCAGATAGCTTATACCAGCAGGCTGTGTGACCCAAAGTTGCTCTTGGCAGGGTCTGAGAGGACAGAAACAATCAAAAGGAATCCAGCCCTTGACCTGCCATGGGGCTGACATTGAGAGGAGGGGTCAGCCCGGTGGGTCTCCCTGGTCTTGGCATTTGTTGAGTATGGGCATGTCTGCCCCAGCTGAGATGCAGTGGTCTTGGGTCAGCCAGTAGGCCCATACTTGACACTTAGTTTTCTGTCTTTGAGGTAGAACCCCAGGAGGCCAGTGGAAGGGAGTGAGAAGGCCAGAGAGACCCCTCACTCCTTCTGGACCACCCTCAGCCACTTCAACTAGGCTTCTTTTTTTCTAGCTACTGCCGGAACTCACAAACCCCGATGAGCTCCTCTCCTACCTGGATCCCCCCGACCTTCCAAGCAATAGCAACGATGACCTCCTGTCTCTCTTTGAGAACAACTGAAGGCCACTCTCCACTGGGGCCATCCCTCCCCACTCTGCCTCCTCTCCCATCTGTCCCGCATACTTTTCCTCCCAGGAGCCTATGCTCAGGCCTCCCACACCAGGACCTCAGGCTGAGAGCTGAGCAGAGCACACTAGGCAGGGAAAGCCATGTGGGTCTACAGTCCCGTTTGCCTGAATGCTCCAGGACCTGTGCCTAGAGCAAGCCTGAAGACGGCTCCTGGAAGACAAACCCAAGCTGAGGGAATCCAGGCCCAGCAAGAGACATGCCAATGGCAACTATAGGTCCCTCCATGTGTGCTGACTCCAGACGACCGACCTTCCAGTGTCCCAAAGTTCTTCCATGTTTTTAAACCTTATCCCCGCCTCCTGGCCCAGAGCCTCCTTCAAATGACTGGAAGCTGAGAGAAGCCTGCGCTCCGGCCCCTAGGCCAGGGTAGTGGACAAGCCTTGGAGGAGTGGTGACAGTTTGCAGCAGTGAGGAAGGACACACACACACACACAGACACACACACACACACACATACACACACACACACCACAGAAAAGCACAACCCCTCTGGGAAGGAGAACAATCCCTCAGGGCCAGAGGTCGTGGCTTTGGCCTCTGACTTCTAAGCCAAGGTCCCCTGTAAACACTCTCTCAGCAGAACAAGGACAAAGTGCTGTGTCTGACAGAGCTTGCCACACCTGTGTAGGGACTGGCAGGAAACAGATCAGGGCCTTCCCCGGAGCCAAGACAGTACAGAGCAGGCTCCTCGACTAAGACCAGGGCCATGCCTTGTGGGGAGCAGAGAGCATGTGCACAAGTGTTCGCCTCACCAAAATGTGCCCTTTATTAGGGGACAGGGGAAGATGCCAGCCAGAGCCCAACAGAAGCAGCCAAAGTCTTGCAGCTCTGCCCCAAGCCACTCCCTGCTTTAAATGACCACAGTGGGAAGCTCTGAAGTCATGGAAGGAAAGGAACATTGATTGCATCTGGACAGCAAGCAAACCATTTCCCCTGTGTTCTCTTTCCTTCCTCCTGCCCATACTTCCTTCTCCAAGACTATTCCACGGGACCCACTTCCCTCTGGGTTCTACTCCTTTCCCCAGACAGCTGTAGGGCAACACGGTAGCAGCAGTATGTCTCTGCCCCCGGGAAAGTGGACTCCACAGCAGGAGTCCAGGGCATCCATGTCTCTCCAGGCCTCTCAGTCTGGCCCAGCAGGTTCTCCAGCACAGACCCTTGCTGGGTGCACCAGGATATCTTGGCAGGCGTATTGTGGCATTTGTGTAGCTGCCTGTCAGTCCTTGTATTTTTTCCTCCACCCAGAGCTCGCTCCACACTCCTGCTCACCCAGCAAGTGCAGCCTCTGGTCCTCCTCTGCTTTTTCACTCCACCCAGCTTAGAGTCCCCTGCTGGCTTGTCACTTGCCTGCTTTGTGCCAGGCTGGTCTGTGTCCCTCTGAGCCTCATGGCCTACGGTGATGCCTATCGTGATGCCAGGTTGTCCACTCACATGAATGCCATCTGTAAATTCTTTGCTCCCTTCTCCAATGCTGCCACCCAGGGCCCTCTCCTGCCTCCTGTCCACTGCCAACGTCCTCATTTGTCATCGGTCATTAGCCTCCCTCTGTGCTCCCTGGCATTCTTAATATAGATTGAACCAGAAAGGTGACCCGTAACTGTTGACTTATTGTCACCCTAAAAAATAAGAAAAGAAAAACGGCACAAGGAAAGCTGCCACCACCCCACCCTTCTTCTTCCTTTGTCCTGTTGTTAAGGTTTTTTCAAGCAGTGTGTTCAGTATGCAAATCAATTATTTTAAGAATCGCTTTTGTAAATATCTTTGTGAATATTTTAGTATTGTCTTTGATAATATTCAACATTTTCATGACCTGGTTATAGCCTTTGCTGGTGTTTTTAAAATATCTTGACTCAGTGACAAAACCCGAGTCCTTTTTTTAAAAAAAGAAAAACAAACAACAAAAACAAACAAAAAAAAACCAACCAGGGCTATTTGTACAGATGAGAGAGGAGCAGAAGAGGTGGCCATGCTCAAGTTGGGAGACCAGGCAACCCACTATTGAGAAACACTCTCAGTCAGCTGGTAGGGACAACACTATACCAGGTACCATGTGGCTGTCCCTACCCAGTGCCTGTGTCCTGGCACATGGCCGTGCTCTCTCGGACCGTACGGATTATTCAGCTTCAGACTGACAAATGCCTTTCTCACAAGTTCCTGCTTCTTGCCGTGATACTGTGCCCCAGAACAGCCTGGGGTCCCTGCTAGTTCCTGTCAAGGCATGCCCAGGTTCTCCACAGCTTTCCAGTGTAAAAGGCCTAGACACTCCCTGTAGCCCCGGCCTCTCTGTCATCACTCAGTTCACACCTGAGGCTGACTTCCTAAGGCTCCCTCCCAGGCAAGTGCCCCACCAGCAAGTTCACCACAGAGCCTGAAGCCCACGCTCCGGAAATATCTCCTTCCAGGGAAATGTCGGAGCTCATCCAGGGTTTGAGAGAGGTACAAAGACATCTGGGACTGGAGCCATGCCTTGGTAGTGACAGATGCAGGTAAAGGTGACATCCATAAGCAGAGGCAGGCCTAGGCTCTGGAAAGATCCTCAGTCCTTTCTGACAACAACTTGGAGCCATAGTAACCTCAGACATGAGGTATCAGCAAGCCACTTGACCACAATGAGCAACCCACCCATAGGCGTGTACCAGCCACCACTCAACGGGCTGGGAGTCTGCGCAGATGGGAAAGGCCCCGCACAGGCGATCACCCTCATCTTCTTGGTTTGAAGCTTTATTCATGTCTCATGTATCCTGTAGCCATTTTATTTTTAAAAAGATTCCTAATACTTTCTCCCTAATGGAAGCCCTAAACCCCCAGAGAGCTACAGGTCTGCTCCGAATGGGCCCCCGGGCCTGACCAATCCAGACGAGGCAGTGTGAGCAGCGGCAACTCAAGGGACGTGTGTACATATGTAAATGAGAAATAGACATGTCAACAAGATACATTCATTTCTCCCGGAATGTGTATTGTTTTTTATTTTACAAAACAGAAAAACAGCAAAAGGCTTGGAACTCCTTCATCCCACGTGGAATACTAGATCCCGTTGGTTAGCCTTCGTGACTCCGTCCTGTCTCCTGTAATATACTGACCCTGTGTGCAGAGGCATTTTTGTTCCTTTCTGTTTTTATTTTTACCTACATGTACTATTTACCTTCCGTGTCCTAGCCCTGCCACCTGTGTATTTTTAGGGTGCTATGGAAACAATGAAGAGAAACGGGGATTTCAGAAGAAAATTGTAACCAAATTCATATACTTTGTATAAGTTTTTGATATCATGATCACAGGTGATTCACATGTACACACATCCACACCCACACGTGCAGCCTGAAGTGACGTCCACGGAACCCGCCCTTGTCTTTGTACATCGTATGTACACTGCAATCATTTCATACTTTTGACTGGTCAGAAAAAAAAAAAAAACTAATTGTGATTTCTAGTCTTGCAGAGCTGTATGCAGTTAGATGATGTGACCTCTAATATTTATCTAATAAATATGTATTCAGATGAAACCTGTATATTAGGTGTTCATGTGGTTATTTTGTATTTAAAGATCAAATTATTTGATTATTGCTAGACATTTCTATACTCTGTTGTAACACTGAGGTATCTCATTTGCTCATGTTAATTTTTTTCTAAATAAATGGACAAAAAATGAAGGTTCTGGTGAGTTAGCTGTTTTGTGGGTGTTAAGGACTGACTGGTCTGAGGGAACGGGCTTTATTTTTGTTTTTGTTTTTAAGATTTATTTATTACGTATACAGCCTTCTGCCTGCATGTATGCCTGCAGAACAGAAGAGGGCACCAGATCTCATTATAGATGGTTGTGAGCCACCTTGTGGTTGCTGGAAATTGAACTCAGGACCTCTGGAAGAGCAGGCAATGCTCTTAACCTCTGAGCCCTCTCTTCATCCCTGGGCTTTAGTTTTTAAACCACCACCTTATCCTGCTGGTCTGTGCACACACAGAAACAGTGGAATGGTTTGGGTGTTGACTTGGAAGAATTCTGCCCTGGTGTCCTTGTATGAGATCCTAAAACCCACGTGACTATAAAGAGCTCCAGGCATCAGTCCCTGCTGGTGAGAACCTCTATGTCCTGTTGAGGGCTTGTGGGACAGAGGTCCATGATGACAGGCTAAATATGGGACCCTCGACAGGGCCAAGTCCTAGAGGGGTGCTGAGTCCTTAGGCATCTGTGACTCAGGCTGATAGCCTTTGCTGAGTCTCTGACAGACTAGGAACAGGAGCCAGTCCATGTCAAGTCAGAAGTTCTGTCCACAGCATCTAAGCACAGCCATACTTTATAAATGCCTTAACAGCCGCTCTCCTCACAGGTTATGAAGCCCTGTCTCTGGCCACCTGGCTTCTACCCCACTGTTTCCCTGCTCCGTTCCAAGTGAAGCTTGAGTTTACTACATGGCCGCATTTTACATGGGTTCACTCCTCAGACTGCAGTTCTAACACTCAGCACAGTCTGTATGTCTGTGTGTTCAGTTTAAGTTTTAGGAAGTGGATCAGATTGTCAGCCCAGCACCTATCAGTGCTCTTCCTTCACACAGCCTGACCACTGAGCAATAAAAACAAACATGGCCACCTTAGCCATCCTCCAGTAAGAACTACAAATGTCAGCTCAGCAGGCTCCCCAGATATATTGACTAGTGTGAATCGAGTGTGTGAAAAGGGAAGATTGGACACACCTGGTGGGTGGGTGTGCACAAGAGCCACCTAGGCTGAAGGGCTGCCTATGGGGTCCTGGGCACTGAGAAGCACCTCTTCCAAGAAAGGCAGGGACTCATAAGGTGGCCACAGTATCTTGTTTGAATGGGAGCTGAAGGTAAGATGAGAAAGATTCACACTCAAAATGGGAGTCCTGGTCTCAGCTAAGCTGCAGACACTGTCTTCTGCCAGCATCTGGCAGCCTTGTCCCCAAGCAGCCTGGGATGCAAGAAGAGCTTCCTGGGCATAAGAAGAGTACCTACACTCCCTGTTGCCTTAGACCAGTGACTTTACAATGAGCCGAGAGATTCGTGTATAGGAGCATGACCAGACCCTTTAAACAAATAAACCAACAAACCAAACAAATAAACAAGGCAGAAAAATAGTAGGAGGGTCCTATAGGGAAAGGATGTCAGACTGCTATCAAGGTGAGGATGGGGGTATATGTGTGCTCGCTGAATTAATTCTTGTAGGTTGTGGTTAAAAACAACACTTCTGTGCACCCTTGCCTTCAAGGCAAGAAGTGAGCAGAGTAGAAGCAGACTTCACTATAAAGACAATTGGCTTAACTCCCTGTTGTCAGAGATACACAGGCCATATACAGGCCTGTGGTTTCCCCAAGCCGCATAGCTGCCTTGGCCCAGCTCATGCCTGCTGAGACATGAGCAGCCACCTTCTAGACTAGAGAGCCTAACTGTGAGATGGGAAAAGTCACCCGAGGCAAAGCAAGGCTGAATGCCACCCCCGACACAGACAAGATTAAAAGTAATAAATCTATTGCGGTGAAGGCAGAAAGTCCAGTCTCAAAGCAACTGGGACTCAACTTCCCTTCCTCCTGTGGCCATCTGCCCCACACCTAGTCCTAGAGTGGTTTTGTTTGGTTTTGGTTTTGGTTTGTTTTGGATAGACTCTATGTAGTCCTGGATGACCTGGAACCGTCTATGTAGATCAGGCTGGCCTCAAGCTCACAGAGATCTGCCTGCTTCTGACTCTTGAGTATGAGGATTAAGGACTTTGGCCACCACACTCGGCCTGGTGAGACTTTTTAAAAATCATTTTATGTATCTGGGTGTTTTGCCTGCATACATGTGTGCGTACCTGTTGCCCTTGAAAGCCAGAAAAGGGCCTTGGATCCCCCGGAACTGGAGTTACAGACAGTCGTGAGCCATCATGTGAGTGCCAGGAATTGAACCCAGGTCCTCTGCAAGAGCACCAAGTGTTCCCAACTGAGCCGTCTCTCCAGCCCATGGTGAGGCCTTCTTTAATGTGACCCACCCATCCTCCACTATTGGGAGCCCACCTGGTACAGTACAGTCACCCTCAGCAGGCAGGGACTATCTGGAAAGTCACTGCCTTCCATCCCCCACCCCCACCTAGCAGCTCACACCCAGCAACTGACTTCCCAGGTCCACAGAGCAACCCCTCAGCAGGGTGAGCTCAGTCCCTCAACAGACCCTCCTGGTAGAACCTCACCAGCATCCTGTACCAGCTCCTCTCTTCTCTGCCTGCCCTGTCTTCCCCCTAGGTCTCCCTCATCCCTGCCCATAGGCACATGTTGGGAGGAAGTGGAGTTCTGAGTGAACATGTATGGCTTTACATGGCTTTACAGCAAGGTCAAGGACCAAGGAAATGGACCCATGGGGAAGTAATTAACCAACCCTTTTCCCTGGATCAAGTTTGGAAGGCAAAGGCTCCTTCTGTCGTTTTACTAGTATCCACTAACCATTGGCAATGTGCATGGAAACTAGTAACTCTCACTTGCTCCTCCTGTGTCCAGCCTGAGACTATGCACTTCACCTAACACTAACCCTGCCGTACATAAGAAATGGCTGAGGTTCCCATGGTTACGGAAGCTAGTGCCACTCTATGAATGCATATGACCCACCCAACCCTAGCTTTTCTATATATATACCCACATGTCTCTCATTTCTTTAGTTTCTGTCCATTTTTCATTCCCTCACCACCCCAGTTGGGTTTACAGACTACACTTCTCTGGGTTTCACCAGACACCTGCAAGCCTGCAAGTGTCACCTGGGCGTCCGTTTAGAGTTCAATGCTCATCCCCAAAGTGAGCTCAGTCCCACTTGAAACCCTTCCTCGGACTTCACCCACTCCTAGGATCTCAGTGTGATTATACAACACTGCCCCAGGGAGACAGTTAGTGAGCCCTGCTGGCCCAACTCACAGGGTCTCTGTAGACAGACATCTCACAGACACAGCTCAACCTCCTGGAGCTCACAGGCACATCCTTTAACCCACCAGCTAGAATTTCCTGAGGGACACCCATATGAATGACGCCTAGACCCAATGAAGAAGGCATAGAGAATTAATGCCATTTTTATTTCCATCTATTTCCTTTGTAGTCAACAAAGAATGTTTCAACTGCAAGACCCTGAATTAAACACCCGCTTCAATTCTGCTGCTAGGGAAACATATTTGAGACAGGTATCCCTAAGAGCAGACCTCAGAGGCAGGCTCTGATCCCAGACACGGACCACTAACCCAGTGACAATGAAGATCCCGCATTGGGTGCAGGTAAAGGTTGACAGCTCCAGGCATTGAGTGACAGCATGTCACCTGAGCTAAACTGAGACTGCTGCCCCTGGTGGAGCCTTGTCCCTGCTCACTCCCATTCATGTCTTCTTCAGTGACAGGAACCAATGCTGTCCCTTTCCTCCAAACAAGGTTGACTTGAGTCGCTGCCATATTCTGCGGTGCACGCTGGAGAGACAATTGCACAAATGGATCCTCTTATTAGTCAAGCTGAGCCCATGCTGACAGTCATGCTGCATTGATGTCATTTTACTGCAAGAAGAAGGGTGCATTTTGGGGCTCACCCAAGCACTTGAGGATTCCCAGGCCAAACTGAAGAGGGTCTCAGGTCCTGGAACCACAGGAGCTATCCCAGGGAAAGGAGGCTTAGAAATCCAGGCTTCCAAGATGGGTTGGAGCCCTGAGTCCCTGAACGCATGCTCAGATGAGTCACTGGGATGGAAGTGGACCATCAGTCATCAGTCAGGAAGCTCTGGGAGGCAGCATGAGAAACCAGCTCTAGTTACCTCGAGGGGAAAAGACCAGTGCTGGTTAATGAGTAGAGAGGTTGCGAAGGAGGATTAGAAACAAGCTTGGAAAGTAAGCATGACCCACTCAAGCTTGGGCCTGGTATAAGAGAGATGGAACTTCAACTCCACCTGCCACCCCATTGCACACACATACACACTCCACCCCTGAAGTATACAGCTGGGCTTCACCTCCTACTAAGAGTCGTCTGATTGGTCATTTCAAAGGTGTAAAAGCTGTTCCCCACCCCATAGATCTTTGTCACTTACCGTAAGAAGCCGGATCTACCAGAAGATGCCTCGGGGACTGTCTCGGTTGACAGCAAGAAACAACAAAAGACAAGTGTAGGCTCCAAGTCTAGCCAGACTTCTAGCACATTGCTCATACATTAGAAAGGGTTCTTGTGGGACCAAGGACATGGGTCAGAGGCGAAAGTGTTTGCCTTGCAAACTTGAGGTCTCAAGTTCTTGGCCAGGGATGGAGCTCAAGGAGAGAGAAAATCAACCCCTGAAAATATTCCTCTGACTGCCACAAATATGCATGTATTCATACATATATCACACATACACACACACACACACACACACAGAGAGAGAGAGAAAGAGAGAGAGAGAGAGAGAGAGAGAGAGAGAGAAAGAGAGAGAGAATAATAGCAACAAAGAGTTTTTTTATTTTAAGTGGTTTAAGTGGTTATGTTATAAACAATTATAGAAATGCCTATATAATGCTTTCAGTTTGTCCTTTACTTTATGGACTCTGAAGGACTAACTTCAGAAAGGAACCATTACAGGCTCTTGGCTTACAGAGCAGGGCTTGACTACCCAGATACACTGACCATTGGAAGCAGATATGAGAGAAAGAGTTCTTCAGATATGAGAGTCAAGAGATTTTCAGCAGAGGGAAAGAATCTGAGTGGCTATATACAACAGAGGTGTGTGTGTGTGTGTGTGTGTGTATGTGTGTGTGTGTGTGTGTGTGTGTGTGTCTGTCTGTCTGTCTGTCTGGTGTATCTGTGTGTCTGTGTATATCTATGTGTCTGTGTGTGTCTGTATGTCTGGCTGTGTCTGGTTGTGTGTGAGTATGTGTGTCTGTGTATATCTGCATGTGTCATGTGTGTGTGTGTCTAAGTACACATATGTATTTTCATACTGAGATGTTTCTCCATCAGCCGTCACTTAGGAAAAACCTAACAATTAAGGAAAGCTATTGGGCAGGATGCCCTTCATTTCATTTTTGGACTTGAGGAAAAAAGTCCTTACAATTTGATTCAGAGCAGAGAGAAGTGAGAACTCTCTAAGCCCAGCCAATCAAATTCACCATCAGGAAAGGGATTACACTTGTGTGGAGTAGAGAAATGGAATGTTTCGTTTCCCACCCTCATGCTTAAGTTTGGGCATCTGAAGCTGTCGCGTGCTAAGACCCCAAAGAGAGATGCCTGTGGAGCCTGGAGTCTTGTCACTAGCCATGTGTGAGCACTCACATGCAAGGGAAGCACCTCTGCATGGCTGAGCTCACATGAAACTTCAAAAAAAAGATCACTAGCTGAGGTCAGTTTGTCTCCATCCCTGGCAGCACACCCAGCATGGCAGCACACCCAGCATGGCAGCACACCCAGCAGTACTTACTGTTCGCATCTTGACTACAGGCCAGCAAGGCCTTCCCTTGGAGGGAGTCCATCTTTGCCATGTAGGACAGAACTGGAGAATACTTCCTCCTGTCCTCCCCCTTACTACCCCAGGAACAGTCTAAGTAGGATGCCTGAGCCTATTGGCAAGATGAGTAACCAGGAGGGCACCAGGTTTTGATATGCTTTTGAAGAAAGATGGAATGTCCCAGAAGGAGCGAGGTCTTGAGAGGGATAATGGAAGAAGGAGAAGAAACAGGAAGTAGCTATGGAACCTTCCAGGAGCCTCTGGAAGCACCTGGGTGCTGTCCATGGGCTCAGTGTCTGCCTCCTTTCCTTAACCTGATGTCTCCCAGTCCTGAACTGTCATTCGCCTTTGCAACACTGTCACAGAGTCTGTGGTCAAAGGAAAGTAGGTGAAAGACAGGAGCTCTAGGCTAGAAGAGTTGTCTTCTGCCACCCAACCAGGCCTGTTTTACAAAACCATCCATCCCTGGGACGACAAGTGTGCTGTTCAGATTTCTTTCAACTTGACACAAGCTACAGTCATCTGAGAGGAGGTAACCTCAAACAAGAAAATGCCTCCATAAGATCAGGCTGTGGACCAGCCTGTGGTGCCTTTTCTTAGTTAGTGATTGATGGGGGAGGGCGCAGGGAGGGCCCGACTCACTGTGAGTGCTCCCACCTGGCTGGTGGCCCTAGGTTCTGTAAGAAAGAAGGCTGAAAAGCCAAGCTGCGGTGGCACACACCTTTAATTCCAGTACTCAGGAGGCAGAGGCAGGCAGATCTCTCTGAGTTTGAGGCCAACCTGGTCTACATAACAAACTGCAGGACAGCCAGGACTACACAGAAAAATCCTGTCTCAAAACACGAAAGAAAGAAGGAAGGAGGGAAAGAAGGAGGGAGGGAAAAGAGAAAGGGAGGGAGAAAGAAAGGAAGAAGAGGAAGGAAAGAAAGAAAGAAAGAAAGAAAGAAAGAAAGAAAGAAAGAAAGAAAGAGGGAGAGAGAGAAAGAAGGGGAAGAAGAAAGAGCGAGGGAGGGGGGCAGAGAGAGAGAAAGTTGAGCAAGCCAGTAAGCAGCCCCCTCCATGGTTCCTTCACTATGTGAGTGCCTGTCCTGACTTCCTTCAATGACTTTCAATAGCAGACTACAATGTGGAAGTCTAAGCCAAATAAACCCTTTCTTCTCCAACTTGCTTTTTGGTCCTGGTGTTTTGTCACAGCAAAAGAAACCCTAACTAAGACAATAAGCTTTGGAAAGTGTTTATTCACAAGCAGCTGGATACATAGAGACAGGAGTTCAAGTCTCTGATCTGCTGTGTGGAGTAGCGAACTCCAGTCCGCAGCTTCCAGAGGTAAGCTACAGAGAGCTGCTCATAGCAGGCAATTAGATAAGGCAGCTTCCCGTCACAGCTCTTCAGCTCTGTGGTTCATGGTCACAGTCATTCTTAGGACCTCATGAGCCCATCGAGGCAGCCGTCATCCTGTGGTCTCAACTTCTCCCCACAGCTCTACACTTGCTGAGGAGGGAAGGTATATAACCAGAGCCACTGGGGGACTCTGTAACTGCGGAGGGTGGCCATCACCCCTGCTCACGTGCCCAGGAGACCTGGGACTGTCCTTACCCTCATGGAGCCCTCAGCCTTGACCCATTGCTGACTCAGACACATCCAGAAGCGGTAACGTGGAAATAAAAAACGCATGCAGAGCCACGTGGGAGAACAGAGCAGAGACTAGGGTGTGTTGCTAAGCATGTAGTCACTATCTGTTCGACACATCAGTTTCATGAGATATTTAGTCTGCTCTCTTTATTTGCTGTTTCCCTGGTGCCTAAAATAGAACCCAGCACGTGGCAGGCGCCTAATAATTATCTCTTATCCAAATGAAGGATGAAGAGAAGGCTGCCAGGGGGTTTGGGTCATCACATGTGAGTCAGAGATGAGGTGAACAGCATTCCTGGAGAAGGAACAGTATGTGCAAGTACTCGGAGGCACGATGGTGCACAGAGTATCTGAGGCTGGCAGAAAGCCTATTCTGCTTGTCCAAGAAGGCAGTGATGGTAATGACTTTGGCTTAGGGAATATTTTTGTTTTATTTTGTTTTTCAAGACAGGGCTTGTCGGGCGGTGGTGGCACATGCCTTTAATCCCAGCACTTGGGAGGCAGAGGCAGGCAGATTTCTGAGTTCGAGGCCAGCCTGGTCTACAGAGTGAGTTCCAGGACAGCCAGGACTACACAGAGAAACCCTGTCTCGAAAAAAAAAAAAAGAAAGAAAGAAAGAAAGAAAGAAAGAAAGAAAGAAAGAAAAAGACAGGGCTTTACCCTATAGTCTCAGCTGTCCCAGAACTCTCTCTGTAGGCCAAGCTGGCCTCGAACTCATAGAGACCTACTTGCTTCTGCTTCCCAAGTGCTGGGATTAAAGGTGTGTACCACTATAACTCTATATTGGCTTTCAGAATTTTGATCCTTTCCTAGAGGACACTGGAGCAGGACAGACGGGGGTAGTTACTAATTAGAGACCCTGAGTGTGGTCAGGTTTTTTCTTTTTTAATTCTATATATTTGCTGGGTGTGGGATCTCATGACTTTAATCCCAGAGAAACACAGAGAAACTCTGTCTTGAAACCCCCCGCAAAAATCTACTTATTTACTTTTATTTTATGCCTATGAGTGTTTGCATACATGTGTGTGTAAAACATGCATGCAGTGCCAGAGAATGATGTTCAGTCCCTTGGAACCCGAGAACAGAGGATTGTGAGAGGCCATGTGGTTACTGGGAACTAAACCTGCATCCTCTGCAAGAGTTGCAAGTGCTACATAGATCTGTGTCCCTCCAAGTGCTACATAGATCTGTGCTCCTCCAAGTGCTACATAGATCTGTGCTCCTCCAAGTGCTACATAGATCTGTGCTCCTCCAAGTGCTACATAGATCTGTG
>JANHMN010000001.1:185087986-185098780 GCA_030674055.1 Rhabdomys pumilio | reverse complement strand
TCCTCCAAGTGCTACATAGATCTGTGTTCCTCCAAGTGCTACATAGATCTGTGCTCCTCCCTGTAGTCCAACAGTAGGTGTTTCCTAAGAGAAACAGACCTGTGTCCACACAAAAGCTGTAGGCAAAAGGCAGCACTATCCACAAACATCCCGAACCCCAAGCAGCCCAGTTGCTCACCACCAGGAGAACAGATAAACAAATTGAGAAATGGAGAAAAGCTTAGAAAATGGGACTCGGCCAACAGCAAAAGTCACAGAGGATGCACCAGGGCAAGAAACAGGGTGGTTTGTAGAAGCCGCTGTTTATAAGGCCGTGTGTATAGTGCTGTTGCTGCAGGGCCCATTTCTGGGTTTGTTGTTGTTGTTGTTGTTGTTGTTGCTTTTGTTTTTTGTGGGGTGGAAGTTAACACAGAGGTTGTTCAGAGTGCTGGGGTGCAAGCTTAAAAGAGGTCACCGGGCCCCTTCCCCAGTGACAGAAGTGGTCTGGGCTTGGACTAGTTGATCAGGAGTATGCATTTTTTAAAAGCTCTACTTTTAAGCTTTTTGCATTTCTTGACTGTTAATTGTAGGGAGCCGACTTTAAGCAGAAAGCGGCTAGAAAGCAGCTATCATCTTTGCAGCCATCTGGAACCATTTACCCTGATAGAGACTTGGTTTTTCAGCAGCCTACAACAGCTGAGCACACTCTAACAAATATCTTGTTTATCCCACATAGCTTGTTTTGTTGTTTAGTGACCCCAGCTGCATAGTGCACGCGGTAAAATGTTTTCACCTGTGTTCTCCTGCGTGTGCTTATAAATACCCAGGATTTCCTTGTAAGAATATATATACAGTTAAGAGTGAATGAGAATCAATAGGAGTAAAGTATATATATATATATATATATACATATACTTTTATATTTACTGTATATATATATATATATACAGTCAATAGAGTTAAGAAGAATATGAGTCAATACGGTTAAGAGGAATGAACAAGAGTGAATATGCGCCAATAGAAGAGAAACAATAAAGGAGACTTGAGACTTGACTCCAGAACCTTTGCCTTGTCACCATTCTTCGAAACCCTGGCCCCGTGGACCCGAGCAGCAGCGCAAGCCAAACCAGATAGAGTATCGGTCGGTCGTCAACAGTTAATCATCCCCAAATAAAGGAAGGGGATGGTCCCATGAAAGCACTGAGAAGCTAGGGCTGGGAACTGGGTAGTGGCTATGGAGGGGAGAAAGGATGGGTGACAGGATGCTGTGAAGGTTTGGGGACAGTGTAGGTCCCAATCAGATCAGCTGGAGAAGGGGGTTGAGGGTGACTCAAACCTTCCCTCTTAGCACCCGTGGAAATCTCTCGGTCTGGTCCCTTACTGTCATGGCTTCCTGCCAAAGGAAAATAGGCCCTTGCTTCGATTTTGACAGAAAAGTTTTACAAACTGTCACCTGGGTCAGCATCCTGTGACACAACCTGACTGACAAGAAGAGCAGCCCAGGTGACCTCCATGACATCATCAGAGGTAAGCTTTGGGTTTCCCAGATGTGTGCCTCCTGCTGGGAGAACCAGGATGGACCAGGGCCCTGGGCTAACTTATAGTTGGGGTACCTAGAGCCTGTCAATGGAGCCACTTGGGATTTGTATCTCACCCTTGGTGTCCTAGAGCTAGGCTGTAGCAGGGGAGCGACACCTGGCCCTTTTCCCCACTTGCTGGCCCAGAAGCCAACACAGATCCAGAGTCCTGGGAGAGAAGTGGGAAGCTCATGAGGCCTCTGGGGAAGGGCAAGGTGGGGCAGGAAGTGTTCAAGTCTCAGTCGTATGTGCTTACACAAGTGAGGTGTGCATCCCTGGGGCACAGGCCTCGGGAAAGTCCCAAGTGGATGTCATCAGTCATGACCTTTCCCATCCCATGGGCTTTCCTATAGGACCTTAGCACCTGTCCAGCTCTCTGGCCTCCAACAACACTCAGTGTCTTTTGATACAGTTTCTTGTGTCAAGATGCCCTTGGTTCAGTTCTGAGAGCCACAGGTCTTTGAAGGGTAAAACAGGGCTCAGTTGGGTTCTACCTTCTTCCCCTTTCCACATCACACACTGAACTCTCCTAGGATAGAGGAAGTGCTTGAGGTCTAGTATGAAAAGACAGAGAGGACACAGATCTTCAGGCCTGAGTGGGATACACAACACACACACACACACACACACACACACACACACACACACCAGTATAGAGACATTCCCAAGACTCCAGAAGACTCCCCTGTGGCCTTTCCAGACAACCCCCCAAAGCCATCATTCTAATGTTTGTCACCACAGCTTAGCATTATCTGCTCTGGTACTTGTACAGATGGACACATAGACTATCTATCCACAGGCTGCTTTTCTTTCCCCAGATGATGCTGATGGGTATACCCATGTGTCTTAGGAGCACTGCCTTTCCCTTGCTGAGCAGTTTTCTGTTCTGTGGGAGTGATAGCATTATCCTGTTCATGGGCATTTGGGCTAATTCCAGTTTGGGGCTCGTAATAACTTTATATAGAGGCACTTCTCTACATAGAGTTGTGAGCGTGCACAGACACTTCTCTTGGGATGTGTGCCTAGGAGTGGAATTTCTGGGCCATACACGAGCATATGGTCTGACTTCACTAGATAACTGCTTCAGGTTTCCTGTAGTGACTGTACCTATGCATACTCACACGCATGATGTAGGAAAGTTCCAGCTATATACATCCGGCCAACACTTGATCATTCTAGCTGTTGTGTGGGTGTCAAAGGTGACCTCAGTGGGCCTCACTCTGCTTTGCCTTATGACTAAGGATACTGTGCATCTTCCTCTCAGGTGCTTAGGAGTCACCTGGGTGTTTTTCTGAGCAGTCATAAAAGATATTTGTATGGCTCATTACCTTTTTCTTCCTTTCTTTCTTTCTTTCTTTCTTTCTTTCTTTCTTTCTTTCTTTCTTTCTTTCTTCCTTTCTGTTTTTGTTTGTTTGTTTGTCTGGTTTTAGGTCTTCGTTTTTCATGGTAGGGTTTCTCTGTGTGTCCCTAGCTGTCCTGACTGGCCTCAAACTCACATCCATCCATTTATCTGTCTATATTAGATCACCACCCCCCCACCCCGGGATGAGTGATGACCAGCAGTATTGAGATGGTTGAGTTAGTAAGATAAACAAGGCTTCAAAGAGCTTACAATCTGTTGGGGGGAAATACAACATACATGAAAGCCTGGACAGATGCTAATCCCTGTCATATTGTCCCGAAGTCTGTGACTATCAATCACTACTCTCGGAAAGTTCCATTTATTCGTCCTTGATTTGTGAGATTCTTTTCAATATTTGTAGAGTCCAATTCCCACAGGTCTGAGCTTCGCATAGACGAACTGGTGCTCACCTCCATCATTTTAAATGCTTAGCCTTTATTGATGTCACCTGAAACAATGTGTAGCACTGCTCAAGCATTGAGCTAAATCTTGCTGCGACCAGGCTGTATTTAGAAAAGTATTTCCCAGTGGGCACAGTGACAGATCGCTTGTGAGCATCTGAAGGCTGGTCCTCTGGGACACATTCTAGCGGCAGAGAAGGCAGCGGCTATGCCCAGGAGTTTCAGCAAGCAGAGAAGGCTGAGAAGGAAACAAGGAGGGGAGAGAAGAAAAAATGGGGAGCCATCTGCCATGAGGGTACAAGATCTTCCTTACTGGAAAATGGGGTGTCCTTCTCAGCTCTGTATCTGGTCTCAAGTCTTTGAGGCTTGAAGAAGTGCCCTGAGCCAGAGGTGGTCTGCCTGGGAGGTTCCCAGCTGGGGTCTGGACACCAGCTTAGATACACCTCAGTGGCCCAGTCCCACCCCAAGCCTCTGCCCCCACATTCTGACCTCTTCCTAGAGACAGAGGCTCAATGTCAATAAATCCACAAAGAATTCATAGACCCGATCTTCTTCTTAGGCAGGCCCTGTTGGCATTCTAACTCTGACCGCCCAGAGTTCCCTGGCAGGCCTCACTACCATCCTGCCTGGGTGGCACCTGCCCTCTGAGGACACTGGCCCTTTGTTGGAGAGATGGCTTGTGGGAACAGCCCTCAGCAGCAGCTGAACTCAGTGGCCAGGCTGGCGCCAGTCAGGACGGGAACCTCAGCAAACAAGACTGCTACACAGTGGTCAGTGACCAGTAAATGGGGGCAGGGTGGACTGAGCAGCAGACAAACACCACGATTCCTCATGAGATAAGGACAAGCCAAGACCAGGGAAGCTGAGCTGGCTGCTTGTGCCCCAGACTCAACAGTTCCTCCTTCTTCCTCTGCCCAGCTTTCTACGCCAGGAGGTAACTTTCTATACCGTAGTCCCTCTCACAGTAGTGCTGCCCAATCTGGACCACATCCATTCTTGTCACTAGTGACTGGATGCCTCAAACAAGCAGAGAACGTGAGAGCGGTCCCTAATCACCTTTTCAGAGCATCAGGGTAACAAAGACCCCTTGGCTAGCTGCCAGCTCCTTACAAGTCAATGGCTGGCTGAGAAATGGGTCTGGACCAGAGTAAGAATTAAGGACTTTTACTAACCTTTCTCTGCACAAAGTTTCACACTGAATGCTTGACTTGTAGCCTTCCCACCACTTCCCCAGAAAACTTAAAAGGATGTCTTGATTCTGTGATGTTCAAGGCAATGCAAACCAACTCCCAGCACGTCACCAAGGAAGCCAGTAAGGACCCAGGTGTGCATCAGGCCATCTGACCCCTAACACATGCCTTTCCATGGTCCCTACAGCAGGTAGAGGATGTCCAGGAAAGGAGCCATCTGCCCCCATCCCACAGAAGAGACTCCATGTATCATAATCACAGGGAGCAGAGTGCAGTTAGAACCATCGTTCCTGACACAGAGTTTCACCCAAGGGATGTTCCCAGAGGTACAGAGATCAGAGATGACTGATCTGATAATCCAGGTGCCAATCACAGTGGGGAGCCCTGAGTCTCATCTTTGCAGTCACCCTTCAGCACAGCAGATGAGCTGTCACCCCCACAATAAAGGACACATTGGACCTATCTACTGGAACCCAGAGGATGCTTCTAAAGCAATTTATGCTGGGATTGTTGTGGGTAACAGGGGCAGCCCCACTTCCTGTCTTGGCTGTCCCTTCCACCTTACTGTCAGCTGCCTCTGGTTCTCTTGGATTCCCAGCTCAGTCCCAGCCTCTGTTCCTGCTCCCTGGCATAAAATTCAAGTACAGCAAAGGAGGAGCAAAGGACTAACCTCAGTGACTCAGTTTTCTCATCTGTACAATGGAACTGGTGGTCTTTAGAACTAATGATCTTCCATTACTATAGAGACTCTAGTATTCAGTGAATGGGAAACACCTTGCCTGGTGTCTAATTAACACATTCTGTTATTAGGATTTAATGTCACTTTAATTTTAGACACAATTCCTCTTGCTTTCACTGTAAGCTTCCTGGAGGCAGGGACCCGGGCCCATCCTGCTCAGCTGCCTGTGTGGAACCTGGAACAAAGCCTAACACCAGAGAAACCACGTTGAAGGGGGTAAAATTGATCAGAGTAGGTTGGATGCCCCGAGTCAGGGAGAGGGAGGAGCCAAAGGCCACACCCAGTTTGAGGCGGGATCTGGGCTACTTTCTGACTTTGTTTCTGTTAACCCTTTGATAGAAAAGACTGTGCATTTCATTTACATTTCACACACTTAAACAAAAAGTATCCTCTCAGGGAACTAATGAGCTTCTTGGGTAAAGACTTGAGGCTGGATGGAATAAATCTTTCATAAGAGGAAAGGTAAGTCAGGGCCCTGCCTTACGTCAGAGTTCTATAAGCAGCCCAGGAGCGGCAAGCACAGCAGGAAGGAGCTGCTTCACTAACCATTCTATCAGGCACTGAGGCCCCGCTGGAGGTCCTGCATCCCCACCCCCACCCCCTTCTCATGTTGAAGTTCTAACCCTAAATTCAAGAAGCTCAGACTTAGTGAAAATAGGGTCACTGTTGTACTTATTTAAGATGGTGTCATCTGGGGGATCTTTAATCCAATTGAATCAATGTCCTAAAAAAAGAGAGAGAGATTTAGCCATCTGTGCACAGTTGTGATTTGAGATCTTGAGTTTCAGTCCAGCCCCCACCTCAGTAAGACCCTGTTTCAAAAAATATTAAAATTAGAAAATAAAGATAAATTAAGATGAGGAAATTTGGACCTTGGGACAGGTTGGCATGGGGACAAAGATGTGAAGAGATACTAGAGAGATGAGACGAGGGGGCTGGGCCCTCACTCCCAGCCCCCAGCACCAGGAACAATATGGCTCTGTGGTTTAAGCCTTCCACCTGTCATTTGGCCATGGCATTACAGCATCTCCAGCAAAAAAACAAAACAAACAAACAAACAAAAAACCAACAACAACAACAACAAAACCATGACCCCCAAAGATAGATAGAGAGCTCTTCCCAGGCCTGTGGGGGCACTCAGCAAGCAGACCCAGCCTGAAGAAGAGGGAGGAAGAACAGGACAGTTTGGAGTGAGCATGAGGCAGGAAGGCTGACATTTCTCAGGTCAGTAAATAAGGCAGAAGCTGCAATGTCTTTCCTATCACGTTACTATTACCATGAGCCACCTCACTGAAGTCCATGGAGGTATGGCACTTCAGCAGGCAGAAACCATCAGGCAGGAAGTTATGTGAGGAGTCGCCAGGGTTGAGTGATAGATAGCCAGCCTTCTCCAGGATTAGCCTGAGAGAAATTTACATAAGGGGAAGAGATGGATGGGAGAAGGACTGGGAGAGAGGCCATGCTGTGAGTCAAGGATGATACTGAGTGACAGAGATGGGAAGAGGAGAGGGTAGGAGGAAGAAGGAAGGGAGAGAGAGAGAGAGAGAGAGAGAGAGAGAGAGAGAGAGAGAGAAAGAGAGAGAGGAGGAGGCTCAGCTGGGTCTGGAGCTGATCCTAATCTTCAAGGACAATCCAGAAGGTCATAATCTCAGAAACTGAAAGCCTTTAAAATAAAAATTCCTAAATCCTGAAAATCACAAATTCCGAAAGATGAAAATCTAGAATGTTGAAATCCCAAAAGCTCTAATCCTGAAAGCATAATTCCTGCAGAAAAGGAAAAAAAAAAAAAAAGGAACAACAAGCTGGATTCTGGGAACGGGACTGGCTATGCCACAAGGCAACCATGAAATCGTCAGTCTAAAATGTACGCTTTGGAGGCGGGAGAAATGGTTGAGCAATTAAGAGAGCTTGGTGCCCTTGCACAGGACCCCAGTTCCACTCCCAGCACCAGTCAGGTTGCTCACAACTACCAGTGATTCTAGCTCTAGGGAATCTGATGTCTCCTTCTGGCCTCCATGGGCACCCAACACTCTCATACACAAACCTACACACAAACACACACACATATACATATAATTTCTTTCAATGTTCTTTAAAAGCACTATTTGGAGCCAGAATGGTGGCTCACACTTGTAATCACCAGTATTCAAGAGGATTAAATTCCAGGCCACAGGAGGCTACATCAATAGACTCTGTCTCAAACACGCCATCCCACCCCTGACCCAAAGTCTCTTTTGTCTAAACTGCTTTTCTTTGCAGCAGGTATAATTCCAGAAGCTGCTGACTGATTGGATCATTACCATGTACACAGGCAATGAGGACACATGTGCTGTGTCCCCTCTATTGGCAGCAACATCTCTGTCATGTCCTTTGCATGTAAGGACCAGGGGATGGATTTCCACACAACCTAAACAACCCTTCATGGGAGATGGGAAAGTGTCAGAGAGAATGCTCATGTTGGTGTATGTCAAATCACAGAGGAGTTTCAAAAGCAGCAAGCCACACAGACAAGTGTGAACATGGCCCTGGTGGGGAGCTGAACCCTAAATCAATAATAAGACAACTACCAAGCAGAGCTGCAAAATTTGAGCACAGTCAGCCAGCTATCAGCAACTGACTGCACTCGTCTATAACCTGTCCCTGTAACGCGCTGTGGCGTGTCGTTACTTTTTTTTTAGTTTTTTACTATTTTACTACTTTGTTCTTCTAATGTTTCGTCCATCAGCATTCATTTTACAATTCACTATGCTGCGTGTTTCGTCTCCAAAGCATTTCCAATACTCAAGTTACAAATGACAGAACAATTTTTAGAGAAGCTGATTCACTTTGTGTGTTTTCTGTGGGCAAATTTAGCTGGGTGGACATGCATTAGCGTGTTGACTTTGTGTACAAACACTGAGCGTGTGTGTAAAAAATGTTGAAACATCATCCAAGAGAAGCTCCTGACATATGTTGTCTGTATCAAAGATCTCAGCTCCTAAGGGATCTGTTTACACAGTGGAGGTTTGATTGAACTCATCACACTACAGGCTGTCCATCACAGTGGCTCAGAAAATCCAGTTATAAACCTAGATGTATACAACCACCACCCCAGTGATGTGCACCCACACACATCTGGCCTTTTGAGTTATTTCTTTATTGTATCTGCCCATCATCGTTATAACTGGGTGCCTGTCATTGGTTTGTCCTTGAGTGTTAATGCTCTCAAAAATATGCATGTTGGCACTGGCCATTCAGGTACTTGTCATGAAAGCATAAAAATTGGAGTTTAATCCCCAGAAATCATATTTTAAAAGTCCAGATGTGGTGGTCGTGTGCTTGCAGTTCCAGAGATGGAAGACAAGAGACAAGATACTTGGGGCTCACTGGCAGTGAGTATCTCAGTGAGCTTTGAGCCAATGTGAGACTCTATCAAGACAGAAAGCTGATGGCTCCTGAGGAACAGTTTTCAAGGCTGACCTCCGGCCTTCACATTTATGCACATGCACGTACATGTGCACCCTCGTGAACATATACACACATACAGATTTCCCCTACCCCACAGGAATGTATTCTGTCATTGTGTATAGTACAGTAAAAAGTGGCTGATGAAGAGTTCTGTCAGATTTTCATATTTCTCAAAGTAAATTCCCTTAAAATGTAAATGAACATCTTTTAAAGAGTTTCTTTAAATTTTTTTTTCTAAAATTTTATTTTTTAAAAGAACTATTTCATTTGGGACTGGAGCGATGGCTCAGCAGTCAAGAGCACTGACTGCTCTTCCAGAGGTCCTGAGTTCAATTCCCAGCAACCACATGGTGGCTCACAACCATCTGTAATGGGATCTGATGCCCTCTTCTGGTGTGTCATTTACATTGAATAAATTAAATCTTAAAAAAGAATTATTTTATTTATTTTATGTATATGAGTACACTGTAGCTGCGGTTGTGAGACATCGCGTGATTACTGGGAATTGAACTCAGGGCTTCTGGAAGAGCAGTCAGTGCTCTTAATCACTGAATCATCTCTTCAGGCCCTAGAATTTTATTTTTGAGATTTTGGTCTTTCTGGAGTTTATGCTTTGGAGATTTCCACCTTTAAGGATTTCAACACTAGAGGTGATGGCTTATGAAAATGTGTATTTAGGATGGGCTCACAACTCTTTGGGGAGCCCTCTAGCCAAAATCAGCCATCAGAGACTGTTGGAAAGGGATAGCATAGCACTCCTGATCCTGCAGCTTTTTGGCAACTGGTAGGGAACACATCTCAAGGACAAACACTTGAGCTATAAGTTTCAGAGAAGTACTCTGGGCTCTTTCGGGCAAAGAGTATATCAGCGAGGGACTACCGTGACTGCCACGGTGTCCCAAAGGAAGCCTCAGGCCACAGATAAGAGCCACAAACAAGTCAAAGACATTTTAGGGGTAAATGGTTGACCAGTGCACAGGCTGATGGTGTCAAATGATGTCCTCTGCTTTTTGGGGATGCTGATTTGGCATCCAGGATGTCCAAGCATCTTTTTCTGACTTTACACCAGCTTATCCTCTCAGCCCTTGATGACTCAAGGAAGGGCAAGATGATGGGCCTGAGGGTACTGGTTAAAGCTGTTCTTGCTGATCTCTAGAGGGTTCCATCCAAGGTCCTTATTTCCATCTGGCTCTGGTTAATTTACATAGTCTCTCCTCTTATCTGACTCAGCCACAAGGCTGCCAAGGCTCCATGTTTATGGACTACTCTGAGCTTTCTTGGACCTGTTGGGAGACTACTCCTTGTTCCTTCTGGCACCCCATGACTGGATGTAGCTTGAATAGGCTCCAGTATTTGAACCCTTGGTCCCAGTTGGCAACACTGGTTTTGTTCGTTTGAGGCAGGGTCTTTCTCTATGGTTGTCCTGACTCACTATGGAGACCAGGCTGACTTCGAATATAGAGACATTTGCCTGCCTTTGCCTCTGCTTCCCCAGTAATAGGATTAAAGGTGTACACCATACCACCTGACCAGTGGGTGGCATTGTTTGGGGAGGTTTAGGAGGTGGAGCCTTGTTAGGAAAGTATGTCAGTAGAGGTGTGCTTTGAGAGTTTAAAGCCAGGGAGCGCGCGCGGTGGCGTGGGCGTTCGCCCGCAGAGGGCAGGCGCGCCCCTTCCCGTGCCAGTTCGAATCCCGTCGGGACTCTGTTGCAGAGTCTGATGGGAACAAAACAGAAAGAAAGAAAGAAAGAAAGAGAGAGGGGGGGGGAGGGAGGGAGGGAGGAAGGAAGGAAGGAAGGAAGGAAGGAAGGAAGGAAGGAAGGAAGGAAGGAAGGAAGAAAAGTTTAGCCAGGCAGTGGTGGTACAAGCCTTTAATCCCAGCACTTGGGAGGCAGTAGCAGGCGGATTTCTGAGTTCGAGGCCAGCCTGGTCTACAGAGTGAGTTCCAGGACAGCCAAGACTACACAGAGAAACCCTGTCTTGAAAACCAAGAAACCCTGTCTCGAAAAACCAAGAGAGAGAGAGAGAGAGAGAGAGAGAGAGAGAGAGAGAGAGAGAGA
>JANHMN010000001.1:185069168-185087976 GCA_030674055.1 Rhabdomys pumilio | reverse complement strand
GAGAGAGAGAGAGAGAGAGAGAGAGAGAGAGAGAGAGAGAGAGAGAGGGAGGGAGAGAGTGTTAGTTTAAAGCCCTGTACAACTTGCAGTTCACTCTCTGTGCTCTGGGCTTCTGTTAGAAGACAGGAACTCCCTGAGCTTCCTGCCCCTGCTGCTATACTTCTACCTGCTTATACATCTCCACCACAAAGGTCACTCATCCCTCTGAAATCCTAAGCCCAAATACACCCTGCCTTCCATAACTGTTTCTGGTCATGATGTTTTATCACAACAATAGAAAAGTAATTACTATACCAGGGGAGTATTGGAAACCTACCTGCCCAAACACACAAGGGAAGGGTGCGCTATGTTCTTGGCCTTCCTAGGATCTACTCAGAAACAAGGCTGTCGGTGTTCCTGTTTGTCTGGGGTTCTCCTGACACTCCTTCCCGTAGACCTAACTCACTCTTTTCCTATCCACTCCCCTCTTCCTTCAAGCTGAGAGTCTTCAGCAAGTCTAGGGTGGGTAAAGATGCAAGTGGGCTTGGAAGACTGGCCAAACAATCGTGAATAACTTGCAAACCAGTTATCTGCATCCTTAAGTTTTATTTGAATCTCAAAACACTGGCATCTTGACATTACTCCTGAAGGGTATTTACTTGGAACACAGAGGATAGGAAAACAAGAAAGATAGAAACACAGGTTGCTCTGCCCCAAATCGTGCCCGTGGAAACTTTTGCAACACAGATTTTTTTTAAAACAATTTATTTATTTTTATTTACATGCATTGGTGTTTTTGCCTGCATGTATGGCTATGTGAGGGTGTCAGACCTCAAAATTGCAGACAGTTGTTAGCTGCTACATGGGTGCTGGGAATTGAACCTGGATCCTCTCGGAAGAAGCAGACAATGCTCTTAATGGCTGAGTCATCTTTCCAGCCCCCAACTCAGATGTTTTTAAAAGGTATGCCACTGTTAAAGTTGGGTGTGAAATATCTCCGACAGCCTGTTGTGCTTGAACACTTGGTTACCAGATGGTGGCCCTGTTTTGGGGAGGTGATAGGTCCTGGCTGGTGGAGGTAGGTCACTGAAGGTGGCCCTGCTCCCAGTCTTATTCCGACAAACCAAGATATAAGACTTGCCACCACGCACTCTCTCTCCGCCTTGGCAGGAGTTGCCTCTGCTGCCATGGCTTCCCTGCCATGATGAACTGTGCCCAGAGCAAGCCCCTGTCCCTAAAGGTGTTTCCGTTAGGTGTTTTGCCACAATGATGAGAGCCTTCCCAAGCAGCATCTCCAAATGCCCCCATGCTTTTCCTTACACTTCAGGCTTGGAAAGCACGGGCTCTTTTGAAACCAGTAAAAATATCAACATGCACCTGGCACTATGTTGGCCCCTCTGCCAATAGATGGCTTTCAGCTTGCACTCAGCGGTTGTACTCTGGACTTCATGTCCCTCCAGGCAGCCTCCATTGAAGGGGCCTCAGTCACAGAGTTTCAGAAGTGGAAAGAACCTCTTGGGACTCCTTGGACCACCACACACCCCAGACAAGTATCCTCTCTGTAGTTTTTCTTGCACACCTCCAGCCATAGGGAGCTTATTATTTCAAAGTGCTTCAGCATTCTCTCGGCTAAATTAGTGCAAACATGGCTCTGGTCAGGCCTAGGGTGGACCACAGTGATTCTGTCACCATGTAGTTCTTAGCTCTCTGGAGATGGCAGCATGCCCCACCCCACCCCCTTCAGCAAACAAGTCCAACCTGCTCTCTACACCAATTCACAGACTCCTGTTTCCTTCCCCTGGGGCCTTCTGCTGAATTATTGGACAGTCCCCAGGAGCTGAGGCCTCTATGTGGTCTCCTGTGGTGCCCTGGGTGAGCCCAGGACCTGTGATATACAGTGTCTTAGGAAAATAGCCTGTGATGATTAAATCTCAGAGATGTCTGTCACAGAGATTGTATTCAACTAAAATTCAACAACAGCAGCATTAGCAGGCATCAAGTTCAGGTCCTAGACAGAGCTGGCCCAGACTGAAACTGTTAGGAAAAACCAGTTAATCTTGGTTGCATCATGTGGCTCCCCTAAATTTTAGAGGCCACGTTTAGAAAGAGGGGAATCACACTAGTATGTGTTCTCTGGGGCCAGGCAGGAGTTGAGAAATAGCACAAGTGCTTGTGGTGTGTACTTTGTTAAGCTGTACAGAGGCCACCTGTTACTATTTTTACCCAGACCTCAGCCTGCAGGGCTTATTCTAATTGGAAGAATAGACAGACACTGGGTAATAGTAATTAGAAGGTAGACAATATGGATTAGCATGTAGACCTTGTGGAGAGATGGCAGGCAATTTTCTAACAGGGGAAGGAAAGGCCTTCAGTGTTAGGAGTGAGACTGAGAGGAGCAAGTAAGTAGACTGAGGAAAGCGGCAGACCATAAGAAGGGCGGGAGGGAGGCTGCAGAATTCCATGCTGTGGCAGGCGGAGCTCAGGCACCTTCTGACCAAGCAGCTCTTGCAAAGGCCCAAGCCTCACACCTGGGTAACCTGGCAATGGCACCTTTGCTTTGGGATGTCGGAGCACTGAAAATGTTACTATAAAACACAAAAAATAAGTAGAGGTGAGAATGTTGCCTGCAGAGAATAAGTCTGGGCTGGCTCTTTCTGCTGACTCTGGGTGTGAACTGTATGTACGAGTGTATTCAGGGCAGCAGGCTCATGTGTTGCCCAGGTTTTGAAGGTCACAAGGCTGAGGACTGGTAGGACAGTCATCTAGGATGGGAAGGCCTGGCCATGGGAAGAGAGTGCAGGCTGTGCACTGAATTGGCCTGGGTTCAAGTCTAGCTTAACCTCCTGGAACCCTTCCTTACAGAGTTATTAAGACTAGTTGGACCAGGTGTGGTACACAGCTTTAATCCGAGCACTCAGGAGGCAGAGGCAAGTGTGACTGTGTGTGTTTAAGGTCATCCTGGTCTACATAGTAAGTTCCAAGACAGCCAGAGCTACTTAGAGAGACCCTGTCACCTTCACCACCCGCCTCCTCCCAAAAGAAGAAGAATCTATGTAATTAAGCAATACCGGGCTAGCTGAACCAAGGCTACATGAAACAATGACATGTGACACTCTACCTCAAAGGTATCCACTCTATATGGACCCACTAGCTCCTCCAGAAAGTCAAACGGCCAAGAAAAGGAGAGAAGACATGCGCTTTTCTACTTTATCCTAGTGAGACCTTGGATGAATAGCTAACCCTCCCTGGGTCTCCATTCTTTCCCTTGTAAGACAGGAACAGTACTCTCCAGGGCTGATCTGAGACTAGGTGTGACATCATGGTGCAAGGCCCAGCATGGTGTCAACAAGTTAGGTACTACCCCAAACAGCTCAGCTTGGCCTCCTTAAGGCTCCTCCACCACTCCCTGTCTCTCTCCCCTCCCCCCACTCCCTACTCATTTCCTGGAGAAAAACAAGACAAATTGGCTTCTTGCTTTCCCAGAGATAAGCAAGTCTTGTCTTGTTGAGCCCGTTCTATGCCCATGTGGTCTCTGTCAAGAACAGCTGGTGGCACAAACCCGCTGAGATGGCAGGTCAGTAACTGTTAGGTAGAGAGCAATGGGACCCTCTATGGGCTGTGCCTGGGGCAGAATGCTTTGGGAGTCAGCTACCTATTGCTGCAAAGCAAGTGACCCAAAACTTGGTGGCTTCAAATGACAAATAGGTATTATTCCAGTTTCTGTAGCACATCAGTCCAGCTGTGGTTAAGCTGGAGGCTTCTGCTTAGGAGGCTGCAGACCAGACTGGGCTGGGGGTGGACACTCAAGGCTCTTCTGGAGGTGAGACTCAACTTTCAAATACAAAGAGTGGTTGGAAGGTTGCAGAAGACACATGTCCAAGATGTTGCATGTAACTGCTGTCAGGCTTTGATCTCTCTCCACAGGGCCTCCTGCTAGGCTTGTGTCACCCCACGATATGGCAGACAGGTGTGTGTGTGTGTGTGTGTGTGTGTGTGTGTGTGTGTGTGTGTATGTGTGTGCATGCATGTGTGCGTGTGCATGTGTGTAAGAGAAAGGCAGAAGAGAATGATGCTCTCAGAGAGGAGACAATGAAATAGACGGGCTGGGGGGAAAAGCCACAAGTTCAGAGAAGAAATCACATGTTCACAAATGGTCTTGGATACTCTTTTCCCATTGGCTGGGTTCTGTTTGTTACAATCAGGTAATTAGATAAGGCCCATTCTCATAGAGACAAGTGTATATCTCCCAGAGATTATCTGGAGCAGTTTACAGACTGCCTGTCTCCGTGGGGGTGTGGCTGTGGGTGTGGAGAATAACTATATTTTTTAGTACAATTTTCTTCTGTACAATGGAAAGAGCTCCATGAAGCTGAGCCAGTGCTGTGTAGCCTCTTCCAGCCACAACTTAGAGCTCCCACACTGTACCCTCCATGAAACAAGCATGCAGCCCAGGCCAGCTGGCCTTCCTGACTGCGTGTGGGTGAGTAAGCTTGAGCTCTACACTTGCATGTGCAGAGCTTTAAACTTCCATGTGCAGGGTGGGGTGAGGCTGGAACTGGGATTCCCCTAAGGGAGCCATGGGTGAAAGGAGCAAAAATCTATCATAAAACCATGAAGAACCCCAACTAAAGTCACAATGTCTGCTTTCAGTCCACCCTTCTATCCAGACATGGTGGAACATTCTATGGTTCCAGTGCTCAGGGACAGGAGGATCACACGTTTGAAGATGGAGTGAGTTATGTAGTGTGATGAGACTTTCTCAAAAACCAAGAAACCGGCCAGGCGGTGGTGATGCACGCCTTTAATCCCAGCACTTGGGAGGCAGAGGCAGGCGGATTTCTGAGTTCTAGGCCAGGCTGGTCTACAGAGTGAGTTCCAGAACAGCCAGAGCTACACAGAGAAACCCTGTCTTGAAAAACCAAAAAAAAAAAAAAAAAAAAAAAAAAAAAAAAAAAAAAAAAAAAAAAACCAAAAACAAAAAACAGAAAAAAACAAAAACAAACAAGCAAAAAACCAAGAAACCACTAACAACAACCAAACCTCCACCACCACCCCCTAATTCTTCAGCCAGCCTGTACATGAAGGCATTCATTCATTCACTCATTCATTCATTCATTTCACACTCATATCTTCACCAAGCCCCTGTTCTATTCAAGTTCTATTCTATGTAACAGGAGCAATCCTCTGAAATAGATACAACCAACTCCTCTGCACAGGTGCAGAAACCAAGGCTCAAAGAAGCAAAAACAAACAGAACACCTCTGTGGACTTACACAGCCTTTAAGATGAAGCCACACCCTGTGCCCATTTAGGGCACCTGCTGTCACTCCAGCACTTCCTGCACAGCTTCTCTAGACAATCCCAGCTTATATGATAGTCACAGTACTCGCCTCTGCCTCACATGCCTTCATGCATCACACTGCCCAGCACCTACCCAGTGGATATGTAGTGGATATGTGAATATGTGGAGGATATATGGTGGATATGTAGATGTGTGGTGGATATAGGAAGGATATGTGGTAGATATGTGGATGTGTGGCGGATATGTGGATATGTGGTGGACATGTGGTAAATATGTGGATATGTAGTAGATATGTGGATATGTAGAGTATGTGTGGAGGATATGTGGTGAATATATGATAGATATGTTTTCCATGGCTCATTTCTTACTTAATCTTACATTAAAATTAATTCCCAAACTGAATAAGAAGGCAAACACTTGAAATCCCTGTTCTTGGGAGGCACAGGCAGGAGAATTTATGTACATTCAAGGCCAGCCAGATATACTTAGTGAGCTATAGGCCATTCAGGACTATACAGCAAGACCTCTGTCTCAAACAACAAAAGAAAAAGGAAAGAAAACAAAGAAAGAAGAGAGAGAGAGAGAGAGAGAGAGAGAGAGAGAGAGAAATAGTTTCCAACATTCTTAAAAATTAGTTTTTGACCGTGGGGGTGTGGCTCAGTTGGTGTAGTGCTTGTGGAGCGTCCATGAAGCCCAAGGTTCAACCCCTAACAGCATTTAACCAGTTGTGGTGGTGCACATTAGTAACCCCAACGTTCATCAGGGAGAAAGGAGAGTCAGAAATCCAAAATCAGCATTGGTTAAACAGCAAGCTTGAAGTTAGCCTGGGCTACATGAAACGATGATTTGTAAGATGGGTTCTGGAGAGACGGCTCAATAATTAAAAGCATTTGCTGTTCTTCTAGAGCACCCAGACTAGGTAGCTTACAACTGTTCAGGGGATCAGATGTCCTCTTCTGGCCATCACAGGCTCCTGCACTCATGTGTGTGCTTACCTACACAGACATACACGGATACTATACATTTAAATCTTTAAATTGTTGGAAACTTCAAGTGTTCTGCTCTTATGTGAGGGCCTAGCTACCTGCTCCCACGGTCCCGCCTGTGGAACCTCGGGAGTGGGAGCATGCCCCAGCCACTCCAACAGCATCTATCTTCTACCCACTTCTGCTCTTTGCCAGCCTGATCACTCCTGGCTCCCACGGGCACCTGAGTTTGCAACTCCAGAACACAGGTTTGAGCCCAACCTCTCCTGACTGCTTTGGCTCTATGAGGTCCAAGCATGTTGTCCCAGGGCCCCAGGAACATCAACTGTCAGTACTCAATAAGAAGCCACCTGGGCAGTTTGGGGAGAAACTTGTCAAGATGACCCAGTTGATCATCAGCTGGGGACAGCAGAGGGTGTAGTCTCAGCTGGGCCCAGTGTCTTCAGGGCAGGGCATATGCTTAGCTGCACACAGCTCTGCTTGAGGACTCCTCTCCAGAGACCACAGAGGGCAGGGCAGTGAGGAATGACAACAGAATCCAGTCTGGCTCACACAAGGGGAGTGTTTACCAAAGAGCAGGAAGGAGTAACATGAAGGAAGGCGGGTAGACGAGGGAGTATTGTACCATCTGTGGCTCCCGGTGCTATCCATGACATTGGGCCTCAGCCTGGCCGTTAGAGACCTCTGTGATTGTCCTCTCCTGCCATTTTCAGCTCATGTTTAAGATCACAGCCTTTCCTCAAAGATGCCCTGACTAAGCCCAGCCAGGGCTGTTAGCTCATTCTTCCCCTCCCCCTCTTTGGATAACCTCTTCACAATCTTGTGCCCCTGTTGTACCCAGGGGTAGACATGTCTAGGCTGATTCCCCGAGGTGGACATCACCTCCCTTGTCCCCTGGGCTTCACAACTTCTGGTCAGCCCATTTTCTGTTTTCCTGCACTGCCCCTCCAAGGCTTCTCTCCCGACCTGTCCCAGTCTATGATGACAGTCAGGAGGGTTTGGCATGCAGTAACATTGACCGTGAAGTCAGACAGGTTGGTCTCAGCCAAACACCTGTCTTTGACGATTCACTACCACAGTGTGGGGGCTGGGAAAGGGAGCTGCTTCTTGGGCCACATGCTAAGCTGTGGGTAAGGTCTGAGGCTGGAGAAGACTGTGAGAGGGAAGGAGTCACGTGAATGAAGGCTCGTTCTCTTCTGGGGTGGGATCTGCAGACTTTATCACAGTAGGAGTTCCATCCTCACCTCCTCAAGATTGAAAGACAACTAGTTTCCACAGCTCCCATTTTGGGTATGTTAGAGGCTGTAGGAGTCAAAGCCTATGGGAGTCAACGGGCTACAAGAAGCCTGGGGCTTTTGGATGCTTTCTAGCGGGACATGTTTGGTGGTTCCTCTCCACTCCTTTCAGTCTGTGTGCGCCGCTGTTGTGTAGATGTAGAAAATGTGCCAATGGCTCAGGCAGAGCAAAGAAAGAGTGAGTTCTCCATGCCAGCAGCTCCCTTTGATATACACACTGACAAGAAAAGAGGGAGCCCTCTGTGAGTTTGGGCGAGGTCCACCCTAGACCCCTAGACTAGGGCCTGGTAACCCATCTGGGCCAGTAGCACAAAGCAGAAGGCTATGGACTCTCACAAGAGGGATCAGGCTGCCGTGTGTGAGGCAGGGAGCATGCCCTGATTTCATAGATTACTTGAACCAGCCTGGCTTCTCCACACCTCCCCACAAATTGATTCTTGGACGGGGCAGGCCAAGCTCCCCTGCTCCTAAGTCTCTGAGCTCCTCTCCTTTTCTCTCAGAACTTGCAGTGGAGATTCCCCTCTATGCTCTGAATCCAGACCCTGAGCACATAGCCAAACGCTGTTGTCCACGGAACAGCGTGTAACAGTTAACAAATGCTTCTCTCTCGTTTATCCTCAGAACAGGTATGAGGAGAAAGCAGAATTTCTCATCTCTTCCTTGGTGGCAGAAGGACTGGCCCAAGCCAGCAGTAGGAAACCAGGGTTTTCTAGCCCTAATCAGAGTTTTTTTTTTCTCTTTCTGAGCCTCAATTTCCTAACTGTGTTGGCTCACATGACCCCACTTGCTGGCATTCATTTTCTTCCCAGGCTGCTGCTGTACCCAATAAACAAGGGCTTACTGGCTCTGCTGTGGGTTCCTTTCCTTTTGTATCACACACTGCCAACTTCCTGGCGTCCTTTAAAGAATGGTTGCTTAAGAAGTTACCTGCAGGGGCGGTGCAGTTGGCAAGGAGATATATTCCAGGTGAGTTCTAGTGGGTGTAAATCTAGCCCAGCACTGGCCTGGCTGGAGGTAGCGGGGACAAACAAGGGCTGTCAGTGTGGGCTGGAGAGGAGAGGTCACCCTGGGATTGAGGCCTGGCAGATGCACCATTGATTGGGCAAACTGTATTTTCAATCCTTCTGGTGGAGGGACTGGTCTCTAGAAGCAAAAGGAGACAGACTCAGCTGAGGTCACCTTGTGGGTGTCTTGGAATGTATCTCCGCTTCTCCGTTCTTTGTTATCTCTTCCTTTCTGATCCACCTCAGATTCTCCACACCTACCCCCCAAGTACACCCCCCCCACACACACGTCTTTCTGACTCTCAGGGTCTGCGAGTGCGTCTCTCTTGATCTAGAGACACTTTCAAAGGACTTTCCCCTCAGTGTCTGGGGATAGGGGTGGGGCACAACGAACGAAGTGGTTGCGCTGTCAGCTGCAACCAGCAGGGGACGCTAGCGAACAGGTTCTGAGGGGCGTGGCGGAGGCGTGTAGGGGCGTGGTCTCGAAGCCAGCCGACCAATAAAGGCAGCGGCGCGCGGCCTAGGTATCGCTTCCTGGGTCGTACGACCTTGGCTGTGTCTGCTCAGAGTTCTTCCGCGCGCCCTCGCCCGACCCGCGACAGCGATGCTAGCGCTGCGTTGCGGCCCCCGCCTGCTCGGTCTCCTCTCCGGCCCACGCTCCGCGCCGTTGCTCCTCTCCGCGACCCGTACCTGCAGCGACGGCGGAGCCCGCGGCGCGAACTCTTCCTCCCGGAACCCGCTTGTGTACTTGGACGTGGGCGCCGATGGACAGCCGCTCGGCCGCGTGGTGCTGGAGGTGAGGTTTGGTTATAGGGAAAGCTTGGACTTCCAGGGCTCTGTACTGTGCCTGGCACACCAGGTGACTTTGGGCCTCAGTTTCCCTCTCTCAAAAGAAGCGGCATCAGCTTAGTCCGTTCTAGGGCTCTTCAAAACCTTGAGGGTGTGTGGAGTAGAGAGGGAGGGCTGGCGTGGAGGAAAAGGTCAAGGTCAGATCGTACTGAGTGACGGCCCACTGACCGTCCAGGACTGACGATGGGCTTCCTAGACCCTCTGTGTCCGAGGTTGGACCCAGAGTTCTGAGGTGGGTGGGTGTCTAAGATCCAGGTGTTGCCCTGTGCTCATGTGGCGGCCTGAGAGCACTCCGGATCCGCCCCCAAGGCCTGGTTACCTAAGAGGAGGCACGAAAATGCAAATGAGGTTCTGGACTGGGAGCCGAAGCCTCTCCACTCTTTGAGGTCGACGCTCAGCACTAGCTCCTGTTCTAACCCTTGGAACGAAAAGTGGGAAACAGTCACCAAGGTATCAAGAGAAGGCCCTAGGAGCCATTAGGCTGTTCTGCTTTGAACAGAGGGACCAGTTAGTGTTGATTGACTGATCTACTGGAGGGGGGGCGACTGGTATTTATTATTATGCCTCAGTTTCCTCTTTTGGAAAATGAGGAGCACCTCCCCAACCTCATTTGGTGAAGAGGGATTCTTAAGAAAAGCTGAGAGGCGAGAAGCAGGCTTGGATGAGACTGTAAACATCCCTCAGCTGTCCCCTCCTTCCCATCTGTGAGCCTCAGTTTCCCCCTGCACTGAAGAACTCAGCTGTTTCTGATATGATACTCTTGGTCTGGGGACTCATGCTGAGGGCCTCCAGCTGACAATTCTGTCCCCGGAAGTGGGCCAAGTTTCTTCAGATAAGAAACAGGCCATGCCTTGGTTGGGTTCAGGAAGCAGCTGCCAGAAGTGATAGCTGCTTTGGCTGTTCCTAGGAGGGTTGGTGGCCATGGAAAGGAATGGCCCTGTGCTTTTTTGTCATGGTGCTCTGGCCTCTGGGTGTGAACAGTGAGGGGGCTTGTTCCTACTTCTGGACTGACCATCCTTTTCTGTTTCTTTTCCTTCCCGGTAGTTAAAGGCAGACGTCGTGCCAAAGACTGCAGGTAAGGCCTGAGGTGGAAAGTGAGCCAGGCAAGGCTGGTGGGCTTGGAGTGGAGTTAGGACTTAGACTATGACAATGCGGGAGTCTCAACTTAAGCACAGCTGATGGGTACCTTGAGGCAGCCCTTCGTCCCTCTCTGGACCTTGTTGTCAGCTCTGCTAACCCGTCTGAGCTCATCTCAGAACCAGCGGATGGCCCATGTAAGCTCTCAGAGATAGCTTCTTCCCTTCTGCATGACAGTACAGGGCAAGGTTAGGTAAAGTCTTTGGGCTTCTTGCCTGTTCTCCTGGCTAAAAAGATTAGAGCTTGGATTCTAGTCACAGCATTTGCTACTGGCTCAAGGCAGGAAAGTCTGTGATCCGGAAGAGGGACAGGGCCTTTCCATACTTAGCTCACCTGGAAGATTGGCAGGGAAGGGTGGCCTGCCCTTAACCTGCCTCTCTTGCTTTCTTCAGAGAACTTCAGAGCCCTGTGCACTGGTGAGAAGGGCTTTGGCTACAAAGGCTCCACCTTCCACAGGGTGATCCCAGCCTTCATGTGCCAGGTAACAGGAACTCTGCTGGGAGTGGATTGGGATCGCTGCTAGGCAAGCTGGGCCTGGTGCACAGAGGGGACACAGCACAGGGCTGCTGGTGGGGGTGGACCTTGAGGCTCTGAAGGGCCATGGAATTAGACTGCCTGTAATCTTGGTAGTCTGTGTGCCCTTGAGCACTGGGCATGGGAGAAGGGAGGGGGTGGGGAGAAGATGGCCAAGTCATCATTACACATGCCGGGACTTGGCGGTGCCTTCCCCAGTGAAGAGACTTTTCTTGGTTAAATGAACACATTCTTTAGTCACATGTTGTTCTTCCAGATTTACAAACCTGTAAGTATTGCTGCATCAGGTTTCCGGTTAGGTGTTGGCAACAAAAACCTCACAGGCAGACTCAAGGTCGGAGGCTGATGTGTGGAGACCAGGCGAGCTAGAGGCAGGCATAGATGCCGTGGCCTCTCTGGAGTCCTTTCTGCCTGTTCTCTCCACTGTAGCCAAGCAGCAGTGGGTTGGGGCTGTGCCTGCTGTCACTCTACAGTGCTTGGTTACACACTGGGTGTGACAAAGTGAAGGAGAGGCAGGCCGGCCTGTGGCTGTGGCTGAACCCAGTCAAGCCCTGTGACCTTCCAGGCTCCCAGCTCCACCTGGAGTTGGTGGATGAGGTGGGGTGCTGAGGTGGGTAACTGGATTCAGGAAGGGACTTGCAAATTGGGGGAGCTCTTTATTGCTTGGCATGATGGCCTCTGGAGGCACAGGCAAGATGACTGGGGACACCTTATTGGTATCAGTGGATGCTTTAACTGGACAAGGAAGTTCACACTTCTCATTTAAGGGTCCTGTCTCAGAGAAACCACAGTATGGCCATGGCCAGCAACTGTGCATAGAAGTGTTCTGATACTCTTCCGGGCAAGAAGTGCATGCAGGTCCTTCCTAGGCTGCCTGGAGTGTAAAATTTAGGGCTTTCTTAAGCCTGTCCTTACTCTGATTAATGACACAGAGACCTCTATATATATTAAAAGCTTCAGGCAGTATAGCTGGGCAGACACTGAGCTATTCTAACGTAACAGCGCTGGCCTTAAACTACTTCCCAGCCACGTGGCTCGTCAGCTGCCATCTTGGACCCCCCACCACCACCTCCTTCATTTGTGTCCCAGTGGCAACTCCCCTTGTCCCCTCTGAGACCCTCTCTCTGGGCACCAAATCCGGCCTTTTCTTCTTGTGCTACAGGCTGTTCAGCTATTTTATAGTTCATCAGAAGGTGATGGAGTATAGTGTTTTACAGAATACTGAGTCAGATGTTTCATTATGACAATACCAGAATCCAGACTGCAACCAGAATCTGGGTACAGAAATCAGCAATTGAGTACACAGTGCACAAAGACATCCTCCAGCGCTGAGCAGGCTCTGAGAAAAGTTCCCAGCCCCCAGGGGCCATGTGTCTGTAAAACTTTTGGGCTTAGGGAGGGTGATGCTGGATAAAAAAAGGGGGTTCAGCCTGGGAACTGGTCTTCTCCTGCTGTCTAGCTCTGAGAACAGGACCCCTGGTCACCTGCTTGTTGCCCTCTTAGGAATTGTGGGTTGAGAATATGAACAGCTCAGAGAGATTATTATTCTTGAGATTAACTGAAAAACTAGCTCAGACAAGAAGCGTATTCAGAAACCAGACTTGTTGCGGCATGGTTCCAGATGCAGAAGTTTGGGTTTAGTTTTGCCCAGTTTATCTTAGTCACTAGATGGTTGTTGGCCCTTTTGCCTGAGGGTGGGCCTTGAGAGCATTGAGGGTTGCCTTCCTAAGGACCCCTCTGCCAGTGTGGTAACTTCTTACAAGGTATTTATTTATTCTGTGTGCAGGCTGGCGACTTCACCAACCACAATGGCACAGGAGGGAAGTCCATCTATGGAAGCCGCTTTCCTGATGAGAACTTCACACTGAAGCATGAGGGGCCAGGTATGTGGGACTGAGCCCTCTCCAGTGTTCTTGGCAGTTCCATCCCATCTGGGTGCTGCTGAGCCCGGCTGCCAGAGAAGCTGTGGTCCACAGTTGCCCGGCATTGTCATACTCCTTCCGTTAGTATCCAGGCAACTCAGCATGTCTAGCTTACTGAGTTTCTCTAAAACTTTCTCATTCATAACTCTGTAAAAACCAGACTTTCTACTGTAATTCCAGCACATGGGAGGCTAAGACGGGAAAATCCAGAGGTCAAGGCTATCTTGGGCTACATAGTGAGACTTGTTTCAACAAACAAAAACCAGACAGATTTTCCTATGGGAACTTGGTTGGGGAGTCTTTAAGCAGACCCAAGGCAGAGTGTGGGAGATTTTAGAAGCCATAGCTGGGGTTCCAGTCAGCTCCCCCACTGAGACCCCTGAACTCTTTCCACTCTAGTATCCCCCATTGAGAGCTAGCTGGCAGTGAAGGCACACAAGCTCCAGTGTCAGCACTGGTTCTCTGGTCCCAGAATCTGCAGCTTCACACATCCTTGATGGAGTGTGAGCCACCTGCTCTCCCAAGCAGCGTCTCAGGTGAGGTGCCTTCTGGGTGACACAGCTCACCTCTGCTTGTCTCACAGGTGTCCTGTCCATGGCGAATGCAGGCCCCAACACCAATGGCTCTCAGTTCTTTATCTGCACGATAAAGACAGACTGGTGAGTACGTCACACTGCATGGCCTCTGAGGAGAAGCTAGAGGAGGTCTGCAGTCGGGAGGGCAATGTGCAGCTGGACCATCTGCTCTGGGCCAGTGGCTCGCTTCTCACTGTGTCTGTCTGAGAGACAGGGAAGGAATCGAGGCAGGTTGTGGTTTTCTGTGACTATGTCCCACCTATGCATCCCAGTGGTGCTGTTGACTAGAATTTGATTTGTGTCATGCCTGCGCACACACTGAAGGGTTCTTCTACCCCACATTTGGGAACTGCTACAGTAAGTGACCCCATGGTGGTCTGAGTGGAAGCCGCTTCGCCTGGCTTACACTGACGTTCCCGTGGCTTGCCTCCACTACAGAATGTGCTTATGGACTGAGGCATAATTTCCTCACACACTGTCAGTATGGCCGCACATGGCTCCCAGACCCCCCAACCTCCTTTCCCACAGGCCTGTGCTGTCTAGGAATGCCTTTTCCTGGTAAAACTTCCACTAAGAGGTACCTTTCTCTGCATAGAGTCCTGAGTGTTCCAGACCTCAGGTCCCTGAAGGTCAGAGGCATCTGCTGACTGAGAAGTTGAGAAAACCTGTGTCTACAACTTTTAAGGAAGTTGTAGAAAGCCACACAGGGCTGTCAGGGCTGGGTGTGTTGTTGCTGGCCCCATCTTCTTTGCTGCTAACATGGAAGTATTAATGGGCCTTGCGGTTTTGCTCCAGGCTGTCATCGTTTTTGGCTTTGCTGGAGCTGAGCTAAGTCCCTGTTCTGTTCTGGGAACTCACAAATCACGAGCTGCCCAGCACCTCCAGGCTTCTCAGTTTGCCGTAGTCTGTTGCACAAATGTCTTGCTTTTTGAGTGCTCCAATGCCCATGATTTTTCTGGACAGAATGAGAAGAATCCACTTCTCATAGGTAAGGTCACCAAGAATCAGATCAAGCTGCCAGGACAAAGCCCAGGGTGACAGAACTTGTCCTGGGAGCCTCGAATCCGCTGGGGTGCAGTTGGAGAGCTCACAAACCGTGATTAAGCTTTGGGGGGGTAGGCGTGTTCCTTTGAGAATTGGTACCTTTGGCAAATAACTGTGCCAAATGGCCAGGGTACTGGGTGTTTTCTCACTCGGCTCAACTCTCCCCACAGGCTGGATGGCAAGCATGTCGTGTTCGGCCATGTCAAAGAGGGCATGGATGTTGTGAAGAAAATAGAATCTTTTGGCTCGAAAAGTGGGAAGACGTCTAAGAAGATTGTCATCACAGACTGTGGCCAGTTGAGCTAACTCACAGCCAGGGTGCTAGGGCAGCAGCAGACATCCATGTCTTGATTCACACAGGTACTCCAGAGAACTGTTTGTACCCACTTCTACTGAGTATGAGGAAGGCCACTCAGGCACATGGTCCTCCACAGGACCAGGCTGCTCTTGACTGTCCATTTTTCCTCAGATCCCATTTCTGGGCACCAGTATGGCCATCGGGCCATGTACCCTCAGCAAATGTCCCCACGATTGCCATTTGTGTGTGCCTTGGACATTGGCAATGCTGACCAGTTAGTCAGGGAAGGCTCCAGACTTTCCTTGACCAGTGGAGATAGCAGTTGCTCTTTAATGTTGTTCTCCTTGTTGCAATAATTTAACAAGATCTCATAGAAACAAAGCTGTGACACTAACTGCACTGTCCTATGTGTTACCTGAGTTGGCACAAGCCACAGACACCCCCCCACACACACACACCAAACCTCCCAGCCTGGCTTCTGAAACATAACTCAGGGCTCTTGTGAAAGTTCCAACATCAATGCCTCTCCTCCTGGTCACTGTGAATCCTGTTGGTCGGCTGCTGTGCTTTTTGAAGGGAGCCTGAGAAACAGAAGCAGCTGGACCTGGGAACAGACCTGTGAGCCAGGCCTGTCTGCTCAATGTGAATTCCTGTGTTGAAAACTTACAGAAATTGCCTGAATTCATGCTGTCCTCAAGAGGGAAGTGTTTTCTGGCAGGCTTTGCTTTTTCTGTATGTTGAATAAATCTTATCAATGATACATATGTAAAAGATTTCTGGAACAGTCCTTTGTGTTCATCTCATGTGATAAATAAATCCTATTTTCTATAAAATGGCTGTCTCTAGTTTTAGAATGAAACTTATATATTTGGGACTTGTTTGTTTTTATGTTTGTCTTTAGACAAGGTCTTGTTGTGTGGTCTAGACTGGCCTAGAACTTACTGTGTAGCCTTGGCTGGCCTCAAACTCTTGATCTTCCTGAATGCTGTTGGGATTACAGGCATACAACATTGTATCCAGCTGGGCCCAATCTGAGTTACTATGTATCAGATTCTATGCTTTGAGCAGGTTTTTGTCTGTTTTGTTGTTTATGCTGCTAGGGCTTTTGTGCACACAAGTCACACCCTCAGCCTTATGCTAAGGAAATCCATGTAGAACATTCTGTGTAATAATCCCAGGTACTAGCTCAGAAGCCAGTGAGAACATCCTTGTTGCCATCTGTGCTGTAGGGATGGTCCAGACAGGATCATGGTCTCCACAGCCCCCACCATGAGTGCTACCTCTAGGCAAAGTCCCAGCTTTACTTAATGATTGAGCCTCAGTTTCTCTCAGCTACATAATGTGTGTATGACACCCAGGTCTGGAATTGGGTGTGATCCATGTGAGGTGCATGGTCTTGGGCCTAATGTGTCATCATAGCAAGCTGGGTAATGACTGACAAGAAGGTGACATTTCCCATGTGTCAGAGATCCTTAGGAAAGGGAGCTTGCCTAAGCAAGGAGCTGAGATCACCAAAGGTTAGAGGTGGGTTTCCCTCTCCATGATGGGCCACTGAAATGTGGAATTCTTCATTGCTGAATTCTCAGGGAAGGCAGGATTGGGGCAAACACATGACTAAGAGTTTCCTTCGGTGGGTAGGGACATAGCAAGTAGCAAGTCAGTAACTCCTGGAAAAGAGATTTGGGCTCTGGCTGGGGTGAGTAATACATTCATTCTGTATAGAATTCCTGAGTCAGGTGATGTGGGGTTACATTACGGTGAGCCTGGTCACTCTGATGTCATAATGGTTAGACTGAGTCTTCAGAGTCTTGGAGTCTCCATGAAGTCAGAGCTCAGCTACTTGGGTTGAGAGCTTGGTTGGAGTAGTAGTTAAAGCCATTTGGGAGCAGCAGGCATCCTCAGAACACCTGGCTGTCATGGTGTGGACCCTGCACTGGCACCCTGTGCCTGTGTCCATGAGACTACAGTTCTTTCTACAGCAGGGCTGCCGAGAGATTTCGTTTGAGAAGCAGATCTCAGCTGAGTAATAACTGATGGTTGCTCACACAGCACAATGGCTTACAGGTGAGTAAATGAGGCTACAGGCTGGACCGTGATTAATCTAGAGTAGGTGTCAGGCAGTTGGCAAAGGGCAGAACACTTGAGTTCTTGGCAGTACAGAAAGCACACACAGTCTGCTTAGGCTCATTACCTAAAATCTTCAGGTCACACAGTACTCTACCTGTGACCCCTACCCTGTCACCTTTTTGTTGTAGACTAGGTCTACATTATCCACAGTGGCCTTGAAGTTACTCTGTAACCCAGGCCAACTTTGAACTTGTAACTCTTTTTGCCTCATCCCTTGAATAGCTGGGTTTATAAGCCTGTCTCCAGCCCCTTTAAGCAATGTACTTTAAAAGCACTTTAAGAAATAATTTATTTGTAAATTTATATATTTATTCACTTTAAAATTTATGTATTTATTTTTTTCTGTTACAGGTCAAAGATGCGTTGTCAGGCACCCAGAACAAGTCGAAGGGAATGCCATCCACCTTGAGCTGTGACCTGACTACTGTCAATTCTGAGGGGGTCTCAGAGTTAGAAGGTGGGAGGGCTTGAGGGAAGAAACCCTGAGGATGTGTGTTCTGTCTTCCTCCAGTGGAATCTGGGGGTACAGCAAACATGTGAGAATTTTCTAGAAACCACTCCCTAAAGGCAAAGGCAAGGTCATCCTCTGCAGCGCTCAGCAATTTTCAGAAGCCTAAGCCAGGTTTGGGCTTTTTATGTGCGCACCTTTTTAAGTAACACAGGAAATCCTGGCTTGTTGCTTGCCAGTAAGCCCTCAGCACCTAATGTGTACATCAAGTGGGGAGCCCGCACGTGCTTCCTAGATGCCATAAGATGTGACACCTTATGTTTTCAAAGATCAGAACATCAATTTTCTGAGATGCTCGATAGCCTTTCAGAATGACTTCACTGAGGTAAAAACTTGCATATACTAAATTCACACATTTTGATTTCACCATCAATAAAATTTTGAAAACCACATCCATTGATTAATGAGCATCAGTGAAGACACAAAACCTCACCAGCATTTCAGAACCTTCCCTGTACATCCTTCTAGGCAGCCACTGAGTTCTAGTACCACACGATGACCTTCGCCTGTTCTAGGACTGTGTGTGGAAATGAGGTAAGAGCCACTTTTTTTTGGACCTGACATCTCTAGCATAATGTGTGTGAGACTCTTAGCAGCATTTCTCAAACTGTGGGGTCCAATTACTCTCTCTCATGGGATCACATAGCAGCTATCCTGCACATCAGATACTTACATCCGGATTCACTACAGTAGCAAAATTACACTTATGAATAATTATTGTTGGGGGGGTCACCACAACCTGAGGAACTGTATTAAAGGGTCATGGCATTAGGAAGGTTGAGAACCACTGCTCTAACCCATCTGGGTTCTGCAGGATCTTGCTTCGTGAAAAGCAATTTGTGCAGATGTTTTATAGATGTAATTAAGTCTAAAGCCTGGGGCTCACAGGATCCTGGGAGAGCATATAGATCCTGAGCAGCTTACTTGAGACTGGATCTCACTCTGCTGCCTGAGCTGGTTTTAAACTCCCACACTGAAGAGATTGATTTGCTTTGCCTTCTCAAATGGCTGGATTGTGGGTGCATGCTGAAGGACACAATAAAAGGCACTTTGCTCTTGAGTCATATCTGTATCTATATATCTATATATATCTATATATATCTATATCTATATCTCTATCTATCTATCTATCTATATATCATAAACCAACAATACAAAACCAACTGTGTTTTAATCCAGGGATGTTAGGCTGGTTTAACATCAGAAAGATCAATAAGATCAATTAATCTAACATTGTAACTTTTTATA
>JANHMN010000001.1:185051449-185069158 GCA_030674055.1 Rhabdomys pumilio | reverse complement strand
CAGAAAGATCAATAAGATCAATTAATCTAACATTGTAACTTTTTATACACACACTATTAGACTAAGACCCCAAAGTTACAGGATTTTGACAGAACAGAAGAAACAGAGTATTAAGTTGCCTTCTAGATACTTATCCTTATACCTATAGGCAAGTGCAAGCCTCGGCCCTCATCAGGGAAGCCTCTTTATGCAGTTATAAAGGATGTCAGTTAATTCAAACTCACGACTGGTCCGAGTACAGAGAATAGATGACTTTGACATTGGGATGCTGGATACAGTCAATGGTGCATCTGTATTTCACTGTCTCCCCTCTAGGCTCAGGAAACACGTGGAAGATGAGACAGAAGGATTATAAGAGCCAGAGATGTATCTATTGAAATATGGCATCATTTTGAGATAAAAATGGTGAGGTGAGGGCCAGTGATGGAGCTCTATAGGCCAAGCCTTGCCACCAAGCCTGATGACTTGACTTTGGTCCTTAGGACCTATGTGATGGAGGGACTGACTCCAGCCAGTTGCCTTTTGACCTTTAGAGATGTGCTGCATGACATTTGTGTGCTCATTTTTAAAAGAGATATGAGTGGCCAGTAAGCACATGAAAAGACATTGCAAATCGTTAGTCATCCGAGAAATGCAGATCAAAACTACAGTGGGCTACTTCACACCCACTGGGATGCATAATATAAAAGGCCAGGTAGTACCAAGTGTTTGTAAGGATGTGGACACAGTTCCTCAGATGGTTAGACAGAGTCACCATTCACCCAAGAGAAATGAAAATGTGTACCCATACAAAAAGTTGTGTGGGTGTTTAAGCACGGTTACAAATTCTGATTAAAAGTTAAGGAGAGCCTAAATGTCCATCTTCATGACTGTTCAGCTGTACCTGCTTAGAAAAGATTACCATAGCTGGATTTGTTGAGTGTTGACATTCCATTATAGAAGGAGGGGACAGAGAAAGTCATGGGACCCTTTTCCTCACTATCCAGCTGCCTTCCCTAACTGTTGTGTGCAGCTCTATCCTAACGGTACACAGCTTTGGGTCTCAGGAAAGGACTAAGGTATAGGCTGTGGAGGACTAGAAGGGAGCCTCCATCTGTGAAGCCATAGGAAAACCATCAATGTTGACACAGACCTTCCAGTGTGGCTGCTTTGGGTCACCCAGACTCCTGCCCATAATTTCTCTCCTGTATAAATGGGTTGGTTCCACCAGGAGGTCTTCAGTGGAATCAAACTCTGGTTTGTCATGGGGATTACAGAAGGAGAAGAAAAGAGAGGCATTACTTAGTTATTCCCTGGGCAAAACTTCTTACAACAGCAGCATATGGGCATGTGAGTATCTTCAGAAGCCAAAAGAGGTGTGTCAGATCCCGGGGAGTTAGAGTTGCGTGCAGTTTTGAGCCACCAGATGTGGGATGTGGGTGTTGGGAACTGAATTCAGGTTCTCTGCAAGGACAACAAACACTCTTACCTACTGAGGCATCACTCCAGTCCCTGTGAGGAGCTTTCCTTACACAATGTTGAAAACATTTGGCTCTGGGCATGGTTACATATGACCATGACCATATTAACAACCATTTGATGTGTGAATTATATGGAATGTGAACTGTTTCCTACTAGAAATATGTCTTAGCAGGATCTTCTAATTCTTTTAGTATGCAAGATGCTTCCTCTGGGATCCTTCTGTCCTTCTGGAAGATACTAACATTTGACCTACTTATGGGCTCTGGAGTGGGAGTGGGGTCTCTCAGTGTCCTTTTTCAAAGTGTCTGACCCACATAAGCTTATCATCGCATTAAAAAAAAAAAAAAGATTTATGTGCTGGTGGGGCTGAGTGTATGTTCGCACACTACATGTATGAAAGTACCTACAAAGGCCAGAAGAGGGCGTCAGATTCCCAGGAACTAGAGTTACAAACAGTTGTATGTTGCCTGATACATGTGCTAGGAAATGAACTTGGGTCCTCCTTCTGTAAGGGCAGCATGGACCCCTAACTGCTAAGCCATCTCTCCAGCCCTAGTTATGGCTTTTACACAAAGCAATCAATTCTCCTCAGACACAGGTGGGTGATGGAGGGACAGGAAATTAAGAGTTGGTTTTGTTCAAATCCATGCACATGTCCTCATTCCAACTTTTAGGATCCCATTCTTTATGTTTTTTCACAGGAAAATCTTGACAAGACTAAATTCAAAAGACAACGAGGGCTCAGCCACCTACACAATTAAGGGTTTGTCTCATGTTTACTGAAGTCAGCCCAGTGTATTCAAGCTTCTTTTCCTATCACAGAAGACTGTGAGTCCTCAGTCTATAACTTATGCTGAGAACTGAAGGGTGTCCATGTTTCTTTTTCTTTTGGTAATCAATCAAGCATCCTCAAAAGAGCTCACCCATCACTCAGTCTTTTGGTCATCCTTACTGTCATAAGGGTCAAGTACCATAGACAGCTGGCCTCTCAAGGTACATTCTTACCACCTAGGTGTCATGCTAGGATACCATGATTAATTGTGATGTCACTGCCTGCCATGGATTGCTAGCATGCCATTTCCCACTGGCAGGTACTCCAGCTAGTCCTTTAAGTCCAAAGGTACAACCGCGTTCTGGGATCCAGTTTCTGTGGGGTTTTCCTGATACCATTCCTGGTACAAGTTGGGACCCAGTGGGAGATGAAAACAGCGCAATTGTTTGGGCAAGGAAAGCAATATCTGAGGGAACAAGAGAATGCTGAAGGTTCTCTCCCCAGGGCCTTCTGCTGATCCTTCTGAGTACCCATCAAAAGAACACTACTATCAGCTAGACAGTGAGAGAGATCTGTGTGCTGAGGGCAGATGATGAGGAAGATAATGAGGTTACAAAAGGGCAGGGCAGGTACAACCTGTTAGCACTTGCATCTACATGCACACATTTCCATAAGCAAGAAGAGGAAATCCCCTTCTGCCTTCTACAGATTAAATTTGCCTGCCAGCAGGAAATGGCAGCTCTCAGATTCAGCCACCAGAGGACAGCAAAAGACCAGCTAGTTAGTACAAAAGGGCAAACATACACACACAAACACACACACACACACACACACACACACACACACACACACACACCCCTCAACCCCCAAAGCAAGGGAAATTCTGGGCTGGCATGTGTTTGGTCAGAAAGCAAGGAACACAGTTTGAAGTCTCTATGACATGCTGGGCAAGGATTCTTTGCTAAAAACCCAACAGGGAAACAGGCAGAGAATGGAATTAACAGGGTGTGTGCCTGACAAAGGGAGAAAACAGCCTGTGGGCCAAGGAAAGCCGACAGGTCCAAGGTTCATTCTTCCCTGAGCAAGGCAGGAAGATGGCCTGCCAGTGGACAAGGCAAGTGAAGGATCATGGGGTCAGAATAGGGTGCAGGGGGTCTGGGAAAGGCCAATTGAATTCAGGGCTGCCTGGGAAGAAGACCCGGGCTCTGGTTTCCTGGAACAACTCTGGGGTATTGTAGAAAGGGGCTTTTCAAGTCCCTTGACCTCTTTGAACCTTAGCTTCCTCTAGGTTACTACTTACTCTTACCCCTCCCCCCACCAAGTTACTTCAAGAACCAAAAGAGATGGTGTGTATAAATTGGATAATTGCCTGATATCCAGCATACCCACTACCTGTCCCTCTGCCACCTTGGACCCATTTGACTTGGCTTGCCTTGGAGTTCACCTCTGACCCAGGAATGGGAACAGAGGTGGAGAGGACAGCACAACAACCTGTTATCAGACTGGCTCAGAGTCACTGCCGTCTGTTTACCAGTCTCTCTTCAGAGCTTCTACCCCCTAAGACCAAAGCCAGAAGTTATCTCATTTGGGCCAGGACACTCCAGTATCCAGTAGATGTGACCCCAATGACATCACAGCAAACAGGATTCCTTAACTGTGGAGGAGACTTCTGGCTGTTCTGGGCTCAGGGCCTGGACCTGGCTCTTGTCCCTATCTCAGATCTCCCACTGCTGATGAGGGACTTAAGGTCTGTGGGTCCACAGGAAGTTCATTTCCCTTATGCTCTGAAGCTTCCTCACTCCTGTGAGAAAGCATTGGTTAGGAGAGAAAGGGTAAAGCTTTCCTGGGCATCCTGGGGGTTACTGCCCATTCTCAGTGGAGCCCTGCCACTGAGAAAGCACACCATTCCAACCCTCAACCTCCCAAGGGCTCCCTGACTGCTGCAGGCAGTTAGCTGGTCTGCTGTGTGAGTTTTTGTGTGCTTGTGCATACAAGTGGGGGAGGGGTGGGAGCGAGGGCAGGATGGAGGAGGAATGGGGGGCAGGGGAGGGGGGAGCCAAGACCTCTAACACCTCCCCTGGGATTCCAGCATCAGGATAGATGAGGGAGGAAGTGTTAAGGGGCTCTGAGCCCAGGACAGGCTGTTCCTAGCTGTGGCCAGAACTGTGAGGGAACAGCCAGCAGGCCTAACTCCCTGAGAGGCAAGCCCACCCTCAGCCATCACCCTTCTCCGCTTCAGCTTCTCCTCTACCTGCCAGGGCATAGGCTCAGTCACCCTGGCTAGCCTGTAGCTCGATGCCCACCTTGGTACTGTCAGGCCATAGAGAATGGGAGTCAGGACACCTGGACACCAGTGGGGCCTGGCTGCTCATCTTACAGTGGATCTAACTCAATCCCAGGGTGCCAAGCCTGGCCCCAAAGAAGCTGATAATAATTTGAGACCCCGCCACAGCTGTAGGCATCAGGACCCTCCAGCCTCAGTTTCTCTGCCTGCTACACTGGCATAGTTCTCTCTGCTTCAGCTCCCCCCAGGACTGTCAAAAGGCCTTGGGAGACTAGAAAGCCCAGAGAGCTGCTGGAGTCTGGGAGGGAGGGGACAACCTGAGGATCAAATCCTGCTTCTGCCACAAGCCCAGTTGGTGACATCAGGAAAGACTGTCCTTTCTGGGCACCCTAGCTTGTTCCTAGAGCCGGGCTGGCTTCTCATATCCCTCCAAAAGCCCTTCTTTAGTGGCTGCTGCTCTCTCTTAGGCCCCTTAGTGACTACTGCCTCTCGACATGACCATTAAGTCCAAACGGAAATCCTTCCTGTCCAGGGAAATTATTGGTTTCCACTGATTCGGGAAGTGTCGAAATGAAGCCTGTGTTTGCTTTGAGTTTGTTTTCTTTTCATGGGTCACAAAGCATCAAAGTGCACGCACTTGGATATATACACATACACACACACTCATACATGCACACACATGCACACACACACACACACACACACACACACACACACACACACACACAAACGCTTTATGGGGACACGTAGGGGAGGAGGCTGAGCCAGACAACTGAGAGCCAACCTGGAAGCTTCAGGCTGAGCTCCTAGAAAGCAGCAGATGGCACAGGGGTCCGGGTTCAAGGCTCACTCCTCTTCCCTCTCCCTCATATAGCCTTGAGCTAAGTGTTGCTGGCTAAGCTGCAGACAGAGGGACCAAGAGATCATCTCCCCTGGGCCTGCCTTACTGCCAAGCAGCTGCTGGGACTCATGTTCACTGGTCTCCTTTATCTGACTAGTACGCTGAGGGAGTGGCACCTCAGAGAGATGGCTGATGGGGGGAGACAGCACTGACCTAAAAGGCAGCCCTGCAGAGGACAGGGTGCTCTCAGGCAGGCATTATGTATCCTGCTTGGTATCCCGGCAGCTATTAGTTGAGGTCCCAGCAGTTGGCAGGTGACCAGCTGTGGAGCTGCACACACAAGTCATTCTGTCCTTTGCTCACTCTGCTCTGTGGGGTCCCCTCCATTCACCTGCCTGGCTCAACCGACATTGACTGTATCCAAGCAGACCCCAGCCTGCTTGATATTTACACACCCAATGATAAGTGGGAATTCTCTTTATGTTACTCTGAAGAAGAGGGCTTGGTGGCTTCTAGGGTTCACCCTACAACTCAAATCAGATAAGGGCCTTGCTTCTGGAGTTAGTTGTCTCTGTTCTTGCTGGTCTTGTCCCCTTGTTCCCTCTGGTTTTCTCAGGCCCATCTGGAGGCCACCATTTGGAGGCAGAAGCTTGCCTATACGCATGCACTTTTGACCTGTTTAAATTTAGCAATCTGGATATTAAAACTCAGAGCTGGGATTTCCCGTTTCCTCCCCATCCCCTGCCCAGCAGGCAGCAGTAGTCTTACATGGTGGGTTGGCTCCAGCCAGGGACTGGATGCCCTTGTAGTACAGCTAGAGGCCCCTCCTCACTAGCCTCTCACTGACAGTACCAACAGAAGGTCTGTCAACAGCCCCCTACCCTGCCACCAGGGCCATAAGGGGACTCCTCAAACCAAGTGATACACAGGGTGCACAGTGCACCCAGGGGCTCTTTAAGAACGCAAGGACACATTCACACCAATGTATTAGCATTGCTGCCTCTGGAGGCGACTGGTGAGCAGCAAGACTGAGGGGAGTACTGGTCCTTGGCCAAGAGGCTTCACAAACAAGTTGACTCTCATGGTGTTCCTTTACCCCTACAGATGCCAACCGGTGGCAGCCCTATCCAGGCCTTCCTTTGCTCAGAAGAACTCCCTATTCCCTCTCCTCTGGAGCCTTCCGTTTGTTTGCACATGAAAGCCAGGGTCTCGGACCCTAATCCTGGCTCATATTCAAGCATGTGCAGCCACACCGGAGCCCAGAGCTGCAGTCTGTGGCTGAGTTACTCCTATATATGGTTACCCAGGAGTGAGTCCCATCTGAGCTAACGTGTGACTTAATCTGCTGACAATCTCACCCAGTTGGGGCCCCACTTGGCGAGAACCCTCACTCTGGAAGGAGAGTCCACATGGTGAGGGCAAAGGGAAAGGAGGCAGGTCATTGGTGGAAACAGGACAGAGACAATATGTCCAGCTTTGGAACTAAATGCCACCCAAGTTCTTACCACCCCTGCTTTGTCCCACATCTGTGAAAAGGTCTAGCTTCCCCCATGTTCCTTGTAAACAAACTCACGAGCCTCCATCTTTCCAAAGTCCTTTTAATACAGCACTGAAAGGCTATATTCTCATAGGCAAGCTTTATATAGAGTCTCCAGGAATAAGGCACACAACGGAATGCCACCCCGAGGCCGGCCTTTTCAAAGTGAGGAACCTTCTCCATGCACCCTCCAGGCGTGGCTCACGGGTTCTGTTTGTCTTTTTAGCTGAGTGCACACACATGAACAGATACAGACACGGACAGGGTCACCACACAGGGGTGCAGGGATTGATACAGGGAAGTTGGCCATAAGAGCAAAGGATGAACCTCATTGCCACTTCCCAGAAGGCTGCAAACACCCCTTACTCAGTATTAGTTGTTGCACTGGCTACATTGTAGTGAGGTTGGATTAGACTTTAAAGTAAATTCAAGTCCATTAGAGCTAGAGGGCAGGTGTGAGGGCTTAGTGGACAGATCCAAGATCAAAGAGCGAGGGCTTCCAGGCAGGCGTGGGACAAGAGGAAGCCTGCCTCGGGTGTTCGTGTAGCTCCTTGGGTCTTGCTGACAGGGCCACTGATCTCACAGACCAAAGAGTCTATTCAACCGATGAGTCCTCTTCCCTTGTCCATTCCCTGCCCTTCCCATAAAAGTTAATAAAACGGTAATAACAAGATAATACAAAGATGCAGGGGAAAAGATTCAATGCCACCTGTCATCTTCAGCGGAAGAGGCACAAAGGATCACTGTTCCCTTTTGACCGTGCTGCTCATTGATAACTTCCCTTAAAAAGGCAATACTTCCAAAAATACACAAATGTATAAATATAGGACCAGAGCATATTAATAAGTCTAAACACTTGAATAATATACTGGCTGCTTAATACTGATATTTTTATCCAAGGAAAATGAAATTAAAAAAAAAAAACATAGCTTAAAAGATTGCAAAGATTTTTTTTCCTCGTTAGAATTATGTACCAGCTTCATATAATAATTCTATGTAGATAATATTTCCTTCTTAACGTAGTTCAGTTGCATACTTTTTACAGACCAAAGCATAGAAAAAAATAACAAGAAAAAAGGAAAAGTTCTCACCATAAATATCTACTTATAGCTCAACCAGATTTGCAAAATACACCTAAAAACCAGTTTGCTATGGATTGCGCTTTCAAAAGCACTGACATTTAAAAACATGCCTTTTTGTTGTTTTCGATTTCAATAGTATCAAGCCATAATATTTTTCTTTTCTTTTTTTAAAAAAGACCCTCAAATATATACAAACAAAATCACTATGAAGAATTTAGGGGCTGGGGGTGGGGGGAGGCTACCAAGTTCCATGTCCAAAGAAAAACTGGTAACCATGCAGAAATTTTAACATCTATGAATTTTTTTCCCAAAATACACACATAGCTTTTTTTTTTTTTTTAAAAAAAAAATCTGTGTCAAGTATAACTCAAAATAAATACAAATTCACAAGTAGAGCTATTGAATACTTCGTATGGGGTAAACACCATTCTCTCTCAACTAGATCGCTAGATCTACTGACTGCAAGCGATTGTCCCTTTTGAATGTACTACAACCACACACTTTCCTGTCCCCTGGGCTCCTAGGCCCTCTGAGCAGTAACTCTCCCAGCACCCAGCCTTGATAGTGGTATCTTTTGCTAGCCTCAGGAAGATCACAAGTTCAGCCAAAGCATTGCAAGGCAGTGCCAGGGAAGGGCTGTCTGGGGTGAGCTGGACCTGGCTGTACACAGACATCAGTCTAGTCCCTTTAGGCTAATAGCTCACCTTCTACTGGTCCTGGCTTTCTGAAGACTGTCACTAGCTCTTTGCATCTTTGACTCGGTTACCTATTCCCAACTTGTTCTCATTTGGGACACAGGTACACTGTCCATTGCTGTGAACATTCTCTTTAGAGTCCTGGTGGGATGCCTGACAGAAAAAGCCCTTTCCTAGCGACAGGAAGCTTGGTATCCGGCAGCCCTAGTGCAGCAGCAAGACTGGAGAATCCTTGGTGCTGGGTGCTCACTGTAGCCCAGCATGCCACCATTCAACGGCAACTAGTAGTCTGGGCCGCCACAGGTAATACCTTTGTTAAGTGCTCAGAGGGTATGTTCTCCCAAAATCTACCCTGCAGCTAGCTGCTGCAGACACACAACCATCTCCTCCACTTACTCCCTGGACCCTTGCTTAACACTTCACATGACTCCTCAGTCGTACAACACATTTTCATTTGAAAACAAAGGGCAACTGGGCACCATATGTAAACATGAATTTCAGGCCTATTTCATGGTCTGATTTTTTTTTCTCTCTCTCTCTCTCTATAGAAGCATAGTATGGGGCAAAGTCAAGCAACTCAGTCCTGGCAGCTGGTGAAGAGGAGAAAGACAAGAGAGGTGTGGCTTGTCACAGGGTAGAGGGCACACTGCTGACCCTGGCCAGGACAACAGCCACCCTGGGACCATATGACATGATAGGAAATCTCTCTGCCCCTTAGGAAGTGGGAGAAATCTATCCCCAGTTTCCAAAGGAGAGGTTCTGTGGCTCATTTTAGGCTTGCCCAGTGTGAGGGGCTGAGGAGAAAGAGGAGGAAGAGGGGGAAGGATCATCTTTCATCTTCTCAGGGGATGAGAACCTCAGGCAAGGTTATAGAAGAGGTCCTTATAGAAGAGGTCCTGGCATCCGTCAGCCTGACATCCTAAATGGCTATCAGGACAGTGCACCTGGAGGTCTAGAGACAAATCTCTCCCCTACCCCCTACCCCCACCCCCAGTGACACTCTGTGTTCTAGAGGCAGCCTGTTCTCTTCTAGAACGTCAGAGATCACTGGGACCTCTTGCTTTCTGGTGGTACTTTGTCACTTAACTAATGGGAAAACTAAGGCTGGCAGAAGATGTCCTTGCACCGAGTGGCAGAAAGCAGCTCCAGAATGCCAAGGCCTGCGTCCTTCATAACAGAACAGCCTTACGGCTTTTGTGGGGTGGCATCCCTGACATGGGAGGGAAGCTAAGGTAAAGAGAGAGAGCAGCTGACAGAACCCAGGCCTACAGGACACTCGGGGGGCGGGGGTCATGGGAAGTGGTGATGCCTGATGTCCCCAGGATGTCTTGGCATGCTGGTTACTGTTCAATGTCCCCCTTGCCTCACCCTCTGCCTACCTGTCTCATCGACAGAGAGAGGCTGGCTTTAACTACCAGGTGCAATGCAGTGATGTCAGATTAGGGACTCAGTGTGGGCAGGAACAGAGGGCTACTCCTCGGTAGCTGCTAGAACTAGTGACTGCCCACTGTGGCTACGTATCAGGAATGACATGGGACTTCCTAGAGTGGTTTTTCATATGAGGCAAGCTGCAAGGTGCTGGTGGGATAGAGCCTGGCTGCTCTTGGAGAACTTTCCACAGGCCACAGGATCTTAGTGTACTTGTGGCGGATGCAAGGTCGCTCAGCCCCCAAAGACACTCAGGAGGAGAGCTTGCAGGAACATCAAGACCCCACTGGCCTCTGTCCTTCTGCAGAGCCCAGGCCTAAGATGAAGAGTCCCTGAGACTCCTGTGTCTGCACTTTGTTGGGAGCATGTCAGCTACTCTGTCAGCGTGTGAGAAAAGGACACAAGCCTCCTCTGCTTAAGCCCATAGGCCTATGATATCTCAAGTATGGGGACATTCAGCCCTTTGGGCAGCACAGGGAGGTGGCAGCTGAGAGGTGCTACAGTGGTGGCCAAGGTCACTGCACACGACGACAGTAGTAGCCTAGGACCTTGCATTTTTCGCAGAGGTGCTGGGGGTGCTCCTTGCTCTGGTCAGACACGTCCAGGCCGTCAGGCTTCTCCAGGGGTCTCTGCAGAGAAGGGGAGGGAAGGGGCGAGGGGAGGGGGAGACAATCTGCAGTTACAGATAGTTCAGCCAATGTTTTGGCATCCCACCTTTTGCCTGTTTGCAGACATTTGTGTCCTGGAGGCTCAAGTGAAATTCCTGGGCTGGCTAGAGCCAAGGCAGGGGTCTTTGACCCAGAACCAATGACAGTTATGTTGCTTGATCCACAGAGAAGTCTGGGAAACTGACCCTCTGAATGAATGTCAGAGATCTCCAAATACTGCCCAGAATAAATTCAGGACAGGGGTGCAAAGACATCTGCCAAATGAAGAAACTGAGTCACAGTCAAGGGAAACCTCAACTCACATCTGTTTCCTTCAATCCAGTGGCCTTGGGAGTCACTTATCCTGGACATAGCTACATTTCAGCCCAAGGGATAAAAGGACTCTTAGTTTCATAAAGCCAATCTGGAGTCTGGGGTTAACCCTAGCCAACTCTTGGCCTAGTCACTACCTGCCCATTTATTGAGTGACTACATAAACTTGTTTTTTAAAGAGAAACAGAGGCCCAGGGAAAGGAGATGACTCACTAGGCCTACACTTAAGCTTGATTCTCATCTGTAAAGCATGTTGTCACGCTGCTCATTTGCAAAGTTTGGAGAAATCCCAAGGGATGCTGGCTATTGGTAACCTGGGCAGCATTAGACACACATAAGTACCCCTCTAAAAAATTACATGTGTTAAGTGTGTGTTCACGTGTGTGCATGTGTTGCCTCAGCATGAGTGTGGAGGTCAGAGGACAACTTGGAGGAGTCAGTTCTCTTCTGCCATGTGGGTCCTCGGGATTGAACTCAGGTCATCAAGGTTGGTGGCGAGGCTCTTCCCCTTGAGACACCTCACTGGCCCTCAATCTTTTTTGTACTTTGGATGGCTTGGGGCTCTTGGCTTCATCTCCCTCCATGACCTACCCATAAGAGCCAGCCAAAAACCTGTAAACATTGCAAAGATCATGAGGAGTGGCTCTGTAGTGGATACTATTTCAGTCGACCACAAAGATTCTATCCTCCCTCCAAGCTCAGAATGACACCATGGCAGCAGAAGGGTCCTCTAACCAGACTTGGAGGCTCAGAGGAAGCTGGTCAGGCAGCTGGGAGCCATCTGCCAAGAAAGTGGAGCAGAAACTATAGGCTGACATGGGGTTTGGGGCAAAGACCCTTGGCTTGGATACCAGTGACATGCCCAGGATGGTCAGGGAAGGGCAGCTGAGACAAACATAGCCCACTGCGTAGACTGTTAATTACTCGAGTAGCAGGCTGCTTCTCTGCCTGGACCAGGCCTTGACCCAAGCTGACATTCAAAGCAGTTACGCAGTTGGATGGAGGGTTCTAAAAGGTGAAGGTAACAAGCAGCCAGAGTTCTACCTCTTAACTGCCCTAGAAGGGGGTATCATATAACTCAGCTCTTTGAAGCTTTAGCTACAGAGGAAAGGTCTGGAAGGAGAGAATGGGCTTGGAACTGGGGACCTTCCAGAGGACTGGCCTTATCCCTCCTATTCTGTCCCAGCAGGAGAGAGGAGAAAGAACTTGACTTCCTGGCAGATGAGGTCCCAGAGGGCAGCTTAGCCTCCATACACTGGCTGTGTGGCCTTGGCTTGGCCATTTGACCTCTATGAGACACCATCTCATTCCCTGCTGTAAAGTGGGTACCTAGCCCTTTTTCAGGGATTCCTTCTCAGCAAACCTAGTAAAGACAAAGACTAGATGGAAGGATGCTCCTTCTAGGCACTGGTGTTGTTTAGTCTTAATATTAATGGGAAGGGGACAGTGATACAGGGTCACTCAACATATGAGGTGGCCAACCCACCCTCTGGTGTCCCAGAAACTGAGAGTAGCTCTAATGTCCTCTCTGTATGGGCTTGCACGTCCCCAGGGTTGGGTCATTGTATGTTCTGTATGAAGAACTCCATCTTGAGCTGAAATCTGGGTCCCTGTGCCTTCATCTTGGATGTTCCTGGCACCCAGGACCTCCTGTGCTCTCTGCTCAGATTTCAAAGGATGGCAACTAGTGAAGCCCTGACATGCTACCTACCCCAAGCCAAATCCAAGCTGTCTAGTCAATTTCCACTGCTCCTCTCAGCTCTTCCCAGGCCCCTCCATGAACCAGCTTTCTAGTAGGGGATAGAGGGACAGGAGTGGGCTAGCCTATACTGTCTTAGCTCCTTTTTTGTGTGGCCAGGCACTGCCATGGAACTCAAGGGGACAGCTTTCATGGGAGTGGTGTTTATCACAGATGAGGAAACCATAAGCCATTTAAAAATCTTTCCCAGAAGCCTCCAGAGAGGGAATGGTGAACCTCAAGCCCCACACTCTCAGAGATGTGCCTGACCTTGTCCTGTGGCTTAGGGCTAGCTAAGATCTCATGTACTCTCCTAGCCTGTTCCAGGTCCCTGGCTTTCTGTTCCTGAGGTAGCATCCTCCTCTGAGGCTGCTCCCACCCTTGTGGTCCTGAGAACCCACTCACACTGCTCTGCCTACCCTGTCAGGCACTGCTGTCCTGGTTTTCACCCCAGGGGCTGACGGAGATCCAGAGCTCCCATAAGTAAGGGCAGAGCCAATGAGGAGAGCTGAGAAGCTTGTAGAGTATTCTGGAAAACTGCTCTCCCCTCGTCTCTGCAGTGTGTCCACAGCTCATAGTATCACATGTCAGACAGTTTTGAACACTACCTCTGTTATCCATTGGCTGATGGCTGCTACCCCAGCTTGCCTTTCTGCAGCCTGAGCTAGCTAGTGACAGGTGTCGTCTAGGCTTAGCTCTGTGTGTACACGCGCGCGCGTGTGTGTGTGTGTGTGTGTGTGAGTGTGTTTGTGTCCACTGTACGCAGTGTAAATGTGCATTTGTGTATGTGTGTATACAAACGTGTGCCTGTGTGTTCTCTGTGCATGTGTGTACAACATATGTTGTGCATGCATACACGTGTGCATGTGTGCATGCATATTGTGTGTGCATGTGTCTGGTTTGTGTATATGTTGTATGTGTGCATGCATGTGTGTATGGTGTGTGTGTGTGTGTGTGTGTGTGTGTGTGTGTGTGTTAGAGAGCAAATGACTGTCTTAAAGGATTCTATAACCACAGAGCTCCACAAAGACTTCATAATGTCTGTGGACAGTCAGCAAGTCATTTAGCATCTCTGCACTATTTTCTCCTCCATAAAAGTTACCTAATAGGCCAGGCAGTGGTGGTGCACGCCTTTAGTCCCAGTACTTGGGAGGCAGAGGCAGGTGGACTTCTGAGTTCGAGGCCAGCCTGGTCTACAGAGTGAGTTCCAGGACAGCCAGGACTACACAGAGAAACCCTGTCTCGAAAAAAACCAAAAAAAAAAAAAAAAAAAAAAGTTACCTAATGGAAATCCTGTTTCATGGGGTTGTTGTGCAGAGTGGGTAGAAGGGCACCTAGCTCATGGGGAGCTGCCCATGCATTGGCTAGTATTAATATTGAATATCACCAGTGATGTTTTGAAAGGGTAAAACCAGCAGATGAATCCTTGGGAAATACTCTTGGCCTTCACTCGCCAGCCCTAACCTGAGGTTCCTTTAAACTGCCTTTCTCCTTGGCCTTGGTCAGTATGAACTCTGGCCAGCTGCTAAGACTTGCTCAGCCTGCAGCCTCAAGTTGCCAGTGGGGAGCTAGGGGGAGCTGTCAGGATGACTCCCCTCTGTGGAAGGAAACACTCAGCAGCTGGGACTGATCTATGATCTGTTCCTCCCAGCCCTCAGCAGGGAGGCAAAGCCCATTAGTGTTTTCTTCTCTTCTGGGGTGGGGGGATGTGGGGCCTGGGTTGTCTAGGGGAGCAGCAGTTGGAGCCTGACAGGAAACAGATGTAGTGGGGGCAGGGCTTCTCAGAGGGGTGAGGTGACCCAGGTCAGCCCTGTGGGAGGGGCAAGAGCCTTTCTGAGGTGGGGGGGTGGCAAAACAGGCTCCATTGCCTCACAAGGAGAGCAAGGGGGAGGTATTCCCAAATCTCAAGCCAAAGAGAGGCGCACAAAGGCCCAAGAACCCTGAACTTGGCTGGCGTGTGCGTGGCGGGGTGGGATTGTTCAAATCATATTCCATTTGTGAACCTCAATCTCCCCAAAGCACACAGTAGGTGCTCAATAAATACTGGCTGGATGATGGTGAGTGGGAAGCATGGAGCCTCACTCGAGCTCTTGAAAGATTCTTCTAGATTGGGCTCCTCTGTGTAGAACCAGGCTGGCAGATCAGCAGGCTACACTTAGGCTATGCTGATAGGGTGTGGGAAGGAGAAGGCAGGGAAAGCCATCAAGGACCGAGGGATATCTTGGCAAGATGGAAGGGACCCCGTAAGTAGCCTGTCTTGCCAGACACTGGCCCACACAGGAAAACTGCCTAGTGTCCAGTTCCTCTGGCTCGGAGTGTATGAACTAGTTCTGCCTTTCTGTTTAGGTCATAAGACAGTCTGTGAGTCCCCCAGACCTGCAGCCCAGATCCCCGGAACCCAGACACTGGAGGACTTGTAGAAACTGGGCTGTCCTAATTCCTTGTCCAAGTCATCCACCGTGGCCTACACTTTCTGCCTACTCTGCCCACACATCTGAGCTTCAGTTAAGCCTCAGTAGGGGGAAAGAATCAACTTCCAGGGGGCCTGAAAGAATGCCCTGTGACTCCCCCACCCCACCCACTGCAGGCTGCTCAGTCCCACATCTAGCTCCACCCCCACCCCAGACCCCGCCTACCCACCTGCTTGTGCGGGTACACGTTGATGTGGCATTTGATGCACTCTTGCCCCATGTTGGCCCAGGAGTTCCCGCTCATCCATTTTCTCTTGCATTTGGGGCACTTGTACTCGCCAAAGCAGCGCTTCTTGCCTTGGTACGGTGTCAGACCCTCACCTTTGGGGCGTGCCTGGAGAGATAGGAAGTAGATATGGGAAAATAAGGGCTCAGTCTTCCGGCTCTCCCGGCCTGCATCTCGTCCCCATACTTGCTTTATGGTGTGCTGGGAATCAAACCCAGGACCCCATGCATGCTGGACAAGTCCTCTACCAACTAAGTTACGTACCCAACCAAATTAAGCGTGGTGTTTCTCTCATGCCATCACTAGTAGCTACCATATTCTTCTTCACAGCTGCACGGTGGCAGAATTCATGAAAGCTCACTGTGTGCTACTATAAGTGCTTGGTACACGTGTCAGCATACATGCCCATGAGTGGATTTGCAGAGTAAATTTCCAGAAGTGAAACTCCTGAGACAAAGGTTACAGGCGCCATTTTTTAGTGATAAGACCTATTGCCGCTGCCTTTGCTCCCACAATGCTTCACCAGCTTCGTGTTCCAGATCCTCAGGAGCAGAGTTTTAGCTGATGCTCCCGTTTGCTCGCAGCTGCAACAAACTTGCTTTCCTCAGTCGTGTTTAGCTGATCAGAGAGTCCCAGAAATAAATAACTCATAAGCTTTAAACCATGCACAGCTCTGAGGGAAAAGATGAGAGCTCTCTCCACATGGCTGGGGCATCACTGGTTTCACTGCCCCGTGTGTCCACGGTATGTATATATGCTACCCGCCTGATACCGATGAACAATAGCATCTACGTAGGGTGCTTATGTTCAAGTGGCTCTCGTTTTATGTAGGGATTGACCTGGAGCACAGGAGTAGGGTAGCAGACCACGCATGTGCTAACGAGACATAAAGGGCTTCCGTTACCTGGAAAGGGGAAATCTGCCAATATCATAAAGAAAGGGGGGGGGGGGGAAGCTGCGGTCTCTAAAGAACAAAGTCTCTGCTGGGAAATCAAAGAAAGAGAGATCCACGCTAGTTTTGATCTTGCCATTGCATCCATCCCCTAGTTCCAGCCCTGGAGCAGGCGTCTTGAGATGCATCTTTCTCCATGAGGGGAGACCATAGTATCGCTAATCTAAAAGGTATGAGATCTTCTCAGAGGAGGTTGGACAGACATCTTTCATAATGAGCAAGAGGCATCTTTGCATGTATTTAAGAATGGTTTGCTAGCGTACTCACATGCATAAAATAAATAAAGAAGTATTTAAAGAAAAAAAAAAAAAGAATGGTTTAATCACATTCCTTAGAATATTTTCTGTGCACATGTCTGTGCCTGTGCGTGGAGGTGCCTGCCACAGTCAGAAGAGGGTGTCAGGTCCCCCGGAGCTGGAGTTACAGGTAGCTGAGAGCCAATCAATGTGGGGACTGGGAACTATCCTCTGATCCTCTGAAACAGCTGCAGAAGCGCTTATCACTGCGCCATCTTTTCCACCCTAGCCTTTTTCTTGTTGACTTGCAACTGCATTTTACATATGAAAGGAACTAGTGCTCTCCTGCACAACTTGATGCCTGTATTGAAACATGATCCAAATAACGCATACCTCACTCATTGAAAATGGTCACTTCAACGGTTTTTAGTATATTCAAGGTTGTTCACGGTCTGATTTTTGGATACATTTGTCACTCTCTAAAAGTCACTCTGTCTTTCATACCTACCTTCTGTTCTACTTACATTCTACATATGTTCTGCGCATACAATCTACTTCCTGTCTCTGAAGATCTCCCTAGCTTACACTCATCCTTTTGTCTGGCTCTGCCACTCTGTGTAATGCTGTTGAGGCTCGACCATGCTGAAGCATGTGTCCACACTTCACCCTCTCTTGCTGCCAAGGAATACCCACTGTATGCCAATGACATGACACAGGAGACTCTGGGCTGCTTCTCAGTCAGGGCTGTCATAAATAAAGCACTGTGAGCCTGCACATGCACGGAGAGGATGGTTTTAAAAGCTGGATTTCTTATCACAGGATTTAAAACTGGGAGACAGCCCATAGCTGTGGGCCATCACCAGCCATGGATTTCCACTAGCTGAGGCTGAGGAATGGCTCACCATTAGAGGCAGTGTTCACTCTCTCCAGTCACATTCAGTTCAGTGAATCAGAACCTCTGTGTGTGTGTGTGTGTGTGTGTGTGTGTGTGTGTGTGTGTGTGTGT
>JANHMN010000001.1:185015150-185051439 GCA_030674055.1 Rhabdomys pumilio | reverse complement strand
TGTGTGTGTGTGTGTGTGTGTGTGTGTGTGTGTGTGTGTGTGTGTGTATGTGGTATATGAGTAGCTGTACCCGAGAATGTACAGGCTAGTGGTCAAACACAAGTGCTTTCTCAACCGCTCTCCATTTTTTTCTTAAAGACAGTTTTCCACTGAACCTGGAGCTTACCAATTGAGCTTGGTTGGCCATCGAGCAAGCTCCAAGAGTCCTCCTGTCTTATCTTCCCTATGCTGGGATTGTAGCAGGTGCCACCCCAGCCAGCTCTTTCTGTGGGTGCCAGAGATTACACTCAGGTCCACGTGCTGTGCAGCAAGCGCTTCACCCATCGAGCCATCCCCCCACCGCCCAGAACCTGCATTTTGACATCCTCTACCAGGTTCAGGAAGCTTGGGCTGTGGGATGATCGTTGCCATGGTAACTCCCTGAGTGACTGTTCACTTAGGAAACAGGGTATAGAGGTCAAAAGCAGACTCTGAGCTGGGAGGTGGTGGCACACACCTTTAATTCTAGCACTCTGGATGGAGGCAGAGACAGCCAGATGAGTCTGAGGCCAGCCTAATCTATAGAGCAAGTTCCAGGACAGCCAGGGCCACACAGAGAAGCTCTGTCAAAAAAAAAAAAAAAAAAAAAATGCAGAGTCTGATCCAAATCCTAGTTCTGTGACCTTGGACAAGGTGAGAGGAAGTGACTCCATCTAAGAGTGTTTGGAGCCAGTGAGAGGGCTCAGTGGGTAAAGGCCTTTGCTGCAAGCTCTGATGATCTGAGTTCAATCTTCGGGACCCACATGGTGGAGAAAACCAACTTCCACAAGTTGTCTTTTGACCCTCATATGCATGCTGCGGCATGCATGTATGCACACACACACACACACACACACACACACACACACACACACACACAAATAATATCTGCAATAAAACCTTTTAAAGAAGTATTAAAGGAGATGATACAGGTAACCCCCGAGAACAGCGAGTGGCACACAAGGTAAAGCAGGGTTACTGGCACTACTGCTCACTAACCTGAAGGAGCATCAGAATGTTAGATAATCATTTCTATCGCTTACCAGTGGTTTATCGCTCACACCACTAGGTGATATCTGTCTAGAGCTCAGGCAAAATAATAAAAGGGAGATCGGTGTGAAAATCGAAACTTGGAAAGCAAGCACAACACAGTGCTGGTTTTTAGGTCACCTGCTTGATGTCACTGGGACTTCTGGTTCACTGTGCACCCTGAGAAGGCCCGAGAGACAGCCATGTTGTGAGAGACATACCTGACAGAGTTATGAGGTGGTCTATTCACTTTGGACAGGAGGATGCCTCAGCTCTTTAGCTATCGGCTTCACAGGTTTTCTGATGCCAGTTTCTCCACTGCCACCCAGCAGTGCCCTGGCTCTGAACTGATGTCAGTTTCTCCACTGCCACCCAGCAGTGCCCTGGCTCTGAGCTGCCTGTGCCCAAAGCCCACCTGCTTCTTTCATCCCAAAATAAGGCACCGAACGCATGTGCTCTCCTGCGTCCATTTCCACAGCTATCTGCTGTTGAGGGGTTGAAGGGGCTGGGGAAGTGGCTTCATTGATAAAATGTTTGCCCTGTAAGCGTGCAGACCTGAGTCTAACCAGGAACTCACGTATGTTAGTCTGGTGTGGAAGTACATGCTTACAATTCCAGGGATGGTAAAATGACAGGTGGAGTCAGACAGAGTCCTGGAAGCTCTTCTACTCTGGTGTATTTGGTGAAGTTCCAATCGAATTAAAACCCTGTCTCAAAGGAAAGATGGATACCACTTGGGTTGTCCTCTGACTTCCATATGCATATGCACACCACACATGCATGTATGCAATTATACATACATGGGTACAAGCACATACACACACACACACACACACACACACACACACACACACCTACAAATAGTAGGTATCTTGCCACAGGTGGCTCTGAGATTTTCCTTAAACTGATGAAGGGATAGGGCTTGTCCCCTCCAGGATGGCTCTGGAATCTGGTTCTGCAGATCTATTCTTGCTCAGAGAATCCTCAAGACCTGGGGCTTGACTACCATATCTAGGCCAAAGGACAGCAGTGGTTATCAATTTATCCTAGCACATCTGAGTAAAACATTGTGTCCTAGTCAGGATTTGAAATAAACTAAAATCCAGTCCTAGGGTATCTAATTTAGAATTAAAGGCCACAAGAGCCCACAGAAGTAATGAGGTGTGGACTGTAACCAAAGGGAGAAGCACGCAGTGGGACAAGAAATGAATGGGGAGCAGAGCCAAAGCTCAAAGGATTGGGATGCCTTTCCTTTGAGGTCCAGATGTCCCATCATGCCAATGTCACACTGAAAGGCCAGATGCTGGCAGCTCCCTGATGCCTCTGGCCCATAGGACAAGCTCAGATCCTGGATTCTCAGATTCCTAAATCACAAGACAGCTCAACTTGTTACTACCCGTCGACCCACAACAAGTCCCCTGGTGTCTCTGCCTGTTTCCACATCTGGACACCAGATGCTGATCAAGGGCCTGAGCTGTAGACCTGATACCCTTGCAGGTGCTTAGCTCAGTCCGGGCACATTGGCACATTCTCGCTCAGTGACTACTAGTGTTTGGAGCATGCAGAGGGAGGGGTTGAGGCCTAGGCAAAATCCAAAGGATATTTTAGAAATGAGATGAGGTGTGAGCATAGGGAGACTAGCAAGGCATCAAAGAAAGGGGAGTGAGATGTCTTCATCTTCTGGAATACTCTACCAGAAGGACCCTCCAAAAGTAAAAAAGAAGGCTGTGGAAGCTTGGACACATGCCAGCAGAGGACAAGGTGGAGGGACAAGGCCAAGCATTTGTGGGACACTGCCTGTGTCCTGGGCTTTTTTCAGGGTTCACAGCCTGTCAGGCCTCACTACGGAAAGCTCTAGGACAGCTGGTGAAACTGAAGATTCAGGGGTAAGGGCAGGATGCCCAAGAACATCCATATACAAGAAGTTGAAATTGAGGCTCAGGGGCCTCTTCTGTTTGCCAGTACCTCAGCAGAGATATGATGAGAAAATTCCTTGGACCTCCTAGCTAGCCCAGCTGGTGGGGATCTGAGGTGGGGCAGGTATTCCTGTGCCCTCCTGCAGGGGCAGAGGTGGCTTACAGGGCAAGTTTCAGAAGCAGCGGAGAGAGGGAAACAGGCCAGCAGGCGGGCAGCTTCAAGGAGCCACTTCCTGGAAGGCTCTGTCCCGACATTGTTTATACTGACCAGTGAGAGCAGGGCCCAGAGCCCAGAGAGAAGGCAACTTGACAGACTGCCTCCCCTTGCCTCCTCCCTGCAGAGGCCGAGACTCTTCTCATAAATGTCAACAGACAGCTCTACAGGGGTTACCACTTAGCCAAGCAGGCTGCCAGGCCCCAGCAGGCTTTCCTGACCCAGGCTGCCTACCCCATTTACCCCACCCACACCAGGGAATAAGATCTGCCAAGAGCTCAGGCTGGCTCAGTGGGTCCCAGAAGCTACCCCTGGTATCACAAGCAGGTCCTAGGTACCATAAAAGCCAGGAGATTTGACAGATGGCCCATGAGGGATCCAGGACAGAGTTGGGGAAGGAAGGGCTTTCCGACCTTAAGACTGTGGTTGGAACAGTAGCAGAAAGGCAGCTGAGAGGCGGGAGGCCATACTGGTGTGGGATGGGCAGAGCCATAAAGCTAGAGGGGAAGGGGAAGAAGGGAGGGGGAAGAGAGAAGGGGAAAGAGAGGAGGGGAAAGAGAGGAGGGGAAAGAGAGGAGGGGGGAGAAAGGAAGGGGAAGAGAGGAGGGGGGAAGGAGCTGGTACCTTGGAATAATCATCCATCAGAATGAGGTTGTACTGGCCTTCTGTCAGTTCATGAGAAGGACTAGGAGGCAGTGAGCCCTTGTCCCTAAGGCAGTGTAGGCAGAGCCTGGGTAAACAACCATCAGGAAGCTTGCCAAGGGGACCTTTGCTCTGGTCAGGAAGTTGAGCCTGGTGACTCTCAGAGTACTTCCAGCTTTATCTATCCCCCTCTGGACTCTGAGGGATAGTGAAGGCCCCTGAGGCAGATATGAAGAGAAAGCCACTATCAATGCTGCCGGGAGCAGAGGCTGGACAGGTTTCTCCTGCTACATTTCTAATGGTCATCTTTAAAAATGGCCTTACAATGGCCTTAAGGAAACGATCAGAGATACAGACCCAAAGCATCTGCAATGATCTTACTGCCACATGATTTAGGGTAATGAAGACCTGGGAATGAGACAATCCCCAGCCGGTCCCAGATGTCCCCAGGGGGGGATGCATGACAGTGAGCCATTTAGATGGTTATGATGAACATCCCAGGAGATAGCTCAGTGGGTAGAGGTACTTGTCACCAAGCCTGGGGACTAGAGTTTGGTCTAAAAACCACAAGGTAGAAGGACAGAACTGACTGCAGCAAGTTGACTTCTGACCTCCATGCACATGCTATGGCACACACACGCACACATACATAAATGTAAATTTTTAAAAGTTATAGTGAGTCTTGCTAGATGTTTGGGAAAGTGCTTGAGAGAAGGGAGGATAAAAGATGGCATACTGTGAAAAGAAAAAGCACATGAGAAACAGTCTAAGGGGACAGGCTAGAAGGTTCCAGAATTTGCCTGCAGGGGATGGGTCTGTGGATGGATTCATTTCTGCTCCTGCTCTGCCCTAATGAATGCATGCTTTCCGCACTCACTGAGCAAGCCCAACTTAAGAGGAAAGCAATGGCGACTACACACCCTGCCCACCAGGGGGCGCCTGGGGCTTTCCCCAGGCAGTGGGGACCCTTTGGAATCAAAGGTGACTTCTTCCACATTAGTCCCTACTGTTATCCCTGCAGGTGTGGACAATGGAGAGGGCAATGGGCCACTCTGGCTGCTGGTTCTATTGGACAGTGATTCACAGAGCTACTTCACCCAGGCAGAAAGTCATCCTTGTCCGAGACCCCCTATCTGGAGTCACTATAGAGTGAGTCATTCTTGAGTAAGCTTGGTCCCCTCTTTGCAGAGATGTCAGCCATAATAGCCATTGGTGCTTCAGGTAGAGCATGACAAAGATGCTGTTCACAGGAGCAGGCAGCAAAGTGGGATGCCTATTTTGAGTTCAGGCTGGATACTTTTCTGAATACAAGGTTCTCTAGCTGTGGGCCTCACCTCCTCCAGCTGCCTAAGGTTGATAAATCCAGGCTTTAAGATGGGCACAGTATCTGAGGCCACACCGACCAAATGGTTGAGTCTAACTGTCTGTCAGGACTTTCTGAACTTCCTTGGAATGTGCCAGAACAGCACAAAGAACCCATCATGTCAGGGAGGTGAGAAACGAGAATTGACAACCACTGTCACAGATCTCTCAGGGCCTCAGTTTCCCTGTTTCCAGAATGATGTAGGTAGCCTCTGGGCAGAGTCACTCACCTCCCCAGACATCCATCATTTCACTCATTGCGTGCCTTGCAGCCCCTTGGATATCCTCCTCATGAAGACCTGAGTTGGCTCCATGCACCCAGATGAGAAGCTCTGGCCAGAGCCAGAGGAACAGGGAGAGGAAATTAAGAACAGACAGGCTTCTAGCCAGCCTCGTCCTGCCCAGTCCGTGTGCTCTCATGCAGCCTGGCTGCTGAAGTGGCCCTGGCCTTGGGGGCACCAGTCCTGGGTCTCAGGATCTGACATGGACTTCCTATGGTCAAACTAAAGAGGCATGGGATAGAGGCTAACCACAAACTCACCCAGCTGGGGTTCTGTAAGGCTCAATGGCTCTCCCTGGAGGCCAGAACTTGTAACTGCGAGTCTTTCCTCTTGCTTTTCCTGCTGCCTCTCCTGAGCCCTTTAGCTCCAAGTAAACAAGCTTTGGAAAACAGATGTGATGTGAGGCCCTGGCTTTCCAGGCCCTTCTTGGAGCCTGTTTCTTTGTCTGCCCAGTGAGAGAGACAGGGCTCTGGAAGAGACCCTAACCTTCAGTGAGCATTACCATGAACCAGTAATTCCTAACTTGCCCCTCCATAGCCCCTTTCTGCAGCAAGAAAGCAAATAGATGCCATGGGCGGTCCAGGCACCTGCATAGGGCCCCATTCCTGTGAAACCAAGACTTAAACCTTACTCACTGACTCCAGTGTGACCCTTTCTACTCAGTGCCCGGCCTTTCCCCGAAACGGCTAAGAAAACAAGAGAACGATCACGCTCCGAGTAACACAACCCTCTGACCTGTGACCCTAGGCTGACATATCAACATTCATTCATTCAACTAACATGCACCATACACTCACTCTGATCAGACCTTGTGGAAAATTCCAGGAACATGGACATAAACAAGATAGGGACTGTCCTGTCTTCACAGAGCACAGTCTGGGGCCTTCTAAAAAAGACCTTTTCTGGGCTCATGGCCCACATATGGCCACAGCCCCAAGGTGGCAGAGCCATAGCCCCCTGGCTTCCCAGGTGACGATCTCTAACTGGTACAATGGCTCCCTCAAAAATCAGCCTTTGATCTTGGTGTCAGAGAAAGAAAGAGGCTGAGGGCAGAGCAAAGAGCCATCCACTTTCACGGGGTCCCTTCTGAGGTCAAGTCTCCACCCGGTGCTCAAACCTGTGCTTTCCTTCTCTGTACCTCAGGAACCCTCCAACTGTGGTCCCCTGACTCATCTGTCTGGACAGCACACCCAGGCAGTCAGGAGGCCCTGAGCCGCACAGCCCACTCCTGGCAACTGCAGGCTTCCAGGAACCCTAGAGGAAGCAGGCTATGGAGGGACAGGTGGGCTGGCGACATGCAGACTGCAGGATGCTGGGACAGAGGACACTGAGAGAAGCCAGCCTGGCTTCCTCTGAGCCTCAAGGGCCTCCTTGTCTGAGACCAACGTCTGTCCATGTCCCCTTGCCAGCCCCCTCCCTTTTCTGGGTTCTTGCCACAGCCCCACATGGGCCCAGAAGGCCCAGCCCCCGGGCACCCCCTCCTACTCCACAAAAATGCCATCCCTAACCCACAACACTGGGGTCTGTAAGAGCCCAGGGAACAATGGAAGCTTTCACAGTGACAGGAAAAGGCCTCAGGAAAACCCTGGGGAGGGGGTTGTGGGGTGAGATAGAGAGGAGAAGACAGAGAGGAGGGGGAGACTGGGAGAAGCCAGGGAGAAAAAGACATGCCTCAGCAGGGTAACAAGGAAGAGTGCAATGGTGGGTGACATCAACCAAGAGGGAAGAGGACACACATTGGAAATGATGAACCCCAGGAGAGAGACCACAAGGCTCCCCAGGACCCAGAGGGTCAGAGAACCCCACCCCCACCACAGCACACTACATGCCTTTAGGCTGTGTCATGAACCATAGAAGCAGAACCTCGCTCTCCAAATCCCACACCAGGCTGTTGGAAGTAATCTTGGGCAAAACTCTTTGGAAAGCCAGGACTTCCAACCATGTGCACAGCCACTCCCTGGCTATCTGTTTCCTGCCTCTGGCTTTCCTCCACTGGCCGCAGGGATGGGATTGGGGCTGAGGGCAGGGAGGGGAAGAGGGGCCTTTGTGGAGGGGTGGAATGGCAGGCATTGCAAAAGATTCAAGCTTCCTCCCTGCTGTGACTTTAGACTTGGGCTGCGGGAGGGAGGGGTGGAGGGAAGATTTGCAGCCATCCTGTAGCTTGCTGGCGACTGTCAGGGACCCTGTGTACACCTTGTGTTCTTGTGCATCCATCTTGCAGGTCCTTTCTCCTAATGATGCCCTTCTCTCCTGCAGCAGACATGACCCCAGCTCAGCTAACCAACCCCCCAAAAGGTACTTCAGTGGCCACTCCAAACTTGAGGTGCCCATTACTGCAGGGCAGAAAGACACATGTACACATGACAGTTAGGCAGCTTTCTGTTTGGTCTCAGCTGACCTGAACTTAGCCCTTATAAACTCTCAGTAAAATTAAGACTCAAAATTTAAAAACGAAGCCCAACTCCTTGCCAGTAACAGTCTGCACAGCCCTACCCTGCTCCTTCAGTACCCTGGAGTGCTGATGCTTTTCTGATATCCCTCAAGGGCAAAGTTCAAAGGCCACTCCTCTCAGGCTCCCTGGGGTTAATTGGTCTCCAAGTATTCTGATTTGTAGTTCCAAGTTAGTGGCTAGCTGAGAACCTTCTTCTAGAGAAGGCTAGACTTCAAGGGACTGTGTGGTCTGAGTCATATCCTTCCTAAGCCCATCTCCAGCATGCCAAATTCAGAGTTCATCTCGTGTTTAAAGACATTTTGCTCCGGTCAGTGGTGGCCCATGCCTTTAATCCCATCAGAGGCAGAGGCAGGTGGATTTCTGAGTTTGAGGCCAGCCTGGTCTACAGAGTGAGTTCCAGGACAGCCAGGGCTACACAGAGAAACCCTGTCTTGAAAAACCTAAAAAGAAAAAAAAACTTGCAAACTTTCCTGGCTCACCATAGTGTGCTTCTCCTAGGAGTGTCTGGAGAGGCATGAGATTTCGAGCAGAGGTATAAGGGGTACAGGTCTCTCAGACAGGAGACCTGGAGAGAGGATAGGACTACCCTGGGCAGGGTACTGCCCACTCTTAAGCTGACTTTCCTTGGACGTACAGTCTACTGTGCACCCCATGAGGTCTTCTCTGGAAGATCCCGCCCTCCTGGCTGGAGGGAGGCCCTGCCCAGTCCTAGGAATGGCAGGTGACTGTGTAAGAGGTGGAAAAGCTACAGGCTGCAGCGAGATTCTGGGTGTGAGGGCCACAGCTATGGGAGGAGGGGACAGTGAGCTCAGCTCAAAATAGCAATGGGGGAAGGGTGTGGGGTGGCCAAGTGCCAAAAAAGAGATCCGCTCCACCCTGGATGGGGGACGCTGAAGTCAGCTGTTTGGGGCAACTCTGGCAGAAGCCTGAGGCTGGGGCTTTTTCAGCTGCTGGCTGCCTGGCTTGCCTTTCCATCCTTAGTTCTAGACTCACGTCAATCCCCCTCCTCCTCGCCTGGATAGCTGACAGAAGAAAGCTTTCAGCCGCATACCTATGAGCACCAGAGTTCTGAGCCCACTGGAGAGCCATAGGCACTGATTGTATCCAGTCCAGCTGAGGCTGGCTACACACTAGAGTTGTGACTTCATAGAAACCACTTCCAGGTGTGGAAACAAAGGCCCAGAGAGGTTAAGTCATCTGTCTAAGGTCACTAAGTAAAGGAGAGGCTAGCCTTGAACCCTGGACCTCTGACTATTGTCTGATTCTGTCACTGGGGTATGAGGTCCAATTATGGCAATGCAAATGGATGGGGGGGGGGAGTTAAGAGGCCCCTGTGGTCAGTTCTAGCATCTGCAGCTCTCCCCAGGATTCCTGGACATCAGCTGGTGCTGGAAAGGAGAGAAGTGGGTGTGAGGTACCACCGTTGTGGATAGAACACCTCAGAGTTCCACTTCCTCAGAGAGAGTGCCCTGCAGGTGAAGAGCCTCTAGCCCGTCTCCTGCCCAGGAGACCACAGCAGGAAGCATGGCTGACATTCCCTTCCGTATTCTGCTTCTGTATCTGAGGGCTGGACCATGGCTGCAGAACTCACCCTTCCCCACTGTCCTCCAGAGCAAAGTGCTGGCTCTGCAGGCCAAAAGATGGAGCACTCCACAGCTTCCTGCTCTGGGTGCAGCTTCTCCTCAGCAGCTGGACCATAAACTCCTATAGGTTAGGATTCCAAGGCACAGAGAGGGTGACAGTTCACTCAAGGTCACATAGCCAGGCGGTAGCTGGGACTCAAACCCAGGGTGGACTTCACCCATTATATTGAGTGCTTCCTGCACAGTCTCATTTACCAGCTGGTCTTCTTGGCCTTGTCTATGGACAGCCTCACAGACACGAATCCAGAGGAAGCACAGGAAGCCATTACAGAAGTCAGTCAGGTCAGGGCTGGTTAGTGACTGGTCATTCTTGCACTCAGTGCCCACCTCAGTCCTACAGCCTGGCTTATTGTGTCAAGTTAGTCAAATCTAAAGGAAGCCATACTTTCTTCTAGAAGCTTCCCCAACAACTTTCTGTGCCCGGAGCCCTCTGGTCTCTCACCTCCTAACTGAGCGGCTGTTGCATGATGGGGTGCACATACTCCAGCACACAGCTCCTTTGCAATGTTGATGAGCAGTGGCCCCGGGCACAGACCTGCCTTAGACAGTGTCTGTCCCGAAGACCTGTAACTTTGGAGCTGGCATCTCCCTAGGGCACAGCCACCCTGCCACACACTGAGATGAGTGTTTTAACCCCTTTCCCTCACCTCAAGCAAAGTCTCTTGTCTCCCCCAAAGCCACACATCTTTGAAGTCAGCTCTTATCTTTCTGACCCCAGGGGCTCAGAATCTGGAGGTTTGTTATTCATAGCTTACAGAGTGGCACAGTAACAATGCAAGGCCCCCAACCCTAGAGTCCCTGAATCTTCTTCAATTCATCCCTGGTGGGGCTGCTGCTGCCCTGAAGCCCCACTTTGGGAAGGGTCCCCAGCACCGTGATGCTACCCTTGGTGCCCATTTTGTGGCCCAGGAAATAAGGCTCAGAGAAGGCAAGCAACTTCCTTAAGCCACACTGGAAGTTAAGAGTGAGCGCCAGGAATAGCAGCCTGGGTTTCTTGGCCCAGGAGTTGGGCAGGTTGCAGGCTTGAAGGTGTCAGCCTGAGGCTGGATAGATGGCCCAGCTCTGTAGTACAGGACTGGCCAGGGTGGCGAGTCGAGGAAGGAGGGCTGGCTCCTTGGCCAAGCCCCAAACCTGTGAGTCCGCAGCATCTGGAAACCATCACAGGAACAATGATTGCAGTGCAGACCTGGCTGCTTGGCTCTGGTCTGTTCCGAAGGCAGAGGAATGGGAGAGCCACACCTCCTGCCCCCACCTCCCCACCAGTGTTTGCCTTGGCACCCACATATGTGACTCCCGATGGGTCCAGCTGTCAGGAGCCGTCAGCCCTGAGCTGTAGACATGGAGGCTGATGGTTTGAGCGGGTGCTCCAGAGTCTGGACAGAAGCCAGGCGACCCCTGCTCAACTCTGCCCTGCCTGCAAGATCAAGCTTATGACTTAGCTTCCCCGGCCTCAGTTTCTCTGCAAGGTCTGTCGAAGCTGGCCTGGCTACTTCCTATGTAATGGCATGTGTCTGACTGCCAAATTGTCCCCAGGTCCCTTGCTTGTCTTTGGTATTTCAACGGTGGGCAAAGGAGCCCCCGGAAAGTGGCAGGCTACAGTCAGTTAATGACTGGGTATGTTTTACCGCCTGCCGCACGGCACTCCGAGATTCAGACTCTCAACCAGAATGTACTAGGCGGCAATATATCTGAGGCTCTGGAATAGGACACACCCCAACCTGGTGAACTTTCAGCCAGTGGACAGGGACACACAGCAAGTATCTTACTGGAATAATTCTAACTGTTGGGAAGGAATAGGATGCTGGGATGGAAGCCCAATAGGGATCTGACTCTGAGTAGAAGCCACACTGTAGGGTATCTAGGGCAATATGGGTCCTTCCTAGAATCTGAAATTTCATGACTTGATCTACTTAAGGACGACTTCCTGACCCCTGCACATTCACCACTATAGTCTGTGGTCCAGGGCTCAGTTTTCTATCTGTCAGCAAGTGGGAGCGGGGGTGTGTGGGGGTCAGGAAGGTCAATCTGCACCTGGGTGTTTACCCCAGGTGCTTTCCACCAGGGATTTGCCTAGGATTTGCAGCTGCCCCTGAACATGGAAGGCAAATACAACAGGATGCCAATGAAGATCTTTCTGGAGCAAATGTCCCATCTATAGACAGCACTCAGGATTAAGAAGCAAATGATTTGGATGATGGGTGGCCCTGACCATGGTTTCTTTCCTCCTCTTCCTCCTCTTCTTCCTTCTCCTCCTCTTCCTCTTCCTGACCTATAACTTGGGCCAGCTAGCTCCTCTGATGCTTCTTGAATGCTGTGCCTTCAAAGCAGACCCTGGCTACATACATGCCTTAGAACCATGACTCTTCCTCCTGGAAGCCCTCCTATCCAGCTTCCAGGGTGCGCACCCCTTCCCCTGTGGGCTCCTCCAGCCCTGGCACCTGTGCCTATCTGTAGGCCGTATGCCCAGGATTCTGTACTTCTCCCTCTTCAGGGACAGCATGGGTCCAGCACAAAGCAGCCAGTGCCAGAGCAAAGCGGCCACTGGCATCTGCCATCCTCTAAGCTGAGAAGCCAGAGGAGAGAGGGCTGGGGGCGGGGTGGCACAGAAGGGGGCAGTAGTGGCCTGGCAACTTCCTGGACAAGCACGCTGGCCGATGTTCCTAGTTCTCAGTGTGGCTATTGTCCCCGCTGGCCCAGAGAGCTGGCTCAATGGGGCCTCTGTCCCTTCCCAAGCAGGCTGTCCTGGCTGGCTTGGTGGCATCCCACCAGGCAGCTGGGAGGCGAGATCCGACACTTCCTGTCCCCACTGCACATGTTGGGACGGTGGGGGGAGGGGGACTCTCAGACAAGCACCCATCTGTGTTCCCTAGAGAAGAGCTGCCCAGCTTGAGGCAGGGGGACGAAGAAAAGGGACAGTGGCACCAGGGACATTCTTAAAATTGGGAGCTTTAGCCCATCCCAAGCAGCCTGAGTGCCTTCTGAGCTGGAGCCATCAGGCTAAGAACCTCCTTGCCTGGATGTTCTTGGGGCCTTCCCTCTGCCAGGAATAATCTTGGCCCAGGACACCAAACATTTTCTCCCTAATTCATTTGTCTCTAATCAAGTTGTCCTGTCCTCAGAGAGGTGGTCCCTGACGGCCCTGTTTGAGCTATGACTTATATCATAGTGTCTCTGTTTCTTTGCTGTCACCACCACAGGAATGTGAACTGCTCTTTCCTTGTCTTCTTTGTTCAATGTGGCCTATGCTGTGCACACAGTAGGAGCTTAATAAATACACAATGAATGAACAGAGAAGAGAAACCAGTTGAGCATTGACTTGTCCAACACAGGGCATGCTAGGGAAGAACAGGGGTGGTAAGGAGGTGGCAAGGAGTGTGGGGGATACCAGGGAAAGTCACAGTGGAGAGGGTTCACTGCAGTGAATTGGGTGGCAGAAAGCACAAAGGTGAAGGCCTTGGTGGGCCAAAGGCGAAGCCTCAGGGGCCCCAAGACCCCATTGCAAGGGTGAATTTAGCCCAGGAGCCGTGGAAAGGCAGTTTAGGATTGGTAAAGACAGGTCCCCCTGGGCTTTCTGAAGTCTCTCTGGCTATATGCGGCCGATGGACGGTGGCAGAGAGACTGTGAGGCCCAGGAAGTCTGAAGCAGCATTCTGCAGGCAAGCTTCTCTGTGCCAGTGAAGTGGGCAGAGCCTGGTCACGGCTGTGGCTGAGGAGATCTAGCCAAGACCGGAGCGGGGACACAGCACGTGGGACAGCCACATGATGACATTAGGGCAAGAGACATGAGCTCCAGAGAAAGGGTCTACCCCGAAGCTGGTCTGGGGGCAGGGCTGGGCATTCTGGTGCTGCTCTGTAATTACACAGATGCAGGCAGATTCTTTCTCCAGTGGGTGAACTGGAAGGGCACATGGAGCACCCTAAGGCAGGCCTCAAAGTTCCAAGCTGCCTGCTCGGTCCTAGAGCAACTCCTTGGAGCTAGGAAAGAGGGTGAATGAGAAAGAGGCTGACCTCACAGCAGAAATAGGTCAGGCAGGGCAAGTCAAACTCCAGTCAGGACAGAAAGCCCAAGGTTCCAGCCATCAGGCACCTAGTAGACACAGATGCCTCCCACTGGCCTTCCACACAGCAGAGGATACTCTGGGCAAAGGCTTCCAGCAGTGCCAAACCCTGACTAGCAGGATGGAACTCGGACATTCAGTGCTGTGGAGGGTGTGAAAGGGACTGCTGGCTTCCCTCTGCATGTCCCAGAGTCGTGCTTTGATAAAGCTTGCTGTCCGGGGACTCTCACAGAGACTGAGGCCTCACTTCCAGAGGCCTACTGCCACACTCCCAGGAAGGCCTCCTGGGGTTCTGTGCTTTCCTACTGCTCCAGCTGAGGCAGAGGCTTTAGGTAAGTCCCCAGCAGCTCTCACGTGGAGTCCCCAGTCCCTGCAACTTGCCCACATGCGCCATGCGGAATCTTCACTGTCCCATATTGGCTATGTTCCCAGTGGCCTAAAAAGCAAGAATCCCGGGATGCCATCTAGAGATGGGGGGCAGACAGGGGGCTGGTGCTTCATTTCTGTCCATGTAGGTCCTGAACCTATATGCACACCAGGCTGGGCAGCGCAGAGCACTGGAAATAAAGCATGAGAGTTTGTCTCTCACACCTCAGGGTAACCTGGATCCTCCTGCTAAGCCAAATGACAGTGACTAAGAGTGGCCATGAGAAAAGCAGCAGGGAAGGAGAGATGGCTCAATGCACTGGCTGCTCTTCCAGAGGTCCTGAGATCAATTCCCAGCAACTACATTGGGGTTTCTCACAACCATCTGTAATGGGATCCGACGCCCTCCTCTGGCCTGCAGGTGTACTGCAGACAGGGCACTCAGACATCTCAAACCAACTGCACATCTACGAGGGGGCAAGTTGGTGAGGCTTCCCCCTAATCTCCAGCTCCTGGATAGGGAGAGGCACACAGTGCAGCCCTGGCCATGTTATAATATGCACAGGCCTGGCATGAAGAGCATGCACCCTCACGCAATGCCCCACCTCAGGAGCTCTGCGTACATACACCTCTCCACAGACAAGGGGGGCTGGGAGTGGGTACATAGCCATGGCAGCTCTGGGTTTCTAGAAAAATGACCAAAAGAGAAAGAAAAAAGGAAAGAAAAGAAAAGAAAAGAAAAGAAACCTGTAGGAAAGAGGGGGAAACCCACAATTCTTCCATCTCTCCTGGGGGAAAAAAAAGTCATCTATCCCTGCCTTGGGCCATTTGTGGCCCCACAAAGAGGTGGCCACTACTCATCTAGTGGCTCGCAGCCTCTCATCCAGTGACGGCAAATGAGACCAGATCTCCTCATGCACAGCCCAAGAGACCTGGGTTTGAACGCCAATGCCACTGGGCAGCAGCAAGAGTACAGAGGAATTTCTGCCTCTCTCTGAGTCATGGGTTGGCATCTTCCCATCATCCAAGTAGGGAGGACGACGATTGGCTCATTTAAAGCAAATGCTTGGCACACGATTGGAATTTCGTACAGAGTAGCCATCATCACAATTATGACTCCCACCGCCACCATCACCATCATCACCATCACTATTAACACGACTGCCATCACTACCACCATCGTCATCACCACCGTTATCACCACCGCCACCACCATTACCACTACCACCTCATCACTATCTTTATCATCATCAGTGTGACTGTCACTACCATCATCACCACCTCCATCGCCACCATCCTCCTCCTCACATTACCATGTGCTCAGTACTTTAGATATCCTTAGATTCCTCCTCCTTGTACCTTGATAGTCTCTTAAAAACCCAGGTTTTTCAAAAAGCATAATTTCACTCCTAAAGTGGCTGTGAGAGTGGCCACCCAGTCTCCTTCAGCAAACACAAGCAAGGCAGGCTTTGTGCCAAGATTGATAGGTTGGCAGGCACGTGGGCAGCTCCTGTCCCTTCTCGGCGTGCCAGGTTTGTCCTTACAGGATCTTGCTGAATCCTCATGGCCATTCTGTCAGCCATAGTCCACTGTCCCTCAGCATGGAAGAAACCAGAGAGGTGCAGGGACATTTTCAAGGACACACAGAGTGAGAGACAGAAGGCTTGATGTTTGGTAGCCCACTTCCTGTCATGGCTCTAGGTTTGACACTCTAGCATAGCTGAGTGGGGGAGTCAAGGGGATTGGGTGGGACACCAGTCCTTAGGCATGACTGTGTGGTCTAGCTGCTGATTTGAAAATGGCCTAGAGTTAGAGTCACATGGGACTGAGAGCCCTCCTAGGCTTGGTTAAGTCACTAGGCAAGGCTATAGATGGTAAGTATATACAAACTTCTGGGGGTCTGGGACGCTTTCCGTTACCTTAGAGGGACTGAAGGTCATTTGGGTCCTACTGAAACAGGATTTTTCTACATAAAAAGCCAGGCCCAGGCCGGGCTAACTGGAGAGGCCTATGCAATAACAGCTGGAAGACAGGGCACCATTCTTACTAAGCGATTTATCCCCTCCTAGGTCTCTGTTCTCCACCTGGAATCGGGGTGTGTTTGTCAGCTCAGAACTTGAGGGGTCTTGGCATGTGATAGTCCCTCACGATGAAACCTAATCTGCCACTCTGGGCACCAAGAGCTCTGCTGTGAGACGTACTGATACAAACCATAATCAAGAGATGCTTCTTCGTGCCTGTATCACTGTCCCTGCTGCATGGTGGAAAGGCATCTGTCTCCTCTAGCTTTGACTCCTCCTCTGCTGTAGTGTTGGGGGCGGAGCCAGGAGTTCTACAGGGCCCTGCTCTCCCCATTCACTGTTCCCCAAGGCAAGACTGCTCAAACAGTTCACTGCCTCATCTCAAGAAGACTAAGGTCAGACCCCTGGCTCCAGTAGCCATTGGGCTAGCTGGACTGGCAGACCATCACAGGGTTGCTGAGAGTAGACTCTGCCAAAGCTAAGCCCACAACAGCACCATGCCTTAGATTCTAGAATTGGGGGTTGTAATGTACTCTATGCTCAGGCAAGAGGTTTCATCCCCAGCATGAGAGCCCTTGAGAACCCAGACACCTGTGTGGGGCTTAGAATGCCGAGCTCAGCTATGCACGGAGCAGAGAGGCTCAGATCTGAAACCACACAGCCCACAGCCCAAGAGCCAGAGCCACCTGGAAGGAAGCCGGCTTCCAAGTCACAAGCTCTATGGCCGATTGGACCAAGATTTTGGGCTGAAGCACAGGAATGAGGAAGCAGAAGCTCTGGAACTTACTGTATCCTGGGACCTTAGAAGGACAGCGAGCTTGCTCTCCTGCGGATGCTGTCATCTGGATACCACGTCGTTTCACACTGGGTATTGTATTCTGCCCATCTGTCTGTCACCATCATTTGAACATATAGACAAGTCTCTGTGTCTCAGCCTGCTCTAGTCAACACTTGCAGCAGCACCAAATACACAAGACAAAAACATCCCAGGCACTCCTACGGGGAAGTCCCAGAGGAGCATCATTGATTGGGTTCAACCCCTCTTTCCTGTTATAGGGAAACAGAGACTACAAGCAACTAGCCCAAGGACACACAGAAGTGTCTTCTAGCCTCTACACCAGGCTCAAGTCCCCTAAGCCTCTCCTTGGACCCTCTTTGGACCCCACAGGCTCCAGGGATTCCGTTGCCTCTTTAGAGGAGCCTCCACTTTGGGGTGCTGTTAGAATCCTGGGTATCAAGCAGGCCAGAGAAGAGAGAGAGAGAGACTTCAGTCCTCCAGGCTCCAAGAGAGCCTTTGGGCCCACAGATGTGCAGTGTCTACCAAATGGCCTCCAGGAGGGTCACCAGGGCCCTTAATGCCAATCCTCACTCCCAGGAGGCCCATAATAAAGAGAGGCTTCGGGGACAACATTTAAAATCCTGCACTTCTGCTGTGACAGTCTGGGCCTAGCTGTGGACTTAAGACAAATGATGTGGCCTCTTTTGTCTAGAGCTCTAGGTATGTCCAGCCTGCAACCTATATGGTACACACTCCCCAGGATAGTTTTAAATGCAGAGCAACACAAAATCGTTAATTTACTTAGTGTGTGTGTGTGTGTGTGTGTGTGTGTGTGTGTGTGTGTGTGTTTATATTTACAACTCAGTTCTGTGCACGGTGTTCAGTATGGCCTTTGTACATGACAGCATTATGCCATAATGCTAAAAGACAGGCACACATGGAACTGTCTCAGAGCAGGAGGCTGGACAGAGACTTCATCTCTTCCTGATCTGCTGTAGACCTCACACAGCAAGCCCATCCATTTCAGGGGTTGGAGGCCCTCAGCGTCCTTCCTGGTGTGTTCCTGACTGATTAGAAAGTCAAGTCGTTGTCTGTCTAACCCAAACACTCCAGCTGTGATTTGGCCCCTTTGCCATGTCCGGTGTAGATCGTGATTGCCTGGGCATAAATAAACGCCTTTGGTTTGCTTAGAGGAAGCCCCAGCTTCCTACACCCAGATGAGGGTGCTCCCCCAACTCTGTCTGCCCTGTCCCAGCTCTGCTGATCCCAAGCCAGAGCAGTCTTACCAAGGCTGCTGGCCCTTTGCTCCATTTCACCCAACGCCTCTGGGTCCTAAGCAGACTAACACAGTCGTTTCCTGTAACTAGATGGAAATTCCTAGGCAAGATCCCATTAGGCTCTAGAAGGAAGTCCCATGCTTTGGACTCCAGGACAAGGAAAGTAAAGGTCACTGTACTGTGGGACAGTAGTTCTTGAACTCTGGTGTGGGCCAGAGTGACCCAGAAGTCTTAAGATCACATCTACTCTGATGGTGCTTGAAACTGATCCTGTGCTAGGTAGGAGCTCTGCCACTGAGTCATACCCTCAACCCCAGCTTGCATTTCTAAGCTTCTCAAAGCAGCAGCTGGCTCAAGGACCACACTCCAGGCTAGCCTCCCGATGTCCACACTCCAGGCTAGCCTCCCGATGTCCACACTCCAGGCTAGCCTCCCGATATCCACACTCCAGGCTAGCCTCCCAATGTCCAGAAACAGTCACTCCTTTCTGGCCCTTTAATTCAGCTTATCTGGGTTTCCTTACATCTATAAGTGTCAGCTCAGAAGATTTTCACAGAAGGGACAGGCTGGATGTGTGTTCATGGACCCACTATACAGAAGGGAAAACGGAGGCATAGCAAGGGCATGAGACTTATTCAAGGTCACCTAGTTGACTATCCTGACTCTAAATCAGAACCAAACACAGGGCAATGAGCAGCCCTACCTAGCAACCAACTTCCTGTCCTGCCTTCAACTCAACAGAGCCTGAGGCCTCCTCACTCTCCAGCTGATCCTAGGGGACCTGCTGGCCTTCTGGGCCTTGAGCCAGCGAGTATCTGAAGGAATCAAGAATCAGCCCAGCCATAAGGCCAGGTTCCCATAGGCATGAGATAGCTGGGGAGGAGTCCCAAGGGAAGCAGGCTCAAGCTGGGCTCTGAAGGGAACAGGTGGGAAGCAGCTAAGTTAGGGCAGTGTAAGATGGGGTGCAGCATGGGCAGGGCTTAGCAGCTTGGAAAATACCAAATTTGTGCATGTGCGTATGTACTTGTGCAAGTGTGTGTGTGCACATGTATGTGCATATGCAAGTTTATGTGCGTGTGTGCATATGCATACATGTGTGTGCATGTGTATGTGTGTGCACGTGTTTATGTGCACATATGTATGTGTGTGTACACATAGCATATGCATGTGTGTGTGTACATGCATATGACCCCATGGATATAGGCTCAACAGCCATTGGAGGCAATGGGACGGTAAGGGGAGGGTCCAGTGTCTGTTATATCTCAGGAGTCTCATGTTAGTCCCAGCCTCAGTTTTCCAGTGAGGGTAGATGAGGCTCTGGGGCCAGCAGTCTCAAGAGTAACAACAAAGCTCATGAGAGCAGCTGCACACCACGTGCTAGAGGAGGCCAAGTAAGGAACAGGCAGTGTGGCCCACATAGCCCACTACACCCTGCAAGGCAAGAGAACCCATTCCCAGCCAAGGCTATGCAGTGGGCAAGCACAAAACTAAACTCTGAGTCCAGTTCAGGAAGGCTCTGCGAGAGCCCAGGGCCTTCAAGCCAGCTCATGCTTGAACAGTCCCAAGACAAACAAACACAAGCCATGTGAAAAGCTCAAGCTCTTGTCTCTCTCCCTCTTCTGAACTGAATCACTCACATCCTCCCGTATGTTTCTGCCACCGACATCAGCTACGCGACCACGCTGCCACTTAGCCATGCCACCAGACTGCCACACAGCCATGGGGTGGCCCCAGCCTGAGCTAAACCATTTGGTGGAACCTCCAGCTTGTGTCAGAAACCTTATGATGGTGATGATGCATTGACCAACACAGATCAGTTTGCTTTGTTTCAGCACTCTGTTCTCCAGGCCTTGCACGTTGCTCAAGGCTGGGGATGAGCGCTCCCTTCCAGGCTCTGCCCTCATGCCCATCCTCAGTATCTAGGAGATGAAGCCCTCATTAATCATGGAGACACTGGAGGCTCCTTCTTGCCCTGTATGATGCTTAAAAAGAGAACCATCAGCTGAGGATGTGGGACTGAATCCACAGCTCCTTCCGGTCACATGCCCTGTACCACACCCCTCTTTCTCCATTCTCTTGCCGCCTCTGCAGCTGTCAGCTCTTGTCTGTGCTAGGTAGGGTGAGTACCTGCCAAGTCCATCCCTTCATGGGAGTGAGCAGGAGCTGACAGTTGTGCTCCCCCAGCTATTTCCTGGAGTACCACCCTGGGCTGAACAGATTCCCCAAGCCTCTTAAGAAAGTTCCTCGAGTGGGCCCAAGTTCTTGGAACTGTCCCTGCTCCTCCCCACCCCACCCCCCAGGAAACAATCTTGTCACCTAGCCCCTACAGCCCTTTCCTGAAATAGCCCCTTCTGTGGACAGAGGGCAGGAGGGAGGCCCAGAGCCCTCTGGGGGACCCCACAGCTATGAGGCACGCTCTAGACTTTTGGGACCACCCCAAACCAGTTTGAAAGAGCGGACCTACAGCCTAAAAATAACAACATCCACTAACAGACTTAGTGTGAGTACTCAGAGAGTGCAGGGAGAGCTTCAGATAAACAGCATCTCCCAGCATGCTTTGGGACAGGAGTTTTCAGTATCCTTACTAGAAATAGGAGGAAACAAGACCTGGAAAGACTGGTTCACTTTCCCAGAGGCTCACAGCTGGAAAGAGGCCACACTGGAGTGGTATGAGGCAGCAGGAGGGGTTGCAAAAAGGAAGGAGGGAGGGAGGGAGGGAGGAAGGGAGGGAGGGAGGGAGGGAGGGAGGGAGGAAGGGAAGGCCAGGATACATGAGTCCTGTCACCTCCCAAAACCAGTACCCATGAGACTCTGGGCCAAGCAGCAGTCACAGGGTCCCCAGCCATGTTCCTGAGAACATTCCCTGGGCACCCATGGCATTCCAGGTGCTGTGCCAGGTGCTAGACCAGCATAGCTCAGGTCCCCACAAGCGGCCACCCTTGGTTCCAGGGGAATCATTTCCCTCTGCCAGCAGCCCAGAATTCCTCCTGGGAATCAGAATGATGCTGTACACCTCCCCATCCCCTCTTCCCCCCTCCTGTTCTTTCCCTCTTCTTCCTCCTCTTCTCCCTCCCTTCCCTTCTTCTGGCTCCCCCGACCCCCTGTAGATCTTTTCATAAAGTGACCTTAGTGCAGGTTCTGTGGGAAACCCTCAGTTTCCCCACCAGTGCTCCTTTCTGTTTTCTGTTGCTATAATAAGATACTCGAAACTCATACTTCCCAAAGAAAATGTGTTTATGTAACTCACAGTTTTGGTTAAAAGTCCTAATATCAAGTCCTTTGAAGTTCCCATACAGAAGGCCACCAACGCCAGAAAGACTAAGAGGTCGCCTGGCAAAGGGAGAAGCTTGCTTTCTTATATATAATAACCCTGGAGACATAACCTGGAAGAGTTACCTTGGTTCCTTCCAATGACTTAACCACCTCCCACCAGACACCACCTCTTAAAGGCCCACTGCCTCTCACTTCATCCATCAACACTGTGAGAACCAAGCTTCCTACACATGAGCCCTTGAGAAGCACACTCAAACCAAGTCTAAGCTCCAGCAGCTCTGGCCTGAGTGGAAGCTTTAAATATTTCAGCCTGAGAGTTTTCCCTTGTCTGTCCCTTCCTATGGGAGGTGCTCACAAGCAGAGGGGAGGGCCTGGCTGGGCTCACTGACCAGTATAACCCCTTTCATCTCTCCACGCCACTCAGCTTAGCAGCCCTAAGGAACTTCCAGACCCTAGCCTGAGTTCTTTAGGGAAAACTCCACAGATCCATGGTCCCTCTCCATCTGTCCCCTGGGCAGTTCCATCCACTCAGACCCCAGAGAACAACAAACCTGCTGTGAAATCAGGACTGGAATGAAGGGGTTGGCAACCCAGGCCAGGGTCAGATATGGCCCGTCAGCTCTGCTTATCGCCTTTGAACACCCAAGCCCTCAGGGACTGGCGCCTCTGGCCTGTGGTAGAAGGCAGGGCTGGGGTCCAAGGGCAGCCCAGTCAGGGTAGGCAGAAAGCCAATGGCCTCCCCAGCAAGACTCTGAAACTATTTACATCCTAAGATTTCAGCTGTTCTGGGATCTGAGTCTCTCTCTGCTCTATTTTCCTTTTTCTTTTGCAATCTCCAAGAAACCCGAGCTGCCAGCTGGGTGGGGTGATGATCTCGATGTCTGACATCTGGATCACATTAAGCAGGCAGGCGTGCTGACTCAGGCCTGTGCTCCCCTGGGCTCCAGCCCTCAGCTGGACATGGAGGCACAGGTGACAAACCCGCCCCGGACCTCCCTCAAGACAAGGACCACTACTCATCAAGAAAGAACTGGGAGGGAAGGAGGGAGGGAGGTTCAAGGTTTGAAGGGTAGCTGCCAGGCTTGGCATGCTGGGAAGAGGGAGGTCCTAAAGAAAGGACACTGGGTCCTTGCACAGAGGTACAAGGTCAAATTGCAGATGTGGAAAAGCAGCCCAGACAGGTTAGGCAGCTTATCCAGTGCTGCACAGCAGAGCAACATACAGAATGATGACTTGAACTCAGTCTTTTAATTTACAAATTCAAGGCTCTTTCCCTTTTTCTAATGGACTCTCTTCCCAGCATCAGGAACTTTCCTGGTGGCATGCAGACCCTGTGTGAAGTTTCCTGAAATCAGCAAAACCATCCAATTGCAAGCAGCTACCAGTTCCTCTTAGGGCTGCCGGATGAGTTTTATGCTCATAGACTTTTTCTTTTGTGTGGCCCTTTCTTTATAAGTTACTAAAAATTGTATTTTCTAGCTGTGTTAGTGTGGATATCCAGGCTAGATTCTAATTAGATGATGATGGTGGTGGTGGTGGTGATGATGATGATGATGATGATGATGATGATGCAGATGCAGCATCTACCTCCTTTCTTGGCCTTAAAAGACACAAAGCAGAACCATTTCTGCGGACCCCTAAAAAGACCATGAGCAGCCTGGATGCTGTCTGTGCTGTAGAGCGATCACCCAGAGGGGACTCTTGGCTCTTCTTCAAGTGTAATGTTCCTGATTTGGGCTTTCATTTTTCCTCTATGTTGCAATGTTCTGAGCCTCTGAGCTCCACCCAGCCTCCAACCTGCTCTCAGAGTGATCTTTTAAACAGCGTGAGTCTGTTACCTAAACCCAGATGGCTTCCCTGCCCTCAACACTAAGCTCAGAGTTACAGCCTGGCATGTGAGCCTCCACCACCTGCTCCACCTGCTCTGACCACACCTCCTGCCTCTCCTCTGGGAGTGCCAACTGTGAACAAGGGCATGCAGTACCCAGAGAGGCCTGGGATGCCTTCCCTCCCTGGTCTAACTCCTCCCCCTGAAACATCCCACAGTGCCCTAGACAGAGTAGGACAGACTCTTGAGCCACCACCCGGGCTGTGCCTATTCTAGAAGCATGTCTGTACCCAAGAGACACTTAGAGAGGTCCTCAGAGCCCCAACTCCAAACACACAGACCAAGCTGGAAAGATTGGAGGATTGGTGGCTCAGAGCCACTGTGGCTCAATTCCTCAGGGTCCTGCCCCATTAGGCTGCAGACATCAACACTTTGTGCCCAGTGACCCTGCAGGCAGCTAGCAGGTACTGCCTAGGCCTCCCCTGCAGACAACACATGCCTATTGCTACCAGAGCTGACCTCTCTGCTTTACCAGGCAGCAGGTCCCTGAGGCTAGACCCATTGTGGGTTGTGGGGCACACCTACTTAGGCAGGTGTGGCTTCTTGACGTCTATTTCCAGCCATTCCCTCTTAAAAAAAACAAAAACAAAAACAAAAACAAACAAAAAACCCCTCTGATCTTAAAGACAGTGGATGTAGGCCATAAACAAAAAAGCCTGGGCCCTAGACTCAAGAGGACCTAAGTTCCAAGCATTGAGACTTAACAGCTGTGTGACCATGCCACTTACCGCCCCTGCGCCTCAGCGCTGTGAGAAGGACACAGAGGAACTTTATCAAATGTACTGAGAAGGTGAGAGACTCACGGGCTATTAGACGGTGACTTTACTGTTTACTTTCAGACTTCAAAACTAGCTCATTATTGCGCATGCCCAAGGGCAGGGACCGAGAGGCTCATCATTGTGCATGCCCAAGGGCAGAGCCTGTGAGGCTGGTTTGCTGTTCTTGTTACATTTCGTTTTGCTTTTCCAAGAATGAAGTGACAACACTCTTGGGTCCTAAGCTTTCCTAGACAAGACATCTACTAGAGACGGATCTGGCACAACCACACCCACACGGAGTGATGTCCCCGTACGCAGCAGAGCTCAATCGCCTTCCACCTCTGCTTTGGAGGCTCCAGACTTCTTGGAGTACTCAGTATCCCTCACAGTAACCCAGCGTCATGCCAGCTCGAAAGAAAGCGCTCCTGATCTTCTTACTGTGTCCTCTTCTTTTAAATAGTGTCTCCTGTATCCCGAACTTGTTATATAGCAGACATCGAACTCCTTGCTGTCTCTGTGAAATGCCAGGGCTCCTGGGGAACCTGGGGACTTAGCAAGGTCCATTCTACCCCATTTATGGATAATTCTAAACGCATTTCCGTCATTTAGAAATTCTTCTACAGAACAAAAGATAAAAGAGTAAAAAGAGCATTTGAAGGGACAATGGCCTAAAACTCTCAAAATCTAATGACAGCTTTTTGTTCTTGGTTTTGAAGACAGTTTCTCTGTTTGGCATTGGCTGTCCTGGAACTCACTCTGTTGATCAGACTGTCCTCATACTCACAGAGATCCTCCTGCCTCAGCCTCCTGAGTGCTGGGAGTGTGTGGCACCACAATGCATCCAAGCAGCTCAGTAGTCTCTGTGTAGGATGGACACAGAAACTGACCCAGCACAGTGAGCACTTGAAGGCCCAAATCAGCAGCTCATGGGCCTGTGCAGGAGTGGTACTTTCTGTGCGTCGTGCTGGTGAATTAAGATGTATAATGTAAACAATAAACAATATCCAACAAGCAGATCACTACCAAGTAGCATCGAAATCATTTTTAAAAATTAAAATGTTACATTAGAAAACTAATAGAAAGGAAAGAAATAAGAATGAAATAGAGGAATTAATAATAAGACAATGTATAAAACAGAAACTCATGGTAGGAGTTAAATCAAACTACACCAATAATACTAAGGGTGAATGGATTAAAGAATCCAATCAAAATGCAGGGATGTCTCGAATTGGGCATAAAACTCAAGATCCAACCAATTAGATGCTATCTACACGAGACTCACTTCAGATACAAATGTTTGAATGGATTAAAAGTAATCACTAGCCGGCGGTGCTGGCGCACGCCTTTAATCCCAGCACTTGGGAGGCAGAGGCAGGCAGATTTCTGAGTTCGAGGCCAGCCTGGTCTACAGAGTGAGTTCCAGGACAGCCAGGACTACACAGAGAAACCCTGTCTCAAAAAAACCAAAAAAAAAAAAAAGTAATCACTAGAAAGCCAGATGTACCACCGTGAGAAAAAAAACAGACTTCGTGGGTTTGTTTTAGTTCTATTTTTTCCTTGGTCCTAGGGATTCAACCCAACATGTGCTTGCAAGCGCTAGGTAAGGGATCTACCTGACCTACATCTCTAACCCTAATACAGGCTTTAAAACAAAGAACGAACATTACTAGAGTGAAAATTTTAAAAAGGATCAACTCGTCAGAAAGATATAGAAAGATAGGGCATACCTAGTAAGAGAACATCAAAGCACATGAAGAAAAACAGACAATCAAAGACAAGGAAGTAATTCAGCAACAGTAGTCGGAGACACTGGTATCTGCATTTAACGGAGAGAGAACTGGGCGGAACAGCAACAAGGCTACAGGAGACATAAACAGCCCTGTCAGCCAGCATGCCTAGCAGACAGCCCAGCGTACTCCACCCAACCTTCTCCCAGGCTGGTCTCCAGGCCAGCCACATGCTGAGTTCCACAACAGCCACAATGCCGTTAGAAGGGATGGACAATACAAAGCAGTTCTCTGACCACGGTGGAATAAATTCAGAAATCATCAGAAGATATTTGGAAAGCTCACAAGTATGTGGCCATTAAACAACACATTTCTGAGTAACCAGAGGGTCCGAAAGGAAAACTCAGGAAAATATGGAATGGCATATGAACATCATGACACCCTGCAGCATGAGATGTGGCTCATGGAGCAATTCATAGTTACAAACACTGGCAATGATAGAGAAAGGTGTGGGGCCCAGGGAGGTAGCTCAGTGGCTGTGCACAATAAAGACCTGAGCTTGGATCTGCAGAAGCCACGTGAAAGCCTGGTCATGTATGCCTTAAATTATCTGCATGGGGGAGGCAGAAATAGGAGGATCCCTAGGGCTTGTTGGATGGCCAGTTTAGCTGAATTGGTTAATTCCAGTGAGAGAACTGGCTTTAAAAGTAAGTTGGACGGGCTGGAGAGATGGCTCAGCAGTTAAGAGCACTGACTGCTCTTCCAGAGGTCCTGAGTTCAATTCCCAGCAACAAGATGGTGGCTCACAACCATCTGTAATGGGATCCGATGCCCTCTTCTGGTGTGTCTGAAGACAGCTACAGCATACTCACATACATAAAATAAATAAATCTTAAAAAAAAAAATGTAAGTTGGAGAAGTGACTTAGAAGACACCAAATGCCAGCTTCTGGTCTTACACAGGAGCACACACATGCACATATCACACACATATTACATACATGCACATATATCAAACACATATACATACATATATCACACCCACACACACATACATACATGCACGTATCACACACATATACATGCACGTATCACACACACATACACGCACATATCTCACACACATATTACATATATATATATATATATATATATATATATATATATACACACACACACACACACAAAGATGTGAAGCAGAGGCTATGGCACAATTTCGCATTTGGGAAGAAGTGGAAGAAGGAAGATTAAGAGTCAAGAACAATTAAGACTGTCTAGCTATATAAGATCCTGTGTCAAAAGAAAGAAAGAAAGAAAGAAAGAAAGAAAGAAAGAAAGAAAGAAAGAAAGAAAGGAAGGAAGAAAGAAAGAAAGAAAGAAAGAAAGAAACAAAGAAACAAAGAAACAAAGAAACAAAGAGAAAGAGAGAGAGAGAAGGAAAGAAAGAAAGAAAGGAAAGAAGCCAAACCATACAAAAATGAAGGTGTAGCCAAGTATGACGGCAAATACCCATAACTCAGTACATGGGTGGCTGAGACATGACGATCACAAGTTTGAGGCCAGCCTGGACTCTATAAAGAGAACATCTCAAAACAAAAACAAATAAACCATAACAATGAGTAAGCGTATGGTCAGTGACCCAACCTCAGCCCCCACACTGAGAAACAAGAATAAAGGCCAAGTAAGCACACCACAGACGGGAACAAGAAAGGTTAGAGCGGAAAAACTAAAGTCAAGGATTTTCAGGGATGTTGTGAGGTCACACCCACAGCAGTACTATCCACAGTAATGGGTAGACGCAGTCTCGCTGTGCACTGAGAAGAGATAAAGGCATATCAGTTCAGTGGGATACCACCTGGCCTTAAAAAGAAATGACAACCCACGATATGACATCAAAGAAACATGTGATCTTCCTCTCTCAGAGTCCACAGTACAGGGGTACAGGAGTGGGTCACCATGTCTCACTGACATATTCATTATTTTGACCTGCCGTATAACATTTCACTTGAACCATGAGCTTACAAAAATTCAGTTGCCCTAAGAACCCCAGCTGGTTCAGGAGTCAGGTGATGAGGGTCCAGAGAGTAGGGTGACCCAGCAGCTGCTTGTGGTCAGTGAAGGGTGGATAGCATCCAACTAAATTCCAACCCACTCAAATCCCCTCCATCCAGCACCCAGCAGGGATGAGAGGGTGCTCTCTTCATGTGGTGTCCAAGAAAAGAGAATACTGTCAGACAGCCTGTAGCAAGCATTTTCACCATGCCAGGCCCTGCCAGGTACTTTTCCTGCCTTAGCTCACTGTATTATCCAGGTGTTAGTTAGAGTTCTCCTTTGCCTTATTCCAACCCTGCCTCGACCACTGAGGCAGGCAGGAGTCCTAGATACTGTCAGGTTTGGGAACAAATCAGAATAGACAGTCTCAGAGAGTTCATCTAGGTTGCATGGAGCACAGGGCTCAGATGGGTGTGGCCAGGTACTCATGAAGGCACCAAGTACCAATTCTGAGTCCTCAGCTCTGTAGCTCTCATTTGTCCCACTGTCTATGGGCCCCTCCTCCCTCATCTGCCATGGAGCTGAGAGACAATGGTCAATGTGAAGGAAACTCGGTGTCAGCACTGAGCTGGAAACTGAGGGACCCTCTATCCAGTGGTCGGAAGACTCTCACCTGCCTGTGTGAAAATTCTGCTTCCTCCCCTAAGCAGCTCAACTTCTGCATGAGTTTCTCCCTTGCTCAAAATACTCATCCCAGTCTCCCAGAAGGAGGCTCGTGGGAGCCTGACACACAGGCAGTCACCCGCAGGACATGAAAGGCTGCCAGGGGAAATCTGGCACAGGGTCTGTCTCTTCCTCAATGTGAGTGGGTCTTGCCTGCCCGCTCTTTATCCTGTGGGATCTGACAAGAAGTGCCTTGACCATGAAAATGCCTGGAGATGAGACGAGCTTGCTTGGTAGAGTCTCAGGGTCATGTGTGTAAGTAGAGTTTGACACTATGCCTGGGATAAACTCTCATGCAGAATGTGTGTGAAATGGTGCTAATGGTCTCCCTGCAGTAGTTCCCAAGCTGTCCATGGGTGGGTTAGTTCCTGAGGTATCCTGAACTGCTGCATGTAGGAGCACTTAGCTGGGAAGGGGTGGGCAGCCTCTGAGTCCTTATCTGTTGCCCAATCATAGAGCCCTGGGGGAGCTTAACCTCCAGCAAAGTCACGGATTCCAAGGGCCTCTTGCTCACCGCTCCCATGGAAGTGGCAGGGACACCATCATTGGTGAGCTCCACCTTGTAGGGCTCTAGGAGGGGATGGCACATGTCACCATGGAGGTTGACCTGGCACGTGGGTGTAGGTTGGGCCTGGGGATCTGTTTCTCTACCAAGTTTCCTGGAACCATTAACAGAGCTGTGTCGGGGCTAGACTTGAAGTAGCAAAGACCCGCAGCCTGGCACAGCTCTCCCTGAGAAATGCCTAGGATGCAATGGTGGCAAGCCCATCCTGGGTCCCCACCCAGCTCCACCCTGGTTTCCAGCATCCGGAGGGCAACACTGCATAGCTTTTCAGAATTGATGGGATTCCATTTCCATGACGTATATAGAATAAATCCAGCACTACGTTATTAAATAAAAAATAGAAAAAAGTGAAGAAGAAAGTAGGGGGAAGAATCACTGATAAGCTTACATTGCACTAAAAAAGATGGCTGCTGTCTTCTCTCCCCAGGATCCTGTATCTGTTGGGGAGTCAGTCACCCAGGGAGTGGCATTGGCTTCAGACACCTCGCTCCATTACAGCAAAGCACAGGGGACAGATTGGGGCTACCTCCAGCCCCCTGGGGCGGCCCCCAGCCCCCTCTATCTCCTAGCCCTGCACCCTGAGAGGGATGCTGGGCCTTTTGGCACCCGATGCCTTTACCCTGACCTATTCTGGGGCACAAATAGGCAAAGACCCATCCTTCCTTGCTCTAGGCAGAGGAGGCAGTGGTGGGTCTGAGGGAGGGGGTTGCACATCTGGATTCCTGGCCAGGAGCCCACATTCCTTCCTGGTGAGTGTGAGCAGATGGGGCCTCCAGAGAGTTATGAAGAGGCTGCTGGCTGCCTCCTGCCCCCACTATAACAGGATCCACTCTGCAGGAACACTTGTGGGACCCAAGGGGCCAGAACCTCACATGAAGGCCTGGTTTAGATCCAGAATCCCCCATGCAGATTGCTGAGCAAGCATCATGGGCCCAAGTGAGGTCTGTACCCCTCTACCTCAGACAGCCTTGTCTGACTTAACAATACCATGAAAACAGAAGGCCCCAGGGAGATCATGGTGCCCCAGGGAGATCATGGTGTCTACCCACAGACGGCTTGGGAGAGCCCAGTTGTGCTGAGTTGCCTTACCTGGGGGCAATCCTTAATGTAGTGTCCTTTGTTGAAACACAGGTGGCACAGGTAGTTCGGAGGAGGCCGCTTGCTGGGCTTGCGAGCCTCGGAGGTGAGCGTCAGGTCTGAGAAATGCTCCGTGAGGGAGCTGAGGCCATCAGCGATGTTGTTGAGGGAGCCGTAGGGTGAACCGTTCCTATACACACTGCTGCTCAGCGCCTGTGGGAACAGAGGCTATTCAGAGCTGTGGCAAAGGAGGCTTTCAGTCACCACCTGGCATGGTGACTAAAGCCCGAGTTCAAATCTTAACTCTAGCTGTGGATTTGGCCTCCGGACCCTGCCTATTCTGTGGGAACATGAGAGTGATTCCCTAAGGCTTCCATAAGGGTAAAGGGAGGTCATGAGTCTAAAGTTCTTCTCGTCACGTGTCTGGTCCCTAGGACCCCTGGGTTCGCAGTGATGATGTTAACAGCTGCGAGTGTTGCTACTATCAGTTCTTGACACACTATACCAGATGTGGAGGAGGTTAATACTCTTCACAGGACTTAGAATTACTTAGGAGATAAATTTCTCAGCGTGTCTGTGAGGGCACTTCCAGACTGGGTTAAGCAACTTGGGGAAAAGCTACCCTAACTGTGGGAGGAGGCACCATTCCATGGGCTGGGGTTCTGAACTCCATACAAAGGCAAATGGGGTTCACAACAGCCTTTATTCCTCTCTCTTTTCTGGCTGTGCACACACTGTGGTCATTGGCCCCAGGCTCCTGATGGCACCACCTCTCTGTCTTGATAGACCATACTCTCTGACAGTGAGCTAAAAGTACAGTCTTCCTTCTTTAAGTTACTTTTACCTGATATTTTGCCACAGAAATGAGAAAAGTGACTAATACAGATGGCCTCATGGGAGGAAGCCACTTGTTGGGTACGGAGAGACTTCAGACAAATCTCTGTTGACTCTATTTCCCACCTAGTAAGGAGACTTGGGGGCTTGCAGTGTGGCTACCATTTTTGAGAACTGGAGGCTGATGCACAGAGAAGCCCAGCCTCCACGTGACAGGAACCAGACACCCCACTGAGCTCCTAAGAAGACACAGCTCAGGTCCTCCTGGTGTATACAGCCTCTATTTATAGGCATCACAGGCTCTGGGTGGCATGGGACACTGGAATTTAGTAAAGGTGGGGCCTGTGGTGGGGCTGGCAAGGAATGGCCCAGGGCTCCCCTTTCCTAGTTAAGGGCCAAGGCTAGAAAGCAGTAGCTTCCCCGGGAAAGTCAACAGTGAACCTGGACACAATGGTTGGAGTCCTCTGAGCTCACTCCAGATGCCCCAAATGGCAGGGATAAGCTCTGGCCCTGGGCTGATGGGGAGATAAGACACTGCTTCCAGGAGTCCTTAGGCTGATAGAGAAACAAGGTTCCTGGAACCAAGAGCTTAGGCTCCTTTGTAAAGAGGGCCCAGCAGGAGCCTAGAGCAGAGGCAATCCTCTGTCTCTTCAGTGTGGGAAGGTAAGAGAAAAGAATTGACAGCAGTCTAGGGCGTGGACAACAGCCTGCCCAACTCCTACAAGAGTAGCTTCTAATCTCACATTTCCATCTTCAGAAACTGATCACTCAGCTCTGAGAGGAGCCAGCCCTCATCTTCCAGATAAGACAGTCCCTTGGACACCTGCTGGGTGACCCTGAACTGGCCCTTTCCTTCTCCGGGCCTCTATCCATCTTACATCTTTTTAACCAGAGCCTGGGCATGGGAGAACACAGACACCGCACCTGGAGTTGCCCAGGGCTAGCACACAGTTTTCCTGCAGTGCAGGAATCACATGGATCCTTAGCCCTCTGGCGCAACAAGAAACCCAAGACGGAGCACTCCAGGACCAGCCTGCATGTGGTCTGAACCAACTCTTTAACCAGGGCAAGCCCAGAATGGAGTGGTTCCCTGAGAGGCGATGGCCCCCATCCTGGAGGCAATGAGACTACATGGTCACTTTCTGAAGTACAGAAGGACATCAGACAAGGTGGCCATGGTGACAGGCCAAACCCTAGGAATGGTGCACTTACTGAGGCAGCCGCTTCTCGTCACATCCCGGTGAGCCACTGCCCACTACGTCACACACGAAATGAGTACTCAAAACTTGTACTGAATGACTTGGAAACTAGCAACAAAAACAGTGTTCTGGGCTCCACCTCAGGGTCACCACAGCAGTGGCTTGGGACCAAGAGCATATTTTTGTGTGTGATCAAATATCCTTACTGACAGTTACCAGTTTAACGACTTTAAAGTGTTCGGTTCCGTGGCCCTGAGCGTATCCTCACTAAGACACAGCGGACACCACCACCCACCTCCAGAGTCCTCCACCTCCCCAATCCCAAACTCTGAATCCACCGGACAGTAATTCCTGACAGAAATCTGCTTTGCCATTCCCGCCCCACCCCCCCTGCCCTGGAAAATTTGGGCAGCAGCAGCTGCTTCCCGGGCCTCAGAGCACCAACTCCTGGGTCACTCTATGTCTTGACTGGGAGACCAGTCCTGTGTTAGGAAACTACCGGCTCCATCATCCCTAACTGGCCTGACTGAGGGCGACACAGCCCTGGCCTCTTGGAGAGAAGTTTATCCAAACAAGAAATCTGAAGCTCCAAACCCCGTGACTCATGCTCGCGGCTGGGAAATGCAATTTCACAAAATAACAACCCTCTTCTCTTCCCCCTCTTCCTTTCTTTCATTTTTGCTGGATAGAATTTAAACAAGTCCACAGCCTTCAAGACTGTTTTAAGAGGAAGGGGAAGTTTGGTGGATGCCAAAGCTACACACTAATTACACCCTAAATATTTCTCTCCCCAGGGTTGTGGCCATACTCCTAGACGCACAACAGACCCTCAGGCATCCTCAAACAGCCGAAGGCCTCCCACCACCTCCCTTGCAGCTCATTACTCCCAGATGCCACCAAGGGTCACAGATAAGCCTCCCCTAATAGATCCATGGACAGAGCAAGGCTAATGTCCCCCTCCCAGAATCCTGGCCTCCACTGTCCCCCAATCTGTCTTCATGACTGCCACAACTTTCTACCTCGCACCAACCCAAGACAAACACCACTCAGAACTAAGAATCCAAAAGGAGTCAGACGGTTCAACCACATTCCCATGCTATTAGTAGAGAAACCGAGGTTCTGAGGGCTGCAGAGGCTCAGACCCGGTTGGAACAGGGAGCCAAGAGTCCAAATTGCCTGGTCAGGGCGGGCTGGGAAGGTCAAAAAGCCATTTCCTCTGCAAAGCCCTGTTTGAGCATGGGCCACAGAGGTGAAAGGTAAATTCTGGCTGTTTTCTAGCCTGCAGGGACTGGGCAGAGTTTAAGTTGGGCCTTCTCTCTTAGAATAGACAAATAAGGTAAACTTGATTGTCCCTGCAGGTTGCTTGATTGCTGGATTCTGACACTCAGATTCTGTAAGGTACCCTAGTCCAGGCATATAAAGAGCAATCAGCAATCTACTATGCTGCAGGGCCAGCAAGCAGAACAGAGATGCATGCATTCTGAAGGCCCTGTTCTCCAAGGAAGGGCAGCCCCGCTATGTGATGGATGTAAACCTCCGGGCTACATCATCATCTTGTATCAAAGATCCCAGAAGCTCACAGGAAACATGGGATTCTTCGAACACATGTGGGGAGACACAGCATCAGACTCATGGTCATTGCTGGAATCTGCTCCATGGTTCATGAGGGTCTGACTGGAAAAAGTAGATTAGAAGACTCTGGTTTCCTCTGACCTCTAGTTGTCACTCTACAGAATCTTTTCTTTTTCTTAGTTCCCCTTGACTGTTAAGTCATTTATCTGAGCACCAATCTCATTTTTGTAGAACTGGAAACTAAGACTCAAAAAGACTTAGTAATTTGCCCAAGGCAACAAGAGTCAAAATGTGTTGGCCATTTATATTTCACCCACACACAGCCTCTAAGGTCCCGCTCCACCTATTTAAAAAAAAAGAGAGAGAGAGAGAGCCAGAGGATGACATCAGGTGTGACATCATATGTAAAGCCTATGCTAGCATATGCTAAGGAAGATGTGGTTCCAGCTTCTGTGCTCTCTATGAGGGGGGTTGGAATCTGGGGAAGGCAGTTCTGCTGTGGACTCTGAAGGGCAGAGGCACAGGGTCGCAAGACTGTGTCCCACTCTCCCCAGAGAAGCCAGTCCAGCTAGACTCTCCTGTAGGGCTATCACAAGGTATCCCAGGCAAGGGAGGAATGGCAGGCGCTGTGCCAGTGGGCACACTTCTGAGAGTGACCCAGACAGAGTGGAAGTTTGAACCATAAAGATCGTTCAGGCAGGACGAGCAGGGTAGCATGTGGAAATGAGACGGCCCCTGCCAGGAAAGACACAGCCATGGGCAAGGATAACGGTGAAGGTGATGCTCAGGGCCAGGCCAGGCACCCCAGGGAGACCAGGCAGATACAGATGCTTTATGTCCCGCTCTCTAACCCAAGACAGCATTAGAGGAAAGAGCTTGATTCTAGCTCCAAGTGCTATTGGGTTCCTTTCATCAGCCACACAGCTATCTTCTTATCTCCTAAACCCACCCAATCCCTCACCTCTTCACCCAACACACACACACACACACACACACACACACACACACACACATTGCAATAAGAAACCATTCACATCACCAGTGACTACACCCCTTCTTCCAAGAGATCTGTACCTCTGTCCCTAGGGCCCACCTGGAATGGCACACATCTTCATCCTCTGCACACAGACAGGAGGGTTGTCTGCACGCTGGGTTGGGGTGTAGGAGACAGTACACACAGGTGAGAAGTGGGCCACAGGAAAACGAAGCATACCATAGCTGAGGGCTTCCCTGTCACACGCAGTTCTGCCCATGTTCTTGTTTACAGGGCCAGGAACACATGAACTTGCTAAGACAGATCATGACCTTTTGCCAGGAGGGACATTGCTCACACTTCACACGAAAAATAGTTTCCCCTCTAAAGCTGATGTTCAATAAAAGATCCTAGACTAATTAATGGTCACGTCTAGTTATTTTAGATGAAGGAAGTGGGCAGAGAGAAATGGGGACCAGGGCTTGGGAGAGTAGACAGTGGATGCCGGACAGAGCCTAGCAGACCTAGAGCCAAGGGAAGACTATCCCCACCTCGGTTTCTTGGCCCCCAACCCAGGGTCACCACTCACTTGGTGGTGCTCATGGGTCATGGCTCCTTGCCAGCTTCCCAGCTAGCACAGGAGTACTGGGGACCCTGCGCCTTACACGTGTGAAACACACTTGTCAAGCAAAAGCAGAAAGCATGAATTTGAAAAGCCAAGGGCTGAGCAGGACTGTAGCATTTAGCCAGTCCAAGGTACAATGGAGGCCATATCCTGTATAGAAGAAGCCTAGAGCTTGAATCCACTGTGAAGTGAGAGTGTCCACAAACTGTGAAGTCATAGGCAGACATATGTGTTTGTGCCATGTGTACTGGGCTCACACCAGGGACTCCAAATGCCTTAAGATTCTTAAAGGTGCTCATGACCAAACAAGGTGAGGACCTTGTACAGTCAAGCCACTACCTGGACATGGCTAGGGATAGGGCTTCTTCAGCATCTCCCAAGTCAGCCCCTTGCAATTAATCTAGCTACTAATAAACACTCATTTCTTAAGGTAACCCAGGAGGCTGAGACGAGGGTAACCATCTACTTCATGACAGAGCCGAAGTCAGAAGAGAGAGCAGGTTTCAGGACATCTGTCCTACCCCCACCCACCTAGAATGAGGTGAACATCCAATGTGGTCCAGTTACTGACTGGGCACCAGAGATAAGATTCCTACTCCCAAGTCTGACAACAGAGCTATGGAGAGACACCACCATTGCATAGTGCATGGCAGCCCAGCTGCCAAGCCTGCCACCTGCCCTAAAGCATTACACCTTGGCTACCACAGCCCATGTTGTTGGAGCAACTGGAGAGAGGACTGTTCCTTAAAGCAGCCGCCCCATGACTCCCAGAAGAGACATCCATTTGTACTATAAGGAAACACCTTGGAATCTGTCCATCAGGATGGGCCTGGAAATATCACAGGCAGATTCAACAGCAAGTATAAAGGCTTGGACACAGGAGACTCCTGGGTGTTTCCAGAAATTACAAGTTAACCAGTGTATATCCAAAGGAGAACTGAACTACAGAAGATATATTAACACACACACACACACACACACAGAGAGAGAGAGAGAGAGAGAGAGAGAGAGAGAGAGAGAGAGAGAGA
>JANHMN010000001.1:184970823-184988140 GCA_030674055.1 Rhabdomys pumilio | reverse complement strand
CCACCACCAAACACACACACAACCACTGTGGCATAGGTACACACACACCACCACCACCAAACACACACACACACAGGTAAAAAGAAAGGGCTGGTGAGATGGCTTAGCAGTTTGCCATCAAGCCTTACAACCCGAGTTCCCAGGTTTCCCTTAATAACGAACAGAAACCTGTAAGCCAAACAAATCATTTCTCCCCCCAAGTTGGTCTTGGTCACTGTTTTATCACAGCAACAGAAAGCAAACTAGAATCCCACTCTTGCCAAGGACCTGAGCTTCAGTCCCATCTGTAACTCCAGTTCCAGGATCTGATGCCCTTGTCTGGCTTCCACGGGCAGCAAGCACAATACTCACATACAAAAAAAATAATAATAATAAACAAATAGGAACAATAAGTGCTCAAGAAGACCATCTTCAGTCTGGACTTTCCTGGAGGGGTTAATTAAAAGCTACTAGATGGATGTGCTGGTTCATGCCTTTAATCCTAGGACTTGGGAGGCAGAGGCAGGAGGTTTTCAGTGAGTTTATAGCCAGCCTGGTTTACAGAGCAAGCTCCTGGACAGACAGGATTACATAGAGAGACTCTGACTTAGAAAACAAAACAGAAACTACTGAAATAGCTTCTGAGAGTAATATTCCTTCAAACTCATTCACTCATTCATTGTTTGATTAGACTTTGAGTTAAAAATCTGGATTTTTAAAGTGCAGGGTATTGTGTGTGTGTGTGTGTGTGTGTGTGTGTGTGTGTGTGTGTTTGCTTCTCCTTTAAGACAGAGTCTTGTTATATAGCCCAGGTTGGCCTAGAATTCACAGTCCTCCTACCTCTGCTTTCCGAGTGCTGGGATTAAAGCTGTGAGCTACCACAGCAGACTTTGAAGGTCCTTTTAGTGGAATCTTGTTTTGGGGTAACAAAAATAAAGCCATCATATTTTCACTATGAGAGTGCCATGAAGAACTGAGGCTGTGGCTCGGTTGGTAGAGTGCTTGCCCATCATACATGAAGCCCTAACTGTGCTCCAGAGCACCACATAAAGCCAAGGCTTAACCGGGAGTTGCATCCCATGCCTGTAATCCCAGCCCTGGTACAGTCTCTCCTTTCGGAACTTCACAAGCCAAGCTTCCATCCTCTACATGGCTCTCAACCTCACCCTCCAAGTTCCTTCAACAGCTTACCAAGCTTTGAACCCTCCGTGGCTTTTCTAGGCCAAAGTTCCAAAGACCTTCTACAATCTTCCCCAAAAAACGCATAGTCAAGCCTGTCCTAGTCATGCGCCACAGCATGGCTTGCTTAGGGTTTCCATTACTGTGATGGAACAGCGTGACCGAAAGGAAGACAGACAGTAGTTCCCCTTGATCCTCGGTTTTGTTCTCCAGCATTTGTTATTTTTGGTCAGCCATGCTCCAAATGTTTTAAATGGAAAATTCTAGAATAAATAGCTCATAAATTTGGAATTACTTGCATTATAGTATACTGTTAAAATTTGTGGTTTGGCTGTGAGTCTTTATTCATTTTATACTGGCTTAATAGAAATCCAGCTTTTGGGGCTGGAGAGACAGTTCACAGTTAAGAGCACTGACTGCTCTTCCAGAGGTCCTGAGTTCAATTCCCAGCAACCACATGGTGGCTCACAACCATCTGTAATGGGATTTGATGCCTTCTTCTTCTCGTGTGTCTGAAGACAGCTACAGTGTACTCACATATATAAAATAAATAAGTCTTTAAAATTATATATATATATATATATATATATATATATATATATATATAGTACTATCAAACTACATGGAAGCATGGAAGGACCCTAAATACCTCCTGAGCCATCTCATCAGCCCCTGCTGTGTTGAGTGTTTCTATATGTTACTAGTGATTTGAATAAAAATGGCCCCCATAGGACCATAGAAAGTGGCACTATTAGGAAGTATGGCCTTGTTGGAGTGGGCATGGCTTTGTTGGAGGAAGTGCTGTAGTAGGGGGTGGGCTTTAAGGTCTAAGAAACTCAAGGGAGGCCCGGGGTCACTCTCTCTTCCTGCTGCCTGCAGATCCAGATGTAGAACACTCAGCTCCTTCTACAGCTCCATGTCTGTCTGCATGCCACCATTATGATATTATGATAATGGACTAAACCTCTGAACTGTAAGTCAGGCTCAATTAAATGTCTTCCTTTATGAGAGTTGCCGAGGTCATGGTGTCTCTTCACAGCAACAGAAACCCTAACTAAAATACCTTGAAAACCTTAAAATACATAAGGTTCTTCCTGCTTCGGTCTTCTGGGTACTAGAATTACAGGCTGGCAGGAAGGAAGGAAGGAAAACTGATAATTATCTGGAAGAAACACAAATAAAAAATAAAGATATGCAAATCAGGGTGAGAAAGCTGAGGCAGAGGGATGCCAATTCAGGGTCCAACATCCAACTAATCATAGCTCCAGAAACTAGAGAGCAATAGAAAAACAAAACCAAAACCAACTCAAGAGCATCTCCTAGAACCCAGCAGTGTGGAGTTCCCAGGTCCAGGAGTCTGGCAAAGGCTCTGCACAATAGGTGAAAATAGATCCATGCCTAGAAGATGACCAGACAAAATGCTGGGGGCGCACAGAACAAAAGGGAAGTCCTGCTGATTTTGGAGACAGGACAAGGCCCTGGCTATAAACAGAAGCAGCCATCAGCACACCAGCACTCAGTGAGCTAGTAGGAAGTGCTGGGGTGCAGGGCTTTAAAGGAAATCATTCCCTAAGCATTCTAGTTGAATAGAATTATGTTCCATGCTCAGCTACATTGTCAATCAAGTTCAAGGGTGGTAAAATGATCTTTGACTATTTACCTCATTGATCGCAAAAAAAAAAAAAAAAGAAAGAAAGAAAGAAACAAAGAAAGAAAAGAAAAGAAAAGAAAAGAAAAGAAAGGAAAAAAACCCACTAGTTGAGGATATGTCCCACCGAAAATGAGGCTGTAAACTGAAAAAGAGTTGGGATCTAGAAAACAGGAGACCAAACACAAGAGAGAAAAAGGACAAGAAACGAAAGAGGATCCCTGCGGCTGACTGTGCAGAGAGCGGGCCAGCCGCCAGCTGGTGGGAGGGGAGGGACTACAGAGGAGAGGGCTGGATTCCCAGATGCTGCTGGGAGAGGGCAGATTACACAATGTGTGTATGGGGAGGGTGGGAGAGACGTCAAACCTCACCAAGCAATTCAAAACCCAGCTAAACAAGATCATAACTACTAATTCCACAAGAAAAAAAAAAATGCTGCTTAGGGGAGAAAAAGCAACTGTGGTGAAACTTATGTCTAAGCAGAGAATACTGTAATCATGATAGATGTGAATCCTGTGACTCCCTCGAGCACTAAGACACAGTCATAACGGTGTGTGCGTGTGTGTGTGTGTGTGTGTGTGTGTGTGTGTGTGTGTAAGTGTTTGTGTAAGAGACAGAGGGACAGATAGAGATTGAAGATGGAGAATCTCTATGAGAGTCCAGTCTTTCATCTCCCATGGTTTAAAAAAAAAACAATTGGGAAGGCTTAAAATGGAAACTTTGATAGCATTAGTGCAAGCAAGTTATTTCAATGGAGATATGGAGGCAACGAAAAGAATTGTTTTTAAAAGGTTTGGGAATGGTTACCTCCTGGCCGATGCAGGGGTGGGGTACAGGGTAGGAAGCTGGGTGTGTTGTAATAAAATAATGGTCTGTGTGTTCAGTCGTACATAGACCTCCTCCCGTTTGCCTCATTCCGTTCCCACCACAAAGCGTGAACTACTGTTCATCCATACTGCCCAAATGAGAAAAGAGGCCCCAGGACTCAGAAACTCCACGGCTAGCAAAGACCTATTCCATCATTCATCCCTCACGATCTCTACCTCCGTAGACGGCTCTCACCAGCTCGTTATTTTTCTTTTCAGTTAGTTCTCAGAGGAGGAAGGTCAGGTTTCTCTCTGAAAGTCTTCCTCCAGCCCTGCTGACTCCAAGACATAAGTCTTCCAGCGATTTAATTCGATCCAGATGGAAGGCTCCACTTGGCTCTTGAACATGCATTCGGGGAGCGTTGAGATTTGCAGATAAGCCTTGGAATGAGGGAGGGAAGCAAGGGTGGCAGAGTCCATGGACCCAGGATGGGAGAGTCCCACAGGGATGAGTCTAGACCTAATGGAGCAGCCTCCTCTGCCCCCTGTCAGGCCTGTGGCCAGGATTTGGTCCTCAGACCACCAACCCGGCAGCTTAGCATCCTCGGAAGTGTGCACACTCCACCCATTTCCTAGTCACAAACTGCCAAATGCCTGATGGATGGATGGACAGATGGGGCTTGGGTGACCACATGCAGACTTCTCTTTGAGGAGTTCAGTCTGGCAAATGAGATCGTAAGTTGGATAGACAGATGGACAACCGAATACTGATGATACAGTGTCACCACAAATCAACATATATCAGAAGCAGGGACAAAGATTGGAGGGAGGATGAAGAGAGACATATAGTCTTGGAGAAGTTAACTTCAAGCTACATCATTTTAAAAAAATGGGTGGCCAGGTTAGGGAAAGGAGTTGTGAGAGTCCCATTGGGCAGAGAGAATAGCAGTTGCCAATAGAGTGCCCTGCGTGTAAGTGAGACTCAGGAGGGGGAGAAGGGCTCTTAGGGCTACGTGGGGCATCGCCTGGTCCTTCCTACTCCAAATGTTGTGGCCTCAGTCTTCCAAGCTCGGCTTCTTCATCTGTTTAAGAGAGACGGGTGATCACTATTAAATCTAAAAAACAACACGGTGCTGTACACTGTATTTTCTTTGTTATATATGTATGTGCTGAAGGTGTGTGGAGGTCGAAGGTTGACACCGTAGGATCTCCCAGAATCAATTTCCACATTTATATGTTGAGCCAGGATGTTTCACTTGTCTTATCAGAGATGGATAACTCAGCTAGTCCACCGAATCAGCTTGTTTAGGGGATTTCTCCATCTCTGCTTCCTGAGCATTGGGAATAAGGCAGGCTGCCACACCCACCTGGCACTTCACTGGGTGCTGGAGATCCAGACTCCAGTTCTTGTGGTCAGCTCCCACAGTTTCTACATTGCACTTTCTTTTAAATTTTTTTATCGCATTTATTTACTTATTTACTTATTTATGTGTGTGTGTGTGTGTGTGTGCGCGCGCGCGCGCACGCACATGAGTGAAGGTGGCCAAGGAGGTCAAAGAGGGCATCAGATCCCCTAGATGGACCTGCAGGAGATCATAAGCCACCAGATACGGGTGTTAGGAACCAAATTCAGATCCTCTGGAAGAGCAGGAAGCACTCTGAATTGCTGAGCCATCTTTTCAGTCCCTTCCCCCATTGTATTATCTGAAACCAAGAAATGTTCTATGTTTTCATGATGACAAATACATTTCTTGAGTCAAAGCTCCTACCCTCGATTCACTTCTGCTGGGTGACTTATTTTGACCCTTGTATTTTTGTTTACTTGGGCAGTTAGCCTCTATAAATCTAAATAGAATGTTTACAGATTCAGTTCATTAGGACCTGGGGTGCAGGTCCTGTTTGTGAGCATGTGGAGGGCAAAGGTTGACATACAGACATCTTCCTCAATAGTTTCTACACCTTGTATTCCGAGGCAGGATCTCTCACTGAGTTGGCCATATCTTTTTCTGGGGGTTTGATTGGGTTTGTTGTTGTTGTTGTTGTTGTTGTTTTTTCGAGGCAGGGTTTCTCTGTGTAGTCCTGGCTGTCCTGGCACTCACTCTGTAGACCAGGCTGGCCTCGAACTCAGAAATCCACCTGTCTCTGCCTCCCAAGTGCTGGGATTAAAGGCGTGCGCCACCACCGCCTGGCTGAAGTTGGCCATTTCCAACATACTGGCTGGCCAAGGAGCTGAGATCACCCAGTACTGGGGGCACAGACACACATCACCATGACTGGTTTCTATGGTGATGGAGAGCTGACTCAAGTTCTTGTGCCTGAGCAACAAGCACTTTACCCACGGAGCTGTCTCCTCAACTGGATCCAGCCCTTGATTCACCAACTTCAGGAAATGAAAATGAGAATTTAATTCATATAAATGCCTTGCTTTTCTCCTCTTTGTTCAGTCTCATGTTCTGCCCGTGTATCTGCCTCTTCTCGTCTATCAGCTGTATTTGGACATCTCAACAATATGCTTGTATTTCTGTTTCCTTTTTTTAAAGTATCATCTCTTGTCAGTGTCTCAACAATTGCTAATGGGAATTAGGCTATTAATTCCTCTGACTTTGTTTTGTTTTGTTTTTGTTTTTAAGTTTTATTTATTTAGCCAGGCAGTGATAGCAAATGCCTTTAATCCCAGCACTTGGGAGGCAAAGACAGTTTTCTTAGTTCCAGGCCAGCCTGGTCTACGGAGCAAGTTCCAGGATAGCCAGGGCTACACACAGAAACATTGTCTCAAAAAACAAAAAAACAAAACAACAACAAAAAAAACCAAAAACAAACAAACAAAAAAACACAAGAAACAAAAACAACAAAACAAAGCAAAGATTTGTTTATTATTTATTCACTTATTTTGTACATGTATGTGTGTAAGTATATGTGTGCATATGTGTGTAAATGTATGTGTGCTCATATATGTGTGTGAAGAAGCCAAAAGGTAGCATGAGCTAGCCTCCTTTATCATTCATTGGCTGTTAATTTGAAACAGTCCCTTCCTGAATCTCAGGCTTGTATGTCTCTCCCTAAACCCTGGACTTGTGTTTCTGCTAGGCAGGAGGCCAGCAAACCCCAGCAATCCTCTGATCTTCTCCCAACTTGGAGCTGAGATTACAGGCATGAACAAGATGTCCCATTTGTGACATAAGTGCTGGGACTCAAACTCTAGTCCTCATAGCTATACAAGTGCTTAAACATAAAGCTACGTAGTCTTATGTTTTCTTATCTCTATGGATTATTTTATTTGTTATAACTATATTTTTATGTTTGAATATCCCATTAGCTATACCCTTAGCTGTTATATTCATAAGGTTGTTAACATTTACATTTCATTCTTTAAGCATCACTGAGAGAACTAAGCATCTAGCTTGTCTGTATGTTACTTCAAAATATTGAAAACAGTTAAAAGTGGTGCTGCACACTTGTAATCACAGTTCTTGGAAAGCCGAAGCAGGAGGGCCTTAAGTTTGAGGTCAGCCTGGGCTACACAGCAAGACTTTGTCGCACACAAAATTAATGGCAATATTTGCATTCTTCTTATTGTGCAAATGTTGTTTGTTTATTATGTTATTGATACAAATGTTATAGTTACTTTTTTGTTTTTGTTTTTGTTTTTTTTTGTTTGTTTTGTTTTGTTTTGTTTTGTTTTGTTTTGTTTTTCCAGACAGGGTTTCTCTGTGTAGCCCTGGCTGTCCTGGAGCTCACACTGTGGAATAAACTGGCCTCAAACTCACACAGATTCGCCTGCTTCTGCCTCCCTGGTGCTGGGATCAAGGCGTGCGCCACCACTGCCTGGCTCATCTAGTTTCTTAAGGATAAGAAAAAAGCTCTGCATTACAGAACTCCATTTTTGTGGAAACATTTTTGTCTGTTTTCTTCAGAGCTGTACGTGCTCAGTCTACCATCTTAAATTTGTAATCCAAATAATTTTTCATCCCCCAAGACTATTTTGAACTCAGTTATACCAAAAGATCTGAGTAAATGTCAAGCACATTACACTTAAAATCATTGTTTTTATTTTAATTTAAATATGGTAACTCCATACTGATGACTATCCAAGTTCTGTCCAGTACTTAAACACTTACTTGTTTCCTGTAGTTAAACATCTCTGAACCCCGAAGTATCTTTTCTGTGCCCTCTCCCCACTGGCTCTTTTTAAAGTCTTAGAAGGGCAAGCTGCTCACTGCACCTGGCCTTAAAGACATGAAAATGACGTCCTGACCTTCAGACTCACCTTCTGCACAGAGGACAGTCCTCGTTCTTCCCACTGTGGAGATGGCTGCCCTTCACCATCCGGATGACACTGCTTGAAGGCAATGCCTGCAGATGTCCAAAGGTTCTAGGCTGTCCAGCCCAGAGCAGGCCACGTATGGGAGTAGCCTGAGGTTCCTCTGAGCTCTGCAGGCACCTGCACACACACACACACACAAACACACACACACACACACACACACACACCTAGAGAGAGAGAGAGAGAGAGAGAGAGAGAGAGAGAGACTTTCAAAAATAAAATATCAGTCTTCATATAACACAAAATGTTTACAGAAGTCCAGAACTAGGGATCAGTCTTGCAGTGTGGTTATGACGTGGTCCTGGGTGAACCTGTACCACACCAGGTGTACACATATCTCAGTCCCCAGGCCCTGGCCCAAGGCTGCAAGCTGTGTGATAAGGTTTTCACTTATGCAGAATTTTTTTTTTAATGATGACAATATAATAAACTTTGCATGGTTAAATTTATTAGAAAGAGTTTCCTTTCTCATAATTTCCATTGCTTTTTCATATTTTAATAATTAAATAAAAACGTTTACCATTACTTTTTGTCTTAAAAATCATTTGACTCAGTGACAGACGGCTCCCAGTCAAAGGATCCAAGAACCACACTTCGGGAAACCTGGAGCGCAGATGATATACTAAGGAACACATTAGCAAGCAAACGTTTTAGAATGTGGGCCAGTGGTAAGATTCTCGGGGTAAAGCACAGACCCCGTGACCTGAATTTGATTCTTGGATTTCATGGTGGAAGGAGAGAACCAACTCCCAAAAGTTGTCCTCTGACCTCCACAGAGCATGCTCACACTCACACATACATCACATTCACACGCGTGTACACACACATCACACACACAATAATAGTAATAATAATGATAAAAGTGAACTTTTTAAAAAATTCAAATAAAATGTCAGGATCCTGTCGTGTACTTCGTCTGGGCCAGATGTACAGTGTGTTTACAGGCTAACCTGGCCTGTTTTTATTTCTATAAAGGAACACCAAACAAGTTAATTTATAAAGTATGACCATTTGTTGGACTAGCATTTTGGAGGCTGGGGAGCCCAGAGTACAGTTTCGGAATCTGGTGAGGGGCTTGTGATAAGCCCCAGCATGGCAGGGTGCATCATGGTGAGACAGCTCCCATGCTGGCTTCAGCTCTCTTCATTTTGACATATAAACTTGAAGGCCATCCTGAGGCCTCCCCCTCATGAGTTAGTTCGGCTAACCCTCAATACTTGCTAAATGTTCCATCTCCAAACACCATGAACATGTGACGGAGGCTTGAGTTTCTGACACCTGAACTTTCAAAGGGCACATCCTAACCCTTGGAACCATGTGCTGGCTGAGGGTTAAGTGGAGATGCAGATAGTCCCTGACTAGCTCCAGCAGGCTTCAGGTCACCCTGATCCCTGCAGTTCACTCTTGGCCCAGGGCAGCAACAAGTAGACCTGTATTCTACTCTGCCTTAGATAGTGCTGATGGATGATATGGGGGCGGGGCGGGGGCGGGGCCGAGGGGGGGGAGGGCCCGCTGGGGATTGAGCTACAGTGGGCTGGATTCTTGGGAGTTAGAATGAGCCATGTCCTTTTGCTCCTCCGAGGACCGCTTTGGAGACCTGGGGCTTTCGCTGCACAGAGAACAAAGATCCGAGAGAGCAGGCCCCTTAACTGAGATGCCTGGAACTAGAACATCAAAAATCACCCAAAGTGGCATATAAAAGAGGGCTGTCTGATGCTAGAGTCCCAAGAAGACCCATGTTAGATGGGCTACTGAGGTCTGGGCTGCCTTCCTGAGAGAGCTGAGGGTGCCGGAGGCTGATGATGGGGGAGCCTGAGGAGATCCCCGAGGTCAGACCTAAAGGTGGTCACTAGTGTCTCTCTCCACTACATGAGACGTAAGGTGTTGACACGATAAAATAACGTTGCTTGTCAAATAATTTGGGCAAATGTTAGGCTTAAGTGTGTGTTGCGGGCTTCTTTACTGCAGGGTTTTTAACTGGATGATGGGAGCCACAGACAGCTAGAAATCATCTGTTTTCCCAAATGGCAGACCCTTTGCTTGCCGTACATATGAGAAAAGGGTGGAAAGGTACCAAGGACTAAGAGCATGGACAACCTTGAATCTGGGGTTGCCAGGCTCAGGAGACACACAAACTCTGAGTATTAAATACTCAGATTCCTTTGCAAGAGCCCACACCCTGGGAGGTAAGGCATTCAAATGGAACAGAAGCGGAAGCCGCAGTTGCAACAGCACTTTTGGACAGGAGCCTCCTGGAAGACGGAGAGAGCTGAACTGAGCCCAAAACCCTACCACCCCCTGCGACTCAAAGGGACCTAGGGGAGAGAAGCCTGAAACCAGCATCTGCCTAGCGAGGTAGCCCCAGCACAGTCGCTGGTCCTCCCCTACTGTTGAAAACCGGTACTGCAGACCAATCTCACCGACCATCTGCGACTGGAGAGCCCTCTCTCTCCTTAAGTCCCACCCTTCCTCTGTGCTTCTGTGGCCCCGATTTTTTGGCCCACACCACATCTCTTGATGTCTCCCAAATGGACCTATTCAATTTTATGGCAGGGGTCTAGGTATGGACAGTTTTATATCAGAAATTAAAGAGGCCACATTTGCAAGCAGAAAAATCTGCCAAGTGACAAGAAGCAAATTGTAGTGACGTGTTAGATAGGAGTGGGGAGGGGAAACCTCCCATCCGAATCTGCCACAGATATAGCAGCTGGCTGCACACAAAATTCTTACATAAAGGCTCCATTTACATGGGGGGAAAACCCCACAGAGGTATGTATATGTTGGATCGATGACAGTCAGGGAAAACCTGAAGATCAGCTAAACAAGGTGGCTGCTTTGCAGGTGTCTAGAACACAGAAGGAGAAGAACATCTGGGGACAGAGGTGGGTAAGAGATCAGGAGCTGCACAGAGAAGGTCCCAACCTCACCATCCCATGAGGCAGTAGTATGGAAAAATTAGTGTTCTTGGCCAGAACACAGATTTCTCCTTGCCTTGCCCTGGCTGCTGACTAATGTCTCAGGGATGTGAGATGCTGCGGAAGGGATGCTGCCAAGGATTCTGGGAGGAACAGGGTGACAGGATCTGGGGTAGAAATAGAAACAACAAGAAGCACAATGGATTTGAGGAGGGTTTGTCAGGTGTAGGGAATGGTACAGACACTATATATATATATATATATATATATATATATATATATAGTATCTCATTTAGTCTCTACCGCAATCTACTGGATCTCTCACTCCCACATTATAGAGAAGACATGAGAGCCAAGAGCTGGTAAGTAGCCTGCACATAACAACAGCTATAATAGAAAGAACAGAGACTGGGTATAACTACTTCTGACTGTAAAGTCTCGTCCTAACTGGCCACAGTGACTGTGAAGGAACTTCAAGTACCTTCCTGTAATGCACCCACCAGCCATGGCCTACAAGCTGTGGCTGACAGATGCTGCTTTCCAGGAAGATTATGCTGAAATGTGCCTCCCCCAGCCCCTTTGGCTCTACAGTAGCCATTGTTGTTGTCCATGAGACATTCGCATCTGCTTCTGAGCAGTGTCAGGGTAGGATGTGTATGTGTGTGCTCATGTTCCACATCAAGTTAGGATTTCCCTGGCTGTGGTTATGGTAAGTGAGAATGTGGTTTCAGCATGACTGGGAGGTGGTGAGCTCTTTAATATAGGTGAGCTCTTTAATAATGCCAAGTTGAAAGTCCCCTTGGGGTCTGCGGTGGCCAGAATGAAAATGGCCCCCATATACTCATGGGGAGTGGTATTATTAGATATGTGGCATTGTTGGGATTGGTGTGGCCTTCTTGGAGGAAGTGTGTCACTGTGGGGGGGGGTTGAGATTTCAGAAGCTCAAGCCAGGCCTAGTGTCACTCTCTCTTCTTGCTGCCTGCCAATCCAGATGTAGAATTCACAGCTCCTTCTCCAGCACCATGGCTACCTGTGTGCTGCCATGCTTCCCACCATGATGACAATGGACTAAACTTCTGAAACTGTAAGCCAGTCCCAATTAAATGTTTTCCTTTATAAGAATGGGTGTGGTCATGATGTCTCTTCACAGCAATGGAAACCTTAACTAAGCTAGGGTGTGGCCTTGAAGGGTATCGGGACCCTGGTCCTTTCTTCCAGCTTAGAAGGGATGAACAGTACGCTCCTCTCCAACATACCTCTGCCATGGCACAACCTAGGCCCCAACGCAATGATGCTAACCAACCATAAGCCAAAATAGAACTATTCTCTAAGTTGGTTATATCAGATGTTTTTCCAGTGAATAAAAGCTGGCTAATACACAGTGTGACTTCCTTTGGCCAGTAAAAACTAGGCAGAAGTTTTAAAAGCCAATGTGCAGTTTTAGCTCTGCCAAAATTTGGGGGAGACTTTTTAGATGAAGCTTGATTTGGCCTGAATCCATGAGCTAGCAGGATGCACAGCACCCTCCCCCCCCCCCCCACTCCCTGTACTGACCTGTTTTGAATGAGTAGCAGTAACAGGAAACAAAGAGTTGTGGGACCCAATGAGATGTGAGGATTGCTTGTAATTGCAGCAAAACCTAACCTATCCTGGCTGAACTGGGTCCCCATGCTGGTCAGTCTGTACCAGGCCAGAAACAATCCATCCTCCTCAAAGACTTCTCTAAGCCAAATTGCCTCTATTTTCTAAGCTAAGCTTCCTACTTGTTAACTTCCCAACTGATCTATTCTCCCAGATCCATTGGGCAGGTCATCCAGCCACCTTTGCAAAGCCTCTTGCCTCAGCATGCCACTCCAGTGATGTACCAAAAGCTCTCAGTCAGCAAACAGGGCAACCTGCTACTGCCTTCTCATTCTTTGGATTCCAAATGGGCTTCAAGATTCAGACGCAGACTACTTTTAACCTTGATTTTTATCCTGGCACTTCCACTGGGTTACTATAGGCAAGTTCCTTTGCTCCTCTGACTCTGTCTTCTAAGTTAAGGCAACAAACGATGGCAACCTTGAGACAGTTTCAGAATGAAGTAAAGTGCCCGCAGTGCCCCTGTGTCTGGTGAGCCACACAAGTGTCGCTACTCTTCCTTTCCTCCCCATCCAAGCTCCTTCAGGCTCATAAGTTAGGGGAAAGTAAGGCCTTTCTGGAATGAAGCCAGACAGTTCCAATGCCTTTGCTAGATTCTCTTAGTCCTAAGATCTAAGACACAGCTGTCTCTGCCTCCTTCGCCTCCGTGGACATGGGAGATTGGGAATCAGACTACAGATGTCCAGGGCTCAGGGAAAGCTGCTGAGCTAATCCTGGGACTGCTGGGGAGGCTGGACTGGAGCTCAGCAGGCTTTCTCCTGCCTGTGGCTGCCTGTGGCTGGGCTCAGATTTCCCAGGCCCCCAGCTCAGGAACAGCTGTTGGCTTCCCCTCCCAACACCCTAACCCCCCCCCCCCCCCCCACCCCCCCACCCCCGACCCAACTTTCCTCTGTGCCTCCAACAAGAGTATCAGAGGTTGCAGGGCAGACCCAGGCAGGGGTCTGGAAAGAATCCAGAGTTTGTAGCCACTCAACCCAAGTCATTGTGAAGCCTGGGGTCTCAGATACCTGGGCTTTCACAGGTCTTTCAGGCTGCAGGCCTCTCCAGATGCTAGTCACTTGGTCAAAAACCTTGGGCCCAGCTTTACTTTGAGGCATTCTGACAACTCCATGCTCCCTGGACTGGCTGTGCCTCCCAGGAAAGCTTCTACCCAGCATGGTAGAGCAAGACCTGGCTCTAGGGTGGAAGCCTCTTGGCGTAAACAGAGCCGCACCTGTAAGCTTTCTCAGATTCCTCTGGCCTACAGACTCCAAGAGTCCCTCTGATCTGTCTCCTAAGGGTCTGGCATCTGACTGCCCTTTCCTGTTCCTAGCAGACTCAACCCCAGAGGTGTGTGTGTGTGTGTGTGTGTGTGTGTGTGTGTGTGTGTACATGCACACGTGTGTGCATGCATGTATGAATGTATGTTTGTGTGTGTGTGTATGAGTGTGTGCATGTGTGTATGAATGCCTGTACACACATGTATGTACACATATGTGCACATTACTGTGTCCTGAATGCCAGTGACAGAAAAAACTTAGTTTATTCTCTTCTTAACCACCTTCCCCATTTGACAAATGAGAACCTGATAAGCCAAAAGACAAGTGGAAAAACTTGATTCATACACGGAATTGGGACAAATTTTACTCAAAGCCAAGATGGGAACATCATCTAGGTGACTTTGGAACCTGTATTTTTTTCTCCACTCACCAGCTGCTCAGAAGCAGGTGGCAGCTGTGCAGTTCCCACCTGGACACTGAGCCCAGTGTGCACCAGAGCCATAAGCCCCTTTAGGAGAGACAGGGAGAAAGAGAGACAGAGAGACAGAGAGACAGAAAGACAGAGAGAAAGAGAAACAGACAGAGAGACAGAGACAGAGAGAAATAGAGACAGAGAGACAGAGACAGAGAGACAGAGAGAGAAAGAGAGACAGACAGACAGACAAAAACACAGGATAGACAGAGAGGGACAATGTGAATAGGATACCTAGTACCAGGACATCTACCCATTGCCCTAGCTTTCCTCTGCTTTTCATGAACAAGTTTCCACATACAACATAAGACTGTGGTTATCTGGCTTCTCCCACCAAAGAGGATGATCCCAAGGTCTACTTAGTTACATTGTGTGTTCATACCATTTTCCTTTTTAGGGATATGAAACCATTATGCATACAGACCACATCATTCCAAAAAAGTTTTTTTGCATTTATTTATTTATTTATTTTAACTGGGGGTGAGGCATGCATGCCATAACCTATGTATAGAGGTCAGAAGAAGACGTGTGGGAGTTGGTTCTCTCCTTCCACCAAGGGGATCCCAGGAATCAAACTCAGGTTGCCAGCCTGAGTGGCAAGCAACTTTACCCTCTGAGCCATTTCACTAGTCCCAGGCCACATCTTGTTCCTGAGCTCACACTGATAAACATTGGGGTGGTCCCCATTTTGAAGTGTAAGTCTACGAATCTAGAATATATTGTTGTTCAGCCCTTGAACAGAGTCCCCTAATTGCAAAGTGTCAGCCTCTGATGGGACCTGTGCAGGCAGCTGCCATGGCTGCCGTGGTGTTTACTGAAGCAGCTGTTTGGCCATAGTCTTGAAGAGTCTCTAAGCTGTCTTTTATTCTGCCTCCAAGACTCAGGACAGAAGCAAAGGAAAGGGGAAGGTGGGGGAGGGTAAACTCCACCAGAAGCTTCTGGAAGCTTCTGACTGGTGGTAGACTCTGAGGGTGAACAAAATCAACTGGACAGGCTTGTCTAGATGGGGAAACTGAGTCCCAGGGAACAGCAGTGGTTCGAACAACAGGCAGCTGAGTTGGGGAATCAAACTCTGGTACTCTGGTTCCAGCATGGATTCTCTTTTTCCTGAAATCAACATAGGCCTGGGGTCAGTTCCAAGTGGCTGTATGGCTCCTTGGTGGCCTCATCAACTCTTCTACAGGAAATGGACTTCCATCAGATATGTGGGGAGTGTGGGGGGAGGGCTGGTGCTGGCCCTGGGCCCTGGGTTCCACCTGGGTGCCAACAGCTGCTCCTGCAGGTCTTTCTGCCTTTCTCTCTTCACCTATAAAATGCTCACCTATGTCTCCCCCACAGACATGAGATCATGCCTGCCAACGGGGCTGCCAGGCTGTGAAACTCTAAGCTGAAGGGAAATGAGCACATCGATCCTTTTGGCTCCTTGAGTCCAATCAGATGACTCCAGCTCTTTCCCTCTCCTGAAAAGAAAGTTGTTCTGTCCCAAGGGGTGTTTACCTCCACCCGCTCTGGGCCTGGCCTAGGCCCCTTTGGCCAGCAATACACTTGAGCCAAATCCTGCCTCTCAATTTCGCCTGAGGAAAGGGCTGCACCTGATCTGCATTAATCTGTCCTGGCCTTGCCAGACTTGGACTAAATTAAGTGCATCCCTGGCCAGCAGCTCTGTCCCCACAAACTGCGCATTCTTCCATCCTGTGTCCCTCCTCCCCACAGCTGTGGCTTCCCATCAGGCAGAGGAAAGTTGACAGCACCTCCTATGCTCAGTCACCCGGTACCTTCCCTGGCTCTGGCTGATCTTTAGGCAGTAGGGAAAGACAGGGAATATGAAAGAGCCTGTGGGGAATCTGCTGGTAGGTGCCCCCTGTCCTTGCACGCAGTGTTTAATCCTTTCTAAATGCCAATCACTCTTCTAGGCACATGGAGAAGTAGAAAAACTCCTGGAGTTTGCACTCTGGTAAGAATAGAGAAAGGTGGCATGTGCAGAGAGGTGAGTCCTACAGAATGCTAGCCGGGGGTAAGAGAGAAAAGGGAGTTAGGGAGGTGGCTCAGTGGGTAATGTCAGTTGCAGCCAAGCCCAGCTACCCTTGTTCTATCCCCCAGATCCCACAAAGTGGTGGGAGAAAGCTGACTCCCAGGAGTTCTCTGACCTCTACATGAGTGGCACTCTCCTACACACACACACACACACACACACACACACACACACAAACACGTGAATAATTTTCTAGAAACAGGCTTAGGCTATAGCTGAGTGGTGAAGGCTTTTCGCACATGTGTGAGGCTGTGGTCTCAATGTCAGTAAAAAAAAAAAAAAACTAATCTCAGTAGAACAGTGTGGGGCCCCAGGAGTGGGCAGAGAGGAAGCAGTGGCATCGGAACAGGAAGAGGCGGGTCCAGACAGGCATCCGTGAAAGAATGACAGCTGGGGAAATCTCCAGAGCTCCTCACCCAAGGATTCTTAGAGCATTGGTACTCAGTATTCCTTTCTGCTTCTCCAGAAGCTAGAGAGGGCTGACAAGCTTGGCAGGACTCCCCAGAGGCAGGCCAAGAGATAGTGACCTTCCTTCCTGCGTGGGAAGAGGCTTTTCTATGGGTGGAAGTCCTGTCAAGGTTCAGGGATGCTGGTGTGGCTTTGAAGGGGTCAGCAGCTAGAAACTAAGCAATGTGAAGTCCACATCCAAGCCAAGCACTTGGGCCTCCTCTATAGCCAGATGCCCCAGTTGGTAAATTGAAACAGGCCTCAGCCAGAAATAGAAGCAACCCAAGGGAGGGTTCATATTTGCCTCACCTGGGGAATATGATATTTGCTTCGTAGAGGAGCTTCGGGCCACAAGAGTGGCTAGAGGCATGGATTTCTATTCCATATCCCTCAATCCCAGACCTGTACACACACACACACACACACACACACACACACACACACACATTCATGCAGTTCACAAACACTATCCTATACAGACTCACTCACCTGTCACTCATCCACCACCCACACCAGAACATCCCCCTCATGACTCTGAAAGATTCCTAGGCACACAGATGAGTCATATCTCTCTCTCTCTCTCTCTCTCTCTCTCTCTCTCTCTCTCTCTCTCTC
>JANHMN010000001.1:184933152-184970813 GCA_030674055.1 Rhabdomys pumilio | reverse complement strand
CTCTCTCTCTCTCTCTCTCTCTCTCTCTCTCTCTCTCTCTCTCTCTCCCCCTCTCTCTCTCTCTCTGTCTCTCTCTCACACACACACACTTACAATATATACTACACAGACTTATTGCACATTCACACATATCTATCATGTCCCAGGAGCTTACCCATGATAAAGCAGCAGTCTACCAAATCTGGCTGAGCTCTCCAGAACCGTCTTTGTTGCCCCACTGAATTGGGTGAGTCTTCACACGAGGTACCTTCCTGGCAGCAAGTTTGTTCTTTGTTCCTGGAGAGGAAGAAGGAAAAATATTAAGATTTTTGAAGAATCTTTCTTCCTATCTATCCTGCATAACAATCAAGATACTTTCATGTTACTCTTAACAAAGAAACTGTGGTTTTGGAGTGTTTGCTACTTCTAGAAGACAAAGATCTAAAAGTGTATTATAGGATAGGCATGGTGATGGCACGGGCTTTTAATCCAGCTCTCAGGAGGCGGAGACAGGCAGATCTTTGTGACTTTGAGGCCAGCCTGGTCTCCGGTCTACAGAGTGAGTTCCAGGACAACCAGGGCTACACAAAGAAACCTCGTCTCAACAACAACAAAGAATATAGAAACGCATGTGCGCGCACGCACACACACACACACACACACACACACACACACACACACACACACACAAGAACAGATTAAGCAGATAGTTCCAATAGAGGTCTTCACATAACAATGTGATCAAACAAAAGAAGTGCTTTGAGACAAGGATGTGTATTGTGCTATCCGGCCTACAGATATTTTTAATGTAGGTGGTGTTTTGCTTGCAAGTATGTGTGAGCACCCCATGCATGCAGTATCCATGAAAGCAAGAAGAGGGAGCCAGATGCCCTGGAACTGGAGTTGCAGATAGCAAAACCCCATCCTTTGGAAGAGCAGCCCGTGCTCTTAGTGGCTGAGCCGCTTCTCTGGCCCCTTTCCACGTAAATTTTTTTAAAAATTTTCTACATAATCCACTTTCTAGAGTGGTTCAGGCTGAGGTAGTCGTGCAGAGCTCAGGGGAAACCAGAACCAGCAGGCCCTTCACCTTGTGTCCAATGCCGCCCCGATGGGTACTCTATCCATCCACCGTGAAGAAACATTCTCCGCACTGTGTAAGTCAAGAGACAGGCCAGGCTGCTGTAACAAAGTTGCACTGCATTCCGAGTGGATTGTTACTTTTCTTCTTGTTGTAACTAAACGCCTGACAAAAGCAACTTAACCTCATGAAGGTTTACTCCTATATTGTCTTCTGTGAGCTTGATTTTACCTTTGCATTTAAGAATAACATCAAGTCTCTGCAGGGTTGGGTGCATCTTCTCCCACTGTGTTTGAGGCTAACTAGTTATGTGTAAGGAAGCATCAGTGTTGTTCACTGTGTATGTGGCTAGTTATACCCACATCATCTGTTGAAAAGTCAGCTATTTTATCATTAAATTTCTTTTCTTGGCCCTTTATCAAATACAGGTTACACCCCATGAGAAGGCCCTGCTGTCCTTTTTCTTTTATGTCTGTCCTTACGTCTATATCATGTAACACTGATGCCTGGATTTGTACTAATCTTTGAAGTTGGAGGGTATGATTCCTCTAGTTTGTTCTGTTGCAAGCCTGTTTTGGCTCTGCCAAACACTTAGGGTTGCTAGAGGAATTTTAGGATAAATTTGCTGATCCCAGGAAAGAACAAAGTCCATGAGACTTTGGCAGTGACTGCATTCGATCCCAGATCATGTCAGGGAGGACTGACATAACAGCACTAATCTTCCCGACTGGGCACATAGCACAGGACTTTCCTTTCAGTTACTAAATCTAACTCTACATATTAGCTTTTCTTTGGCATCGTAAGTAAATTGTGTGTGTGCGTGTGTGTGCGTCCATGTGTGTTCATCTGTATTTGTGTGTGTATTCATCTGTGTTTGTGTACGTGTTCGTGTGTGTGTGTGTGTGTGTGTGTGTGTGTGTGTGTGTAAGCCAAAGAACAACCTCAAGTGTCATCACTTACATACTGTCCACCTTGTTTGTTTGACACTGTGTCCCTGGAACTTGCCAAGCAGGCCTGGCTGACTGGCCTACAAACCCCAGGGATCCACCTGCTTCTGTCTCTGAAGCACTGCATTTACAAGTGCGTACCTCCACACCCAGCCTTTCACACAGGTTCTGGAGACTGAAATCAGATCCTCAAGTTTAAAAAGCAAATACTTTACCTACTGAGCTATTTCTTTAGCCCCTGAAAGAGAGGTGTGTGTGTGTGTGTGTGTGTGTGTGTGTGTGTGTATGTATGTTTGTATGTGCAGGAGTGTGCAGCCATGCCTGTGACTAGACTAGAGGTGTGCAGACTAGAGTTCTACCATGTGGGTGCTGAGAATAAAACCTGGAACCCCTAAGAGAGTGGCCAATGATCCTAGTCACTGATCCATCTCTCCAGTCCTTTCTTTCCTCTCCCTCTCTCTCTTCTTCTCTTTCTCCCTCTCCCACTCTTCTTCTCTCTTTCTCTTAGACAAGGTATCAGGGTACCTATGTATCCTGGGGTATCTTGCAACTTCCAATGTAAGATGCTCTTGAATTGACAGAGACCTACCTGTTTCTGCCTCTTAAGTTAGGTGTTTGTATTAAAGGCAAAATTTACTTATTTTTAATTATGTCTATATCTGTGTGCATTTGAGTGCACATGCCCATGGAGGCCAGAAGAAGGCATCAGATACCCTGGAACTAGCATTATAGATAGTTGTCATCTACCTAATATGCGGGTACTGGAGACTAACCCCCCCTGGTCCTCTAGAAGAGCAGTCAGTGTTCTTAACCTCTGAGCCCTTGTTCTAATCCCTCCACCTTATTTTCTTTCTTTCTTTCTTTCTTTCTTTCTTTCTTTGTTTTGTTTTGTTTTGTTTTTCGAGACAGGGTTTCTCTGTGTAGCCCTGGCTGTCCTGGAACTCACTCTGTAGACCAGGCTGGCCTCCAACTCAGAAATCTGCCTGCCTCTGCTTCCCAAGTGCTGGGATTAAAGGTGTGCGCCACCACTGCCCAGCTCACCTTATTTTCTTGAAACAGGATCTTTTCACTAAGCCTGCTGCAGCCAGTTTGGCTAGTCTGCCTAGCCATTGACCCCTCTGGAAGCCCCCCATTTACACATGCCCATCACCTGGCAATGCCTGATTTTAATATGGGAGATGAGGCCATGAATCCAGGTCTTCATGCTTATGTTACAAGTATTGTTGTACCCCCTGAACCACCTCCCAGTTCTGGGATTATTTGTAAATTCAGTTCTGGATTGTTGGCTGTTATGGTACAGAACCCCTTCGTTTTAAATACAAATACAGGGACAGAAGAAACATCTAAGAACCAAGTTTTATGCTAAGGGAAGTATAGTTGATGGAAATAAATAAATACACACATTCACACACACACATGTACAGGCACACATATGTGCACACACATGAGTGCATGTGTGCACATGCATACACACACATGCATGCTGTATGTATTAATGCCATTCTTGAATGGAGTTTGCTGTCAGTGAAGCAGACTTGGGAAGAAGGGTTATGAAATGCAAAGAGCCCTGCAATTGCTAAGTCATGTTGGCCTGGAAAAACTCAAGGTTAAATAACTCAGCTGCATGGCCCTGTTTCACAGGGAGGGCCCCAGCTGTCCTGGAACATAGTTCTGCTCTCCCCCTCAGAGAGCTCAGTCTAAATATCTAAGGGAAGAACTTGCCCTGCTCATTGATAGTGAAAATTCAAGAGAAGCACAACACCTGTCAAGAGATGTTGCAGGGGCTGGAGAGACGCCTCAGCAACCAGGGGTACACTGAGGCCAGGCACAGGAGCATGGGCAGGTCAGAGGCGGGTGTGTCTGTAGGACTTCTCGGGCAGTCTGGTCTACACATTGAGTTTCAAGGTAGTCCAGAAGTGGTACCTGGGAGGGAAATTAATATGTTCTCTATTTGGAGGCCTACAATTCTAGCAGATAAAAACCACTAAATATGAGACTGGAGAGACAGCTCAGCCCTTAAAAACACAGCTGCTCTCACAGAGTACCCAAGTTTGGTTCCCAGTACTTAACACAGAAGCTTACAACTATCTGTAACCTCAAATTCAAGGGAACTCCACCCTCTTCTCACCTCTGTGGGCACTGCACCCATGTGTTACACGGACATACATGCAGGCTAAACATCCATGCCTGCATGTATGTCCATGAAATAAAAATAATTTTTGTTTGTTTGTTTTTCGAGACAGGGTTTCTCTGTGTAGCCCTGGCTGTCCTGGAACTCACTCTGTAGACCAGGCTGACCTCGAACTCAGAAATCCGCCTGCCTCTGCCTCCCAAGTGCTGGGATTAAAGGCGTGTGCCACCACTGCCCGGCATAAATATTTTTTAATTGCTAAGTAGGTATAAAGTACAGTAAATGAATAAAAAGTACACGGGAAGTTTCTCAGTTGTTCATAATTAGGAAAGTATTTATTGTCAATGTCAGACTTAGCTGTGAGTGATGTTTGGAGAGTTCCCACAGAATGTAGGTCTGGAACAACACTAGGTATCAATATGCTGGGAGACTCTATTGATGTTCTTGAACTTGTGGATGGATGGGGTAGAAGGAATTCTTAATCTTCTTACTTCCGATTTGAATAGCAGGGAGAACATGTCGTTTAAAATCCTGAATAGAGGACAAAAAGAAATACCCAAGGAGTGACCTCCAGTGAGAGGCCAATGAGATGGCTCCAAGGGTAAAGACTATTTATTTCAGTGCAACTCCAATGATCTGATCGATTCCTGGATCCTATTTTGGATCCACAAAAATTGTCCTCTGTTTCCACACATGTGTGGTAGCACATGCCTGTGTCCAAACTTACATACAAACATCACACACTGACAACTGAATAATAATAATACATTGTAAAATTAAAATGTTTAAATGTATCTTAGTGTCTCTTTGCTTTTAACTTCTCTCTCTGCTGTTAAAATTGATTAAAGTCATCACTGCTGTTTATTTAGATTTTTTTTTTTTAATTTTCTTGGAGTGAGAAGATAGAGATGGCCTCTTCAGAAAACTCGTAGATCTAACAGCCTTTTCAAGATTGCTTGTGGTGGTCTGAATGAGATGTTTTCCCACAGTCTCAGGCATTTGAACACTTGGTCCCCAGTTGGTGCTATTGGGATAGGTTTAGGAAGTGTGGCCTTGCTGGAAGAAGTGAGTCTTTTTGGAGCAGGCTTTGAGACTTTTAAGACACACACCATCTTAGTTTGCTCTCTTTGCTTTACGCTTGTTCTTCAGGATGTGAACTTCAGCTTCCTGCCTCCAAGACTGACTTCGCTGCCATGCTCCTGACCTACCTTATGGACTCTAATCCCTCTGGAACACTAAGCCCAAATAAACCATTTCTTCTATAAAGTGCCTTGGTCATGTTGTTTTATCCCAGCAGGAGAAGAGTAACTAGTACACTATTGAACCTGGATAAAAACAAAACAAAGCATTGACTAAATTCAAAAGGATTCTGCTTCAACCATAACAAAGTAACAGGAGGCAGAATGACCCTTGTGACGTTGGCAAAATGTATGATAGACATAGGTAAGAGGTGGCACAGGACCATGTTCCCTGAGAGGATGCTGGTTGAGGTATCCCAGAAGCTTCCCTGCTCTTCTATTGGGAGGTCACTCTGGACCAAGGTGAGAGTGAAGATCTGGGCAGAACACAGTGATCTTGCAAAGGGAATGACCAAAGAGTTGAAAAATAAATTAAGATCATACTGGAATCCACCATTACGTTGTCTTCTTGGAACATTTGTAAAATTTCAGCCTTGGACATACAGTTTAAGCAACAAATATTTAATTTGGCCTTAGAGAATGAGCTGTGGGGGAGGAGATTATAATTAATCCATCATTACCAGAGCAGTGAGCACTGAAAAAAGTTATCAGTGAGAAAGGCTGGGGATGTGGGGGTATGGCTCAGATGGTAGAGCACTTGTTTATCATTCTTGAAGCCCTGGGTTCGAGCTCCAGTACTACATAAACTGGGTATGGTAGTGCATCCTGTTATAACAACACTCAGGAGGTAGATGCAGGAGGATCAGCAGTTCAAGGACATCCTCAGCTACACAGAGAGCTTGAGACCAGCCTGGGCTATATGAAACTCTCAAAAATGAGAGAAGGGAGGTGGGCAGGAAGATCCTGGGGCTGAGGGCTGGAACTTAGTGGTAGGGTAGTGAAGCATTCTGAAATTCTGCATGCATGTCCTCCTGAAGCATTTGCTATACCAGCTGTGTTCACACAGGAGGGGGAGAACAAAAAACTAAGTTGTGAGCACTGAAAGGCTGAACAAAAAAACATCCTGGCAGTTAGAGCTCAGAATCCACCTGTATTAGTCACCTTTCACTGCTGTGACAAAATGCCATGACCAAAAGCAAGTTAAGAAAGTTTATTTTGGCTTATGGTTCCAAGGGCTGTGTGCCACTGGCATTCAGTCACTTCCAGCTCAATTGCCAGGGTCATATAGAGAGACCCCCTAACTAATACTTGGGATGGTCCCAACCCTGTTTTAATTTGGGGTCATGGCTCAGTCTACATTTTCTCAGAAAAAGAAAATGGAACCCTATGGCTGCCTGAAAGACTGGTCCGTCAAGTAGACACAGATCTTGAGCCTAATAATTATGATTCTAATGATGAAAATGGCTTGAAATTCTTATCAGCCAGCTGATTTAACCTGGCATGTAGTCTTCATCAATACCTAAAGCCACCCACTATATACCTGGTGGCGAGACTTGTGTCTGATCCCTGTCAACCAGCAGTTGAATTAGATACTGGAATATTTCTACTTTCAACCTTATTTTCTACATTGCTTGGGTAATCATGTTGCGTTTAACCTTTGAACCTTGTATTTTAAGCAGATTGATTGCCCTCACACAGGATCGCTCTCAGCAAGCTCAGCTATTCATTGTGGCAGTTACCCATCGCTATGAAGAATTGCATCTAGTACAGGCCCACAGGTCCTTTGGTTTGAATGTAACTTTAGTCTATAGGGGAAAGAGTGTACCAGTGATGGCCAGTTAGTCAAAGATGGGTAAGAGTGTTCTTGAGCTCCTATAAACCTAAGACAGAGGCATACATCAATATGCTATGTATGTTTTCCTAGAAGACTGGTAATATAGAAGCAATATAGACACTGACCTAAGCCAGGCATGGTTGCCCAGCCACTTGCTACCCTAGACGGAATGAAATCTTGTGCCCCATCCAGCTGCTGGCACTGCTCATCTTTATAAAATTAAAAACGGGGAATTGTGCCCTTTCCCCAGGCTTTAGCAGGTCTGAAAGACCTTGTTTACCGCAGTAGACCAAATAATAGGACCTAGGTGGAGTTACCTACCTTGGCTGCATGTATAGCCTGCTACAGGAACTGAGAAGAATAGACTGCTCACTGAGCTTGCCTTGAGACATCTCTGGCAGTGACCAAGGATGGGTTTCCCCCACCCATCTCCAGCTGAATCAAGAAGGGGGTGGGGCTTTCCCACCTCCTTTTTTTTCCCACCTCCTTTTCCCACCTTTTTTTTTTTTTTCATTGAGAACTGAACATTAAAACTTCAGGCCTTGATCAGATACTTGTCTTGGCTACATCTTTTCTCACTCTCTGTCCCTCTTTCATTCCCAGCCCTCCTTTCAGGTGAACCCAGTTATCCGTGGCTGCAGGCAGCTACAGATTAACACCAAGGCTGCCCTCTCGCTCCCACCCTCCACACATGTGATGTGCAAGCACATGCCAGCACTCATGTCTGCACCATACAAACATGTGTGCGCACACAAACACATTCTTAAAAGTGTGACATAGGGGCCTATAATTAAAGAGAAAATGGGCTGGAGATGTAGCTTGGTTAGTAGAGTGCTTTCCTAATATGAACAAAGCTCTGGGTCCAACCTCCAAGGGCTCACTGGCCAGCTAGCCTAGTCAGCAAGTCCCAGGTCCCATAGAGAGGATCTGTCTGAAACAATAAGGTGGGTGGCCTCTGAAGAATAACACCCCTGTAAAATACTTTCTCCCTCTCTCTTTCTCTCTCTCTCTCTCCCTCCCTCTTTTTCCAAACTAAAATAACAAAAAATTTAGAAAGGTCGTGGACTGAAAAATCAAAACAAATCCTCTCCAGGAGATGTGACTCAGGGCAGAGTACTTGTCTAGAATGTTTGAGGGAAAAAAAACTGAGTGTTTTCTTATGAAAAGAACAAGGTAGGTAAGTTACTTTACCATCCAACTAAAATGGTATAGTATAGTAGTTAAAGCCATATGGCTTAGCAATTAGATAACGATGAGCAAATTAAATACTAGCACAAAATGAAGAGTTCAGAGATATTTTGTGTTAGCTTTCTGTTACTGTAGTGAAATACCCCAGACAATTGACCTACATAGAGGAAGTTTGTTTTGTTTTGTTTTGCTTTCTTTCTTTTCTTTTCTTTTTTTTTTTTTTTTTTGTGTGTGTGTGTGTGTGTGTGTGTGTGTGTGTGTGTGTGACAGGGTTTTTTTTGTGTAACAGAACCCTGGCTGTCCTGGAACCCCATTCTCAGACTAGACTGGCCTGGAACTCACAGAGATCTGCTTGCCTCTGTCTCCTGAGTGCTGGGATTAAAGGTGTGCACCACCTCAGTCAGCTGGAAATGGTTCTTTTGGCTCACAATTTTAAGTTTCAGTCTGCAATTTGCTGGTCTATTTTCTTTGGATCTATGATGAGGTAGAACACCACGGCAGCACATGCATATGATGGAGCAACTTGTTCGCCTCATGACAACCAAGAATCAGAGAGAGAGGAAGGGGCTGGGGTCTGGGTATCCCCTTTAGGAACATGTTCCTGATGATCCAACTTCTTCTGGTAGGTTCCATCGGTTAAAAATTCCCTCGCCTTCCAAGAGTGCAAAGTTTCTTCACAAACCTTCCACAAATGGGCCTTTGAGGACTTTTCAGTATTCAAATGATAGCTCAGATTCTCCTTACTATGAAAATTGCATGCATGACTGAACTGAAATCACCAACCTTCGAGGAAATGATGGGCTAGTCAAAAGATACCAGGGAAGGGGCAGGAGTGTGGCTCAGAGGTAGAGCCACACTTACCCAGCATGCACAGGGCCCTGCAGTAGAAGCTGTACTTCCAGTTTTGAGTCTCAGCCTTTCCCAGAGCTTGTGGTACCTCCTGTGAGACTGGGCAACAGCAAGCCTCAGGTCCAGGTCGCACAGAAGTACAAAGAGAAACACAGATACTGTATTGTGTAATGAGTTGCAGTATTTTCTGGATATGAGCATTCTAAACATTGCACAAGATGTCCAATACATTACCATAAGTTAGGCTTTGTGTTCGATGGTCCTTCCTAGTTGCAGCTGATATGAGTGCTCTGAGAATGTCCGAGGTCACCTGTGCTTGGTGTTCAGTGCAAGGGCGTTCAATAAGTCCCATGTCTTACATTTTAAAAAAATATATATATATATAAATTTGTTAGCCAGGCAGTGATGGTGCACGCCTTTAATCCCAGGACTCAGGAGACAGAAGCAGGTGGATTTCTGAGTTTAAGGCCAGCCTGGTCTACAGGGTGAGTCCCAGGATTACATAGGTTATATGCAGTGTTATATAGAGAAACCCTGTCTCAAAAATAAACAAGTAGATATTTGTTTTATTTTGAAACGCGTTTTATTTTAATTGTGTGTGCATGCGCACATGCACATAGAAATGGATACTCTATCTGGAACTAGAGCAGTGGTCTGTTGTGAAATGACTGACATGTTGTTGGGATCAAACTCAAACTCAGGTCCTTTGCAAAAGCATTACATACTCTTAACTGATGAGCCAACTCTCCAGCCCTAGATTTGTCTTATGTTAAGTACATGAGTGCTTTGTCTGCATTTCTATAAGTGCATCACATGCCTGCAGTTTCTGGGACGGTCAAAGGAACCCTGAGACTGGAGTTGCAGATGCTCTTAGACAATGAGCTGTGTCCCTAGCCCTCACAGATGCACTTTTACTCAGATAGCATTAGACCCCACTTAACTCTTCTGATGTGATGCAGCCCGGCCATACATGGAGGAACAGCTGTTTGAGAACTTGAAAAGGCAAGCTACAGAAAGAAAAAATTATAACACACACACAAAAATGATAAAAAAAAAAAAGTGTGTGTGGAATATGTATTTTAATGTCTTCTTCATTAGTGGGAAAGACAAAACAATAGAAAACAGACCAAATATAAACAAAAATTTCCAGAAGGAATTCAAAATACTAAGAAAGGAATACAAACATGTTGGCGAATTTGTTAAAAATAAATGCTTCCAACCTGGGTGGCGGTGGTGCATGCTTTTAATCCTGGCACTCTGGAGGCAGAGGAAAATGGATCTCTGAGTTTAAGGCCAGCCTGATCTACAGAGTGAGTCTCAGAACAGCCCCAAAATGAAAGAGAGAGAGAGAAAGAGAGACAGACAGACAGACAGACAGACAGACAGACAGAGACACAGGCAGACAGAGACAGAAAGAGACAGAGACAGGGACAAGAGGGAGAGACATATAAGAGGGAGAAGGAGAGACAGAGACAAGAGGAAGAGGGAGAGACAGAGGGAGAGACAAGAGGGAGAGGGAAAGACAGACAAGAAAGAGAGGGAGAGTCAGAGACAAGAGAGTCAGAGACAAGAGAGACAGAGACAAGAGGGAGAGACAGGGACAAGAGGGAGAGACAGAGACAAGAGGGGGAGGGGAGGGGAGGGGAAGAGAGAGAGAAGAACTGGGACAAGCAATGCTGGTCAGCTGGAGCAGAGAAATTACCTAAATTTAAACACGACTTGGAAAAAGTGCAGATGCTGCTTCATGGAAAGCGACCAGCAGAGGACAGCATTTAGCTTTCCCGGCTCCCAACTCCCCAGTACCTGCTTCAGGCTGTTGTGACTTCTGGAGCTTCACAGAGGGCTCTGTCCCTCTGCCGCTGCTGAAAACTCTAAATAAGCGTGTGAAGACTCCCCAGTTTTAGACAGAGAGTCTTAGTGTTGCAGAACGCGGGGGTCAGCCTGTGCCCTAAGCCAGGTTCTGCCACCTGTTCTTAATAATAAACCAATTAAAAGAGCCCAATCAGGGGGTGGCAAGACTGAGGTAGTTAAAACATTCACCTCCCTTGCAGAGGGTCAGAGTTCGTCCTCAGCACCTGTATTAGACAACTCATAGCTGCCTGGCCTGTATCTCCAGTTCCAAGGGAATCCAGTGCCTCTGACCTCTGTGGACAATAGCCACACTGTAAATATACACACAGGCAGTAATAAAGATTTCAAAATCTAAAATAATAGTGAGAAGCAGAAAAATGCTTAATGAGGTACCAAGAGAAAAGGGACAAAGAGACCCAGCACCATCCCTACCCCAGGCCATCTTCCAGCCTGGAGATATGCATAACTCGTTAGTCCAGCCAAGTCAGTCGTGGTTCAGGCCACCCTTGTTCCATCATTGGTCATCCTGTAAGGTGGTCTAACAAATTACAATCCCTTTCCAAGACAAGTATGGGATTCCTGTGAAAACTGCCATTTGTTTGCATCCATGGTTTCAATGGTCTGATAGATTGAGAGGCACAACGGTCGTCTGTTTGGGTTATCTTCATTCCTGGAGAGCCCATTACACTAGAAAACGTGGAGTCTCTCAGGAGCTTTGTGATACAGTGAGCAGAAACCACGCCTTAAGTTTCCCCTCAGTTCATGGACCTGAGACTGAACAGCAAGAAAACAAAGGCATGTTGAAGTCCACAGAGCAAGGTCAGGTTTTCTGATCAAAATGTAGTGTACTCAAGCCGGGCGGTGGTGGCACACGCCTTTAATCCTGGCACTTGGGAGGTAGAAGCAGGCGGATTTCTGAGTTCGAGGCTAGCCTGGTCTACAGAGTGAGTTCCAGGACAGCCAAGGCTATACAGAGAAACCCTGTCTCGAAAAACAAAAAACGCCAGGCAGTGGTGGTGCACGCCTTTAATCCCAGCACTTGGGAGGCAGAGGCAGGTGGATTTCTGAGTTCAAGGCCAGCCTGGTCTACAGAGTGAGTTCCAGGACAGCCAGGACTGCACAGAGAAACCCTGTCTCAAAAACAAAGGAAAAAAAAAAAAAGAAAAACAACAAACAAACAAACAAACAAACAAAAATGTAGTGTACTCTCTCAGTCGTGGTGGTGTCTTTAATGTCAGCACTCCAGGGGCAGAGGTAGGTAGATCTCCAAGGCAAGCCTGAACACAAAGCCAGTTGTAGGACAGCTGGCCTTACACAGAGAAACCAGTCTTCAAAATAAATGAGAAAGAAAGAAAAGAAATGTAGTGCACTTTCTGCTTTACCATCAAATCTCAAAAGTTAAATCTACCTAGAAGGGATTTTCAGTTCTTACGCTGTCTTAGTTACTGTCCGACCGCTGTGAAGAGACATCACAATCAAGGCAACACTTATAAAAGAAAACGTTTAACTGGGGGCTTGTTTACAGTCTGTGATCATCATGGCGGGAAGCAGACAGGCCTGGCATTGGGATCTTAATCTGCAGGCAGCAGGTGACAAGCAGAGAAAGAATGTTTGAGCCTGGAATGGGCTTTTGAAACCTCAAAGCCCCTCCCCTCACCCACCCCAGTAAACCCATTTTCCAGCAGCTCCTAATCCTTTCTAAACAGTCTACCCACAAGGAACCAAACATTGAAATATGTGACCCTATAGGGATCAGTCTCATTCAAACTATCATGTATGTGTAGCAAGAAGATCTAAAAGCTAAAGAAAATACAAACTGCCACAGTTAGAATAATCAGGAACAGCCTAGCAAAGGGTATCAGGGCTCCATAGGAACAGGCTGCACCATTTGCTGGGTCAGGGTGTGAAAGAAACTGTGGGGTCAGAGAAGGGTTCCTGGAAGAGAACTCCCCTCCCCCTTCCAAATAGCTTTGATGTGGAAAACACAAAGGCACCGTGGTGTAAATGGATCAGTGTCTATGGACTGGGTGGAATTCTTTCTCACCTCTCCCTCTAGCCCACAAGCCTATGACAGACTTCATTAATCAATTGTAGAACTCTTACCCATTAGCTCAGCCTGTCTAGAATCCATCTCATTGTACACCATGCAAAAAGGAGGTGCAGGAGGACCCTGTACCGTCTTCTCACAGTGCATTACCTCTCTGGTAGTCATAATTGCATACTTTGTGCCCAGAGCTGTGATGAGTGCTTTCCATTCAACCCACTTTCCAGTAAGTTCCCAGATGTTGGGCATTGGTCTGGCTTCACAGTTAAGATAGACTGAGGCTGAGAAGGTGTTAGGATCCTCACAATGGCAGAACCAAAATCTAACAGTAAACTTGTCCACAGTCCAGGCTCCAGATAAGCCGTTTTGGGAAGGCAGGGAAGACTGGTTTAAGCGTAGAGACAGTAGAAGGACCAGTCTGCAGTGTAGTCACAAGAGTAGAGGTCACTGAAAATCTTTTGTTTCTTTGTTTCTTCAGGTCATGTCATCTGGTTGATAGCGGGATCACAAAATGTAAGCCCTTCTGTTACACAGTACCTACTGAAGAAATAAAACCATTCAAGAGGTCTGAATATATCAAATTATACAGAGCTTTTATTCATCCAAGGTAGGGCAGTCCCAGGCAGAGTAGCAGGAAGCAGCCCAACCTCCAATTGGTTCAAGTTTTAAAGACAAAATCTTCTATTGTGATGAAAGACAGCTGTGGACATTTGCACCAAGCAATCCTTGTTTTCGAAGCAGAGAGACTGCAGGTAAGTGGTCAGGCAGGTCTCATGATCTGGAGGCCAGGGATACATTATATAGGAATTTACGGCTAGTCTACATGACTAGTGAATTTACGGCTGGTCTACATGACCAGAGACCAGTTTATCCATGATAGTTTTAGCACTTGAAGTATTCTTAAGAAAAATATAGTTCGCCGGGCGGTGGTGGCGCACGCCTTTAATACCAGCACTTGGGAGGCAGAGGCAGGCGGATTTCTGAGTTCGAGGCCAGCCTGGTCTACCGAGTGAGTTCCAGGACAGCCATGGCTACAAAGAGAAACCCTGTCTCGAAAAAACCAAAAAAAAAAAAAAAAAAGAAAGAAAGAAAGAAAGAAAAATATAGTTCAGTAACCTACTACACTTCTGTATTAACTGATAGCATGACCACTCCATGGTAGGGTTAAGGGGGAAGGGCATTTATTGTATATATGAGGGAAAGAACAGCCAGGGGCATCTAGAAGAGTCCAGAGCAAAGAAAGAGTAGACTGAACATGGCCAGCAGATTGAACCTGACCAGGAGAAAAGCAGGAGCAAAATTGGGGGAGGGGCATTGAGAGAGCAAGAGAGAGGTGTGCATAGGTAGACAGAGAGGGAGAGAGGGAGACAAAGCAAGGAAGACAAAGAGAGGGAGAAGGGACAGAAAGGGGGAATAGATGAAATAGCAGTGTTATAAGGAGAACGGGGGAGGTGGGTCCTGAACTGTACAGAGTTGAGGGGAGGGGAAAAGGGGAGAAGAGCTGGGATGTTAGCGTAGACTTTGAAATATGTAACAGGTACTATGATACTGAAGGAGGCTGGAGGCCAGCCCAAGCTTTGATATGCTTAATAGACACCACAGTTAGCTATCTGTCCCTTCTGCCTTTTGGAATTTAGGGAAATGGAGTTTTCTTTGGACCTGACTTCCCAGCTTTTTGTTGATGAAAACAGAGGCAACGTTATCTCTTTTCTAACTGCTTCTCAGCTGAAGTCAAGATGTGCTTGTCAGGGCTCAGGAAGGCTGGAATGCCAACTGTGGTGGCTTGACTAGGAATGACCCCCATAGACTCACGTGTTTGAATGTTTGGCCCATAGAGAACAGCACTATTAGAAGGTGTGGCCTAGTTGGAGTAGGTGTGGCCCTGTTGGAGGAAGTGTGTTACTGTGGAAACAGGCTTTGTGGTTTTATAAGCTCAAGGTAGACGCAGTGTGTTTCTGAACTAAGTTAGTGTGATGTTTTTTTTCTCGAAGCGACTCGACTGAATTCAAGACAGAAAGATATGGCGGCAAAGCGTGGGTTTGCCTGGTGTGCACCACAAAGGCCGTGGGGGTTTTGAAGCAGAGGGCGGGCGCTTTAGTGACCTGCAAGAGGGAAATTAGTGAGCTGGGTGGAGACGTCTCAGGGACTCTGAGACGGAGGGTCTGCTGAGATGAGAACACCCCGCTGGGGCCATGTGGCCTGTTGGTGCTGGGCATAGCTTGGGAACTGCCGATCAATTTTTAATACTTCCTGCAACAGCCGGGCGGTGGTGCGCACACCTTTAATCCCAGCACTTGGGAGGCAGAGGCAGGCGGATTTCTGAGTTCGAGGCCAGCCTGGTCTACAGAGTGAGTTCCAGGACAGCCAGGGCTACACAGAGAAACCCTGTCTCGAAAAACCAAAAAAAAAAAAAAAAAAAAAAAAAAAAAAATACTTCCTGCAACAGTCTCATAAGCTCACGCTAGGGCCAGTGTGGCATACAGTTGCTTCTGCTGCCTGCGGATCAACTCCGTAGAACTCTTAGCTCCTTCTCTAGCACCATATCTACCTGCATGCCATCATGTTTCCTGCCATGACTAAATTTCTGAAACTGTATGCCAGCCCCAATTAAATGTTTTCCTTTACAAGAGTTGCTCTGGTCATGGTGTTTTTTCTCAACAATAGAAACTCAAACTAAGACATTGGCCAAAAGCTCTGAGTGGGGGAGGGGAGTCAGGCAATAACAGGGGACGTCTTCAATTCCAGGTTCTGAAGAACCACCTAAGTCCAGGGAAGTGTGGGCTGTTTTGCAGAGTGAAGAATGATGATCCAAAGCAGGGTTCAAGGGTAACGGTAGAAGCAGGAGTAAGGAAGGTAAGGGTAGGAGGCCGAAGAAGTTTCACCAAAAGCATCTGGTTTGCCGACCATTGGGCAATTTCATCAGTTCTTTTGAAAGGACAGAAAGAGACAGGGGACAATCGTTATTGGAGAATGTGTAAATTAGCGGGATAGGGATGTGAGAGCTAGGGACTCGGAGAAGACCAAGACAAGAATTCTGTGAAAGAGTTGGCTGCTGGAGGCTATAGAGTCCTGTCAACTCAGTAAGTCTTTAATACTGTCTTCCACCTGGCCAGACTGCTCTACATAGTAACTTCTTCTTTGAGGAAGAAGCAAGCGCCTCCCCTTTCAGCAGTGAGCAAGTTGAGGATCCTTTGATTTTGTAGGCCAGAGCTGGTTTGGGGGAAATTGTAGAATCAAGGTTGATTACTGGGGGCAGTCACTGAAAAAAGCAAGTTATTTTAAGGAAAGCAATCCTTTTAAAAAAAATGTAAATTTTTTTAGTTAGTAAATAGCAGCATGATAGCTTGAGTTTGTGTTTACATTGAAACCTGTCTTGTGAGTTTAAACCTGTCTGAGTCTGCCTTTCTCAACAGGAGACCTGGCTCTAGAAACAGACTCTAGAGACAGGCTCTAGAAGAGGCAAGGCCTGATTTTTATATATGAAATGGACTGAGCTGCAGCCTTGTGGGGAGGAGCTGGCTAACATTGGCATATTGCTGCTAAACTTACCAGCTACCATTAGCCACCAACACCATCAGAGACCTGGAAAGGATAAATGAGAGAAGTACAAACCAAATGGCCATTGTGTCAGTTAAAATGGCAGAGACCTTCTGATACCTGAGTCACCCCAGGTGACTCTACGGTAATCCTGATAGTTTTGTTGGGTGCAGAGATTCCAGGGTGGCTTCAGTCTTTGCCTGCAAAGCCCAGATGATCCAACAGACTTTTCTGTGGATGAAGAACTTGATAGACTGATTTGCCTTGGAGAGGCAAAAAGGGCACTTGATTCTGCAGTGTCCTGCTTATCCACAGTTAAAGCAGGGCGGTGGTGAAAGACAGTTCTTCATCCAGTGGTCAGCTTTGCAACATTTGACGCAAGTCCCCAGAGGATTTTGTTTGTGCCTGGTCATTGGCTTTGGAGCAGACTTTAGGAGTGCTGCTAGGACATTTTAATTGACACAAAGGCAACTTGGTTTATACTTCCTGCTTTAATTTATCCTTCCTAGATCTCTGATGGTGTTGATAGCATTTTGTCTAGCAGGAGTTTTTCATTAAACACTTTCAATGCCATATTCTACAAAGTCCTCTGGGGTGACTGAGGGCCACCATCTGCTCTATTAAGTATTCCTGATTTTAAACAAACCTCACTTGTTTTCAGTTACTTGCTTTAGACGTAACCTTGACAGGATATACACGAGGCTAAAGGGTTTCCCTGTAAGTGAATTACATTTGTACTTAACATGACTACAAGCATTGTTCTGAGCACATTAAGTGATTTTATCATTTATAAGGTGACTGATCGTTAACTTGCATGTCTTAATTATCTTTAACAATTTATAAGTTAGTAGCTTTTTATAAGATTTAGGATTTTAGTCTTATTATCCCTGTTAAGTTTGAGCCTTAAACTTTTGAACTGAAGATCTAATCAAATTCTCTAGCATCAAAATGAAACTTTAAACCATAAAGAACCAGAGAACTTTACTTTTCTGATTCTTTCATAGTGTAACATTACAGAATATCATCTCTTATATGACTTCATTTATCCAAGTAGCGAAAGCTCAACAAAGCTTAGCAGACGGAGAGGCTGGATCTATATCTTTAAGTCAGTTTCTTCCACACTGAATAGGCCTTAGGAATTTACAAACCTTATTTATCAAACATACCTCATTCTCAAACATATGTTGATAATAAGTGTTGTTTTATAAAAAGGAGAGCCATGATATGTTTTGTAGAGCCAGGTATGGTGGTGGGAGGGGTGCCTCGGTGGGCCCATGCTGAGGCACCCCTTCCCCCTGAGGTGCCAGCTATAACAGTGGGTATAGTATAGAATAGAGTTTAAAGTTTATTTAGGCTATGGGAAGGGGAGTTGAGACAGGAGGAGAGAGAGGAAGAGTGAGAGTGAGAGAGAAAAGAGGCCAGCCAGGAACACATGGATAAAGATAGAGAGAGAAAAGGGGAAGGGGAGTGAGGAAGAAAAGGGATCAGGGAGAAAAGAGAGAGAGGAGGGGACAAACAGGCCCTTTTATAGGAAGCTAACTGTTGGGCGGAGCCTAGAAAGAATGCTAATAATAAGTCCTTTTTTTTTTTTTTTTTTTTTTTTTTGGTTTTTTTGAGACAGGGTTTCTCTGTGTAGTCCTCCTGGCTGTCCTGGATCTCACTCTGTATACCAGGCTGGCCTCGAATTCAGAAATCCGCCTGCCTCTGCCTCCCAAGTGCTGGGATTAAAGGCGTGTGCCACGCCTGCGCTGCCTGGCAGTTTTAGAGACTTAAGAGTGGGGAGTATTTAGAGAATACTGAATAAACCCCATAAAAGGAGTATGCAATATTGGGAATAATTTACTTTGTAGCTGTTTTAAAGCACATAGTGCCTTTCCTGGGCTGTTCTGCTTTTTTTCTCCTTCTCCCTGTCACAGAGTCAGGTGGCCTGCTTGTCCCAGAATAGAGATTTTGAAAGAAACTTTTAAACACATAGGTATGGGCCTGGAGAGGGAGGGTCACAAGTCAACTCCATAGTCAGCTATTTTTTATGGAGTAGAACAGCATAAAACAATTTTTAAAATATTACCCATATCCAAAAGATGTTTGAATCTCTGTAAGACTAAATCCAGTGATTAGAAGGAAGGAACTAGAACAAGCAGACAGCAAAGAAGGCTCAGACCTAAAAAGAGGAGACAAAGGAGACTGAGACATGAGAGTGGAGAGCAGAGAAAGTCGAAAGAAAAAGATTTGGGGATCATTTATTTGTACAGTGGCAAAAGTTGTTACAGTCTGTGAGAACTTGGAAAGTAAGCATGTTATCTTTGGCCTTTGGAGCTGTACGGAGGCCAAGCTTTTTGCTGTAAGACAATAGTATCTCGAGTCTTGGGAGGAAGAGATTAGAGGAGATGGGTGAGAAGCCTTCTGACTGGGAAGGGGTTCATGGCTGTAGAGACCAGAGCCAGCTGAGAGATAGCACAAGCAGGAGAGAAGATGGGGTAAGAGAGGCTAAGAAACTTGTCACAAACTGGAGCTCCACCAAAGGGAGGATTTCCCTATCTAAGAGCCCCTCTGTCTCTAAGATATTGGAAGCACATATTTATCTCAGAGCAGGAAGCTCCTAGTGGGAAATGAAGAGTTTAGGAAAAGGGGCAGGAACAGGGACTCCATCAGAGAGAGGATTCTAACAAGCTCTAGAAGGGAGCTGAGAGCATGTGGGGAGGGAGGGCAAAGATGGAAGAGAGAAGGGTAAGTGTTTTTGTGACAAGAATTTCAATCCAGGGTATCCTCAAGCAGACAAGAGAAACTTGCCAGAGAGAAATGCCCCAAATCACAAAGGAGAGACATCTCTTTCCAGTAGGATGTCAGAAGCTGCCTGATGTACTTGTGTGACTGCGTAGCTGTAGTGAGATCTAGGAGCAGAGCGGGTGACTCTGAGGTGACACCCAAGTAAGAGGAGAGAGGCAGAGAATCTCCACAGGGTGGACACCCAAGGTGTATAAAGTCAGAGAGACCAAGAGATGACCTGATCACAGTGGAGAAGCGGTATGTGTGTGGGGAGGGGATGTGAGAGTCAGATTCTAGAATCTTGAGTCGAAAATGGTGGGTGGCAGAAACCAGCAGATGCAAATAATCCATACCCGAGGAGAGTCAAATTACCAATTTGGTTTGGTTAGGAGAAGCGGAGTCCATTTTTGTCATTTATTCCTCCCCTGAGTGCTGGCACCTAATGAATAAACTGATCTATGCTGTAGTTAAGGTAATGTTTTTATTGTAGAGAACGAGGGAGAGACATCCAGGGGCAGAGAGTGGGAAGCCTAGGAGCTGGAGAAGTTTAGGGTAGAGGCGTGGTTAGAAGAGCTGAGAAGAGCCAGAGAGAATTCTGTTACAGGTATTTGTGATGCTAAGAGTGCCTGCAGGCCAGCTTGCACTTTGGCATGTTAATAGACAAAACAGCCATCTGTTTCAGGTGTTTGTTTGTTTGTTTTTAACCTGACAGTCTCTCAGATTTGAAGGACTTAGAGTCACAGACTGCAGGGACTAATTTTTAGAAAGAAGTATTTTATGATAGAGGTTTAAGAGGAAGAGAAAACAGAATGAGTATCTCTCCAGCTCTGGGGAGTGGGGTGTCATCAGGCTGCTAGTCTGGGGTTGTTAAGGATTTATGAAAGAACCTGAGGGAGCTGTGAACAGGGTGATGACCTGGCCAGCTCAGCTGGCCCAGCCAGCCAGGTGTCTGGGTGCCTCCTCTCACTCTTTGGAGTGTGTGGTCTTGTACAGGGACCTTTAGAACAGTGGGTCTCAACCTCTGGGCTGCCACCCCTTTGGGGGTCCCATATCAGATATCCTGCATATCAGGATATTTACCTTACAATCTGTAACGGTAGCAAAATTATAGTTATGAAGTAATAACAAAAATAGTTTTATGTTGGGGTGGCCAGCACACATATTAAAGGGTCGCAGCATTAGGGAGGTTGAGAACTGTTACACAGAGGAACTTATTTCAGAGAGGAAACAGGAACCGGATCCCTTGACTGGAATTGCTGCTCTTCAGGTAATCTTTGCCCTTTGGGGACATTTTTCTTTTTTTTCTTTTTCTTTTTCTTTTTTTTTTTTTTTTTTTTTTTTTTTTTTTTTTTTTTTTTTTTTTTTGGTTTTTCAAGACAGGGTTTCTCTGTGTAGCCCTGGCTGTCCTAGAAATCACTCTTTAGACCAGGCTGGCCTCGAACTCAGAAATCCGCCTGCCTCTGCCTCCCAAGTGCTGGGATTGAAGGTGTGAGCCACCACCGCCTGGCTCGGGGACATTTTCTAGTTCCTGTTCTCATTAACTTCAAAAGAGCTAGCAGCTAGAGATGCTATAGACACTCACCTGTGTTTGAGTTCGTAGGAGCAGCTCTGTTCTGCAGATGAAGATGAAGAAGATACAAGAGTTTTGCAGCTGAGTTTAGGAGAGTTAGAATCTGAGTATAGCCAAACTCATACCTTTTTTTTCTTCAATAATTTATTTACTTTTATTCACTTTACATCCCGATTGCAGTAGCCCCCCCTCCTCCCAGTCCCACCCTTACAAATCTCTCCTTTCATCACCCCCTCCCCTTCTCTGAGGAGAAGGGGGAACACCCCTTGGGTACCACCCCACCCTAGTTCCAGCAGGACTAGGCTCATCCTTTCTTGTTGAGGCCCAAACAGGTAGGGGAGGAGGATCTAAAGGCAGCTAACAGAGTCAGAGACAGTCCCCACTCCAGTAACTAGGGAACCTGTTGGACCTAAAAATCTAAAACCAGGGGATTCACTCCCCCAGAAACACTCATGGACGGGATTCAATGCAATATCATGAGGTTTATTAATGACAAGATGACAACCAGTATACTGGGGTTCCCCTGTATGCAGACAAGAGGAACCCTGAACTAAAGTTAAGGGCAGCTTATATACCATTTTTACAGAGTTCACAAGGACAGTTAATTATTTTTTTAGACAGTAACCATAAAAAATTTTAAACAACTGTTTCCAGGCCCAGTTTCCGCTCCCATGCCTGGTTTCTAAGTAACTCAGATTTGCACCTTATCTTTTACAACAAAGAGGGTCAGCTTAAGTGGCTTCTGTTTACCAGGTTTACTGTGTTAAGGGCCCATCTCTCTAATAAACTCCTATCTTGGGTCTTTCTTCCTGGAATGTTTGTTTGAGTCTTTGAAATGTGCTTCTCCCGGGATGTGTCCCTGGGGGAAGTGAATGTTTTGAGTTTAAAACCGAAATTGGAGCTTCTTTTTAATCTTAAATTCCTACAGACCCACACGAAGCTCAAGCTGCACATCTGCTCCAGATGTGTAGGGGTCCTAGCTCCAGCCCCTGCCTGCTCCTGGTTGGTGGTTCAGTCTCTGTGAGCCCCACAGGCCCAGGTTAGTTGACCTACAGTCTTCTTGTGGTGTCCTTGACCCTCTGACTCACTCACTTCTATCTCCCACTCCTCCTCAAGACACCCCAAGCTCTGCCTGATGTTTGACTGTGGGTCTCCGAATCTGCATCTGTCCACTGCTGCATGAAGCCACTCAGGTGACAGTTATGCTAGGCTCCTGTCTGCAAGCGTAGCTGAGCAGGTGCTCTGCCACGGGAGCCACATGCCCAGCCCTCAGAGCCAGACTCTCCGCCACCATGGAGTTTCTAGCAAGAAACTGTCTATGGCTGCAGCAATCTCTGCAGGAAGGCTCTGTGGAACTGTTCTATGTGAAAAGCAGTTTTTGTTTCTGTTGTACAGATAACAACTAAAATTTCACTCACAGCCACTCAGACCCAGAGTTTAACAATAGGCCCTCTGACTCTAGAATCCACTTACATTTTTTTCCACTTTAAATTTCTTGACTCACATAATACTCAGGAACTTCAGAACTTTAGAGTGAGAATGTGCCTAGACCTGGGGACCAGGAGTGAAACAATTGGAAATATAGTATCTGATTCATCCCCCACCCCCAGGCCCTGGTGCTCCCAGTGATGTGGTGGTCCATGTGTGTTAACAGGAGCAGGAACTGGTGAGAGAATGGAACAAGGGAGAAGGCCATGCTTGTCTTCAAGATTCTGGTGTCATTCTGGGTTCTGCTGCCATAACAAAATGCCTGAGGCTAGGTGCCTCACAAAGAAAAGAGGTTTATTTAGCTCACAGCTTTGGAGCTGAGAATTCAACGAACATGTCTTTATCTCCAGCAAGAACCTCCTGCCTTCATGACTAGGTGGTAAATAGCATCACTGAGGGAATACAAGAAAGAATGAGAGATTACACAATGAGACAAGAAGCCAAAGACAGAAAAAGCTCCTTTCTTGTCCTTTTGTAACAATTCACGACCTCAGGAACTGACAGAGATCCCATGAGAAGGGCATCGGTTTTTTCAGAGGGCAGTGTCCATACCATGAGACAATACACCACACGAGCCTCCTCCTCTTAAAGGTTCCACCTTCTGCATCACGGAGGACTGACCTTCAGTCTCCTGTGCAAGACTGCTTTGTGGGATCTGTTTGTCTCCAACTCTGACCCTCAGAGGAGATTCCCTAGATCTCTACGTCTGCAGCTAAGCCTTTAGAACAGTGTTTCTCAGTCTGTGGATTGTGACCCCTTTGTGGGGGCCACGTATCAGACACTTACAGCATAATTCACAACAATAGCAAAATTATAGTTATGAAGGAGCAACGAGATGATTTCATGGGTGGGGTCACTACAACATAAGAAACTGTCTTAAAGGGTTGCAGCATTAGGAACAGCGATAACCACTGCCGTAGAGTATCTTGCCAATGACACATACCCAGGTCTGTGCTCCCAACTGTCAAGACCTGAATGGTTAGTCTCATAATTTCCAGTTAACTCTTCAGTAGCTGATGGGGAGAGAGAAATAGGACCCATTACAGGGTGCTGAGCATTTGAAGGCTTCCTGCTTCATCTGCAGAGATGAAAAAGCATCTTCTTCTGGAGTCTTGTAGAGGGTCCTTATCCTCAGCAGCACCCCTACAACAGAGAGGTGCTGGGTTTTTCTTGTTGTTTGTTTGTTTAGCGTTTCTCTACATGGGTTGAGAGCTGCCAACCAAAGTGCAAAGTGTTAAAGTAATTCCTCAAGGACCCGATAGGGGGCAGGCAAGTACACAGCTCGGCTGTCCTGACCCGCAGTGCTCTGAAGGCACTTACCCACTAAGAGTTTTTCTTAGCCAGCTTTGCAGAGGCATAGCGTGCCTGTGAGGCTGAGATTCTCTTTAGAGTGCTACTTTCCACTGCCAATTACAGGGTGAGTCATACTTTAAAAATAAGCTGAGGTGAGACTTCACTTAGACACATGAAAACTCAAGCATCAGGGAGAGCGTGTAGCTGCTAGAAGGTCAAGGATGCTCTCACAGGCAGAGCAGGGCTTCTCTGCAGGAGGAACTTTGAGAGTCCTTCAGCATAAGACGAACCGGTCATCATTACATCAGCAATACAAATCCCCTTGGAAAATTGTGCTCCACACGCCATGACAGATCCTCCTGGTTAAACTGGCTGGGAAAGTCATATACAAAAGTAACACACAGGATGATTTATTTACTGTTTGTTATAATGTGCTTTCTGGAAAGAGTGGGGAAGGATGGCTCAGTGGTCCAGGATGCTGGTTGCTCTTTCAGAGGTCCCGAGTTCAATTCCCAGCACCCACATAGTGCTGTCTAACAAGTTTATAACTGTAGTCCCGTGAAATCTGATGCTGTCTTTTGGTGTGCACATGTGCATACAGACGAAACACCCACAGACATAAAGTACATACCTCAATCTTTTTAAAGAATCTACTTTCTGGGCTGGAGAGGTGGCTCAGCAGTTAAGAGTACACTGTCTGCTCTTCCAAAGGACCTGAGTTCAATTCCCAGCAACCACATGATGGCTCACAACCATCTGTAATGGGATCTGATGCCCTTTTCTGGTGTGTCTGAAGACAGCAACAGTGTACTCACACACATAAAATAAAATAATAATAATAATAATAAAATAAAAAAATAACAAAAAAGAAGAAGAATCTGCTCTCTATAAACCTAAAAGCTGAATCCAGAGAGAAATCCAGAGAGAAAGGAAGAGACAGTGCTGTGAGTGAGGGGTGGAGACAGGACACAGTTGAACTGGGGAAAGGCACGTGCTGAGGAGGCTTTTCTGACAGTGTTTAAGAGTCTTCAGTTTTCTCAGGATGGTCACATGGTTCATTTCTTCCCCTTGTTTCTTCTTCCTTCCTCTCTTCTAATACTCCGGATTGAATCCAGAACCTTGCACACGCTGAGCTCTCTTACTGAGCTACATCCCAGCTCCTTGGTTTTATTTTGTAGATACAGGGCCTCATTATACAGGTTCAAGTTAGCCTTGGGCTTGCTTTGTAACATGGGTTGGCCTCAAATTCTTGGTCCTCCTGTTTCATCTTTTCCAGTGCTGGGATTATAGATGTGTGGTACTACATCTTGCAAAAGTTTGCTGTTTTAACTGAAAATACATGCTTTTTTCCCTTACATTTTAAAAAGAATCTCAACATAGCTCATGGTGGCCTCAAACTCTTGATCTTCTTACCTCATCTTCTTAATTGTTGGTATTACAGGCATACGCCACCCATTGTGATTTTTTTATCATGAAGATTTTAATGATGGCTGTCAGTGTTGGTATTATTTCTATACAGTTTTATGCATTTATCAGCTATAATATCTCAGGACATTGATGTTTTCCTTCTCAGTGTGTAATCTTGTACTTACTGCATGTTCTTACTGTTGTGTTGGGTCAAGGTCTTTGTTATCTTTGTGGATATGTTTTATACTGAGTTATTATTAAGTTTAATCTTTCTTAGTGAGTGTAGGACATCAGAAAAAGTAGGTTGGATAAACCAAGATTCACTCAAGATAGCGATATGGTATAGCTCTTTTCTCTAATTGAAACCTTTTCTCCTGAATGCCAGGTAAGACTCAGGAAGTAACTTTAATTTACAAGCTCAAAAGGTAAAAGAAACTCAGAAGTCTCAGGAAAGTCCTGAAATTACAAGATTCATACTTGCCCCCTTTCCAAGGTTCTATAACCAGTAACAATTGCAGAGGTAAAGGAGACTCTCTGGCTGGCCCTGTTCCAGCTTTTATGAGCCTTTGTGGTGATACTTTGAGTCATTCCTGGAAGTAACCCCTCACCCACACTCTGGTAGGTAACCCCATATCAACTCACTGCTTCACTAAGCTAGACTTGGGTGGGATAATTTCTTTGATTTGTCATTGGTGCCCCATCTGGGATGACCATTATTTATTAATTCAGATATCCCCAGGAAAAGTTACTGAACAGGAAGTAGGATAAGACTCCATTTTATACACAAGCATGATTCTGTTCACAGTACTTTTATAATTTGTGGCTTACCATGGAGAAATTCTAATAAGATGTATTTGCTGAAGTTGCTTTTTAAAAGTATTTATATTTACTTGGCAAAATTGTAGATACTTTTTTTTTCTGAGCGCAATCCTTATAGAGGAGAATTTCCATTTTAACTAGTATGGACAAGACATGGTGTCTCATGCTTATGATTCCATACACAGGTTGGTGGGAAGAGTTTCTGTATTAGTTCCTGGTTCCGTGTGTGTCAAACCTGTTCCTTCTCTATGCAGACATGATCCTGATTACAGGTGCTGGAGCACAGTTGCTGCTGGGATTCCATCTCTGAATCTGTGGCTGAGTCAGAAGAGCATTCCAAAGAAAACTCCAATTCCCTAAACTCCAAATATCCAGAAATAAGTACAATCTCAATTCTAGGTGGATTTCTGATGGTTGGACACAAGCCTCATGCTTTCCCTCTCCCAAAAGGAGTCATTTTCCCAGCCTCTGGCAGAAAGGACATATGGCTACCTGTGGTGCCTATTATTAGCACACCAAAGCCCATGCTGGCTCCCTCAGTATCCCTAGTATCTGTTATACATTTCAGAGTCCACTCTAGCATCCCAGCCCTTCCCCTCCCCTACCCTAAACTCCCCCTCCAGCTTACTGGCTACCTTCTTCTTATAACCCTGCTATTTCTCTATTTTTGCTATGTTTCTTCTCTCTCTCCCTCCCCTCCATCTCTCCCTCCCTCACCTCTGTCTCTGCTCTGCTCCTGTTTCTCTCAGCATGTTTTCTTCATTCTTTACCCTCTGCTAGTCTCCTCTTTCTCGCAGATAGCCTGGCCATGTCTGCTCTGCTCTGCTCCCTATGTTTAGTCTACGACTTTCTCCCTCTGCTCCACCCTCTTCCAGATGTCTCTAAGTATTCTCTCTCCCCCCTCCCCCCTCTCTCTGTCAACTATAATAAAAATCTTTGCCTTACCCATACCATAGAGTGACCACGTCACTAGTTTATACACTTATAATGCATAAACATGTAATATAAACTTTTGAAAGTGCAGACAGTTGGGCCAGTGAGATTGCTTAGAAGGTGAAGGTACTTGCTACCAAAAATAATGACTTGAGTTTGATCCCTGGGACTCAAGTGGTGGAGGGAAAAAAAACAGTAGTTCTCTGACCTCCACATGAGTGCACACAAATGCTAACACACACACACACACACACACACACACACACACACACACACACACACGATAAACAGATAAATGTAATTTAAAAAGTTAAATACAGATCATTAAGAAAGCCTTAGACAACACTGTATGTATTTTTCAAAAGCAATGACTATTGAACAAAACACCAATTAAGGTAAAATATTAATGAACTTTCAGATATGGATAGCCTCGTTAGTGGCTATTCACAGTAAACAAACACAACTCTGTTTTTACAAAATGTTTTTAGCCTTGCTCCATAAAGCCGTTTATAATTGAGGCTTCTTTCTTTCAAATATGTGAATTCTAACATTAGCAACTATATCTTTAGGGCCAGTGAGATGGCTCAGAGGATAAAGGATACTTGTGTCTGATGCCCTGGACCCCAGCCTTGTACTGGCTCTTAGGATGCCAGATCAGAGGAAGCCTAGTGATGGAGACAAAGGGAGGTTGAGGATTTTAGGCAAGAGCTCTCTACCAGTCAGGATGAAAGAATTCTAGCATGTGATAATTCACAGGGCTACTAGAACTATGAGTTCTAGGTAAGCATAGGGTAGCTTTCACATAGAAGGCAAGAAATAAACCCAAATATTGTGTGCTAGTTGCTGGGTAAAGGGGGTCCTGCGGCTGCCCCGCCTGAGGTTAAATACCTTTTGCAGAGGTGAATGTCTAGGAAGAAAAGCTTAACTGGCTAAGACCTTCTGGCCTTTAGGTACCTCATTCATATGGAGATCTGTCTGGAGGCTACATGGCCTGTGGTCACCTGTGGAAGGGCTAGGGGTGTTGCCCTATGTGACTAAAGGACACAAATCTATGGAGGGCTGCTGCCTAATGTCAGGGGCCTAGTGTTTAAGGGCATGGCAAACCGCCTGCCATCCCTTAGGGTCACCTGGGGTCACCGGGGTTTCCAGCCTGTGTTCAACCAGAAACCAGGCTGCCTTTCAGGGTCCTCCAGCTTGTTATCAATATGAACTGGTTAAATGAACTACCTAAAGAACTACTGTACTCGAATGGATTCTTAAAACCTTATGAAAAGTGATGTTCTCTCCAAGAAGCAACTGAGACAGCAGCGCTGGGAGACGAGAGAATGTAATCTGGGCGCACACTGCTGTTGGGTAGCAGTAGACGTGGGAAATATCAGTCTACCTTCTGAGAAATTAATGGGTGGAACAGGAAACAAGAGAAAATAGCAGATGAAAGGCCTAAACAGCCTGCCTAGCAACTCTCAGAGTGATTTACAGGTGGAGCTTCGCATGTACTCTAAAGCTACGTTCATAAAAACTGGAACAGCCAAAAATGAGGCCACCGAGGAAGATGGCCTTCTAAAGGAAGTGCATTTTCTCATCTCCAAGTATTAAAGGGAGAAATAAATGACAAGAAGAACTGATTTCTTAATAAAAAAAAAAAAGACATAAGTTTTAAAATAAAAATTGGAAATGTACTTGTAACCCATAGATTAAGGATAAAATTCTAACAACGTCCCCCAAGTATTTATTTATAATCGAGGAGCGATAAAAGTACTGGGTATTTAAACTTGGCAAGAAGCTAAAGCAGGATTTAGAGGGAGATTTATAATGAACACATTTACTAGAAAACAGCCAAGACTGTGAAAACATTCCTTCTCTATGTTGAGCTCTACAACCCAGACCATCAGCGTGAACCTAAGGGAAGCAGCCACAAAGATAAAAGCAGGAATCACAGTGAAAAGCTACTTCAAAAAAAGTAACATAGTCAAAATAACTAAAAGTTGATGCATGTGCTTTGTGTGGAGGTCAGAGGTCAGCATCAGGAGTCATCCTCAGTCACTTCCTGCCTCATTACTGGAGACAAGGTCTCTCTCACTGAGCCTGGAGCTCACTGACTGGCCAACTGGCCAGTGAGCCTCAGGAATCCTTCTGTCTGTCCTCAGCTTCTCTGTGGACACAACTGTGATGCTTCATCCAACTCCCTCCCACCCCCCAAGACAGGGTTTCTTTATGTAGCCCTGGCTGTCTTGGAACTCACTCTGTAGACCAGGCTGGTCTTGAACTCAGAGATTGACCTGCCTCTGCCTCCTGAGTGCTGGGATTAAAGACTTGTACCCCCACCCATCCTCCCCCAGCACCTCTGGTGCTGTGTCCAACTCGATGTGGGTGCTGGTGAGGAGGCTCAGAAGGTTTTCTGGATACATATCACCTACGCCTAGGGGTTCTTCTTGAAGATCTTTATTACAAGTGGCATCTTATGATGCGTCTATTTCTCTATTAGACAGACTTGTCCTAAGAATGTAGAAGTTCCCCTCCTCTCCACTGAAAATTCCTGTGTAGTCTAGACTGTCTCCTCACTGCATCACCAGTTTGCTTGGGTCACTTTCCAGAGTGCAGGGAGAGTAGCCAAGAGCCAACATACCCAGTCATGGGAACTCTTGGGTGATAGCCTCGGGTCATGAGGATTGAGACAGGGTGTACTGGGCAATAGCACCTAAGCCATAAAGAACAACTTAGCTACAGCCTGACTGTTTCGATCCAGCTGAAAAATATATATATATATATATATATTTTTTATATATCAAGATATCAGGTATCAAGAACGGCACACCCTATTTCCAGTCAAACCTTAAAAGAATAGCTGTGATTTCCTGTCAGCTACCTTTGTGTGTGTGTGTGTGTGTGTGTGTGTGTGTGTGTGTGTACAGAAAGGTTGAGGCTACTCATTCTAATAAAGTGTTCTTAGCCTGTTGAAATCAAATCTGTCTTCTTCTCTGCCTTGTCTGTCTTTGTTTCTTTCTTTTTCTTTCCTTTCCTTTCTTTGTTTTGTTTTGTTATTCCAGACAGGGTTTCTCTGTGCAATAGCCCTAGCTGTCCTGGAGCTCACTCTGTAGACTAGGCTAACCTTGAACTCACAGAGAACCATCTGCTCTGCCTCCCAAGTGCTGAGTTTAAAGAGATGTGCCAGCTCTACCTCATTTTTCTTACAGGAACTTGCAATGATACCTGGGTCCTGGGCCCTCAAACCCTGGGAAAGTCTCCTCAACTGCACTCAACTATTATGTATCAACTAGCTTGTTGTAAGAAAGCAAATAGATTAAAAAAAAAAAAAAGAAAAGAAAGCAGATAATACCATGCTATTCCTGAGCGCTATGGCAGGACCTTTATAAGACATTTTGCTTTCTCTTGTGCCTGAGCACAGGGAAGCTGAATCATTCTATAAAAGAAGTCTTTGTAGGCAAGAAAGTCAAAGCTAGCAGTATGCATCTGTAGGGATTTGAATAAGAATGTATCCCCCATAAACTCATATTTGAATGCTTAGGGAGTGACATTGGGAGGCATGGTTTTATTAAAGCCAGTGTGTCACTGGGGGTGGGATTTGGGGCTTTAAATGCCCAAGTTAAGCCCAAAAGTACCCTCTCTCTTCCTGCTTTTGAGATATAGTTGTAGAACTCTCAAATTTCCTCTCTACCATGTCTGCCTACATGCTACCATCTTCGTGCCAAGACAATACTGGGCTAAACCCTTGAAACAGTAAGGCAGCCCCAATCAAGTGTTTTCCTTTATTAAGAGTTGCCATTGATATGGTGTCTCTTCACAGCAATAAAACCTTAACTAAGACACCATTTCTAGTAAATGTCAGAATGAAATCCAAACACCAAGTTTCAGAACTTTCCCTTCACCCAGTGTTGCCTGCGTGGCTCCTGCCACTACCCTTGGGGGTGGGTCTGTGAGCTCTCTGTAGCACCAGCTTAGCCCTTAGCACCTCAGTGACTGTTGGGATCCAACAACACATTTGTTGAAATAAAAAGTTGAGGCTGGAAATTCAGCTCAGTTTGTAGAGTGCTCAACTCAGCATGCGAGAAGCCCCAGGTATGATGCTCACACCTGTAACTTCAGCACTTGGGAGACAGAGAAAGGAGATTCAGGAATTTGAGGTCTTCCTCACCTGTGTTGATGGAAAGGCCATGGCTCTCTTCTAAGAAATAAGAAATAGTTTATTCTGAAGCCATTTTGAGTGACCATAACTTAGGAACAGAGATTAGGGTACCCCAAGTTCCATGTTCCAACACGGAAGCAATTTCATGAAGTTTGTATAGGTTTACAGAACCAAGAAAGTCATAAATCAAGACAAGTTTAAAATACACCAGAGAGGCAGTAATATACCAGCTATCCTCCATCTTAAGCTTGAAAGCAATCTTTTTTTTTTGTTTGTTTTTGTTTTTTGTTTTTTGTTTTTTGTTTTTTGGTTTTTGTTTTTTGTTTTTTGAGACAGGGTTTCTCTGTGTAGCCCTGGCTGTCCTGGAGCTCACTTGGTAGACCAGGCTGGCCTCAAACTCAGAAATCCGCCTGCCTCTGCCTCCCAAGTGCTGGGATTAGCTTGAAAGCAATCTTATAGTAAAGACAAACTAGGCTTGTTCCTGTTTATAGTTAAATCTCTGTTTCTCAAGGACTTGGCTCTGCCCTGCCTGTAACCTTAACTACAAATGGTTCCATACTGCCTGTTCCTGGAAACAGCAACCATGCATGCCTTCTTTTCAAAGTTATGATCACATGCTGTTACGACTACCTTGCTATCATGTCTTTGTTTCAGGAGGTTGTGGTGACCAGCTCGTTATGTTTATGCTCTTCTCCTGCGACCCTGCCTCTTTGCCTGCCAAATCCCCCATTGGAAACTCCCCACCCACCCCTGAGCTATAAAAGTCCTTATCTTCCCCATATCCAAGGCTGACCTCTTGAACCCCAACTTAGAGGGAGGTGGCAGTGTACAAGAATTAAAAAAAAAAAGCCCTTGCTTTAATTAATTGCTTGTTTTAATTAATTTGGCCATGATGATCTGGATAGGTGGTCTTTCCTACATCTTTGAGATTAACAGAAGGACAACACATAGGGAGCTAGTCCATAGGCCCAGGATGTTTTCTGATGACATTTTCTGCTCTTGCAACGGTAGAAGCTAGTGTCCTGAGAAGGTGAGTTTCTGAGGTTTTTATTATTACCACAAGATGTTAGCTCTACATTAATAGCTTCTAAGGTTTTTATTTATTATCATCAAGTGTTAGTTACACCCAGAGTGGAGCAAGGAATGACTGTTCTGGAAGTCTAAGATAGAGTAATTAGGCTCTGAGCCTTAAATTTTCCACAGTACTGAAACATTAGTCTCTGCAGACACAGAAACTCCTTCCAGGCATTTATTTGTTTGTTTTTACTGTTGCTGTTCTTCACAACCAGACAGGTTTCCTTTCAGGAATTTCTGTTCACACCTGCCTAAGTAGTTCCACGCCAGGCCAGCCAGTGATACCTGAGACTCTTGTCTTTTTTTTTTTTTTTTTTTTTTTTTCTTTTTTGGTTTTTTGAGACAGGGTTTCTCTGTGTAGTCCTGGCGACTCTTGTCTTTTTTTTAAAAAAAAAAAATTAATGTTATAAAGGACTGCTTATTTCTCATTCTTCTGTTAAATAGCTCTGAGGCAGAAAGGCTTGTGTCACAGTGAGGAGTCTCACCCTAAACTAGTGGTCCTCATCCTTTCTAATGCTGTGACCCTTTAATACAGTTCCTCATGTGGTGGTGACCTCAACCATAAAATTGTTTTTGTTGCTATGTTATAACAGTAACTTTGCTTCTGTTATGAATCGTAATGCAAACATCTGACATGCAGATCACCCTAGGCTACCTCTGTGAAAGTCATGTGACCCTGAGGAGCCCCGACACACAGGTTGAGAAACACTCCCCTAAATGATTTATTTTTACATGTCATGTTCCAAGAAATATTGGCTCCACTTCAGAGATAAGTGGGCCATCAGAAGTCCACACTATGTTGCAGTTGTAAGCGGGCCAGCTCTGCGCAGGAATGGGACAGGGGAGTTGGGTCGAAGCCAGATGACCTTCCTTGGAGAATCCCCCTGTCCCAGAGACAGTGCTGGATGACAGTAGTTCCCTGGAGTCCAGAAAGACTTGGAACTGGTTTGGTGGCAGACTTCACGTGAGTCCCACGTTTCCACAAATTCCTGGTTTTTTTCTGCCCGTCTGCCCCCCCCCTTTTTTTTTTTTTTTGTTCAGGGGAAGTTTTCAAGGTGATATTTTGTGCTAAGTTTCAAACCCTGGACAAATAGCACAGGGGCCTACTTAACATATCAAAGCCAACCTGGCTGCCAGATTCTCCCAGAATCCCTCAGTCCTTACCTGTTAAAGGGTATTCTTCCAGGCCACTGTGCTGGGCTGCTTTTCTCTACATAGTAAACGATGTTAGTTACCTCCCCCTCCCTTTTTTGTACCTTTAGCTCCCTAGCTGCCGCACCTGGTTCTCTCTCTCCTTTCCCCTCCCCACTCTCCTCACAAGGCTCTGAGTCATGACCACTCTGGATTCTCTCAAATGTGTCTATCTCTGACTATGTCTTCTCTTTTTCTACAGTAAATCTTCTCCTCCACCATACCTAGGAGTAATCATGACCCTTTCCTTATTATTTATTTATTTATTTACATTCACTCTGAAATCTTAAGTTTCCCGCTTGTGATGGCAGTCCTAGAGAGCCGCCCATCTTTGTGGCAGTAGCCAGGCAGTCCTGCTCACTCCTACCGGAGTAGACCCCTCTTGGTGCAAGGCAGACCACACCTGCCAGCCCCTGCCAACCAGGCTCCTTTGGGCTCTTCCGGTTCACTGGGCTCCTGAAATGCAAATGAGGAATGGCTTGTTTGCAAATCAAAAGTGGGCCATGAAAAAAGTGTACACCAGGTGGGAGCTAGGTAGTGAAGAACAGCAAACCCTAAGGGGTCGGGGGAGAGCCTATGCAGTCCTTAGGAAGAACCTGGCTGATTCTGGGTCGCCAATTGAAAGGACACTCCAAGATAAAGTCAGGAAGCAAAAATAAAAACAAACAAAAAACCTATAATCCTGTTTTATAAACAAACACGTTTGCTTAAGTATACTAATCAATGCACACATAGAAGTGTGTTGGACATCGGGAAGGAGGCGCCTAACGTGAGTTGAAGAGAGTAAGAATCTTACTTTTTACTTTTAAATGCTATGCAATCATATTTACTATACTACCTTTGTCTAAACAAATAAACAACATGGGGTTTCTCCTGTTATTAACATATTAGTATTTTTGCTACAATGAATGAACCAATATTGATGCATTGCTATTAAAATCTATATACGGTTCAGCTGTCATTGTTTTATAACCTAGTGTTCTTTTCTAGGATCCCATCCAAGATGTCACATTACTTAGTTATCATTATCTCTATGTGACAGCTTCTCAGGCTTCCCTTGTTTTGACGACCTTGAGAGTTTTGGACAGTCCTGAATTCCTCAACTGGGGCTTATCTGATATTTTTTGCACGATTACTATTGAGTCATGTGACATCGGGAGGAAGACACAACACGACAGAAGATCAATAAAAATCACCACTGCTGATGTTGGCCCTGATCACTGGCTGAGGTGGTAATTTTTTCCATTGTGAAGTTTCCTCCGTTTTGTTTTCTTCAGACTCCTGAAAAACAAACAAACAAACAAACAAACAAACAAACAAACACCGGAGAGAATGTCCCCTCATCCTGTAGTCTAGAGTGGCTCTGCTCCACTGGGAAAGCTCCGCAGCACTCACCTGTGGGCGTGGTCCCATAACCCAGCTCCTCCAGAGAGGCTCCGCCCCCTTCGTGTGGCTCCGCCCCGGGGCGACTAAGGCAGCCACGCCCGGAGAGTTTTCCGCCCTGCGGGCTCCTCCTCCGACGGTGCGCAGACTGTCGCCGGTCGGGATCCCGGAAAGCGGGAGTGGAAAGGAGCTGCTATCCGAGTTCAGTGTCCTGGTCCCTGGTGCCAGGTGCGTGAGGGTCCCGGCGGGCGGCCAGCGCATGTGGGGTATTTGCGCGTGGCGTGGGGTGCAATGCTCTCCTGAGAACAAGGCCCGGATTTGATCGGGGTCAGGGCTGGTGAGCCTGGGACCCCAGGCTCCCAGGGTGTGCGAACTTGTGGGTGGCTGAAGGAAGTCTCGTTATCTCAGTGCGCTTCCGGGAGAAGCTTGAGTGGAGCCCAGCCAGCCAAGAAGGCTGTCTTTGGTTGGGAACTTTGATCCGGAACTGCAGGGCGCGGGTTCCTGGACCTGCCACCCTGGGTTTATATAAGGCAGGCTCCCAAGCGGTCCAGAGAATGTGCGATTGTGCCAGATGCCGTGTTGCTTGCCTTCCTTACGGCTTATCCAGCTACGATCCCTCTGCCCCTGTCCCCGCTTCTTGTTCCAGAGTCCTAAAGAACTCTTGTTTGAGGTTGGTTCCCCGACGTCCCGTGGGCTCAGGCCAGGCTCCTAAAAGCGTACAAGGTGGCAAACAAATCTGGGGGAGAATAGCTAAACTCAAGCTGGGCACATTCTCTCTGGAGATTTCTCTCCCCGCCCTCTAATCAGTAGTTGTCCTTGGAGATTGGGTTTCTCGGACCCTACACCTAGTGTGTCAGCCTACCCGTCTCATCCCTTCCCAGGACTCAACTAGCTTGCTCCCTGCTCTCCCCCGCCGGCACCATAAGACTTGCCCAGAGGCTGCCTTATTGGGGAAAGAAAGCTACAAATGCGGCCTTGGGTTGGGCTGTTCTCAAGTGTAAACTTTGTAGATGGCAGTGTGTGTGTGTCATTGTCGAAAGGATGACTCTTCCTGGAGCTGGAGCCTTTCAGGGAAGGGCCAGGTGTCTTGCTCACCCTCAGCTTGCTCCCATTACACTCCTTCATTATTTCCTTGCTTCAATCAGTTGTTGGGAATTCCAGGAGGATTAACCAGGGCTATTCCCTCAAGGCTTTGTCTGTGCTTGGTATTCTCTAGCTGGGGAAGCCAGGTGAGCTCACCCCCACAGTCTGTTGCTCTAACACAGGTGCCCATTTTGGATTTCTCCATCCCTTCCTGATACCTCTTTAATTTTTGCACCTTGATTTTTCTCCTCCATTAAATGAGAATAGTTATAATGCCTATTTCATAGACTCATTGTGAGGATTCTGTGAGCTGATTTTTTTTTTTTTTTTTTAGTTAGTTAGTTAGTTAATTTTTTGGGTTTTGTTGTTTGTTTTAAAACAAGGTCTACCTATTTAGCATTGGCTGGCCTGGAACTTGCTTTGTAGACCAGTCTGGTCTCAAACTCTGATCTCAGACCCATAAGACCCTCCTGAGTCCTGGGATTAAAAGTTTTGTGTCACTCGCCCAGCAAGTTAATATATTTAAAATGCATTTATATTATTTTTAATTAAGTGTATATGTATTCAGATCCCCTGGAGCTGGAGTTAGTTTGTGAGCTTCCTGAGTCTGAACTCTGGTCCTCGGCAAGAGCAGTATTCACTCTTACCCGCTGAGATATCTTTCCAGTCCTATGAGTTAATTTATTTTCACTTTTTTGTTTGTTTGGTTTCTGTGTTTGTGTAGTCCTGGCTGTGGAACTCACTCTATATAGATAGACTCTATTGGCCTCAAACTCGAAGATCTGACTGCTTATGCCTCCTGAGGGCTGAGATCAAAGGTGTACCCCACTACACCTGGCTTATTTTCACAATTTTTAAACAAATTTCATTTTGTGTTTATAAGTGTTTTTGTTTACATGTATGTCTGTGTATCATATGGGTACCTGGTGCCCTTGGAAGACAAAGAGGGCATTGGATACCCTTGAGCCAGTGTTACAGATAGTTGTAAACTGCCTGCTATGTGGGTACAAGGGCTGACTTATTATATATAACCGCTGAGCCATCACTCCAACCTCTTGAGTTGTCTTTCTTTTCTTTTTCTCTGTGAGACAGAGTCTCTCTGTGTAGTTCTGACTGTTCTGGAACTGGATGTGTAGGCTAGGCTGACATCGAACTCATAGAGATCCGTCTGCCTCTTCCTCCTGAATGCTGGGATTGAAAGCATGCACCACCATGCCCCGCAAGTTAATAGGTTTTTAGGGTTTGGGTTTTTGTTGTTGTTGTCGTCTATTTGATTTTTTGAGACGGAGTTTCTCTGTGTAACCCTGGGTATTTTGGAATTTACTCTGTAGAGCAGGCTGGCCTTGAATTCAGAGATCTGCCTGCCCTAACTCCCAAATGCTGGGATCAAGGGTGTGTGCCACCATTGCATGGTACAGGTTGGCCACTGCTGCCTGGCACAAGTTGATTTTTTTTTTTTTTTTTTAGCAGCTCTGCCATGCTCAGGTCCTGAGCAGTTTGAACTGGTGGCAACTGATGCATGCCATACCTGTGCATCCTGGGTGGATGGAAGATGTTCAGGTTAGGCATGAAACACACGAGGCAAGGCCTGGCACACAGTCATCAAATGCAACAGCTAGTGGATAATACAGGGATAGCAAGAGCACAGGGGGCAGCCGGCTTGAACTGCCCTGTCCCAGCACACACCTTTCTGCCCTCTTTCCTCTGTTTTTTCCATTCCTTACTTACAAGCCATTCTGGTGTTCTGCTCCCTGGTAGAAGGGCCAGACATGCCCTCTTTAACCTCTTTGTCATTGGCCCAGTTCTCCAGACAGGAGAAGGATTTGTATGATCATGTATCTAGTCTTTGTGCCTTTGGAGGGTAGAGACTTTCTCAATCTTTCTAAGTGCCCGTGTGGGTTGTTCTTTTCCTTCTCCTTCTCCTTCTCCTTCTCCTTCTCCTCCTCCCTTCTCCTTCTCCTTCTCCTTCTCCTTCTCCTTCTCCTTCTCCTTC
>JANHMN010000001.1:184914060-184933052 GCA_030674055.1 Rhabdomys pumilio | reverse complement strand
TTCTCCTTCTCCTTCTCCTCCTTCTCCTTCTCCTTCTCCTTCTCCTTCTCCTTCTCCTTCTCCTTCTCCTTCTCCTTCTCCTTCTCCTCCTTCTCCTTCTCCTTCTCCTTCTCCTTCTCCTTCTCCTTCTCCTTCTCCTTCTCCTTCTCCTTCTCCTTCTCCTTCTCCTTCTTCTCCTTTCTCCTTTCTCCTTTCTCCTTTCTCCTTTCTCCTCCTTCTCCTTCTCCTTCTCCTTCTCCTTCCTTCTCCTTCTCCTTCTCCTTCTCCTTTTCTCCTTCTCCTTCTCCTTCTCCTTCTCCTTCTCCTTCTCCTTCTCCTTCTCCTTCTCCTTCTCCTTCTCCTTCTCCTTCTCCTCCTTCTCCTTCTCCTTCTCCTTCTCCTTTTCCTTCTCCTCCTCCTCCTCCTCCTCTTCCTCCTCCTCCTCTTCCTCCTCCTCCTCCTCCTTCTCCTTCCTTCTCCTTCTCCTTCTCCTTCTTCTTCTTTTTTCTCCCCAAGATGGTTTCTTTGTAGCTCTGTTGACCTAGAACTCTCTCTATAGACCAGGCTGGCCTTGAACTCAAAAAGATGAGTGGGATTGCATGCTTTGTTTCCTGAAGGCCTGAGATGATCTCTTCTTCCCTTCCTAGATGCTTTTCTCCCTCTTGAGCCCCAAATGGTTTCTAGCATTTGGTCCCATGGGGTTGGGAGGGTCTGGGTGTGGCTATTCTTCCCAGGCATAGCTAAGAGAACGCACTGCACTTTCTATTGCTCTTCTCCATACCCACTGAGCTCATTCCTTCCAGAGCATCAAGAATTTGTGTGGTGCCTATATAGGACAGCGCTGAGAATAATGGAATCTGGTTTTCTTTGTGGGAGTTGGCATTTGTAAGAACAGTTGTTGAACTCTGTTTGGAATGGAACCGTCTAAGAACTTCTAAAACTGGTTGGCCTACATCAGGCATGTTGACCATAACTCATGAAAGGTCCCAGGGTCACTTGGCTGGTTGTCATAGGGGACAAGAGCAGCTATGCAGTGACATGGTCAGTCCACACTGATAGGAGAAAGAATGGGGTTCCAAGGGGTTGGAGAGATGGCTCAGTGGTTAGGATTACTCACTGCTCTTCTGAAGGTCCTGAGTTCAATTCCCAGCACCCACATGGCAACTCATACCTGTCTGGTGCCACCTTCTGGTGTATAAATGTACATGCAGACAAAGTACTTATACATAAAATGCATAAATAAATAATCCTTATAAAAGAATAGAGTGACGGCAGCTGAACAATTAGGGGACAGGGGCTGGAGAGTTGGCTCAGTGGTTAAGAGCAGGTATCAGTTACTTTGCTGCTGCTGTGACAAAACACCCATGGCGGAGGCAACTTATAAAAGAAAGCGTTTGATAGGGCTTATGCTTTCAGAGGGTTAGAGTCCATAATGGTGGAGCAAAGTCACACAGCAGCAAAAACAGCTGAGAGCTCACATCTTGACTCAAGTAGGAGGCAGAGAGAACTAACTATGGGTCTTTGAACCCTCAAAGCCCGTCTCTTGTGACACTTCACCAGCAAGGCCACACACCAAATCCATCCCAGTAGCCACCAACTAGGAACCAGCTTCAAACTTATGAGCTTGTGACGATTTAGTCTCTGCTCAAGCCACCACAGAGCAGCACTTGTTGCTCTTACGGAGCATCCAGGTTTGATTCTAGCATCCACATGGTCCCTCACAACCATGTATAGCATAAAGGGGATCTGATGTCTCTTCTGATCTTGGAGGGCAACGGTCGTGTGAGTGTGTACAGAGGTAAATGTAGGCAGAGTACCCATAAAGTAATAAAAAAGAACTAGAGGATTAGAGGGCAGTTTTCATCTTCCGGCTAATCTGAGACAAGCTGTTGCCACACAGTCGCAGTTTTCTGGATGATAAGTGGTTGTCTCTGCCAGAGGATCAGATGACTATGTTTGTGGAAGGGTTTTGAGATTTTTCGAGGGAACAGTGATGATCTTGATGTTGTGGGTGTGTTACTAAGGAAGCCGGAAGCTTAAGGTGGAGCATACCATGGTCGAGGCTGGCTCTGTGATTATTAGTGTTAGCCTTTTTGGGATTGTGCTCCTGAAGGTCCCACTGTCTTAACAGTAAAGAAGACAGTTGAAGGACTCCGGGACCAGAGCCCTTCAGTGGAGGCAGGCTTGCAAGAGGGTGAAAATTCCGAGTGAGGAAGAGAAGAAACTGGAGATTGCTTACAGGGAGAGCATGAAGCCTGGTGTTCAAACCATCTTTGGGGGAACAGGGTGTGTAACAGGGCAGGGCCAGTGTTAGTGAAGGAGAGCGTCCACCACAAAGGGCACAGGTATTTTTAGTAATTAGGTGATGAGGCATGTTTCTGTTGAAATCTTTAGTGACTGCCCACTGCTTGTCCAGCCAGTTCTGTATGGACGAAAGGAGCCCTAATGTTCCTGGGGATATCAAGGGTTGTCCCCTCTTTGAGTTCTTAGTCTTGTTAGTAAGAGAATTTAGGAAAGAACTCGGAAGGATGTTCAAGGACAGTTTTGTTAGAGTCGGAAAGAAGAACGCAGGCAAACTGTGAATCACAGTAGTTGCCAAGAGGAAGGAGATGGAGAAGAGAAAGAGAGAAGGCATGCCTTTAAGCAGGCAGGTTCAAGCCTTGTGGTGGCCATATCCTTAATCCCACACTTCAGAGGCTGAGGCAGGGAATCACTGTGAGTTCAAGGTGAGCCTGGTCTACAGAGTGAGTTCCAGGACAGCCAGGGCTACACAGAAAAACCCTGTCTGGAAACAAATGAAAGAAGAAGAAAGAAAGAAGAGGGGAAGGGAGAGGAAAGGATAAGGGAGCCAGAGTATCTGGAAGAGCATGCCCAGGCTTTGTTAGTGTATGAAAGGAATGGAGATGAGAAGAACAGGGAAAGTAGTATTTTCCTAAGTAATGCAGAAACGTAGGCAGTCCCAGTGCTTGCTACATGATGGGAGCTCATGGGACTACGGGAGTGGGGGGTGGGGTGGGGGTGGGGGTGTTAGGACATCGCTCCACTAAGGGGACTCCTCCTGTCTCCTAATCATGACTTTAGGTGAGTTAACCTTCTGGAGGCATGGTCTCTTGGTCAGGTGACTGACCGGCCTGGCTCATGTGAGTCTCAGAGAAGAGCCTATAGTATGTAGGGATCTAATCTCTGGAGCAGATCAAAATGTCATGTGTCTGTCCAGAGCGAGAAGTAGCTTCCATGTTTTGACCTGGGCGAGAAAGCTTTTCCCTGACAGGCTTCCCCGAGAGCCCTGAGAGCCGTCTGCAGTGGCCTCCAGCCTACAAGAACCTACCATGAGACCGGATGAGGACCCAGTGTGGAAGATAGAGAAGGTCATGAACTTTGTTTACCGTCATGTTCATTTCAGGAGTCGTTGGAGACTAAGTGGGGGTGGAGGCCGGTAGGACTGAGGAATCGTCTGGGCTAGACAGGCAATTTTGTCTAGGTTGTATTTATATTTGAAGTCAGGGGCATGGTGATGGTAAAGAACTCCCTGGAATAGCTGAGTAAAGGAAAATGGGCAGCAGAAGAGATGATAGGTAGACAGATAGACAGACAGATAGATGATAGGTAGATGATAGATAGATGTTAGACAGACAGATGATAGATAGATAGATGGTAGATAGGTAGATAGATAGATAGATGATAGATATGTAGATAGATATGTAGATAGATATGTAGATAGATGATAGATAATAGATGACAGATAGACAGGAGGAAGTCACAGAGGCCAGAGACATCTTGCTGCAATAGACTGGAGGAGTCTGCACAGCATTGTTGCAACAGCCAGAGATGGGAAGAAACAACTAGAACAAACCTCAGGAGAGCAACCGAAAGGAGGAGAGACTGAGAGAGAGCGCAGGCTCCTGCACCCCCCCCCCCACCTGAGGAGAGTGGGTGCTGGACAGCCACAGCCCCTGTACCTCATCCTGCAGCTTCTATGTATGACCTGAGTTACTGTTGCTCCAGGTCAGCGGCTGTGGAATGTTCTAGTGCATAATTACCATAATTTATTCAGTCTTTTTCTCACTTGTGGGTAATGAGTTCTTTTCCTGTTTTTATTGACTTAAAGCAGTGTTGGAGCAAAGAAACTATCTCCTTGGAATGCTCCAGAATGTATTTACTTAGGAAGTGTTGACATTTTAACTTTTATCCATTCCTTCTCACTTCTAGTTCATTTTGTTGCTCTCCATAGCCAGCCCCATCCTTTGGATATAATGGAAGAGGATGGGTTTCCATACTGTCTTAGTTAATGTTTATTGCTATGAATGTTTAATTGGAACTGCCCTACAGTACAGAAGTTTAACCCATTATTATCATGGCGAGAAGCACAGCGGCAGGCAGGCAGACGTGGTGCTGTTTAAGGAGCCCTGAGTTCTAGATCCACGGGCATCAGGAAGAGGACATACTGGGCCTTGGCTTGAGTTTATGAAACTTCAAAGCCCACCCCCAGAGACACACTTCTTCTAGCATGGCCACACCACCTAATAGTGCCACTTCCTGTGGGCCTATGGGGACCATTTTTATTTAAATGACCACACATGTAGAGCACCTGCGTTTCCACCTTACAGTTCTGGTTACTGTAAATCAGCTCTAATCTAGGGACTATTTATGTTAGACAAACGCGAGAGGCTTAGAACAGACCACACCAGACCAAAAGGTTCCAAGTGGGGTTTATTCAGGAGATGGGGGGAAAGATGGGGTGGGGAGAGAAGTAGAAGAAGAAGATGGAAGGAGAGAAGGAAGAAGAGAGAAGAAGGGAGAGAGGTCAGGGGGTTCTGCTTGTTTTATATGAGCGGTGACGTAGCCTCTCCCAGGTAAAGGTGAGGTAGCCAGGTGGATTCTGGGAATGTATGGCAGTTGCCTTGGCACTGATGTGAGGGTCGCCTAGATGTGATGTCACTGGGTTCAGAGTCTGATACCAACAATTTAGGAAAGCCATCCTGAATTTCCAAGTTGGTACTGTCATGGAGAGGCTGACTGCTTCAGGTTGGGTCCTGGGTTTAGAGAACTGTGATTAGCAAAAGACAGCAAACGTCTCTTCTCAGACTGAATTAAGTCCTCCTTGTGGCTGACTACATAGTGTTAAAGTGTACCTTCAAGTTCAACAGGACCTTTTCTTGTCACTGAGAGGTGTATCAGCAATTCTTACTGTGAAATGGATTGTGGTGGCATGGACCAGTAATCTTAGTGTTTTGGAGGCTGAGGCAGGAGGTTCATGAGTTCAGGGCCAACATGGACTGTATATGAAGTTTAAGGCCAGCCTAGGTTTTATAGTAAGTCCTTATCTAAAAAAAAAAGCAACAGACCAAATAATTCTCACTGTAATTTTATCTAAGTCAAGCTCCATTTGTCCTTGGCGATGGTTCTGGCTTTTACAAACTTGGCTTTCATGTTTCAAGTTAACAGGTTTTTTCAGGCCTACTTTGTGTATTGTATGATCTTTGGTGTTCAAATCTGTATTATTTATGTTTTATAAATAACTAAGAGGTGGGATGATATCTTTTCTTACAGTCCTAAAATTAATAAAAATACATTTTACAAAACAGCAGGACCCAGACATTTAGAGGTAGTGTCCTCTGACACAGGTAGAGCAGTTTGTAGTAGGGTCTTGTTCTCAGCCTGCTGATGACCGTGAGTGCTTCTCCCCCAGTGTTCCAGTGGTCCTTGTCTTTGTGACAGCCCGGCTTTTGGAAAGAGTGGATAAAATGAGACTTACCTGGGAACTCTAGGGACTTAGGGCTCTTAGTCTGTTTCTGATGGTATAACAAAATATCTGAAGCTGGGTAGCAAAAAAGAGAAGTTGATTCAGCTCAGTGTTCTGGCAGCTTCTCCTGTATTACAGTATAGCAGACTAGGAGGAGAAGGAAGAAAGGATGAGGCCGCTGGTGTTCTAATAACCAGTTTTCACAGCTCACTCAGCCTGCTTCCTAAGGTCCTGTCATTTCTCGGTGCCACTGCACAAAGTGTCAGGCTTCCACCAAGTGGGCCTTTAGGGGACAAACCACAGCAGACCTGTAACAGCACCACGGCAGGAAATCCTCCTCACCCCCCAACACACACACACACACACACACACACACACATACACACACACACACACACACACACACACACACACACACACACACACAGAGCTTGGGCCCCCTTCCTATGTGTCCAGGGATGTGTGGGCAGCTCTGACTTTCCTGGGCACGTTTCCTTTCTCATCTGAGGTAACAGGATGGGTTCCTCTGTTCTTCCGGAATGCCAGTGCAGTTAATATACAAGAGTATAGAGGCACCAGTGGGCAGACAACTGCTGTGGAGTCTGTGTTCTTTTCCTTCCCTGGACTGCACTAGACTGGAGCCTGGTTTACTTGCCTTTACTGAGCTTAGACATTTTCTAAGGCCCGTGTTGTCAGACAGAGACAAATAACTGAACAGACAGCTAGAAAAGTTTTTGGTTTGCTGGGGCAGGATTATGAAAAAGTCCTCAAGGGGTGTGTGTGTGTGTGTGTGTGTGTATGTGTGTGTGTGTGTGTGTGTGTGTGTGGTGTATCTGTGCCATGCACTTGTAGAGACTTAAAGGATGACATCAGATAATTGTTCTCTGTCACTCTACTTTGTCTTTTGAGACAGTGTGTCTCACCGCCTCTGGAACTTGGCCGTGTGGTTCGATTGAGTGGCCAGCAAGCCTGAGTGATCCTACAGTCTCCACAACTCTCCCAAGTGCTGGGTTGTTGGCATGTCCCACCACACCTGGCATTTTATATGGGTGCCGGGGATTTGAACTCAGGTCCTCGTGCTTGCAAAGCAAAGCACTCTATCTGTTGAAGTATTTCAACCATCAACAACACATTTTTAATATTAATATTCTATGTCTCATGTTTACTTACTTTGTATGTCTTTGTCTTATCATGAATTCTAAATGATTTATGCTTAGAAAATGTGTTTCTCTTCTAATCATCTTGTGCTCTGGGCTTGGAGAGAAAGGGGGTGGCTGGAGGCTGTGTCCGCTACAGTCGTCTCTGGAGGCTTCTGTCGTTGATAGCGGGAGTCACACTCTTCTCGTTGGGGCTGGTTGTAATTTGGTTCTGTGTTGTCCTTGTTCTGTGTTACACATGGAGGTTGTTTTCGTTCCCATCTTGATTCTTGCTAGATCTGTTCAGTGTCTCATCACGCCTTTGTCCCTGCTGTTTTGATTCAGGCCTATTTCTTTATCAAGGAGGACTTATCTCTGCCTCTCCCTTCAGACATCAGAGGCTAGATTTTTACCACGGGGTAGTCCAGGCACCAGGCTCCTGACATTAAATCACTTCAGGCATTTTCTAAGTCTGTGGTTTTTCACACTTGAACATGTGTAAGGCTTGTTGAGACATAGTTCTAGACCCCAAGGTGCTGACCAGGCATGTGCCTGTGTGTCTGTATGTCTGTGTATGCCTGTATGTCTCAGGGTTTTAATTCTGGCAGATGGCTGGATGTGCTAATGCATCCAGTCACAAGGTCATATTTAGGTGATGCTGTCTCTGTGTTTCCTTCACCCGTGTGGTCCAGATCAGCCTAGTGCAGTCCTCACTGACAGGTACTGCTGAGCTGATGGAGAGGCTGGAAACATGGCTTTGGGGCTTGCTGGGTATAGTGAGTGTTCTGTTCCTAAAAGCAAGACAGGACAGATGGCTCAGGGGTAACAGTTGGAAGGTTTGGGAACACCACCCACTTCTCTCCTTAGTTCAAAATTAAGAAGTTTCTCCTCTTGCCATTGGCTGAACTGGCACTGCACAGGTTAGGGAGTGGGAACGGAGCCATATGTTGCAGCAGCCAGAAGCCATCAGGGCATATAGCAGGACAGTTCTGTCCCTGGGGGTTGGGGAACATGCTGGCAGGCCTCTACTCCTTCGTTCTCTTCTTAGAGGCCTAGCTTGTTAGCTTACGCTGTGATCTGCACCCTCAGGTCTTCTAGCCCCCATGTGACTGGGTGGCTTCCAAGACCCAACTTTGGATGGAGAGTCCTTGCTGTGTCACCTTTTCTGAGATTGCTTTCTTTAACCCTAAATATAATGTGTAGACACTTGTCATGGCAACAGCCCTGTAGAGAGGTGAGCTGAAGCTGATGGTCACAGTGAGTCCTCACATTCACGAGGGATGAGATTTGCGGCTGCTTACTCGGGCTCCTCTACTGTCACTCTTAGCTCCCTGGAACAGATGACACTCTGCGTATGACTCAGTTTACGTGGGAGTTGTTGGGAAGGTCGCCATCAGCACCTTAGTTTGCTTTCCTCAGGTTGACCTTGACATCTCTCAACTTTGCCTCCTGTCCAGTTTGAATGTGATAGAGCCCAGATTTCACAGTTCCAGCTCGGGCTGAGATGCACTGAACAAGAAGTCAGGAGATACGGTTTCAGGCCTTGTCCTGTCTGCAGCTAGCCTTGAGAACTCAGGCCGGTCTCGCCTGTTCTCTGGGCCTTGGCACTTACCAAATAAAATAAGCCGCTGACTCAAATGGCCTCAGTGATGCATATTCTGGAGCAACCCAAATGCCACTGGGGATTGGCTTTTTATTTCTAAGAAGGTTCTTTCAGGTTTGTTCCCTCAGGCTCGACTCCTTGGTGAGGCCCTAGCGATTGCTGTGGCTACTCTCCTGCCAGCTTTGCCCAGAATTTCTCTAGGTTGGGCTGCCCGGAGACAGTCTTGGATGGTAGCATCTGCCATGCAGCGGGAGAATGATTGATGTCGGCTGTGCTATTTTTAATTCCTGGTATGTGGGTGGGGAGCCGAATGACGCCTCCACCTTCAGTGGGCTTTTTGTGTAGTGCCTGAGAAAATGGAGTCAGGGTTGGTGAATGCTGCCCCAGGACTCCCTGGCTTGTGTCAGTCACTTAATGGCACCCATGACCCACAGAAGGGAGGTTAGTCCCACATGATCACAGGGTGTGGGACTGTAGACCTGGGAGAGCCAGGATGCTCGCACATCTTCTTACATCATTTAGAGTCCTGTTTGGGATGGGAGAGAGGAGGGAATCTTCTAGATGGGTACTACTTGTCCCCCAAATTCCTGGAGTCTACTTGCTGACAGGCTATCAGGGCAGGAGCCAGCCAGGGTGAGGACAGATGAGTCAGGAACTTGTGGTCCTAGCAGGATGCAGTTGTGTTGAATATCCCAGTGCCAACTCTGCTTGCTGGGCCGTGGGAAGCAGCAAGGAGGAGAGGCTATCTGATGGTCTGTAGCACCCATCATCTTCCTGGGAGGCCCAATGCAAGTGATCCTAGCACAGACCCTTGACCTCTGAGCCTTGTCCCCTGGTGTACAAAATGGGAGTGGTAGCGTGGTGTGCACCCGTGAGACTGTTGGGAGGTTGATGAACTGTTCAGTGAGGAAATGACTATTCTAGGAACTAGAAGAAAGGTGTGGACACAGAGAGCATGCTAGGTTGAATGCTGGGAAAGTTCCAGAAAAAGCCATCTTTGTGAGTGGGAAGGACACCCTTGAAAGGGGTGGGACCTCATGTGTGGCCTCAGGGAAGTTGTCTGACCAGTTGTCTAAGATGGAAATTGCCAAACTTGGATGAATGAGGAACATAACATTTCTGGCTTCTTCCTGTTGCATGCATACCTTAGAGGGGTCCTTTGGACCTCGTCTTTTTGCTGTTTCTCAGTGGTTCAGTGTAACCCCGAGTCCAGAATGCCAGCCATAGAGGGCCAGGACCTGACAGAGAATCTTATTCCTGGTTGGTCTGTGTGTTCTTTGGGGGATCTCCTTTCAGTTTCTGGCAGGGTGACTGGCCTCTGCACTACAAAAAACTCAACTGCTAAGGGGTGTTTCAGCCCCAAGGCTTCTAGGCAGGGCTGAACATTGGTGTTTTCCAGGTGTGAAGGCACTGAACTTCCAGAGAGGATGAATGGCTGATGAGTACCCGACTGTGATACTGGATCAGGGCCCCTGCAGCCTGTAGGCCTTGATCTGAGCCTCCTACCCTCTGTCTCTTGCTGAGGCAAGAGGGTGTAGAGGTGCCTTCCAGAAGAGAGAGAGGGCTTCTAAGAGCTTGAGAGAGGGCCCAGCCCTCCTGTTCCATTTCTGGAAAGGTTTAAGTCCTAGATTCCCTCTGTACTCCTTCTGTTTCTCCGAGGAAGTAACTTTGAGCCCAGAACTTTCCTGATGGTGGCTATTATACTTTCACAAAGCTCAGGCTTCCTGGAGAGGTGGGGCTGAGGAACCCCAGGGAGTCTGGGTCTACCTGGGAAGACTGGAGAGAATCTGTTTTCTCACACTCTGGTGTAGCCCCAAGAATTACACTCCACTCTCTCAGGCTTTACCCCACCCCAACAAGGGAAGTATTTCTCTGAATTATTGCTGTGTGTGTTTTCTGGACACAAGTGCCCTTGTGTCCAGCCCCCTGTTATGGGGAGTCTAGCCCTAATGGGCCATCCTCTTCCAGTGCAGTAGGGCAGAAGCAGGTGTTACTAATCCCTGCTTTCACCTCCATGGGCCCTAGTGGGCTCTGGGCAGGTTCTGGAAGCCGTATCGCTTGATAACATTGGCATAAAGTAAGGTGTTTTATGTTCTTTCCTTAAACAGGCTTCTACAATCCTGTATAGACTTTATGCTCTACAAACTTCTGCCTATGCCTGTAGAAACTCAGTGACGGGAGAGAGAGAAGGAGAGAGAGAGAGGTGGGGAGGGGATGACAAATGGTGTTTGAGCTTTTAGGTAAGAAGTGTGTTTATCTTTCAGAGAGTAGTTGAATACTGTAGCTCGATTGTGCTGATAAGATTTCATTTTTAGTTAGGTGTCAGGTCCCTGCCCTATCCTTATGTTGCACTTTATGTAGCTGTGTTATAAAATGCATAGTTTACTGAATGAGAAAACTCAACCCTGTTGGTCTCAAGGGCTTATAATGAAACCAGATGTCACACCTCCTCTTTGTCTGTCTCCATTCAGGCAGCTGTTTGTCCTTAATCTCTCTATTTAAATGATAGGTTTATGGTTCTGCTTGTTAATTTATCAATTGGGACATTATTTGTTGACATGCTGCTTGGGTAGATAAGGAATCAATACATATCAGTATTTAATTCTTGCAAAACAGTGACTGTAGTAAGAACTGCTCACCCTGCCCCAGGCGACCTACACAGGGCTACCAGGTGACTTCCTGTTCTGTGGTGAGTCATTCTTCCCTTGGCCTTGAGTTCTTCCGTACAGATTGCTCTGAGCTGGACAAGTTGTTCCCCAAGTCTGTCATTCAGTTGTCATCTTGGGACTTCCTTTTACGAATCTGTGTTAGATTCTCATTGCTTTTGGGGAAAGATGCTTTGTGGCCTTTTTAAAGTCTTTTTGGAAAAGTCTGTGGTATCTGCTTGATAGGTGGGTGATTTAGCCGGCCTTAGGAATGAAAAGCTGAAAACAGTTTCTTCTGAGAAAGTTGAAGGGAGGAGCTATTGTCTTCTAGTTCCCAGCAGGAGTCAAGGAATCCAGTGTCCTGCCATTTTCCCCTGAAAAACCTTGGTTCCTTTCTTTTCCTCAAAGCTTGTAGTATTCTCTCTGCCTCTGAGTTGGCAAGTATTGGGTGGGTGAACTTTGCTGATGGTGTCTTTTCAGGCATCGGATTGCCAGTAGGTGGTCCTTTCAACTTGTGCTCTCTGCTCAGGTGTTAGTGTTATATCATCATCATCATCATCATCATCATCATCACCACCACCACCACCACCACCACCATCATCATCATCGAGTGTGTACTGTGGGTGTGTGTGGTATATAAACATGTATGTGCCTATGTGTGTGTACAGAAGCCAGAAGAGGATACTGAGTGTCCTTCTCCATCACTCTTTTCCTGTTCCCTTGAGGAATCCCCAGGGATCTGCCTGCTTCTGCCTCCCAGCACTCAAATTCTAAGCATATTCCACCATGTCTGGCTTTCAGTGTTAGTGCTGGGCTTTAACCCTGGTCTGCTTGCTTATGCATAAGCACTCTGTTGACTAAACGTCCCTTTAGCTTCTGTTTGCTTGCTTATGTTTTCACATCAGATCTCTGGTAGCCAAGACTGACCTCAGGCTCATTGCTGACCTAGGTCTTTGACCTCCAGGTCCCCTTGTCTCTGCTACTGAGTGCTGGGAGTACAGGCACGGCTCACAACCCAGCTTTTCATGGCTCTTTTTTTTTTCTCTGGATTTTTTTTTCTTGGCTCTCGGTTCTCTAACCTTTGTGTTGTCTGGTTTTGTTTTTTTGTTTGTTTTTTTGGTCCCTTTACACACACATTTCATTTGCTACTGATCTATTGAACTTTGATATTTTTCTTTTTTTTGTTTTGTTTTGTTTTTTGTTTGTTTGTTTTTTGAGACAGGGTTTCTCTGTATAGCCCTGGCTGTCCTGGAACTCACTCTGTAGACCAGGCTGGCCTCAAACTCAGAAATCCGCCTGCCTCTGCCTCCCAAGTTCTGGGATTAAAGGCGTGCGCCACCACCACCTGGCATTTTTTTGGGGGGGGAGGGGTCTCTCCTGTTCTTATTGGAGATCTTGTTCAGTGTGTTATGATCCTAGGTTGTCTGTTTACACAAACAGTGGGGGTCTTGGACGTGGCTCAAGATGTCAGGCCAGGCTCTATACCACTTCTCCCTGTGCAAAGTCATCCTTTTGTCTCACTGGTCTTCTGTACCGCATCTACCTTTGGCTCAGGCATTGGAACTACCAAGAACCCTTACTGTTTTAGAGCCCTTGATAAAGGAAGCATCCTTCATGAGCCAGGAACCTGTCCTGGTGCCACGCCCTTTGCTTCATAGTACTTGGTAGGAGGCAAGAGGTCCAGGGCTGGTCCCTTGCTGTGTCATGGTGGCAAGCCACTTCTTCCTTCCTGGTTGTCAGTTTCTCCATACTTAAGTGGAAAGAAGAGGTGTGTTGCGGAGGAGGAGTAAACCGACTCACCTCCTAGGGCTACCCTTTGCTTGCCAGCTGGTCAGCATGCTTGGTTACCTGCATGCATAAATCAGGTGTTTAGTTCCCCTCCCCATTGCTGACTGCATGTGTTGCCTGGCTACAGAGAACCCAGCTCTTATTGTGGTGACTCATGGTGACCATGGTGACTGTATTGACCTATAATACAAGGGAACAAGCCTTATCTGAACTCCTTCTTCAGGGCAGGGGGGGGCACCCTTTGGTTTTTGTTGTAGAAATGATTTGTTGTGGTGTCAGGAATTTGGTGCTTCTGTTGTCAAAGAGGCTGGGCAGGCTGCATGGACTGGTGGCAGACCTCAGCCAAGAAGGGTTCTGGAGGAGGGGAGAGGTGGCTGCTGTATAGGTTCGTCTGCTATTCCTGTTCTTGCAGACAAACTTAGTATATGTTTTTGTGCTACTATGCACAACATGGCGTTTACCAGGTTTACTAAGTTTAGGTGTGAAGTTCAGTAGCATTGAGCATTCGCTTTGTGTGCAGCCGTCACCGCGATCCATTTCCAGAACTTTCTCATCAGCCCAAGCTTACTATCCCCATTTAACTCATCTTCCCGTTTCCCTCTTGCCCCAGCCTCTGAGCCAGCGGAGTCTTTCTGTCTTAGAGTAAATCAGGCGGCAGTTACCTTTCTGTGACTGCCTCGCTTCACTTAGCCTGCCGGGTTCATCTGTGCCGTAGCACATGTCAGAATGTCCTGTTTTCAGAGTGACTGGCTGATTGTCTTTATCTGTTCACCTAAAACACTCGAGTTGTCCCCTCCTTTGGACTTGTGGATGATGCTGCTAGCTGAGAGAGGTCTTGCTTTTGTTTGCCGGATCCTGTGGCAGTTCTGTGTTTGGTTGGTTTTGAGGAGCCTTTACTCTGTTTACAGTAGCTGGCCTTATTACCTTGTGGCTTGTCTAGCAGTTTGATCTCACAGTCCAGTCTTCTAACTGTCATGGAGGGACTGTTAAGGTGCTCACAGGGTTGTGCCTTAACTGGGGGTGATCTGTTTGCTTGGCGTCTCTGGTGCTGGTGGCCATCCTGGTCTTTGTGGCTCGTTTCTCTGCAGATGGGCCATTGGTTGCTTCACTTGTGTCCCATAGAGGGGAGAAGTCTCTATTTGTAAGGATGCGTGCTGGCCTGCAGTTGGATTGGTCTCACCTGGGTAATCCAGAATTGTACCATGCTCATCTAGTGTGTAATCTCAGTCGCATTGGCCTGGCTCTTTTGCCATAGAAGGCGACATTTTCAGGTTCTGGAGCATTGGGGCTGAAGACTGTATCTAGGATAGCTTGGGATAACGGCTTTGTGTCAGGCTTTGGACTGCCCTTTTCTCCCACTCCTTTGATTGACCAGTGGTGTCCTACTGTCCTTTGATTCCCTGATGGCCAATCAGCCCCCCCAGCAGCCTGTGGGTCAGCTCCTGGTAGTCAGGTGCACACAGCAGTTTGATGAGCTGGAGAGTTTTAATCCTCTGTTCCTTGTCTGTCTGTCATAGCCTGTCTTCTGTGGCCACGGGACTAACTGAGTTGGCCTCAGCCTACAGCTTGACTCTTACTGGAGTGAGGGGTCAAGCGGAGTTTCCCATGATCCTATCCCTCTTGAGTTATTGGAAGGATGGCGTGGCACAGAGGCAGTAAGGGGCCATGGCAGGACTTAGTGTATAGAGCATCTCAAGCCCAAGGGGATTTGAGAGGAACCTAGTTGGGCTTTGCCAGGGCTGGAGAGATCAGACACCTTGCAGGGCTCTCAGATATTGCTGTTGGTCTACAATGCTGAGCCCATGACCAGCTGGTCCCTTTAGCTGTGCTCCGTAGATAGTACTAGTAGATACTGTTTCAGACCTGAGGTGTGACCAATAGTGGGGAATGGTGACACCAAAGAACAGACCCGCACTCTCATAATCCAAACTGTTCTCAAACACAACATAATCTCTGTCTCTCTGTCTCTCTCTCTCTGTAAGGCCAGAAACAAGTGTCGGATCTGCCCACTGGAGTTGGGGCTGTGATGCTGGGGTCAGAACTCTGGTCCTGGTGCTCTTAACTACTTGAGCCGTCCATCCAGCTTTGCACATGTGTTTCTTTACGATTGCCTCTATCTGTCTGGACTGCTGTAGTGGAGTACTGTGACCGAGAGAGGCTTAGACAGCAGAAGTGTGTTGCTCACAGTTCTAGAAGCTGGAAAGCTCACATCAAGTGTCAGTGTCTGCTAAGGGACCCCTTTTGGCTTTGTGGCTGGCCACTTCTCACCAGTGTGCTTCCGTAGTATACCCTCTCTGTTCCTGAGAGCTCTACTATTGAGATCTAGCCGCCACCGCAGTGTCCTGCTTTCTAATTGCTTCTCCCTGGGGCTCAGGATTATAATGGGGTTCATCTGAAAGACAGATGCATTCTGCTGCTGCCTGAGGCAATCAGCTAAAGAGACTGGAAGGACGACTTCAGAGGTTCCTGCCTGGGCTGCCGCTTTGTGCTTGTGGTGAGGTTGCTCATCTCAGTGCACTGTGGTGTGGGGTTACAGCACGCTTACACCTGGCCTAAGACCTGCCAACAGTCTCCCATCCCCCATAGGCTCCACTGACTACCAGTAATGCCCCAGGGGCTTGGGACTCAGCTTCCAACATGTGGGCCTTTGGGGGCCTTTCTAGACCCATGTGATAGCATTGCCCTTGCTAGCCTCTGCCTTTCAAAGTGTCCCAGCCTCCTTTGCCCTGCCAAGTCACTCTTCTATTCACCATCCCCCCACTCCCACAGTTCTCACTTACCAAGTGCCCCAGAGGCCTCTAGGACCTCCCTAACTCAGTTTGCCATTTTATATTGGGATAACCCGATGGATCAAAGATAAAATGAAAAAATGAGAGCATACTTGGTAGGAGACTGTTACTGAAAGGCCTAAGACTCCCCAGAAGGGGATCCCAGGGGACCCCACTTGAGTCTCAGGACAGCACACACCCAAGGACACACGAGAGACTGACTTGTTGCAAGCACATGAGGTGGTTTAATCAGAGCTCTGGGCCAGTCCATATCTCACATAGGGGATAGAGGGACTGACCAGGAAGCTCTAGGGATTAGGACTTTTATAGCCAAGGGGTGGGGGAAATGGGAGATTTTTTACATGGGTCTACATGATTGGTTGTTTTACATCAGCAGATTGTACCGGTAGATGGGGCAGAGGGCAGTTCTTGAAACGGAAGCTTAGTTAGCATAGTATCTAGTTAAATTTAATAGTTTCTTGGACCTTGAGAAGACCTCAAGCGGGGGTGGGAAAGGGTTTGGAGGAACACCAGATGGCCCATTACTCATTTGGACATATCTCTGTTCTTCTAAGGATGTCCTTGTATACCTTTTTATCTTTCATGGTCAGTCAGTTCTTTGGATGATTTAATAGGCCTTTGTCTTGTAACTCCACATTTTCTGTAACTAATTAACTGGGCCCAAACCTGCTGACAGGCATTTTTAACTATTCAGGTTAGGGAAAAGGAATCACAGGGCACTGCTATTTTATTAGTTTGGGCCTATTTCAAAATTTTCTTTCATTACTATTCCTGTTTAATAGAGGTGGGAAACTGAGGCACAGAAAGGTTAAGTCACCTGCCCAGGGCCACCCAGCTATTAGGAACCCAGCTTGAATTTGAACTTGAGAAGTCTGCCTTCAAAGTTGTGTTCATCCTGCTGTCCTACATTGCCATTAAGGACATGGGGCTTAGCTGGGTGTGGTGGCCCACGCCTTTAGTCCCAGCACTTGGGAGGCAGAGGCGGATGGATCTCTGTGAGTTTGAGGCCAGCCTGGCTGGTCTACAAAGTGAGTTTCAGGGCAGCTAGAGCTACACAGAGAAGCCCTGTCTTGAAAAAACACAACAAACAAACAAGACAAAAAAGAAAAAAGGAGCTTGCTTGGTGGTCATTGGATATAAAAACCAGAGGTGTGTACCGATTCCTAACTCCATGCTATTCTGTCACCTGAGCATAAAGTTCAGCCTCTGAGATACTGTTCCCAGGGTCAGTAGCTTCTGCCTAGAAGTATGGTGTAGTGGTGAAAGTCCTGGGATTTAAAGCCAGAAGGCCAGGGTTTGAGTCCTGCCTCCACCATTCACTGGCTGTGCCTACCCCATGTCTCATGCTGTTCAAAGGCTGTTGGTTCTAGGTTTGTGTTAGGGTTGTTGTTGATAAATAGTGATGATTAGCTTGGCCTAATAAGGAGAGGTGATTTGAGGACAGAGTTAAGCAGGGGCTTCTTTGTGACAGGACTTTTCTGAGCTTTCATGAACTGGGAGACATCAGATAGAATACATAACCAAATGTCCCACTGTATAATATTTTTAGATGTCTCTCTGTTCTCTGACTACCTTGAGAGTGTACAGTGCTGTTGGAGTCGGTGACCGCAGTGCAGGCAGCACTGAACTGTGCCCATTGCACTGCTTGCTTCTGCCTGGCAACCCCAGCTATGTTGCCGTTCAGGTCAGGTCAGACTAGGACTTTGGGGACAGTGGATGGGAGACACCCAAGAGTAGAGACAATAGTGACATTGGACAGACTGGTTCCTGTGGAGAAGACTTGGGTCCTGTGTGTTCTAACTTCCTGTGGCTGTGTGTGGCTGCCTCCAGAGGTGATGAGTGTCCTGCTCTGTATGCAAAAATACATAGTTGGGGCCTTGTTGTTCTCCCAGGAGCCAGGATTTCAGTGCCTGTTGTGCTGACCCTTGCCTACTGTGTGCGAGCCAAACATCACTTGCTCCTGTGAATTGGCAGTTTTCCACCTGTGGGTCAAGACTATCTGTTGGGAAAACACATATTTCTGATGGTCTTAGGAACTGAGACACTGCTCAGTAGCAAAATTACAGTTACGAAGTGGCAATGAAAATAAATTTATGGTTGAAGTTTCCTAAAACTATCAGAAGTCTGTGTTTTCCAATGGTTGCAACCCACAGGCTGAGAATATACTGCTGTATAAATGGTTGTGAGACACAATTGAGGGATGGGGTTTAAAAGAGTTAATGACATGAGGTGACATGGCCAACCTCACTCAGCTGCTAACCAGCAAGGCAGAGGCCAGGCCCCAAGCCTTATTCTTTCTTTTCACCCACTCAGGCTGTGTTTATGTTGGATTCTGGTTGATCATGGGGACAAGGTTGTTGGTCTTTGTGTTAGACCAGAGCCATGGGGGATAGTCATCAGAGATGGAGGGGACCAGAGTGCTGGGTGTCGGCTGGCATAGGAGCTCAGGGTTAACATGGAGAGACAGAGAGAGAGAGAGAGAGAGAGAGAGAGAGATTTAAAAGTTGATGGTACTTAGAGACATGAAAAATTACTCAGGAAATAGTTTCTGGAGTTTTCTTAAACAAACAAGCAAGCAGGGCAGTGGATAGGGCCTAGAGCAGCAGTTCTAATGCTGTGATCCTTTGATACAGTCTTCATGCTGTAGTGATCTCTCAACTATGAAATTATTTTTGTTGCTACTTCATAACTATAGTTTTGCGACTCTTATGAATCATAATCTAAACATCTGAGATGCAGAATGTATTTTCATTATTATGAAATGACCTAAAGGGGTCATGGCCCACAGGTTGAGAACCGCTGGTCTAGATGACTCAAGATATTAGCCTTGAAGTTGTTTTTTTAACTTTTGTTCTTTTAATATATCATTTATTTTTATCTTATGTACATTGGTGTTTTGCCTGTATGTCTGTTTGTATAAGGATGTCAGAGCTCTGGAACTGGAGTTACTTACAGTTGTAAGTGCATGCAGATGCTGGGAATTGAACCCAGGACCTCTGGAAGAACAGTTGGTGTTCTTAACCACTGAGCCACCACTGAGCAATCCCTTCAGCTCCTTGAAGCAGTGCTTTGCTGAAGCTGAAGGTTGAAGATCTATTATTGCCCTATTCTGCTTATAGATAGTTTACATGTCAACCGTTGCTCATCAGAGCCTCTATCATATGAGTCATTCTGTGAAACTGCAAGCCACTACTGCGTATGTGGTGTGTGAGGCCAGCTCTGATGACTCTGAGTGTGCGTATGGTAGGGACTGGGTGTGTCTAGCTGCCCTCTTCCCTGGAAGCCAAGAGCCTTGATCTTAGCTGGAAT
>JANHMN010000001.1:184891345-184914050 GCA_030674055.1 Rhabdomys pumilio | reverse complement strand
GTTTGAGGCCAATCTGGGCTTCATAGCAACACCCTGTGTGTGTGTGTGTGTGAGAGAGAGAGAGAGAGAGAGAGAGAGAGAGAAAGAGAGAGAAAGAGAGAGAGGCAGAGACAGAAAGTCAGACAGAGAGAGACTATGGAAGAAAAAACTGACCTGTTTTCAAACAAGTGAACCAAATACATATGTGTGTGTGTGTTTTTATATATGCAAATGCTTTGTAAATATATGCATACATGTATGTGTGTGTTAAATTATAGGTTTGAAGGCTTAATGGTTGCCTCTCGGAGAGGGGATAGTGTCCTTTTGTCGGTCTATCTGCTTTGAGTTTCTATGGATTGCTTATATTCTTTTATATCTTTGAAGTAAAATTTACAGAATTTTGTCTTTTTGGGACAGCTTCTTCCTGTTTAGCCCAGGTTGGCCTTAAACTCATGATCCTCCTCTCACAACATCCCTCCTTCTGCCGAGTGGTGGGATTACTGGTGTGTAGCAGCATGCCCAGTTTGTGCAGGGCTGGGGATCAAGCCCAGGGCCTCACTGAGTCAGAAGCAAGTGCAGGACCAGGTGAGCTGCAGCTGCAGCCTGGCTCATTGCTGGGATGATGTCAAGTAATATTTAATTTTCTAGATGCTACTGCAGTGTATCCGTTCATCTGTGTTGGGCAGCCGTGAGTAACACTGCTACACTGGGATCTGAGCTACAACCCCAAAGGCTTGTTTGTAGGAAGTGGTTGGGGGGTCTATATTGAGGGATGCCCTTGAGGAGTGAATTGGGATTCAAACCCTTCCTTTTCTCCCTTCCCACCTCTCTCAATTGAAACTTCTGAAACCATATCTTAAAACGAACCTTTCTTCCTTCTAAGTTGTTTATCTCTGGCATTTTGTTACAGTGACAAAAGGCAGGCTCACACAGTCATCCTATAAGTTAATCTCACTTGGCCCAATACCAAGATCATGCTGGTTACTGGCTTCATAAAATATGTTTAGTTTTGTAAGAAAGTGCAAAAACATCTCTTCCAAAGGTGGTGTACCATTTAGCATTCCCCACCTCGGTGCGTACGCTGCTGTCCGCATCCCCAGTATTCGCTGGGTCTCTGTTCTGGGCGTGGCCACTCTAGTAGCTGTTCAGTCTGTTGTATCTGTTCACACTGGATGCTTCTCCATGTCACCCTCTGGTGATCGGCCTTCTCGGGCCTCTTTCCTATATTTTTGTGAGTCTCTTTATCACTTTATCAGATCTATCTTTTAGGAATGCATTCAGCCATTGTGTAGGGTTGTGTGTGTGTTTGTTTTGAAACAAGCTCTTGTTATTTTGAATAGGGTGGCCTCAAATTCTTTATCATAAGGGACTCATCCTCCTGCCTCAGCTTCCTAAGCAGTTGAAATTACAGGGTGTATCACCATGTCTGGCTTTCTTTCATTTACTTAGGAAAAAAAAATATGTCAGCAAGGATTATCAGTTCTGTGTGGTTTGAACTGTTTATTTATGTGTTGAGTGAGAGCAAGTGACTCTTTATAGCCAACAGCCCGGGAAAGCAGAGTGGTAGACCTTCCCATGAAAAAACAAAAGGCCTGATTTATCTGCTTCCAGTGTCAAGGAGCTTCGGGCCCTAGAGCCTGTCACCTGTCAGCATGGCCAGGTGAGGTTTATGTTCTGCATGAGAGCCCTTCTCTCTGCCAGGCTCCTTTTGGACCTGTACCTCAGCCACCCATCTAGCTCCTCCCCTTCCCTGCCCTGCTCTTGTTCAGCTACCATCCCTTTGTAGAAAGGCCAAGTGGTTCTTCCCCAGCACCTGCTGCCAGCTCTTCAGTTATCAAAAGCCACAATCCTTTCTTGTACCAAAAAAAAAAAAAAAAAAAGCTATTAGCTAGTGGGAGAGGCTCTAAGTTTACTCATTATGAGCCAATCAGCAGCAGGAATGACAGCTTGCTTATTAACATGATAATCACTGAGAATCCTCTCTTTGGGCAGGTAAGGAAATGCCAAACATTTACTGCCAGCACCCGGAGATGCCCTCATAGCAATTAAGCAATTAAGAAAACTAGGACTAGGCAGGGTGTGGTGCTGTAGTCCCAGCTCTTGGAAGGCAGAGGTTACTCTGGTCTACAGAGTTCCGGGACAGCCAGGGCTACACAGAGAAACTCTGTCTCAAAAAAAAAAAAAAAGTCTGCTCAGTACAGATACAATTGAGAATACTGGGACGCACTTTCATAGCCAGTTGATACAGCATGTGTAGGGTAGGTTACCCCAACAGGCTTATTCCCTAAAACCAGTGAGCCTGAAATTTCAAGGGTCCCTACCACATAGGCAGAAATTTAGAGATAGAACAAGAGGCAAAAGCTTCCAGAATCCAAGTCTGAGTCCTCTCCCTCGGGCTCAGCCATCTCCCCTCCCCGTCGAAAGCCTTGTGCTTCCCACATCAGTATGACTGAGATGGAGATCTGGAGCAAAATTAGCCTATCACACCCTCCCATTTCTAGGGACCCGAAGGCTGAGAGACTGCCCCAGCACACAGGCTAACAGTCTTAATACTGTACAGAGTCTGTGTCTTTATTATTGAACTCCCGAGACTCTCCAAAGCCCTTGACAGCACAAACCCTCTCATACCCCAAAAGAAGTCCCCAGGTGGGTTCTGTATTAACTGGATACCCTGAGGCTTAGTTCTAAAGGATGTTGGGATGCCAGGGTGCAAGGTCTTCATGTAGTGCTCTTGATGTGTGGGCCACACATCAAGGCCCAGCAGTCTGGGTTTTAACGTTCTCCACAAGGGACTTTTATGGAAGCACAGTGTCCTGGCTAGTTTTACTTCAGTTTGACACAAGCTAGAATCATTAGAGAGAAGGGAACCTCACTTGAGAAAATGCCTCCATAAGACTAGGCTGAGGCAAGCCTGTGGGGCATTTTCTTAATCAGTGACTGATGTAGGAAGGCCCAGCCTATTGTGTGTAGTGCCGTTCCTGGTCCTAGGTTCTCTAAGAAAGCGGACTGAGCAAGCCATGGGAAGCAAGACAATAAGCAGCACCCCTCCATGGCCTCTGCATCGGCTCCTGCCTCCGGGTGCCTTCCCTGCTGGAGTTCCTGTCCTGACTTCTTTGATGATCAACTGTGATATGGAAGTGTAAGCTGAAATAACCCCCTTTCCTCCCCAAGGTGCTTTTGGTCATGTTTTTATTACAGCAATAGAAACCCTAAGACACATGTAGTTGATCTGGAGAGGGCCACAGCTGTTTGAATCTGCACAGTTGCATTTACGTGGTCCCAGTGAGGAAGGAAGGGCAGCATTTGTGCTATAGTGTTCCTGAGAGAGTCAGAGTCAGAAGCTAGAAGGTCTCTAGAGGCAGGGTTACCAGAATTAGAGCCAGATGTCTGTCCTATGCAGGTGGACTCTCCCAGGAGGTCCCATGTTTGAATGCCAGAAGGAAGCATATAGGACAGGATATGCCTGGCTGTCCGAATCACGTTAGCCTTGGGGAGTATCCTTCACCCATGTACCTTTCTTCTCTGTTGAAGGATAAAGTAGAAGGAAGGCTTTGGTCAGGTGGAAGGTGGCAAGCCAGTCTACTGTGTCACCGCGTTGTCCCATTTGTCACAGAGTGCGAGAACTGGGAAGGGTGAGGTCCCTAGATGTTCTCATTCAGCCCCCTTGGGAGGTGCCGAGAGCCTGAAGGTCTTGCTGCTCAGCTGGAGATTCTTGCCCTGGGAGTTGTAGGTGGTTAGCTGGAGGGTATTGCACATGTGGGTTTATTACCTCTGGGTCCCAGGGGGTATGATATCTGACAGAGAATGTAAATGAGGGGATGCACAGGCTGTCATGGTGGAGAAGGCACGGCAGTATTGGCATTGAATGCCAAGGCTCTTCACATCCCTATGGACTAGGAAGTGGAAAAAAAGCAGGACGGTGACCTTCATGGAACTGACCTTTTGAGGGCCACTCCTGTTGGCTTACTGCCTTCAGCCTGCCCCATCTCCTGACTCTCTATGGCCTTCCAAAATATCACACTGTCTTGAGAACAGGTGTTCAGATTATGAAGGAGACACTTCTGATTCCTATCAGTTACTTGAAAGAATGTGATGCCGTGCACACCAAATCGGTGGTTATGGAACAGCTGAGAGAGCTAAGAGAGTCACAGTGAGTCACCATAGCCAGAAACTGAGGAGGGATGGAAAACTGGGCAGACCCACCCACAAGAGGAGTCCCTATAATGGCCTATCACCCAGAAAACCAAGTTCTGGTGCAGTGGAGCAGGAAGCTCGATCTGAGGGAGGAGGGAAGTGACCCTCCTGTCCTGTGATCTCCGGGCTAGCCTGTGCTTTGGGTCCTGACAGGCCTCAAGAAGGAAAGAGAAGAGGGAACAGACTCCAACAATTTCAGGTGGAAATTCGTGCGAAAATGAACGAGAGGGTGAGGCTGGAAGCTGAGTCTAGTGGGAGGAAGGACCCAAGGTCACCACAGGATGAGTCCGAAGTAGCATGGCCTTGGCAGGGCTCTTTCCAGGAGCTGGGTGCTACTTTAGCCAGGAAACTCCACCACAGCTCTCCCAGAAGGGAGGGCTATCCTCCAGTGTCCTGGCTGTCTGAGCTGAATGAGCCCTGTGTGTGTTATTTTTGTTTTGGAAGATTCGCCAAGGCCATGTGGGGTTGAAAGGGGTTGCTTCATGTGTGGCTAGAAGTGCCTGTCTGAATTGGGTCTTTTCTTAAAGTTGCTTTTACTAGGCAATCGTGACCGTCGCGTCTATACATGGAAAGTGAGTTTCACTGCCAGCCTGTTTTCCTTCCAGAGGTGACTGGTGTTACCTAGTAACTTGTGTACAGTGCCAAGTGTGGCCTATGCATGTGTACACCCCCACACCTCCTTTGTAAAACAAAAAAAGATTTATTTTTATTTGTGTGTGTGTGCGCGCACGCACACACTGGTGTCCATGGAGACCAAAAAGTGTCAGGATCCCCCTGGAGCTGGAGTTACAGGCAGCCATGAGTGGACATACGTGTTAGGAACTACACATGTATAGGAGTTCTGAAAGACAGATGTGTAAAGGGCGAGGGTCTGTAGGCTACCAGATCTCACTTTCTCCAGTGCCGTTTCCCATTTTATTGCCCACTGTCCTCTCTGGACTCAGAGACCAAAGCAAGCGGGATAAAAGTCAGGTTTCCTTTGTGGGACCACTAATACCTTGCAGCTTCCTAAGACAGCATTCTCAGTTCTTCGAGGTAGAGACAATGTGCAACTAGAATATTTTAGATGGATACTGTCTAGACAGTAGTTATTAAAATGAGGACCCTCGGATCCAGTACTGTTACCTGAGAACTTGTTCAGAATAGGAACCCAACAAAGATGGAGCCCTTGACGTTTTAACAGTCCCCTGGCATAAATAGTGCCCATGTGTGAAACAGGGACTGTCCTGGAACCTGTGGGCATGACTGTTGAGACCATGCATTTCTCATCATGGCCTGGGCCTGCACTTTTGTGCTTATTATAGAAGCAGCAGCAGTAGCTGTCATGTGTAAGAGCAAGCAGGTTGCAGGGCAGTGGCTGTCCTTTGTCCCTCTGAGGCATTTTAGTTGACATGGGACATTGCTGAAGACTCCTGTACTGAGGACAGTGAGAGCGGGTATCCTTTTTCCCTGGGCTCATTCTCTGCCTTGCAGCCTCGTTTCCACATAACTCTTACTTTCTTTGGGCTTTGGTACCTGCCCTGATTCAGGTCTCTGTAGCAGCCAGGCCCTTTCTTTTGAGGGCATCTTTTGTTTCTAAGAATGATAACCCCCACAATAATCAGTTTATTTTATGTTAGTGGAATGCCCAGGTGAGACACAGACCAGCCATTCAAGACTGTGACAGCCAGTCTATGCTTGCAGCTTGGGTCTAACCCAAGAGGGGTTGGGGTGTGGGGTGGTGAGCTTGAGGGTTGGAGATGGGATGCAGGGAAACAGGGTCATACATTGTCATGGGAAGGATTGTGATAAGGACAAGTAGACTCTGAGTCTTGGGCGATGCTCTACCTAGAATATGATGTCAGCGAGCAGACCAGACCAGGCCCCCAGACACTTTGTACTCTTGTACAGCTATCAAGGAATGGGGCAGCTGGTCTATGGTGTTGCACCCTTCTGTAGTCTTGGAGTGGGCCTGACCTACCTGGAGGTCCACCAGGGAGGTGTGGACTGGGCCATGGGAAGCTAATCCCTTCAGTAGGGGCCTGGTTGGACTCAGTTCCCAAGAAGCAGATCTCAGCAGGTCTAGTTGGAGCTCCCTCAACATAATCGGAATGCACTCTCTCTTTTTTTCCAGCTGTACCCATGAGCTACCCAGGCTACCCACCACCTGCTGGTGGCTACCCTCCAGGTGCACCAGGTAAGAGGACCCAGGGGGACCCTTTGTGTTAAAAGGACTGGGGGCTGGACAGGCCTGAATAGGCCTGCTATACTTTGAGACTCTTTTTCCTTGGCAAAATAGCTTTAAGGTTCTTTCCCTCCCCGGGGTGTCCCCAGGGGACAAGACAGTGAGTGACAACCTACAGAAGTGTCCTCCAAAGTGTTGCTACTAACACACCAACCCTGTTTCAAGGAGTATGATTTTGGATTTTGCAGCATCAGGACCTCTCCCACTGAGGCCAATACCAAGGGTCAGTGTCCTTTTCTGTAACCCCTTCCCTGTGGCTTTTAGGATTCCCTGGTGATAGGGTGAGACCACCCAACTGGGGCAGTGGTTCAGCTTATCTTCCTTCTGAAGACTCAGCTGCCCTGCCCTACTCTGCCCTGCCATGAAATGTTTCCTGAAAACATTTGGTTTCCACAGTAGTGAGGGAACCGTGAGGGCTTCTGGGTAAGGGGACAAGGGCCACCACAAGGATAGTTACCATTGAGGGAATCCAGCAGAGCTGAACAAACGGAACTGAGGAGTACCTTAGCCCCTGTCACGGGGCACATCGAGCCAAGCCGGGCCTTTCTCTGACCTGGCAGCGGTGACCTCAGTCCCCACTCCCGCTGAAACTCTGCCATCTGTGACATTACATGTCCACTCCTCAGCCCTTACCTCAGCAACTTGAGGTCACACTACTACAGACATTAATGAGAGTAGTTAAGAGCGTTGCCCCAGGACACGCAGTCAGCCATGTGGTCTCCCAACCAGCTCCTTGGTCTGTCCTTTACAGTGTCCCTGTCCTCTGACACGGCTCCATTTCTCTCCATCCGAGAATCCTTAGCATTCCTGGAGATCATGGCTGTCACATGCTCAGCTCAGCACAGAGCCTAAGGATGGATCTGTTCTCTCACCCAGTGATGCTGGGTTTGTGAGGACAAAGCATGCCTGAATTCCCACAGGGGCTGAACCTGCTTTCTTCCCCAGAATAAGGGAAAGCCTCCTCTGCTTTCCCTGACCCTCTTGTCCAGTCTTTCTGGGTCTTTATAGCATTGGCTTGATGCTCTGCTTGCTTATCACAGCAGTCCCTCTGCAGCCCTCTTTTCTGCCCTGTCACTGGGCCAGGGATACAGAGCTGATGGCTTGGTGTTGCTTTCAGGTGGCGGTCCCTGGGGAGGTGCTGGCTACCCTCCTCCCAGCATGCCCCCTATTGGGCTGGATAACGTGGCCAACTATACAGGGCAGTTCAACCAGGACTACCTCTCAGGCATGGTGAGTCAGGCCCCTGCCACGGTACCCCTGGGCTAGTAGCTGCAGGGCTATAGGGATCTAGGCTGCTTACCCCAAGTCCCCAGCAAGACCTCATGCCTGTTTTCTGTGAGCATAGAACGCTGAGCAGCAACTTAGAATGTGAGAGTCATCTACTTAACACCCACCCTGTTCTGGGCCCCATCTATATTAGGGAGAGACATTCTTGGCACTGATGGTCTCTCAGATCCTTGTAGCCCAAGGGATTGGGTTAGGCTAGTGCCTGCAGGGAATTTTATTGAGAATTTCTCATGAGCTGAGCTTGAAGCCTGCAGGGAGGTGAGCGTATGTGTGGAGAGCTGTTGGGGTGAACACACACAAAGCTATTCTGATGGGTACTTGGTGGCCATGTAGCAGGTAGGTTAGGATGTACTTGTTCTTACTTGTTGTTTTGCTTTTAAAGGATACTATTTTATAATCTGAAAACAAATGTGTGTTTAAGAGGAACACTGCAACTAGTAGGTGCCCAAATTTATGCCAAGGTCTCTAGTTCTAGGCACTGGGAATATGTGAATGCAGCAAACAAAACCCCTGGCTGGAGAGGTAGCCCAGGTGTAAAGTGCTTATTATACCAGCGTTAGGCCCAGGGTGCAGTTCCCAGGACCCGTGTGTACAAAGGCAGGTGTAGTCCTTGTAATCCCAGTACTAGGGAGGCAGAGACTGGCAGATCCATTGGGCTTGCCCACTAGCCAGTCTAGCCTACCTGGGGATCCCATGGCCAGTGATAAATGCTGTGCCAACAAAGGTGGGCTTCTGCCTCCATGTGCACCTGCACTCATACAAATCTCAGTCCAGGCACACTTAGCATCTGTGGCGAGGAGACAGGACATAAAGTAAGTTACCAGATGATAATTTTGAACGGGGGCAGGCATTTCTGGGCATTTGGCAAACGGTTAGCGTTTGGTAGGTGACTTCATGGGGACTGAAGATTTCCAGCTCAGTCTGGGCAACATGGAGAGACCCGGTCTTCAAAGGAAGGGTAGAGGGTGGGTGAGAGAGGGAGAGAAGAGCAAGAACATAGGAAAGTAGATACATGGCCCTGGTGGTATAGGCCTCTGACCTTAACTTCTTGGAAAACTCAAGCAGGAGGATCCTAAGTTCATGACCTGTTTGGGCTACAAAGTGGGTTCAAGGTCTGCCTGGTCAAATAGACATTGTCTTAAAGTAAAAAGTAGAAAAGAAAAAAAAAAAAAGAAAAAAAGAAGCAGAGAGCAGGGATGTGCTGGTCAGTAGTAGAATGCTTGCCTAGAATGTGTGAGGCTGTAAACTTGAGCCCTGGCACAGGGCAGAAGAGATAAACTGGATGGTAATGATGCAGGAAAGGTTCAGAGGTGCTGGCACAGTAACGTAGACTCAGAACCTTGAGGTGGGGATTGGAAAGGGACCCTGAGCTGGGTGGTAGTGGTGCACACCTTTAATTAATCCCAGCGCTTGGAAGTTCAAGGGCAGCCTGGTCTACAGAGCAAGTTCCAGAACAGCCAGGGCTACACAGAGAAACCCTGAACCCTCCAACAAACATCTGACATGGTAGAGAAACATGCTATGCAAATTTCTAGAGACTAGAGACGGCCAGTCCTTGAGGTGCCCATGGGCCTGATGACCTTAGGGACACTGAGGAGGTCTTGGTGGTTGAAGAGGGGATGTGAGGGATAGGTAGGATGAGGGATGAAGATATTGGGACCCATTTCTCATTGGGCATAAGAGACTGAGGTGAGGCTAGCTTTTGTTCTGGGCATGTGTAAACCCAGCCAAGCCTCACCTGCCTCACCTGCCTCACCTGCCTCACCTACCTCACCTCACTGTTAGCAGACTGGTGTGACAGGGCCACCTCATGCCTGTAGAAGGAACCCCTGTACTTTCTGGGTCTTTGAGTGGTTAGCTCTACCTAGTTAGTGGGTCTCGGTTGGAAGAAGTAGCCTTTTCTTTCAGGTTTCTATGCTTCTTGCAGAAGGGACAGATGGAGGTTCTGGTTCACATATAGAGCCCATGTCAGAGCCCAGCTGCCTTGCTCACACTGAACAAATATACTGTCATCCCTGGGCAGGTTGTCCTTCTTGTCCCATAGTGGGGTGGAGGCAATTCTGAGCCTAGCATTATGGTGCCTGCATCCATTGCTAGGCATACATAGTACTAGGTGGGAGATGGGGTTCTGTAAGAGGCTTCTTGCCTGGAGCCATTGCAGAACTCTATAAGGAGAGGGTAGACAGACAGGGTGCTGGTCTTTCTTGGCCTATGTGTCTCAGTCTCTGCTTTGTGTACTTGGCAGGCAGCCAACATGTCTGGGACATTTGGAGGAGCCAACGTGCCAAATCTGTATCCTGGGGCTCCTGGGGGTGGCTATCCTCCAGTCCCCCCTGGTGGCTTTGGGCAGCCCCCTCCTGCTCAGCAGCCTGTCCCTCCTTATGGAATGTACCCACCCCCAGGAGGAAACCCACCTCCTGGGATGCCCTCATACCCACCATACCCAGGGGCCCCTGTGCCAGGCCAGCCCATGCCACCCCCTGGGCAGCAGCCCCCAGGGGCCTATCCTGGACAGCCTCCAATGACCTATCCTGGGCAGTCACCAATGCCACCCCCTGGGCAGCAGCCAGTGCCAAGTTACCCAGGGTACTCAGGATCCAGTACCGTCACCCCTGCTGTGCCTCCAGCTCAGGTGAGTGCTCATCCACAGTAAGTTCAAAAACAGGTCTCTGGCCCAGCCAACAAGGCCTTGGGGGATTGAAGGAACAGCGAAGGCTCAGGCCTCCAACTATAACATACTGTTGGCCAGGCGGTGGTGGCGCACGCCTTTAATCCCAGCACTTGGGAGGCAGAGGGCGGGTTTCTGAGTTCGAGGCCAGCCTGGTCTACCGAGTGAGTTCCAGGACAGCCAGAGCTATACAGAGAAACCCTGTCTCAAAAAAAAAAACAAAAACAAAAACAAAAACAAAAACAAACCATACTGTTGTGGCAAAAAAAAGCTCTGATTTCTCTTGTGTGCCCCACCCTAGGGCATACTCCTTAAGGTCTGGAAGCACAGCCCTGGGTTGCTCTTCACATGAGATTACTCCCAAGGCCTCCAGCCATGTGGCCTCGTGCCCAGTGGGCCCCTTACGTGCCTTCCTAGACAAACGGGAAGGATTCTCAGATTCCTCTCTGGTAGGGAAGATTGGCAGCTCCTCCAGGGCTTATTTTGGCTCATTCTGGAGATCGGTTCGAGTTTGCAATGCCTAGAATTTATTGTCATGGTTACACAGCCAAACCAGCCAAGCACAGGGCTAGTGGTATGCGCTGGCTGGCTATTTTTAGACTATTTTAGAGGGTCCATCACCTCTTTGCTTTCACTCCGATGCAGTGCTGCCCACTCTTCCCCACCCTGAGTGGCTGCCCACTGTTGCTCTTCTCTGAGCATGCTCCTTATTGCCTTGATAACCAGCATGTTCTAGCCACTAGAAAGGTCACTCACTAGGCTACAGTAAGCCTGCTTGTGAACACCTGAGGGAGCACACCTTAGAAAGGAGGACTTTGATTGGGATTCATGGTTTCCATCAACGGCTTCTTGGCCTTGTGACTGTGGGCCTGTGGTGGGGCAGAACATTGTGACAGGGAGCTTAGGTGAACCAAAGCTGTCTACCGCATAGCACACAGAAGCAAATAATGGGAGGGGCATGGACCCAAATCTTCCCCTTTGAGAACCTGCTCTGCTTCTAGTGACCTAATAGTCTTCCAGCAGCTACTTCCCAAACACCACCAATTACACATGAGCCTTGGGGCCATTTATGTCCAGTGCTTTTGATTTCCAGCTCCGTTAGGTACCTTACCACTTAGAGAAGAGGAGTATTTGGGGGCGGGGGAGGAGGTGGAAGAGTCTTACACCGTGGAGTGACATGGGTGGGTCATCTTACCTGTGGCTATTTGCCTGTTTAGTTTGGAAACCGAGGTACCATCACTGATGCTTCTGGATTTGACCCCTTGCGAGATGCTGAGGTCCTGCGGAAGGCTATGAAGGGCTTTGGTAAGAGATCAGTCTGGCCGGGCAGTGGTGGCACTTTAATCCCAGCACTTGGGAGGCAGAGGCAGGTGGATTTCTGAGTTTGAGGCTATCCTGGTCTACAGAGTAGGTTCCAGGACAGCCAGGGCTATACAGAGAAACTCTGTCTCAAAAAAACAGAGAGAGAGAGAGAGAGAGAGAGAGAGAGAGAGAGAGAGAGAGAGCGCTGTCTGACTTCAATCCCACCCTTGCCCCTAGTTAGTGCCCTGTGCAGGTCACTGTGTAGGAAGGGCAGGCAAGCCTGGCCCCCAGGAGATGGAGGAGGAGCTGTGTTAGATGCCCAGGAGAATGAATGGGAGGCCCTAGGCCAGGAGAGTCCTCGGCCACAGAACATCCTCAGAACCCATAGAGTGGTACCCCTTCCTCTTTCCTAGGGACGGATGAACAGGCCATCATTGACTGCCTAGGAAGCCGGTCCAACAAGCAGCGGCAGCAGATCCTCCTGTCCTTCAAGACGGCCTATGGCAAGGTGAGGTGCTGAGAGGGAAGGCAGGAAGACCAGTGAGCTCTGCTTCTCCCACAGTGAGCTCCAGGGTCTACACCAGCATAGCTACAGGCCCACTGACTGTGCTTTTCTATAAACTGGGGCTGGATCTCCAGGATGGACAATGAGCTTAGTTAGGGTTAGTTCACGTTTTATCATTGGTCCTGCCGAGATAAGCCTGTGGATACATCACTTCTTCCCTACCGGGCCTCACTTTCCCTTCCTCTGCTTTCGGGGCATCCTGGGAGGTTTAGTTGATGTAAATGCTTTGGAGGAAAAGGCTTAAGGGGACTATGTTTTGAGCCTCCAGTACATAAATACTAAATATGTTAGTGGTCTGGCTCAGGTTCCTCCCCATGGCTGGTCTTGCTACTGTCAGCTCCATCATCTGCATCTCTCTTCATCTGTGGATTTTCAAAACAAGCTTTTGTTTGTTTAACTATCCAATCAGGATTTGATCAAAGACCTAAAATCAGAACTGTCAGGAAACTTTGAGAAGACTATCCTGGCCCTGATGAAGACCCCAGTTCTGTTTGATGTCTATGAGATAAAGGAAGCTATCAAGGTGTGTCAGTGTGCTTGTGTGAGCCTGCCTTTACATGTGTGCAAAGCCACAGCCCAGGCGGAGGAGGGCTGAGTGTTGTGTTACCCACTTACCAGTTGCTACCTAGCCTGACTGACTTCAGTGTGTTCCTGGCTACAGCCCATGAGTGTTATAAGGAGCAACTGGTCATTTTTCCAAGATGCAAGAAACATTTCCTCACAGGAAATACCTATGTCTCCATCTCAAGAAATGTCCAGGCTAGGGTTGTGGAGGACATTGGTGATAACGAGAAGGGGTCCCAGGCTGTCCCAGGACTCTTACTAGCAAATAGCAGCAATATGTCTGAGGAGCCCAAGCAGGAGAGGCAGGGACCCAGGTGAGGGTGTAGGAGATAGGGCTAGAACAAAGACAGTGAAAGACAGAAGTCTTACCAGTTCCTGAGCTTCCTGAGTACCCACCTCACTCCTGTCTTCCACGTCTGTCCTCCACTGTATCTAGAGATGACTGTCCCCGCTTCTGTGTACACCCCAGACATCCAGCTCTAGAAGAACTGAATTCCACACAGGGCCAATTCCTGCAGCTTAGCTTGGGCTCTCTCTCTTCCTAGGTCTAATTTGATTTTGACCATGAAGCAAGTCCTGTCTGGGCTCTATAGCCATATGGCTGTGTATGTCCTGTGAATAGAGGGTCCCTCTCTAGTCAGGTACCCCAAAAGAACTACTCATTTAGAGGCATACTGGGCACAGATTCTACCTCCACTGGAGGCTGAGAGTTATGCATGGTCTGGAAGGGAAAGGAGACTGGCTACAACCCAGCTGCCTGTTAGAGTCTCAAGTCTAGAGGATGGTAAGAGGGGACAGGATGGCAATGGCCTGAGCCCAGGAGTGGTTAGTACCCACCTCCAGCATGAGAAGTTGGTGGAATGCTCAAACACAACAGGCTAGCTAGCTGTGCTGAATTGCTGTTGCGTACGGGAATATGCTTGAGTGGAGATCTTGTTCTTTGAGGACACACAAGGAATTTTGGGTAAGGTGCTTACATCCTTTGTAAGCCCCAGTAAGCTGCTGGTAGCATGCAGGCAGTGGTAAGCATAAAAACACCATGTCAGCTAGACATTCTGCACAAATTAGCCCATTTAGTCCCTTTAAGGACTCCTTAGGAGGTAGGTGCACATACACTTCCTTTATAGCCAAGAAACTTGGCACAAAAAAGTCAAGCACCTTGCCTGAGGTCACATAGTAAGATGCAGAGCCAAGATTCAGCCTGATATAAAAGCCAGGCCTCTGATCCTACTTTCTAACCTTCTGCTATCCTAGGCACAGCCATTCTGTTCCTCTCTCCTGGCTTCTTTTCCTAGATATCTCCAGACAGTTTTTTTCCTCAGGACTCTAGCTTTTTTTACATCCGCTATGATGGTGCTTTTGAACTTTCCCCACTCCCCGTGGTTTTTTTTTATCTCACTTAGAACTTGAACTTGGAAGAAATAGATGTTGATCTGCATCTCAGCATGGCCGTTGGACGGTCACTGCACACATACACATGTACACACATACACGTGTACACACATACACATGTACACACACCATTCAGTTTCCTGGTCCATGGTGACCTTCATGTGATACCTACTTATTGTCTGGGGCTAGGAGGGGAGCTGGCTTTTGAGGCATGAGTGGTGTGAGCGTGTGGCACCTGCTGTCCTTCCTGGGTGCAGATGAGAGCCTGGTCACCAGCATGAGCTATGTTCTTTCTCTACCGTTGTAGGGGGCTGGTACTGATGAGGCCTGCCTGATTGAGATTCTCGCTTCCCGAAGCAACGAACACATCCGGGAGCTAAACAGGGCCTACAAAACAGGTCTGAAGCTCCCTGGACACACCCTCTTGTCCTTGGCCTTCTTGTCCCCTGTTTCCTGTCACACCCAACTCCCAGGGCTTTGACCCAAGGCCCAGCCCTACCTGCTGTTTACACACAAGGCAGGTGCCTGTGGTTGGAAGGGGCTGAGAAAATCTTGAGTGGATTTGGGCCAGATCTGACTACAGGTCAGGTCACCCTGGAGTCACAGCTTGTATGAGCCTGGAAAGTTACATGGGTCACCTGTCACCTCTAGCCTGAGTTCCCAGACCCTTGTCATGCCAATGCCTCCTACTAATTATGTCTTTAGAGGTAACAGGCCTGTAGGATAGACCCTGGTGTCTGTCTTTTCAGAGTTCAAAAAGACTCTGGAGGAGGCCATTCGGAGTGACACATCAGGACACTTCCAGAGGCTCCTCATCTCTCTCTCTCAGGTACACTCCTCACCACAGGATATTAGAGAAGGAATTGGAAGGGGAGGGCTGGGGGGGGGCAGGGAGCAGGGCTGGGGGATCAAAGCACTGGCAAATGAGTGAGGAGGGGGAGGGTCTTCCAAAGAGTGGCTTGGCCTTACGACCTCTTCTTTCAGGGAAACCGTGATGAGAGCACAAACGTGGACATGTCCCTTGTCCAGAGAGATGTCCAGGTGAGTCTGGTGGCTGTTGAGGTGCCAGTGTGGGCTAGCTGAGCCAGTGCGGGGTCATGCTTCCTGCTTTGTGACTAGGTGTCCAGAAACGGAGAGAGCTGTGGATATCGGTGGGTTCCGGGTGCTGCGGGTTTCTGAGGGGCTCCCAGGTTTCTGGGTTTCCCACCTGTGGGTAATAAATGCTGCGGCTGTTAAAGATCACAAGGACATGGGACTTAATGGATGTGGTGCTTTCCCATGCAGGTACTGCAGGTGTGCAAAGCTACCTGTCTTTCCAGCTTCTGAGTTTGTGAGCCATCCTTAGCCCTGCATCCTTAAATCTCTGCCCTTGTCACCCTATGAATTGCAGACAGAGGGAGGAAATTCAAGCATCTGAACTCCTAGCTGTATAAGTTTGTATTGCCTGCTGGCTAGTTGAGACTGTCCTACTTTCTTAGTGTGATGGCCGGACCTCCCCTAGCCTTCCAGGAAAAAGCTGACTTTGGCTCTGCCTCTTCCTCCCTTCCTGATCTGCTTAGTCTCACCTTGACCTGAGGAATCTCAACCTGAGAGTGTCCTAGGGTATCAGTGTCCTTAATTTCCATGACTGTCTGAGGCCTGGGAGGCATCTTAGAGGTCTGGAGCAAGGTTGCAGATTGACAAATATTTGGGGCTCAAACCTTCATAGGTTTTAACAAGCGATTTTGCTGTTCAGCAAGCATAATGATGTATATGTGACTGATGAGGCCCCACATCTGGGGATTAGTTCTCAGGACTTACCTTTATTTTATGTGTATGAGTGTTTTGCCTGCATGCTTGTCTGTGAGCCGTGTATGTGCCGTGTGGGAGTCGAAGAGGGTATTGAGTTCACTGCCGAGTCACTGCTTTATCCCTATAACTGAGTGAGCATGATAGTCATTGTCACACGTGTTTCTTATAGACAGAGACGCTGCTTTCCATGGTTAGGAAATTTCACATAGAAATCTGGCAGCTGGCTTCAGTCGGTCAACTGAAGTGTGGGCCTATTAGCTGGGGACCTGTGTTCCTCTGTCTCACCACTGAGAAGTGCTGCCCCTGAGGAGTGGGCCAGGATTCCTCTTAGCTTTCCTGCTCATCCTACTCTCTCAATTACGTGTCCAGGTGGCCCCGTGGGCTTCATGATATTAAGTCAGATCTAATCCTTACCTTTTTTTTTTTGTATGAGGAGATTGGGGCTCAGGAGCTAAGCTTCACCCAGCATCCCACCACAAGCTGCTTCAGATCCAGGGCCTGAGTCCAGACTTCACTTTCCTCCTCTGTGGTGCTGGATGCGGGCTGCATCCTCTGTGCTTTGCACAGACAGATGAAGGGATGTGAATTGGCTAGGGTCTGGTTCTGCAGTGAGCGAGCTGCCAGGGTTCAGCAAACTGGTCCCACTGCCAGGACTCTGCTCCTCCCCTTGTGGGCTTTACGGATGCTACCTGGGTGATCTGAGCCTGGGACCCGGATGATGCTTGCTGTACACATGCATCTTCCTTCTCATCCAGGAGCTGTATGCAGCTGGGGAGAATCGCCTGGGGACAGACGAGTCCAAGTTCAACGCGATCCTGTGCTCCCGGAGCCGGGCCCACCTGGTGGCAGGTAAGACAGCCCTGGGTCAGTGACATGAAAGCAGACAGGGCATTGTGTTGAGAAAAAGCCTGCAGGATATTTGGCAGCTGTCCTCCTCATGGACCTTCATGTCCTCAAGAGCCCCCTAGTGGTGTCTTCAAGGAAAAGGCAAGGAAATGGAGTGCCAGGCACTGAAATAAGAGATGTCAGAGTGGGGAGCCATGGCCCAGCAGGCAAAAACAGTCAACCTCTGATCTCTCCATACATGACATGTACCCAATAGCAACAAATAAAAACAAAAAGAAAAGAGAAAACAGTTCAGCAGTGCTGGGGAACATTTGCTTAGCTTATTTGAATACATGAAAGTGGGTTTCTGTCTGTCAGGTTGTGGAGAGGTGTGGTCTGTTTTCATGGGACTTCAGCTTCCTGTCAGGTGACAGCTGGGCAGTACCATCTGGAGCTGGTGGTGAATGTATGGAAAATGGGTAGAAGGTGATGGGATAGAGTTGGGGGAGGGGCTGAGACATCAGAAGCAACAGGAGAGCCCTCAGTGGAGTATATCTCCTTCCTTCAGCTGGCAGAGTGGCTTGTCACCTAGATTCCCCAGGGCACCTGGGCCCCCAGTGTGATGCAGGGAGGGTGAAGGGTCTGCAGTTGAGTTGATCGGGTGGAAAGCCATGCAGTGACCTAGGGGGAGTTGGTGGAAACCTGGATGGGGAGTTGAGGAGAAGGGACCAGAATTCAGCCTGCTTGCTGAGAAGCTGGACATGGTGTGTTGGAGAGAGAGGGCGTAGGAAGACAGGAATTCTGTTAGATAGGGGAGTGGAAAAATGGCGACTCTCAACTGAGGTTAAGAGCTATGGGTGGACTAGACATAAGGAGCAGAGGCATCAGAAAGGTAATTGTGCTGACGATTCCGGATGTCAGGAGAGGTTTTAGGCTCGGAAGTTTGGGAGCTGTGAGGGATCAGGTGGCTGAGGCCTTGGGGCTGTAAGAGATCTTCTCGGAGGAACCAGAGAGAAAGCAGCAGTTTAAAGGTGGGGCCCTGAACTACTGTAGGAATGTACAGACTAGCCGTTTAGCTGGGAGAGCCTGTGTCCAAAGGCCCCTGTGGGAAGACAGGTGAGGGATCAGAACAGAGTGGAGACAGCTGGGAAAGGCTGTCGGCTGCAGGGTAGAAGGGAGGTGAGGGTCGTAGCAAGGCTGCTCGTGACCCAGGACCCAGGCACTCAGGAGGGAGATGGTATTCCCTCCATCTCAGGAATGGCATGAGGCTGACAGAGCTACTATGAACCTGGCTGAGTTTGGGCTTGAGCCCTGTCACCAGGACATGCTTTTTCACCTCTTGACAGCTGCAGTGGGATGTGCATAAACGTGTACTCGTCGTTTTTGCTGTTTGAGAATTTCACGTGTTCATAAATGTATTTTGATCGAGTTAACCCCCATCCCCTCCCCATACTCTCCACCTTTTCCCTAACTGTATGTGCTCTTTTTCTTTTTTTGCTTGTTTGCTTTTTGAGACAGGGTCCTACTAGGTAACTTTGGCTAGGTTGTAACTGGCTGTGTAGAACAGGCTAGCCTCAAACTCAGTGATCTGCCTGCCTCTGCTTCCTGAGGACTGAGATTAAAGGCATGCGCCACCATATCCAGCTGTTGTGTTCTCATTCATTCTCTCTCCCTCTCCCTTTTCCTTTCCCCTTCTCCCTCCACCTCCCCCACCTCTTTCCCCCTTTCCTCTACCACTAAATTATTACCAGTATATATGCTGATGTAGTGCCAGCTACTGGTATAAGTAGCTTCTCAGGGACCACATTCTTAAAGAAAACTGACTCTAGCATCCATCTATCACTTGCTAATGGCTCCTCCGTGCTAGGGTTGGGGCTTCATGAGCCCCTCTCTGTCCTCTCTGTCTGTGCTAGGCTTTTTGGCCTGATCTTGTACAGGTCTTGTGCATGCCGGCACAGCCACTGTGAGTTCATCTGTCCAGTGGCCCTGTCATGCCTGGTAGATATTCACTGCAGTCCTCCTCCACATTGACTCTTCTGCCTTCTCTCCTGCAGTGATCCCAGAGCCTGGGGAGGAGGGGTGTGATGCAGATCTCCCTATGAGGGCTGATCACTCCAGTCTCATAGTCAACACACTCTGAACACTTGTGACAGGGATTTATCTTCATTTGTTTTAATGAATGTAGAACATTTGGGTCACTTTTGGGTTTCAGAGCATTATGGCATGGGAGAAAAATGAAGAAATGTTCAGAAAATATCAGATAAGTAGAAACCACAGCTCTGGTATGCAGAGGACACAAATCGGGAAGTAGTTGGTTGAAACTGAGGCAGGGGTGGGTAGGAGGAGAGATCGATGCTAATGTTAGCACTAGACTCAGGTTCCTGGGCTCGCTAGCTTGGTTCCTTCCCCTAGGAGCCACCAGCTTGTTCTGTGGCACTCGGCAGTTCCTGGGTTTATAATTAAAGGCTTTCAGCACAACAGAACAACGTGGGTTGTGTCTGAGTGGGGTAGAGCTCACGTGGCTCATGGTGGGGCAGAGCAAGGTGAGCCTGCTGCAGTAAGTGGGGCCAGGGCTGCGAGTGTGGAGACTTGAGGAGGACACAGTGAGTGTGGGCTGAGATCGGCTAGCAGACTGAGTGCACTGATAAAGGGTTCTGACTGCAGGCTGTGCAGGGCAGAGTGGAAAAGAGGCGGGACTCCTCAGGGTGCGTCTCCTCATGGGCTGGGCTTAAGCAACAGGAGTGTATTTTCTTAAGAGTTTTAGGCACTCATAAGCTTGCCAGGATTAGTTTCTTGTGAGACCTCTCTTTCTCTCTGTGGATGAGCCTCCTCATCCCTGTCTTTGTGTAGTCTCTTCCTCGATAGACAGTCCTCAGTTTTATGATGAGATGCTATCTAACAAACCCATTTGAAGATGTTGTAAGTGAAAAATACACTTAAAGCTAGGAAATGACCCAAATTTGTAGTCCTGGCCACACGAGAGGCTGAGATCCATGGAAGCCAGAGGGTTATAGGATGTGACTCCATTACATGCAAAAAAAAAAAAAACAAAAAAAAAACCAAAGATGAATTTATTATGCCTAATGTTATGAAAGTATGGTTAAGACCAGCGTGACATACAGCAGAGCCTTGTTGATATAAAGTGACGAATACTCAATGAGGCTTGGAAAGAGCTGTGCTTCTGTGTGAAAAGCAAGACAAAAGACCCTACGGCAACCCATTGCAGGCCAAGATTTGTCAGTTCACACGTGTGTCCTGACCTTCTGTTTGTAGATGCCACTGGTTAGCTCAATAGCTCAGGGCCCACTATCATGCCATTATTTTAACACATATTCCAAGTTGCTGAGGGTCGGGACTACAACATGGAGATTTGAGAGAACTCAAATTAAGTTCTATTAAGATTAAGGCTATGATGTGCCCCTTCTGTTTTCTTGCTAGTTTTCAACGAGTATCAGAGGATGACGAGCCGAGACATTGAGAAGAGCATCTGCCGGGAGATGTCTGGGGACCTGGAGCAGGGCATGCTGGCTGTGGGTAGGCGTCTGGCTGGGGCTTGCCTGCCTGCCTGCCCACCCACTGGGCAGTGTGGGTTGCAAGCTGGGTGCTCAGTGTCCTGCAGTTGAAGGTGGTGTAGTGAGAGAAGTGGGGTCTGAGCTTGTTAATCTGAACCATCTGGCTGGTGGGCTCCGTGGCTCTTGTTGTCTGTCTGCAGTGCAGCTCTGCAGAAAGGAGCTAGGATCTGGGCACTAGTGGGAGCCCATCCAGCTGCTCTCCTAGAGGAAGGTGACTCACATCCTGCCAAGTTTCCTCTAAAAATACATCCCTGTAGGCAGTCGTCAGCTGTCTGTGATGGAAACACATGGAGGAATTTTTACTTGCACAGCAAAACAAGCCCATTCTAGAGAGAGCCGGCTGAGCGTCCAGCACGGGGTGTGCCTCTTACAGCAGTGTGCCCTCCACGGCAAGTCTTGGCAGCTCTCGGAACCTCCTCCTAATATGGAGTTGGGTTCTTGCTCTGCATCCCGCCACCTCCCTTTATACGCCACCTCGCTGAGGGACCTCACTTTGCCCATTTCTTTTAGTTTTTTGTAGATTTTTTTTTTTTTTTTTGGCTAGAACAGAAAATAAATAGATCCTCATTTCTCTGCATGGCCCAAGAATAACATCACATCCTCTTGGCCTCCCTTTCTCCATGAGGGTTTTTTTGTTTAATCCCTCATGCCTAGGGACTCATGAAGTTGATGCCTCTTCACACCCCCAGGTTATGTACAGCCTTCGTGGTTTTTGCTCAGTGATGGTTGGGCTGGTGGTCCTACTGTGTGTGGAGCCACCACATTCATGGGATCACAGTCAACAGGAAAGGAAGGAGATGGTTGGTGGCAGATTTGATGTCCAGGCTTCGTAGGAGGACATTTAGGTAGTGTGTGCCCTCCTGTGTCTGTAGACCTTATGCTGTGTTTCTCTTGCAGTGAAATGCCTCAAGAACACCCCGGCATTCTTTGCTGAAAGGCTCAACAAGGCTATGAGGGTACGGAGCTCTTGTGTGCAGGGGGCCTAATTCAGAACATCTAAAGACTCCTGGGTCTGAGGGATCCACTGTGGGCTGAGTGTAGAAGGTACGGGAGGGTTGGGGCCAGTGGGAAGCCCCATGCACATACTTTGGGTTACGTTTTAGGGAGCAGGAACAAAAGACCGGACCCTCATTCGCATCATGGTGTCTCGCAGCGAGCTTGACCTGCTGGATATCCGAGCAGAGTATAAGCGGATGTACGGCAAGTCACTGTACCACGATATCACGGTAAGGGATTAGGGGCCAATGAGGCCTTCTCTAACATCTCAGTACCTCCAGGCCCTTCCTGTTTCCTTTCCCTCTGTAGAACAGCTTTTTCATCTACTCACCTTCAAACTGATCACAAGATCCTGAGGACAGGGCAGGTCACAGCCCTGTGACCCTATTCCTACCCTCCAGGATCCTGGTGCTTAGTAACTTAACTGAAATGTCTGCTAACAGTATAAAGAAATCTCAGGCCTTCCCCTAACTCTGGAGGCAATGTGACCCACCAAGGAGAGCTCATGTCCAAGGTTCTGTGGAGCTCAGCTCTTGCTTCCTGAGTTCTAGCTTTTTCCACACTCACTTTGTAGCGGAAACCACATCTATAGCTCAGCCTTGGGGTCACAGCCTGGGAGTGTGATCCTGGTTTTTCTGCTTAGTAACCTTGTGACCTCGAGCAGTGTCTGCAAACCTCCCAAGCACTGGTAACCTCCAGCATCTCTGAGGGTAATAGGAGTTCTACCACCGGTGTGGTAACAGTCTACACAATGCTGGAGGAAACACCGTGTGCCAGAGCTAGGGTGGCAGGAGTTGACACTAAGTCGCTAGCAAGCACTGCAGGGCCTGACTTCAGACTTGTTGGGCTCATCTTTGAAGAGAAGATTCCCCATTCCTGAGCTATGAGATGAGGCTCTGTAGAGCAGAGACTCTGTCTTGACGGTCAGAGCTTGGCCTGCACCGCTAGTATTCTGTGACAGCTAAAGAAGCCACAGAGCTTGCCTTCAGAGAGCTTCAAAAGGCTTAGGGTGTCAGAAAATGATCTGAAGTTAGCTAAGCCTGAGCAGTCCTCCTGGAGAAAGCACAGTGATGTCAGACAGAGATTGATCTGCGGGGAAGCGGAGGCTGTGGTGGCAATGGTGTCCTCTGTGGGTGGCCACAAAGATACCGCTTTCAAGGAAGAGCACAGCATTGCTTTACAGTAGAACCAGTAACTGCTCTAGGCAAAGAGCAGTGATAATCAGCCGGGGGGGGGGTGGGTGGGTCCTTATACTGTATGCATGTGTGTATGCATGTATGTATGTATGTATGTATGTATGTATGTATTATGCGTGTATGCATGTGTGTGTGTGTATGCATGCATGT
>JANHMN010000001.1:184868609-184891335 GCA_030674055.1 Rhabdomys pumilio | reverse complement strand
GTATGTATTATGCGTGTATGCATGTGTGTGTGTGTATGCATGCATGTATGCATGTGTGTATGTATTATGTGTGTATGCATGCATGTATGCATGTGTGTATGTATGCATGTATGTATGCGTGTATGCATGTGTGTATGCATGCATGTATGTATGTATACATGCTCGTATGCATGCATATGCACATATGCCTGTGGAGGCCAGCGTAAACATTGATTATCATTCCTCAGAAGCTATCCATGTTGATTTTTAAGAGTCTTTCTGGGACCTAAGGCTTACTGATTAGACTAGAATGGCCTACCAACCCCAGGGATCTGCCAGGCTTCACCTTCCCAGTGCTGGATTACAAACATGCCATGCTTGCCTGGCTCTTGGCTTTCATTTTACATAAAATCTGGGGTCTTCTGCACAGTGCTTATATAGGGGAGGTCTGCATTGCATGCTCTGAGTGGAAACTCTCGTCTCTGACAGACCTGCCTCCCCACAAGAACACTTGGGGTTCTGCCTCCGTTAACCCTTGCTCTTGTTTCTGCAACCAGGGAGACACTTCTGGGGACTATCGGAAGATTCTACTGAAGATCTGTGGTGGCAATGACTGAGTGGTGGCAGTGGCTCACCTCTGCCCCCTGCTGGCATTGTCCAGGAAAAGGCCCAAAGAGCACACTTCAGTTTTCCTTATCTAATACCCCCAGGTGCAGTTCCCCTCCCGCCTCCCCGCAAAGCCATGGCCTTTTCCTTCTGGTCCCCCTTCATCCATGTATTGTTCCGAAAGGGCCCAGGTGGGCTGGGCTTCTCAGGCGGCTATCTTCCTGGCCCTCACAGCCTCTTGCTGTGCAGAATAGATGTTTATCTCTCTTGGTTCCTGCACTCATTCCTCGATGCTTGTGGCTCTTAGCTTCGTGGTAGACATGTGATTTTTGTATTTTTATTTGAAAACTTTTTTTAAACCATTTTTAAATCATTGCCAGACAGATGCATACAAATGTGCTTACTGTAAACATGTTTCTGGGGAAGAGTGGGGCACCCCATTCTTGCCTAGGATAAAAGTGAGGTCTTGTAAGGGTACTGTGGTGTCTGGTGAGAATGTGTCATGAGTTTTGTTTTTGCCAAACTCACTCCTTTTTAGAAAAAAGGCCAGAAAATCATTTGTTCCACTTTCCATGCAAAACCATGCAAGAATTAAAGCCAGTCCCCTGCAGGGGGCTCCTTGTAGTTTGGAATGTGCCTTAAACCTGAATGTCTGTAGCCAAAAGCTGTTTCCAAATTAAAGTCAGTCAGTTCTGGAACATTCTGGAAATGTCTTTCTGGTGCCAGCGTGTTTTCTTCCGCTTTATGACTCACAGATCCCGGCCCTGTTAGCCAGTGGAAAATGGGTATACTGAACTAGGAACATCCATCATACGCTGTGGAAATCCCAAGCACAAGCTACCTGCCAGGGATTGTGTTTTGAGGATATACAAAAGATGCCCTCCAGATTCACACAGGGCCCAGGGCTGGAGCCAGATGCAGAGGTGGTAGGATAGGGCTCCCTGAGTGTGCTCACCTAGGTCCTGGGAAAGGGCAGAGGGGTGTTCATGTGGTTTCTGGACCTCTCAGGGAGACTAGTGAGGAGGATGGGAACAACCCAGGGAGGTGCTACCTTGGGACTTCCCATCAGAAGGACACTCTTGGCTCTGGCCCTGCAGGTTCTCTGCTCCTTGGTGTCTAGAGAGGGAAACTGGAAGGGACAGTTTCTAGGATTCGTTGTCATGTCCAGGAGCATAGAGCTCGGCTTGCAGGCCAGAGGTCTCCCATCACTCCTGCTGTGTTAGAAAGCTTAGGACAATGACACGCTAGAGATACAAGTGCCTCTCTAGCCTCCTGGGCGCTGTCCAGAACCCCAGAGAGGCCTCAAGTGAGCTGCCAATCCTCACATCTCCCCAACAGTGGGAGGGAGGATGGATAACACTTGGGAGTAATAAAGCAGCTGTGAGCTAAACACTGCTGTTGTGGATTACACTAACAGCCATATTGTACAGAGAGGTATGATCCATTGATACACTAGAATGTCATTTTGCATATATGGAGGAGTGACGCACTGTAGTGTGGATGAACTTTGAGACTTGTCCAGTGAAAGCCTAATACAAAAGGACTCATGGTTCCATTCACAGAAGCTGCCACCATAGGCAAGTCCAGGAAGACACACAGTTGCTGGCGTGTTGCCGTGGGGAGAGGTGGAAGGGAAGTGGCTCCTGTATAGGTCCAGAGTTCTTTCTGGGGTGTTGAAAATGTCCTGGAAAGATAGATAGATAGATAGATAGATAGATAGATAGATAGATAGATAGATAGATAGATAGATAGATAGATAGATTTATTTTTAAAAAAGAAGCTGGAAGTACATCAGTACATCTCTGGATTCACAACCAGGTAACAAGATTCTTCATGCAGACACAACTCCTCACCACCAGTGGGGCAGGGCAGGGAATCACATGAAGGCAGAGATTCTGATGGGATGAGTTGGATCTTGTGTTTCTGACAGTCTCCTGGGTAGCAGTGGCTGCTGTTTTGTGGCCTGGGCAGCAAGGCTGGATAAAGGGGCTTCTGTGAGCAGTTAACACTCTTGGCCTCTGCTGTCAGTGAGTCTGTGAGTCAGTTTCCAGGGTCTGTCTCTATGAATAAGAAAATTGGAAGTCCCCTTGCACAGGTTACCCAGGTCTGAGTGCTAGAACAGCAGTGAGGGGTTCAGGGTGTAAGACAGAAAGAACTGGAGCTAGGATAGCCGAGGTTATGGCTAGCAAACGGGTCCAAATAGTAGCTTTTATTTCACACCAAAGCGGGGCAGGAAGGCAGGAAGAGCTGGCTTGGTTCTCAGAGGGATGACTTCAGCTGACAGGCTCCATCATCCCTGGTAGTCAGAAGCCATCTGCAAGAAAAGGGGGTTCCCTAAGTGAGCAGCGGAGGATGCTGACAGAGTCCCTTGCCCTTGCTGTGCTCATCGATTGCTTCTTCCCAGCTTTCTGCTCCCTTGGGACAGTCAGACATAAGGAGCTGGGGATGAACAGAGCATCAGTACGGTGCCTAGACCCTGACTGCCGGGCGGTGGGGAGAATAGGGCAGTGGGGAAAATAGATGGAGGAGGAGCACAGAAGCCAGAATACTTGAAGACTGAGGCACTCTACCCTTAGGACTGCATAACATACCCTGTGCAATCTCTTGCCAGGGACCCTAGATGACAGGCCCAGCAGACGTCCCTCTGCCATCTGAGCCACTCACCATCTCCAAGCAGGTCAGGTTTGGGGCTGAAGGGCCCTGGGGGTAAGTTTGGAGCCAGTTCCTCCAGCAGGCCCATCAGGCTTGTCACTTCTGTCTCCAGGTGCTCCACTGTCTTCTCTACAGTCTGGAGTGGGAAGGTAGGGGCAAAGTCAAGCAGAGAAGTTGGGCCAACTTTAGCTTAGCTAGTGATGTCCTAAAGAAAGTCCACTGTGCCCCAAGCCCCAGTGTCCAGTTGAGAGAGAGCTGGGTGCTGTCCAATCCTGGTCTCTATTCAGTTTCCTCAGGTAAGAACATCATAGGCTGCTTGCTCCCTTTGCCCTTTTAAGGCTGCTCCTGTCTGGCACTCAAACGGTGCCAGGCTTGGCACAGGGACTCACTCCTGAGCACCTTTTTGTTTGGGAGTAGGCTATAAGAGTACACATTCCTTTTGTTGCACCGCCCCCTTGTGGATTTTAAAGTTTGTTCCTAGGGGTTGCTTAAAGGGGTGTGTCAGATCCTGTGGCAACCTAATAAAACCTACAGGCCTCATGTCAGAACAGTGCATTCATGCTTAAAATAGAAAAATAAGGATATCAACTACATTGCAATAGCATTCAAATATTAAAACTATATATTTCTTTAGTGGTTGATGTCTGTAAGTTCAAAATCTTGAGACAGGAGAATCACCACAAATTTCAGACCAGCTTGGGATACAGAGAAAGACTATATAAAACATTATTATTATTGTCTTGGGGGTAGGGGGCGCGAAACCCAAAAGTCAACCTTAGGAGCTGTCCATTTGTGTGTGTGTCAGGGGTGGGGGGCACACTCACACCACTGGGAGTGTGTGGAGAGGTCAGAGAACAATCTGCAGGAGTCACTTCTCTCTCTCCACTTTGAAAGTCCTGGGGGCTGGGCAGTGGTGGCACACACCTTAATCCCAGCACTGGGAGGCTGAAGGAATGAAGGAAGAAGATCTCTGAGTTTGAGGCCAGCCTGGTCTACAGACCAAGTTTTATGACAGCTGGGTACACAGAGAAACTCTGTCTAAGGGGAAGAAAGAAGGAAGGAAGGAAGGAAGGAAGGAAGGAAGGAAGGAAGGAAGAAAGGAAGGAAGGAAGAAAGAAAAGAAAGAGAGAAAGGTAGGTTAGCCTGGTCTACAGAGTGAGTTCCAGAACATCCCTATCTCAAAAGGAAAAAAAAAAAAAAAAAGCAAAACAAAATGTTTTCAGCAATGGAGATAAAACTTTACCCAACACAAAGGTATGGACCCTAAGTTATGATTCACCACAAACTTTGATGGTCGAATTTCCCTCTTCCCCAGTGACTTAGGGTTTCTATTGCTGCAATGAAACACCACGGCCAAAAAAAGCAAGTTGGGGAGGAAAAGGATTATTCTGTTTATACTTCCACATTGCTATTCATCATCAAAAGGAAGTCAGGACAGGAACTCAAGCAGGGCAGGAACCCAGAGGCAGGAGCTGATGCAGAGGCCGTGGAGGAGTGCTGCTTACTGGCTTGTTCCCCAATGGCTTGCTTAGCCTGCTTTCTTATAGAACCCAGGTCCATCAGCCCAAGAATGCCACCACCCACAATGGGCTGGACCATTCCCTGTTAATCACTAATTGAGAAAAAAAATGCCTTATAGCTGGATCTCATAGAGACATTTTCTCAACTGAGCTCCTTCGTCTCTGATGACTCTAGCTCATGTCAAGTTGACATACTAAACCAACCAGTACACCCAACTAGGGAAAAATCTCACACTGTGTACAAGCAACACCTCCTAGGAGGTAGGGTGTATAAGACATTACCCAACTGAACATTCCCAATTAGAGCATGGCGTTGTTAACTTGGCAGCTGGGGGACAGGACTGGCCTGGGTTTTCTGACATTTGTACTCCACAAAGCTTTCAGCCTGACAGATGGTCATGAAGCTTCATGACCTCTTCCTCCCACACTCTCCTTACCTCTTCCATAATGTCTAAGCGGCTTTGCACAGCCATGTGTCTGTCACAGCCTGGGCTCCAAGCTAGATCTTCTCCAGGGGAACTGGGTAACTCAGCAGCTGTAGGGAAAACAAATCTTGTCACTGTGGAGCCAGTGGTTCCCTTGTGGTACCAGAGGGTTCTGCAAAACACCAGGCTTAGGAGACATGGGGATTCTGAAATGAGACACGGACATGCAGGGGATGAAGACATGAGCACCACCCTTAACCCCCCTGTCTCCAGACCTAGGAGGGCTTTCTCAAGGAGGCAGTGTCTAGGCTGTGTAGTGGCAAGACAGGGAAGGTTTTGGCTGCTCGAAAAGACATGGAGAGAAGCATGTCATCCTTGGACAAACCATCCAGGGTTTGGAATGCCTGCAGAGAAACAGGGTGGGAGATTCAACCAGGAAGGGGGCTCAGGATCAAAGCCAAGGGTAGCGCTTTGACCCAGGGACCTGGAGAGTGTGGAGGAATGAGACTTGGGAGGGAGGCAGTGGTGGCAGTAATCTGCACTAGAAGTGATGGGCCAGATGGTAGCAGGCAGAATCCAGGGAGGAAACTGAGCAGTCTCGTTACTGAGAAACAGCTAGTCTAAGCTGCTGCTCACCGTGTCCAAAGCCACACTGCTAGTGAGAGGGTCAGAGCTTTAACCTATTATGCTGACTGTCCTTGGTGGTCCACTTGACTATATCTGGAATTATCTAAAACCCAAGCCACTGGGCCCACCTGTAATGGTTTTATCTTAATTATTTGGACTAATTAATTATTAATCCAGATTTCAAGGTGAGAGATCTGTCTTTAGTACGAGCTCTACCCTCTGTTGGCAGACTGTATGAAGGACATGGAAGACCGGGCAGTGGTGGCACATGCCTTAAATTCCAGCGCTTAGGAGGCAGAGGCAGGTGGATTTCTGAGTTTGGGGACAGCCTGGTCTACAGAGAGTTCCAGGACAAAGAGAGCTACACAGCAAAACCCTGTCTCAAAAACCAAACAAAATAAGGACAAAAGAAGGCAAGTCCATCCCATCACCGGATTAGAGCCTACTTTTCTGGGATTCCAGAATAACTGACGACCAGCTGAGACATCCAGACTCACGCGGACTAAACAGCTACTGAGTTTTGGATCTTTTGTTGGTAGACGTCTGTTGTTGGATTAGCTGGACTACAGACTGGTTCAAACGAACCCATTTTCTATGTATCAATAGATCCATTCTTAGTCACATGTTCCCTAGAAGGACAGAACTGATAACCTTCTGGACAACCCTGGCCAATATACCTTCTTAACGCTTGACTCATGATTTTCCTCCTTATTCATGGAGGTTATACCTGGCACCACCAACTCTGACACAGAAGTATCAGCATCCTGGTTCTCAACTTGGACTGTAGTGAGTTGATCTGAGGCATTAGATGTGACTGAGCCCTTAGGAAATGCCTGTCCCCGGGAAGCAGGTGCTGTACTGGAGTGGAAAGAAGAGAGAGTTTTTCAGATTTGTAGAGAGGGCAAGTAGCCTAAAGTGGCAGGAAAGGTTAGCACTGTGAAAAAGAGAGCCAGGAATGTGCCCACCCAGTGCTAGCCCATTCCCTGTGGGATGTGAATAGCGTTGCAGATGGGAAGGGAAGGCAAGGTCAGAAGCTGGAAACTTGGGTCCTGGGAATTTCTTCAGGAAGCTTGGGAGGAAGGGGGAGAGGGAGGGAGGGAGGGAGGGAGGGAGGGAGGGAGGGAGGGAGGGAGGGAGGGAAGGAGAGAGGGAGTTTAGGAAGGGAGGGAGAGAGATCAGCTCTCCATGGCCAGAGAATTGTGTACTCTTGTCCTGGGTATGTTCTTAGGCTTTGGAAAACACAGCCATGCTTATAAGGACAGAAGGGAACAGAAGTGAAAGAATGAACTTCCTGCAGGGACAGGAAGCCCTGGAATCCAGGATCAGGGGAATTGGAAGGATGCAAGAGAGAGAATGTGTGGGGACTGAGTCAGAGGCAATGCTCACTGCTAAGGTCCAGATCGTCAGTGTCCTCTGAAGGCCCATGTTAGAGGCCTGGTCCCTAGAGTAGGGTGTGGGGGATGGGGGAGGGGATCTGTGTCTGTAGGTGGTGTGGACTGCTGTGAGGTAGGGCCTAGAGGAAGGTTGTTAAGATATTGGGGTATGCCCTCTGAGAGCATTGTGGAACCCCATTCTCTTACTCCTTTCTTTCTGCTTCCTGCCTGACAAGGTGAGTGGTTTTGCACCTACCATGATGTTCTGCCTCAACAGCAGCAGCCACCCAAAAGCAATGGGGCCAGTTGACCATGGACTGAACCTTTTCATTCATGAGCCACAATAAACCTTCTCTCTCTTTTCAGTAGATTGCCTCAGATATTTTCTTATAGCGGTGACAAGCTAATAGACAACCTTCCGTGAAGAGCAACATGACTCCCCTTCACTCCCTTTCACTTTAGAAACCCTGTTCAGAAGACTATGGCGCTGCTTCTGATTTGAAGACGGGAAGAAAATGTAATAGTGGTGTTGTGACTTAAACATGAAATGTCCCCCAAAGCTTACGAGTTTGAATACTAGCCCAGCTCCATGTCCTCTTCTCCCCCTCTGCTCTGGACTGCCCATCATGTGCTCTGATGGTCTAGCCTCATGATCCTACCACCATACCTTCTCTACCACAGCAGACTGTAAGCCCTGGAACTGAGAGTCAGAATAAACCTTTCTCCCTTTCTCCCAAGGTTGTTTTGTTAGAGTTTTTTATCATAGCAGCAGGAAAGCAACGAGGCTGAGTGGTGTGCTAGCTACATTTGTAGAAGTGAGTCTGTGGGAGATCCATATTGGAATATTCACTGCTGAAATGTTAGTCTTAGATTTACTTCAGAATCACCCGGGGCTGGTGGAAGGATAGCAAGAAGCATAAATGGGCAGAGCAAAGATTCCCCCAGGAGTGCATTCCACCATCCTCTCTGCTTTTGTGTATGTAGTTTTTAAAAAATGTGTATTTTTATGTGAGTGTTCTTGCCTGCACGTATGTGCATGTAGTATCTGTGAAGGTCAGAACAGAGCATCAAATCCTCTGGATCTGGAGTTACAGACAAGATGGTTGTGAGCTTCCTTGTGGGTGCTGGGACTTGAACCCAGGACCTCTTCAAGAGCAGCAAGTGCTCTTTGCTGCTGAGCCATCTCTTTAACCCAGACACTTATTTTAAACTATGTTTATGTGTCTGCATTTGTGCCTGTGAGTGCAGGTGCCCACAGAGGCCAGAAGAGGGCCCCAGATCCTCTGCAGCTGGAGTTACAGGCAGCTGTGAGCCACCCAATATAGGAGCTGGGAACTGGGGTCCTTCCTTCGTACACACTGTTAACTACTGCCTGGTGGAACTGTTAGCTAAAAGCAGAAGCTGTGGTGGGTTTAATGAGAAGATTCCAATACTGAGAATGAGGGAGAGACCTTCAGCCCAGGCTTCCTGCTGGAAGGCTGTGCTCCGTGATCCGAGTCGCCTGTGAGAGGCAGAAGAGATCCAGACTAACTCAATGAGGGGACGCCACATTTGCTTCAGCTTAAGCTGGGTGCTCGGCCAGGAGTTATAGGAGACAGGAAGAGTTCTTACTCCGAGGCAGGCTGTTTGGGGGAAGTTGAACCTGTCCTGTTGGGAATCTGCAAACACAGCCTCCCTGTTTGTGGACTGGAGGCCTTCAGCCAGGTCACTCTAGGCCAGTGATTCTCAACCTGTGGGCTCTTTGGGTGTTACATCAGATACCATGCATATTAGCTGTTTACATTAACTTGTAACAGTAACAAAGTTACAGTTATGAAGTAGCAGTGAAATCATTTCATGGTAGGGGGTCACCACATCATGAGGAACTGTGTTAAAGGATCACAGCATTAGGAAGGCTGAGAACCAATGGGCTAGAAGTATCACCTGCCCTTGCTGGGTCCGCTTACCCAGTAGAAGCTGGAAGCTGTGGGTATCTTGAGCAACGTGCCTCGGCTTCTCTTCCACTGTTCTCCAGAGTCTGTGATGAGGTCTAACTTGGCTCCAGAAGCCCTCCAGAGAAGAGGCTGGGGTGATCTCACTCTCCTCACTCAAGCACTAATCCCTCACATCTGGATGGAGCTGTGCTCTGAGCTCATCCAGGCCTCCTGAGGACTCATCTGATAGAAGGCTTGGAGCACAACCCTAACAACTATCCTCCAAGACCAGCTCCCCGCTGCTGCAGAGAATCCCAGCATAGCTCTGCCTAGAAAACACCCAGAAGACGCTTCTCAGCCTACACCCTCAGCTGTTAACTTTTGCCCGAACTATCAATCTGGGTGGGGTTAGCCTGAGGCTCTGCTTCCCAGATGGATAGCAAGGAGGAGTACAAATGTCTCTCAGAATTGGCTTGAGGCCTTAGAGGACAAAGCTGGGATGAGTAATGGATAAGTCTCTTTTAATGAAAACAAACAAACAAACCCTCAGGCAAATAAAAAACTGAGCTGTCTCTGTCTCTCTGTCTCTGTCTCTGTCTCTGTCTCTGTCTCTCTCTCTCTCTCTCTCTCACACACACACACACACACTCCCCACTCTCTGGCTTTAGAGCATCTTATCAATCAAGTATGAGGGAAAGGCAGAAGGATTGCTGTTGTTATCTCACAGGACCTTGAGCCTAGGCTGTGGGTACCCCCTCCCTCTGGTCTTTCTACTCTTCCAGTTTGAAATGGATTTCCTAGGACTTGGGGTTGTTTTCTCTGGCCTGGCTCCTGCTTGAAGCCTTGTTTGTACCCTGGATGGTGGCCATGGGTGAAGCAGCATCCTGTGACGGGATGCCCCAGAGACCAGGAGAGGTGCTGGGCTGGGAGTTTGGTCACCAATCTGTCCTCTATATGGCCTGCCCAACCCGATATACCTGGGACTCACACAGTGAGAAAGTACTCACAGTAATCCTCAAAGCTGTATTCTATTTTTACCCCAGCCACTTGGGGTTAATGATATCTGACCACATTCAATGTTATAGAATAATAAACTTTACCACATCTAGTACTCGTATAAATATTGTGATGCGTTCAAAACCATCATCGGGTTTTGAGTCTTCTTAAAGAGACTCAGAATCATATTTTAAAGGATTGTATGAGTAACTGTGTGTGCATTGAGTTGCTCTGACTAAAACTGGCCAAGAGCCCCGGAGGCCTTTGAGAGAGAGAGTTACATTCCAAGAAACCTTTGTTTTGTTTGTTTTTGCTGGGAGGAGGCATGTTCTATCTCCCCGCTCTTTTTCTGAGTCTTTCTCCAACAGGGGATTTTTGAGACTCATAGCTCGCTGAGAAACTTATCAGTGGATGCAAGTCAAGCTGCTATAAGGAAGAGCCTCTGTCAATCACCACACCCTGTCTATTTCCCTCTCGTGAGTCCATTCAAGGTAGACTGGCTGATGGTCAGGCTGGTAGGCAGCTCTGAGACTAGACCTAATCCCTGATCCTGTCTTGCTACCCCACATTTTTTTTTGTTGTTTTTTTGTTTGTTTGTTTGTTTTGTTTTTTGAGACAGGGTTTCTCTGTGTAGCCCTGGCTGTCCTGGAACTCACTCTGTAGACCAGGCTGGCCTCGAACTCAGAAATCCACCTGCTTCTGCCTCTGCCTCCCAAGTGCTGGGATTAAAGGCGTGCACCACCACTGCGTGGCACCCCACATTTTTTTAAACCACTAACTCTGGTTTCAGTCAGAGCAACTCAATGCACACACAGTTACTTATACAATCCTTTAAAATATGATTCTAGCCGGGCGGTGGTGGCGCACGCCTTTAATCCCAGCACTTGGGAGGCAGAGGCAGGCAGATTTCTGAGTTCGAGGCCAGCCTGGTCTACCAAGTGAGTTCCAGGACAGCCAGGGCTACACAGAGAAACCCTGTCTCGAAAAACCAAAAAAATAAATATTTAAATAAATAAATAAAATAAAATAAAATAAAATATGATTCTACGTCTCTTTAAGAAGACTCAAAACCGGATGATGGTTTTGAACACATCACAAATATTTATACAAGTACTAGATATGGTGAAATTTATAAAATAAACTAATCCTTCCTAAACCCCAGGATGTTGAGGCCTCAACCCCCCTGAGATAAACCTCACCAGCATATAATTGGAAGTCAGAGGCACAGTCCATGGGAAGCTCTTTGCAGAGGCTTCCTCATGTTGACTGAGAGATCTGTCTCCCTTGCCCTGTCTCCTTTGCCATGATCCTGCACACGAAGACGTCTATGCACTGCAGGGTGGATGCCACAAAGCAGCTAGGGTGGTTAGTCTGTGTCCACTTGATACAAACTAGGGTCACCTGGAGAGAAGGAACGTCTACTGAGGAGCTGAGCCTTTCAGAGTAGCCTGTGAGCAAGTCTGGCTGACATTTTCTTGACTAATGACTCAATATGGGAGGGTTTGACTCTCTATGGGGACTGCCACCCCTGGGCAGGTGGTCCTGGGTTGTATAAGAATGCATTCTAGGGGCTGGAGAGATGGCTCAGCTGTTAAGAGTACTGACTCCTCTTCCAGAGGTCCTGAGTTCAATCCCCAGCAACCACATAGGGGCTCACAACCATCTGTGATGGGATCTGATACCCACTTCTGGTGTGTCTGAGGACAGCTACAGTATATTCACTACATTAAATAAATAAATAAATAAATAAATAAATAAATAAATAAATAAATAAATTCTTTAAAAAGAAAGGAAGAAAGAAAGAAAGCACATTCTAAGTAAGCCATGGAGAACAAGCCAGTAACCAATAGTCCTTTACAGCGTCTGCTTAAGTCACTGGCCCCAGGTACCTGCCTTGAATTCCTGTCCTGGCTTCCCTTAATGGACTGTAAAATGAAGTAAGCCTTTTTCTTCCAAATTGTTTTTTGTCACAGTACTCATTACAGTAACAGAAACAAATTGGACAGGGCACTGAGCAGATACAGGCTTGGAATGATAGAGCCGACAGGTCAGGGAGCCCCTTGCTCTGCCTCTCTCGTGGGGTCTAGAGCTCAGTGTACATTGTTTGAATCGGGTCTCAGGATAGAAGGACATCTCTCTAGGACCAAATCTATGCAAGGACTCAGAAGGTGGCACGGGACAGAAGGGTTTCTTCAGCAAGGATGTAGGGGCAGCCCTGACCTGACTGGATGACCTGCTACAAGCCAGTTCTGTTGGGTCCTGGCTCTTGTTACGTCTGTCTTCTAAGTTCTATTGCTTTGTGGTCCTTTATCATGGCGAGTTTCTTGCTGAATTTGTATGTGTCAATCATTTAACTCCAGCTCTCTTCCTGTTTCATTTTCTCCCTCTTCCCTCCCTCCAAATCTTCTCATAAACTCCGTGAACTCTTTTAAATTCATAGCCTTTTCACATTAATTTTTAATTTTTTAAAAGATTTATTTATTTTATATATGTGAGTACACTGTTGCTATCTTCAGACACACCAGAAGAGGCCATCTGAACCCATTATAAATGGTTGTGAGTCACCATGTGGTTGCTGGGAATTGAACTCAGGACCTTTGGAAGAGCAGTCAGTGCTCTTAACCGCTGAGCCATCTATCTCCCCAGCCCCACATTAATTTTTATTACATGCATATATGCATATACTTATACACTCCTAAATATAACCTGCTCAATCTGTATAACGTTATTTTTATATATGTTGTCAGGGCTGACCATTTAAATAAATAAACAAAATCACTTCTTTCCTTTCCTCTCCTTTTCTTTCCTTTCCTTTCCTTTCTTTTCCTTTCCTTTCTTTCTCAATCCTCTGACACCTCAGCCTTCCAAGTGCCGGATCATATATTCCTCTACCTTAAAAAAGATTTATTTTTTTACACTGAGTATGAGGCAGTCCTGTAATCCCAGCACCAGAGGGGCTGAGGCAGGAGAATTGCAAGTGCAAGCCCAGCCTGAGATACACAGCAAGACTTTATCTCAGCCAGGAGACGGTGGCACACACCTTTAATCCCAGAACTCGGGAGGCAGAGACAGGCAGATCTCTGAGAGTTTGTGACCAGCCTGGTCTGCATAATGAGTTCTAGAATAGCTAGGGCTACAGAGAAACCCTATATTGGATGGATAAACAAATAAATAAGAAATTTAAAAAATTGTCTCAAAAACAAAACAAAAGCCCAAATTATTATTGTTGTTGTTTTACAAAATCAAAAGTTTAAGTGACTTAAGATTACACAGCTAGAAGGTGGTGGTGACAGGATTGGAATCAACTGTCTGACATTGTCCTTTTTGATGGCGTGGCTGTATAAAATAAGTCCTTCTGTCTTGGGGGTCTTCACTCTCTCCCCTTGTCAGAAATAAATCATTATGTTTCATTTTCAGGGCATTTAGAATTCAGTGCTGATGGAGCGCGCGCGCACACGCGCGCTCGCGCGCAGACACACACACACACACACACACACACACACACACACACACACACCAGCACTTGAGAGGCAGAGGCATGTGAGCTCTGAGAGTTCAAAGCCAGCCTACTCTACTTAGTGAGTTTCAGACCAGCCAAGGCTACACAGTGAGACCCTCTCTGCCTCCCCTCTTCTCTCCTTCCCTCTCTCTATCTCTCCCTGTCTTTCTTTCCTTACCTTTCGCTCTCTCTCCCTTACTTTCTGATGTCTGTCTCCCTCTCTCTTACACACACACACACACACACACACACACACACACACACACACACACACCCTGTCTTTCCTAGCTAGCAGTCAGTGCCTGCTTCCTAGGTATATTTTAGTTTATTTTAGACTTGAAAAGTTACAGAGAATAGGCTAATGGTGACCATTTAAATAAATAAAGGAGGGCATCTTGAACTCCAGGTTTATCTTGAACATCAGAAAGGGCTAGGCTTTGCATTCGGAAAGAATAGGATGGGGAAATTGGAGGGGGGTGATGCTAGCTACCAGGAAGACTATCTGTCCCTAAAGAACTTAGCTGATGAGGAATTCATGGGGCAGGAAATGTGGTTAGGAATATACAAAAACACAATTCTGTGCCAAGTTGGCAGGCCAGTCATTTTGATGTTTTTTGTAGCCTGACACCTGACTTTACAAGGTCAAAAAATAATCTACCTTGATATTGTTTCTCTGCATCCCTAGTACTCTTACTATGAAGTGAGGGCCAATTTTTCTTATACCATCTGTAAAATGGTATGGGCCCCAAGATAACTTTCTGTTTCTGTTTTTATTTTCTATGTTGGTTTGGTCCACACTATACATACATACATACATACATACATACATACATACATACACACACACATATGTACTCATATACACATACATATATATGTATATATGTGTGTGTCTATGTGTGTGTATGTGTGTGTGTGTGTGTGTAATGTGTGTAATGTGTGTAGTAAAAAGTGCTATAATCCAGAGGTGTTGGTGAGGATAATTATATTTGCTTACAAGAAGAGACACAGCTTTTGTGAGAGAGATAACTCAATGGTTAAGAGCACTGGATCTTTCAGAAGACCTGAGTTCAATTCCCAGCACCCACATGGTGGCTCACAATCATCTGTGACTTCAATTCTAAGGTATCTTCTTATGAGCATTAGGCATGTATATGGTACATAGTCATACATGCAGGTAAAATACCCATGTAGAGCAAATAAAGTTTAAAAATGAAAGAGAAAGGCAGAGGCAGGCGGATTTCTGAGTTCGAGGTCAGCCTGGTCTACAGAGTGAGTGCCAGGACAGCCAGGACTACACAGAGAAACCCTGTCTCGAAAAAACCAAAAAAAAAAAACCAAAAAAAAAAAAAAAAAAAGAAAAAGAAAAAAAAAAGAGAGAGAAGACTCACAGGGCTGAAGAGAAGTTTCACCTGTTAAGTTTATTGCTCTTCTGGAGGACCCAGCAATGTATCTCCAGTTCCAGGAGATACTATGCCCTCTGGCCTCTGAGGGGGCTTGCCTATGTATGAGATTGCCAAACAATAAGACTTAAAAAATAGAGTGTTTGGAATTTCCTTTAAAATAACTCAGGGATGACAACAAAGTAGAAATTATAAATGAAACAAGACTGCTTATGAATTAATTATTAATTATTATACTTAATTATAGTATAATTGCATTATTCTATAGTATATATATTCATGGTGCACATGAACTCACACAGGCATACATACATACATACATACATACATACATACATACAATTTTTTAATTATAAAAAGAGCCAGACAGTAATGGTGCATGCATTTGGTCACAGCACTGGAGAGACAGAGGCAGGTGGATCCTTGTGAGTTCTAGGCCAGCCTGGTCTACAGAGCCAGTTCCAGGACAGCCAGGGCTACACAAAGAAACCCTGTCTCAAAAACCATAAGTAAGTAAACAAATAAATAAATAAGACACGGAGGATTTTTCTGACAGTGGAAACAGGAACTGAGCTGAGGTTGGCCTCTGAACAGTCCTCTATAAGGGGGCTGCTAAGACCACTCATTTGATTACAACTACCCAACCCCACAAGCTCGGAGACCAGAATTCTATCCCCCAGAACACACATAAAGGTGGAAAAAGAGATCCAACTCCACAGAGCTGTCCTCTGATTTTCTTACTCACAGTGATGTGCAGCCCGACCCACAATGATAAACAAATTACTGACTTACTTAACAGTTTACAAGAATCACACAAATGACCACTACATCTTTGAAGAAAAAAAAGTCTATCCTTAGCAGGAATCAAAGACATTCGGTTAGAATAATAAAGATGGCCTGGAGATGTAGCTCAGTTAGCAGAGTGGTTGCTTTGAAAATTTGAGGCCTCAGGTTTGCCCCTCAGCACAACCTAAAAACAGAAATGGTAGTATACATCACTTGGAAGGTAGAGGCAGGAAGACCAGAAGTTCAAGGTCACCCATGTCTTTGTGGTAAATTCAGCATCAGCTTGAGCTACAAGAGACCTTGTTCTTTAAAAAATATATTAAAAATAGCCAAGCATGGTTCTGACATTTGGGAGGCAGAGGGAGGCTGAGCTGAGTGAGTTCTAGGACAGCCAAGGCTACACTGAAAGACTGTTTTAAAAAATATGTAAATATTATGCAGAAAGACATTTCTTTGCAAAGAAAAATCTAACTGGAATTAGATCAAGCTTCTATAAATAGCCATCAATTTTATAGACAACAGAGAGAGAACAGTTGAATGACACCCAAGAATTTAATCAGCACAATCTCTCTTTGTCCCTCTCTCCCTCCCTCTCTCCCCCCTCTCTCCCCACCCCCGTGGTGTGTGTGTGTGTGTGTGTGTGTGTGTGTGTGTGTGTGTGTGTTGGCTTTTCAAGACAGAGTTTCTCTATGTAGCCCTGGCTGTCCTGGAACTATATAGACCAGACTGACCTCAAACTCAGAGATCTGCCTGCCTCTGTCTCCCAAATACTGGTATTAAAGGCATGCGCCACCACCCACCTGCAAAACTTTTCTCAACAACTGATTTCAAGAGAAAAAAAAATGAAAGGAAGAACGAAGAAAGATTACACATTTAAAGAGACAGCAAACCTGTCAGCCAAATTTAACCAGCCATGTAAACCTTGCTTGACTCAAACAAATTAAACACCAGAGGGGCAGGAAAGTGACTTGTGGGGTGAGGGTGCAGGGAGGGTGTGACTACTTGACAGCTCCTTCCTCAGGGAGGCTCCAGCTTAGCTCTGGTCACCACCTCTGCAGCCCAAGCAGAACTTAGAGGAAGATCTCAAAGGGAAGGAAAAGGGAGGTCGGCACCTTGTGAGCTGACTTTGGGCTAGACAGAATGCCAGTCACTCTTTAACAGATAGGGAAACTGAGGTTAGACGGTCTGAGAGAAGCAGTGTGTTCACTTGTGGGCACGTCTTTCCTTAACACTCTCTGAAGCCATCCTGTGAGATGAAAAGCGATTCACCCCACAGGGACTCCTTTAATGGTCTGGGTTAGTCTCCCTTCTCTCTATGGGCCCTGAAAAGCAACCAGAGCTTTAGTCTCGGTGCCAGGCATTTCTGTCTGTCTGGAACAAGAACCCGAGGTGGCCAGAGGCCTGGGTTTTGGTGCTGGGTTTGCCCTGACATAGCCTGAACTCACTGCTCACCTAGACAGCTAGAATGAATCATAGTACTTGGACTGTTCTGGGCACCTGGAGGATGGCCCCCTCAGCGCCTCCAGGCAGGTGAGACTGTACCTTGTTTCTGCCTGTCTCCCAATGGTGGTGCTGGCCCTGCCTGGGCCATTGACCCTTTCAGGCTCCCCTTCCAACACGTTGCCCTTTGGAACCTTCCATACTCTGGCCCGAGGGTGGCCACACCCTGCAGCTGAACCTCCGCCCATGCCTGCTGGTCCTCTCCAACTCACTAGACATCCGGTTGCCACATTCCTTTCCCCAAATCTTTCTTTCCCCGTGTGTTCCTGCCATTCCTTATTCCTTTCCTTCTTATTTGTGCTTTTCTCAAACTCCCTTCGCTTGTTCTCCTCACCCACATGCATTTATCTCGACTCTTTCACTCCCAGCCTCTCCTCTCTTACTCATCTTTCTCCTTGATCCCCTCCCTTTTCTGTCCTTCGGTATCTCTGATTCTTTCACCATCTCCGTTCCCTCCCTCCACTTTTCCCGGTGTCTGTCTCCCGCTCCTCTCTCATTCGTACCTCGCCGTCCTGGGGTGTCCCTGGAACCCTGGCCCCATTCGCCCGCCCCGGCGCGGAGCAAGGCGAGCCCGGCCAGCGCGCAGAGCAGCGGTTGCATGGTACGGAGCCACCGAGTGCAACCGTTTGTCCGTAGTCGCCTCCCGGGGATCGCGCCCGTCCGGCTCTAGGAAATGCAGTGCAAGCCAAAATTCCTGGGCGGCTCCGGGTTTCTGGCTCCAGAGAACCCGCCCGCCCCCTCTAGAAACCCCACCGTACCCTGCAAGAAGGCGCAGCCCGGGATCCCATCCCAAAGACAACCTCTCCATCCTCTCGTCCAGCTTCCCACCCTACCTCTGCCCTTGGGGACCAGGCACCGAAGTGGGGAAGGAGGTTCCAGGATCTACTTCTGAGCCCATTTCACAGACAGCTAGATTGAGCCCAGGAATGAGGACCTTCCTCTGTGTTCCTCCCAGGTTGGCACAAGTTCTGAATCCCAGTCTCATAGGATCTTGGGAATGTTCTCTGCCTACCTCTGAAGGCTAATGGGTCCTGATGGAGGGAACTGTTAAGGCTTAGTGTCTGCCCACTGATAAAGCCCATTTAACTTCTCCCTAAAGAGCGAAGGCATGAGATGCCACAAGCCGTCCAAACAGCTGCCCAAGCCTAGGATATTGGCGTGTCTGTGTATTTGAGGGTGCCTTGCTTCGGAGGCACTTGGCTTTCCCCACATAGTGAGCAACGAATCCAGCAGTAAGTGAACTTATCACCAGCAGAATTTACAAATCTAGAGAGAAGAATTATTTTGCACCTTTATCAGTTACTTACAAGTTACAACTTCAAAGCAGTTTAAAAGCAAGGGATAGTAGCCGCATGGTGGTAGAGCAGGCCTTTAATTCCAGCACTTGGGAGGCAAGGCAGGAGGATCTCTACGAATTTGAGGCCAGCTTGGTCTACACAGTGAGTTCCAGGACAACCAAGGCTACATAGTGAGACCCTATCACAAAACAAAATGAAACAAACAAAACAATTAAAAAAAAAAAAAAAAAAAGCAAGGAATGGCCCAGAGACCCAGTAAACTGAAGTCAGAGCAGATAGCAAATGTGCTAGCCCTGCACTAGTCAGTGTTTGGTAAGTGAAAAAAAAATTAATTAATTAAAATGAAGGACATGACTACTCCTGGGTATGGTGGAGGTGAGAGTCTACTGTAGCTAGAAGAGAGAACACAGCCAGAAGTAGAGGCATCTGGAAGAGTCCAGAGCCGACATGACCCTGAACCATATGAGGAGCATGGGGAGAAGCAGGAAGAGGGGAAAGAGGGAAGCCAGTTACAGCAGCCAGGAGGGCAAAAGGCAAAGAAGGACAGGTAACCAACATGGCTGGATTATGTAGGGAAGAGCGTCTGGGGGAAGGGCAGTCCTGAAGCTGGGCTGGAGATTAGGGGTTGGGGGTAGGGGTTAGGGTAGGCTGGCCACACTCTGTAATAGGTAAGGACTGAGGGATGCTGGGAGAACCTGGGGGCCAGGTCCTCTTTGATATTAAATAGGCACCTCAGCCATTTGTCCCAGGGTTTGAGACTTAACATGTGTTCTCTAGGAGAGGTGAAAATGGAAATAAACTACGTGTTTACATAGGTACCTATAGTCCCATATGCTGTAAACCAGAGCTAAGCCATGAGGAGTTACATCTACCACACTATCTCTGAACCCCAAGGATAATCCCATGAGGAGCCTATCATCATACCCATTCCAAAGATCAAGAAGTTGAGAGTCAGAGAATCAGAGAGGTAAAAGAAACTGGCTGAGGGCCACACACTCGGATGATGTGGAGTCAGTCTTCAAATCCTGCTGCCTCTGCAACATACCCCATGCTTAGTTCTGTTTCTGTGCTAAGCAAGCTGCCGGGTAAGGGTGAGATGGAGGTAGAGAGGGTTTATGTCTTCTACCTAAGATTGAGGTGTCTTTGTTTATTTGTTTTGTTTTGTTTTGTTTTGTTTTTCCCAGTGAACTTCAAACCATCCCAAACCTCCTGCAGTTTGGTCCGATGCTGATGCTTCACTTGGGGGACACACCAGTCCTACAAGTGTAAAAACAAACGGCAACCAAACCAGGAAGCAAGAAAGGTGATGCTAATGAGAGCCCACTCACGGTGCTCCTAGCTTCGGCCGAACACCTTTGTGGCCAAGCATGGGAGAACGGTTTCATCAAGTGTCAAGACCTGGGCTCAAGAGACTGTCTGAGGGTCACGGCTGTTAAATTACATGTTTGTGACTGGATGGGTACAGATGCCCACAGAGGGTGTTAGACACCCTGGACCTGGAGTTACAGGCAGTTGTGATCACCCTTGATGTGGGCGCTCTGCAAGAGCAGTGAGTGCCCTTACTTGCTAATCCATCTCTCCAGTCTCCGCAGCATCAGCATGTTATATCAGCTGTGCAGCTGATATACTCCACGGTCTCTGCATTAGTCAGTAGCCTTTCCTCCTCGTCTCCCTCTGTCCTATAGACCATGGGCTCTCACACAGAATTTCAAACTAGGAATCATCAGGTCTGCCACCAAGACTTGGATCTAACTCTTAAAAAGCACCCCCACCCCTTGAGAATTAGGATGCCCAGATGAGCTGGTTTAGGAGGAAGGATTTATCTCTGTAATGCCAAGAATTGGCTACATTTGATAGGGCATTCTGATTCAGCTTAGCCAGGCATGAGATTGTAGAACAAAAAGAAACCTAAACCCACAAGGGTTTTTGCAGCTTAGAGCCAGTGAGCTACTTAATTATTTGGATTTAAAAGAAGAAAACACAAAACTTGGCATTGGTGGTACATATCTGTAGCCCAGAACTCAAGAAGTGTAAGCAGGAAGATATGAGGAGAAGGCCAGACCTAATGACGTAATGCGATCCAGAATCTAAATAAATTAATGTGAATAAATGAGTAACATATGCAATAGTAACATAATGCAATTATTGTGAAATCACAAAGTCTGGGCCCGTGCTGAGTGGGTAAAGATGCCTGCTGCTGTGTTTGCATAGCTCTGACTTTCATAAGACCATGTAGTACACACACACACACACACACACACACACACACACACACACACACAATTAAATTACAGGAATAAAAGTAATCAAATTAAAAAATAAATCAAGTTTTTGAGTGAGGCGGCACACTCCCATAATTTTAGCACTGGGAAGGCAGAGGCAGGTGGATTTCTGTGAGTTTGACATGAGCCTGGTCTATATAACAAGTTCCAGGCCAGCCAGAACTACATAATGAGACTCAGTCTCAAAAAAAATTAATTATAAAAAGCAAAGTGATGAAGTATATAATGGAAAACATGAATACCCTCTGTCACTCGTTGTCCCTTCTCGACCACAATAGTCCAGTCCCTGCAGCTTGGTGTCTTCTTCCTAGTCTCTGTCCACAAATTCTGTATCTATTTAATATATTTTCAGACATATCTAGCTGGCAGTGGTGGCACAAGCCTTTAATTCCAGCACTTGAGAGGCAGAGCAGGCAGATTTCTGAGTTTGAGGCCAGCCTGCTCTACATAGTGAGTTCCAGGACAACCAGAAAGACCCTATCTCGAAAAACAAACAAACAAACAAACAAACACCAAAAAACCAGACATGTCTAAAATGATAGATGTTTTATTTTTACTTTTATATTTATCTCAGTTATATCATTAGCTCTTGAATGAAGGCCATTAACAACTTGAAAAGTCCATAGAAATGAGTACAGCTACAACCATTTGATTCCTCTTAAGAGCAGAAGAGGGAGAGATGGATTAGTTGCTTAGCGCAGAGGACCTGGATTCCTGGTATACATGGCAGCTCACAACCGTCTGTAACTCCAGTTCCAAGGAATGCCCTCTTCTGGCTTCTAGGGGTACTGTGCACACGTGATAGGCAGGCAAAACACCCACGCACAGAAAATAAGATTAAACTAACAATAATTAATTAATTAACTAATTAAACAAATAAATAAAACTAAAAAGAAAGCTGCTGCTGGTTGGTGGTGGCGCATGCCTTTAATCCCAGCATTTAGGAGGCAGAGGCAGGTGGATTTCTGAGTTCAAGGCCAGCCTGGTCTACAGACTGAGTTCCACGACAGCCAGGGCTACACAGAGAAACCCTGTCTCGGAAAAAAAAAAGAAAAAGAAAAAGAAAAAAAAAAGAAGAAAGAAAGAAAGAAGGAAAGCAAGCAAGCAAGCAAGCAAGCAAGCAAGCTGCAAAAGAACCTGGGAATGGATGCATACATCACAGTTTTTGGGGGTGTCCTTTATTATTAGTCCAAAACTAATCGACATGCAGTGATTGGCTTCCCACACTACGAAATCATATTTTTAAAAGTATATGCGTATTTTTATTTCTATGTAGAAATCTTGTGAGTGTATGCTACGTTTGTGAGGTTGATGGCAGACATCAGAAGAGAGAGTGGGATTCACCAGCTCACCAAGCTGGAGTCCGAGTCGGCTGGGAATCTCCTTACATAGGTGCTGGGAACAGAACTCAGGTCCTCTGGAAGAGCAGCAGGTGCTCTTAACCACTGAGCCACCTCTCCAGCCGAGGACACATGTTGGACTACTATCCAATTTCTAGTGCCAGAGACTGAAGGGGAATTTGCTAATCAATATTTTAATGTTTCATTTCTCAGAGATACCACTGTACCAGGCCAATAAAGAAGAGGGTTTTCACCCTCCACTAGAGGGCGCACTCTTTCCAGCAGTTTTGTGGGCATTTGCTTCCCATGGTTGGACATGTAGGTTTTGTCTGAGTCCTGGCTTCCATACATTTTCCTTCTTACCCACTTCTTGTCCCTTTGTTCCATTGGAGCCTCACAAGACAGAAGTGGCATTGGCTTAGAAAGCCAGGGAAACCTCGAATCTTCATCTCGTGTGTGTGCGTGTGTGTGTGTGTGTGCGTGTGTGTGTGTGTGTGTGTGTGTGTGTGTGTGTGTGTGTGTGTGTG
>JANHMN010000001.1:184857951-184868599 GCA_030674055.1 Rhabdomys pumilio | reverse complement strand
TGTGTGTGTGTGTGTGTGTGTGTGTGTGTGTGTGTGTGTGTGTGTGTTGCCTGTGCATGCAAGGGTCAGGAAGGTCAGAAAAGGGCATCATATCCCCTGGAACTAGATGTGTAGATGTGGATGCTGGGAACTGAACCCAGGTCCTCTGCAAGAGTAGCCAGTGCTCTTAACCACTGAGCCATCATCTCTCCTGGCTCCAAGAAGAGGTGAGAGACAAAATATTGGTAGTGGTAGAAAATTTGTTTGTTTTCTTACAAAATCCAGCTGAACTAGAATGACAGGAATCACTCCATTAAGCTGGCAGAACAGCAGTGTTTACGCTCCGTCACCCGCAGAAATCACCCCAAACATTCCAAGGACCGCTTACAGGACAATAGTTACCACCCACTTCAAGGGCCTCCTGCAGCATCCTCCAGAAAGGCTCTGACATTGGAATCAGAGGTGGGCATCAATGGACAGAACTAGAGAGATGGGTACACCAGGCAGCTGCTAGGCATGGACAAGCTGGCTGGGAGCAGTGGGAGTAAGTGCCACCGTTCACTCTTATTCTGTCATTTTCAAAATGTTTTCTCTGAACCTAGTGCTTAGCTAAGGCTGTATACATAGGTCTTAGCACAGTGAGGCAACCAGGTAGGATCTGTAGCCCTGTTTTTGCTATTTGATAAAATATATTATTAAATGGTCTGGGTACTCATGGCCACCCACAGAGGGAAGTGTTCTTTCTAGAGGAGCTACCCCATCCTGGGATGTTTCCATTTCCCTGCTGCAGAAAGCCACAGAGAGTGGAATGTGAGGCTCAGAGGACCTCAGGGATGACCAAAGTTTGTCATTCTAGGGACCCCAGCAGTTTGCTCCAATGTCACCTCAGGACGTGGATGCTATAGCCTGTTTTTTGGGTCTCCTCAGCCTGGGCTGCTGGAGAACACATGTCTGGGAATCTGGCAGGGGCTTGCTCTCCCTGCTCATGGCCAAAGGCAAGGGGCCAAGGGAAGCAGGAAATAGAAGCTGGCTGGACTTCTGGGCATAGAGGCTGGGTGAGAGGGTCTGTCCAACTGGAAGAGCTCGAGTGGCTGTTGGGGGGAGTGTGTGTCTGGAATGCACAAAGCCACCTTGTCCTCGACTTTTGGTACTAAACAAAGATTTCCAAAGCCAGGGATGCCTGGGCTACAGGAGCCTCCTTGGTGGAATGAACAAGGCCAGCTTCTTTATGCACAAAGGACGGCAGTTGCTGACCAAGGCATACAGAATTAACACTCAGAAGAGATGTCCCTAGGTCGGCATGGACTTCTGCAGTTGGTTGGAAAACGAAGCAGATGACTTGAAATGTTGAGATTTAGTGCTGCTATTATTATTATTTATTATTATTATTATTATTTTGTTAATAGCTATGTTGTTGTTTTTGTTTTTTGAGACAAGGTTTCTTTGTCTAGTGAGAGGCCAAATCTTTTTTTTTTAGATTTATTTATTTATTTTATGCATATGAGTATGCCACCATTGTTCTCTTCAGACACATCAGAAGAGGGCATCAGACCCCATTACAGATAGTTGTGAACCACCATGTGGTTGCTGGGAATTGAACTCAGGTCCTCTAGAAGAGCAGTCGGTGCTCTTAACTGCTGAGTCATCTCTCCAGCCAGAGGCCAAATCTTTTAAGTTCAGTCTCCATTTTAGAGAACCTGGCCTAAGTTTGAACTCAGGTAAATTAAGAGGCTGGTACCTAAGCATTAGTTTCCAAGTTGCTCCCCCAATAAAACCCAAGCCTAGCTCCAGTCTCTAGGCTAATACCCAACAAGACCAGTGTCTCCAGGTTACACCCTCAACAAGACCAGCATTTCCAGGTTATTTCTTCAACAGACCTGCACCCCCAGGTTACAAGCCCACCTCCTGCCTAACGACCACCAATGCAGAGGGGAGCAGAAGTTAAGTTTCTGATGTGACACCCAGCACCAGCCAATTATGTTAAAGGCCACAGTAGCTTTCCAATTAGATATCTGCACATGGACTCCCTGCTTGCTGTTTACTATAAAGCCTTGCCCCGATAGATATCCAGGGCTCCCTTCCCCCCCCCCACCAAAACCATCATACATGATGGTGGTGCATTGAAGGGGCTCTGAGCTGAGCTAGCTCGAATAGAATAAAGACACTGCTGTGAGTTGCCTCAGAACAGCTCCTGTTTGCTTGTTGGGGGAATCACTAACATTTCCCTGCCACTACAGTAGCCCTGGTTGTCCTGGAACTAGCTCTGTAGACCAAGCTGGCCTCAAACTCACAGAGATCTGCCTGCCTCTGCCTCCCAAGAACTGGCATTAAAGGTGTGTGCCACCATGCCTGGCTGAGACTTGGTGCTTTTAAAAAGACAAATATTTATTTATTATTTTATTTTATTGAGACAGAGTCTCATGTAGCCCAGGCTGGCCTTGAACTCATGTAGGCAAGAATGATCTGGAACTTCTGACCCTCCTGCATTCAGTTCTGGAGTTATGGGAGTGCTCCACATGCCTGGTTTAGAAGGTACTGGGGGTTGAATCCACGTTTTATAAATGCACTCTGCTTACTGAGCTACAGTCCCAGCTGTTTCTGGGTCCCCAACACTGCCCTCCCCGGTGGGAAGAGGCATAGGAAGATGTGGTGTGGTGTACGTTCATCTTGGGACACAAAGTGTACAGTGAACAGCCAGGGCTATACAGAGAAACCCTGTCTCTCTCTCTCTCTCTCTCTCTCTTTCTTTTCTCTTTCTTTCTTTCTTCCTTTCTTTCTTTCTCTTTTGTTTGTTTGTTTGTTTGTTTGTTTTTGAGACAGGGTTTCTTTATGTAATCCTGGCTGTCCTGGAACTCACTCTGTAGACCAGGCTGGCCTCAAACTCATAAATCCACCTGCCTCTGCCTCCCAAGTGCTGGGATTAAAGGTGTACACCACCACTACCCAGCAGAGAAACCCTGTCTCGAAAAACCAAAAAAAAAAAAAAAAAAACAAAAAAAACAACAACAACAAAAAAGTGTACAGTGAGGGGAAGGCTGAATGCAAACAGCGGTATAGTACCTGCCTGCTCAGCTCTGGGGAGTTCACAAGGGATGCTCACAGTGTGTCACAGAGCTGAGTTCAGCTAATCAATACAAACCTGGAGTTTCTAGATGCTCTAGGATCCCCTGCAGAGATGGGAGGCAGCTGGCATCCCCACCCCCAGCCCTTAGAGAATATTCTCTGCTTCACTCTCTAGAAAGATTACCTCATTTTGACTCCTGGAAGTGGGTGTTGTCATAAAAATGTCTGTCTGCAGACAATGCTAGAATGACCATTTTAAGAATCTCAGAGTTAGTCTCTGTTATTAATGGGCCAAGGAGTGGGTTCAAATCCCAGTGGTCTTCATTGCTTCTCACTCTTAGGCAGCTCCTCCACCCCCACCCTGCATCTTCAATGTCCACCCTAGAAAAATGAAGGAATAAAAACATCTCAATAAAGCAGGATGTTGTTGGTGGTTTGTGCCTGTGTTCCCAGGCCTCTAGGGGGAGGCAGGAGGGTTGACAGTTCAAGGCCAGCCTGGGCTACATAATTAACACTCTGTCAAAAACAAAATACAGCAGAATTCCTTTGCCTGCCTCTAAGCTTTTTTCCAGGCTTTTCTGAGCCTGCAGCTATTCAGTCAGACCCTTGCTGATTTCAACTTTCCTCCAGTGCTCACACAAAGGTGTGAGCAGTGCCAGATCTCCTGGACATTCAAAGTCCCCAGGGAGAGAGATGGCAGTGGAGGTGTGTCGGGTTTAACTGCCCCTTGACAGAGACACAGCAAACGCTTTCATTGATTTCCTCCTGGAACCATGACTTTATGTAGTCGGCTCACAAGTCAACACACAATTGCACATGTTTTCAGGCTGTCAGTTCAGGCTTTGTGTAACGTTCAAATCCAGGCAAGCTAAGCAAATGTTTATCATTTCTTTCCCACAAGAACTTTCAAAATCCTTTGTTTTCTATTGGTTTTGTTTATTTTGAGATAGGATCTCTTCCAGTCCAGGCTAGCCTTGAACTTGCTCTGAAACCAGTATGACCCTGAACTCCTGATCCTCCTGCCTTCAACTCCCAGTCCTGGGACTACAGGTGTTTGCCATCTATGTCCAGTGCAAACTCCTTTGTCTACATTTCGTTTGAGATGAGGACTCATTGTGTTGTCCAAGCTGGCCTCAAAATACTGGACTCACTGGGTGCAGTCTCTAGTCTCTGCGTTTAGGAAGAGGTCAAAGTTATCTTTATCTACAAATGGAGTTTAAGACCACACACACACACACACACACACACACACACACACACACACAGTCTCAAGAGAACACTCTGCTCCAGCCTTCCTTATAGCTGGGGCTATAGAGGTCACCACATCAGACTCTTTCAGACTCTTCCAGTTTGGGTTTTTTTTTGTTTGTTTGTTTGTTTGGTTGGTTGGTTTTTTTTTTTGTTTGTTTGTTTTGGTTTTTTGGGTTTTTTTTGTTTTGTTTTTGTTTTTGTTTTTTGAGACAGGGTTTGTCTGTGTAGTCCTGGCTGTCCTGGAACTCACTCTGTAGACCAGGCTGGCCTCGAACTCAGAAATCCACCTGCCTCTGCCTCCCAAGTGCTGGGATTAAAGGAGTGCGCCACCAGCGCCCGGCTCTTCCAGGGTTTTATGTTAATTTTTTAGGTTTTGAAGAGGGGTGTGTGTGCATAGTACATGTAGGTGAGGGTACTGGACTTCCAAATGCCTGATTATTAGAGGAGAGAGTGTGCATAACCCAAAACCAAATGGAGTTCAAGATTATCCAACGGTCTCCTGTGTGTGTCTACCTCACCAGGAACCAGGAGAAGCAGAAGGGACAGAACCACAAGTTCATGGCCAGCCTGGGCTATCTAGTAAGACTCTCAAATCAAAAAACAAACAAGCAGGGTTTGGTGGGATACACCTTTAATCCTAGTACTTGGGAGGCAGAGGCAGGCATATCCCTGTGAGTTCAAGGCCAGCCTAGTCTATAAAGGGAGTTCTAGGATAGCCAGAGCTGTTACACAGAGAAACCCTCTCAGAAAACCAACCAACCATTTAGCCAACCAAACCAAACCAAACCAAACCAAACCAAACCAAACCAAACCAAACCAAACCAAACCAAACCTGTAAAAGACCGAGCTGTAAAAGACCTGAGCTAACTGTAAAGGACCACTCTGGCCCACGTTTGGGGGCCAAACTGTAGCGGCCCGCACTCTGCCTGGCTTGGGGGCCAAAAAACGTCCCTGCCTGCGCTGCTGCTCTGGTCCAAGGGTCCCGGTTTAGCAAGAGAGTGAGTCGGGGGAAGAAGGGGAAGAGCCTCGAAGAATAGAGACAAGCCAGAGGATCTGTAGTAAAGTCTTCTTTACTGTCTCCACCATACACACACCACTACACCTACTACTACTACTACACCGCACACCACTACAAGGAAATCCTGGGTATTTATAGGCTTTTGCCACGTGCCTTGCAGGTGTGGATATGACGTAAGCCTTACAGGCATGGACAGCACGTGCGCCTTACAGGCATATATGGCGTGGATAGCACGTGGACAACACGTGCACCGCATGCCTTGTAGGCGTGGATATCACGTGCTCCTTGCAGCTGGGGGCACTAAACAGCAAAACAAGCTATGTGGGATATCAGAGTGTGCTTCAGCTGTTGTAGGCTGTTGAAAACCAAGTCTCATGTCAGGGTATATGGCTCAAGATGGCTGCAAAGCTGATAGCTGCTTTCTAGCCGCTTTTTGCTTAAAGTCGGCTCCCAACCAAACCAAACCAAACCAAACCAAACCAAACCAAACCAAACCAAACCAAACCAAAAGTCTTTTTTACCAGTGCATGGGATGGCAGATGACAGTTTACAAATAAAGGGACCCTCGGTCAGGTAAGTTTAATTTCCTGCCTTAAGTGGTTGGCAATCCCAGCAAGGCAGTAACTCAGCGATCACTAGGTGATGTTAACTTCCAACAGCTCTGTTCTACTTTCCCTCCAGGACAGTGGAGCCAAGCCATGCCTCTCTTTTGCATCCTCCCACTAGGGCGTTATGTTTTAAGTTTAAATTACTGTGCTTAAGTAATAAGACAAAGTACCTCTAATCTGTAAGCCACACTTGCCCAAGAACAAATAACTTCCTGGAATGCTAGGGACTGTATGAAAAGCCCAGTGTTTTCACTTCTGTAAACAATCGTGGTTGCACTCCTTGTACAGGATGTATGTTTGATCACAAGTAGGTACCCAGGCAGGAAGCAATTCAGGATGTATGTTTGCCCCTGACTGGACAAAGGTGGGAAGTACATAGCCTTGTGGGGCTTCCATTTATAAGCACATGTCTAGCCAGTCAGTGGTGGCACACACCATTAATCTCAGCACTTGGGAGGCAGAGACAGGAAGATCTCTAAGTTTGAGGCCAGCCTGGTCTACAGAGTGAGTTTCTTAGTTAGGATTTCACTGCTGTGAAGAGACACCATGATCACTCTTCCAAAGGTAAACATTTCATTGGGGCTGGTTTACAGTTGCAGAGATTTAGTCCATCATGGCGGGAAGCATGGCAGTGTGCAGGCAGACATAGTGCTGGAGGAGCCTTCTAATTTTTGATCTGCAGGTAGCAGAAGGAAACTGACTGTATCACACTGGGCATAGCTTGAATATAGATAAGATCTCAACGCCTAGCCTCCATAGTGACACACTTCTAACAAGGCCACACCTCCTGATAGTGCTGCTCTTCTCTGTGTGCCAAGCATTCAAACACAGGAGTCTATGAGGGCTATACCTATTCAAACCACCACACACCCTCCCAGCTTTTCTTCTTTAGCCCTGTCTCTATGTCTCACGTGAAAGCTTTCTGACTTTCCCAGGGAAACCCACTGGGGCTGGAGCCACTGCTCAGGAGTTAAAGAGTACTTACTGGTCTTGCAAAGGACCCAGGTTTGGTTCCCATCACCCATATCCTGTTACATCAGGAGGCTCACAACAGCCCATAACTCCAATTTCAAGGGCTATTATGCTTTCTGGTCTCTGGAGGGTATCTGCACGTGGTGGACATAAATTCACACAGGGACACACAAATACACATAAATAATAAAAATAAGGAATCTTTTTTTTTTTTTTAAAGAAAGAAAACCTAGGATATTAGAGACTCTTTTCTGACATTTCTTAGTGGTATGCACCATAGTGAATTCTCTACAAAGCTATCTCTACCTTTGAGTATTTTTGAAGTACTCAGGTTGATTAGTTTTTGACAGTCTCCTCTCAGGAAGACTGTGTGACCTGCAACTTCTGTCAAACCAACTCTTCTTCTGCTGGAACTTACCTGCTGCAGTAACAGTTTCCAGCCTTGTTCAGAGGTTTCTGGCTAAGGTCCAACTGATTCTGGAACTAGACTCAAAGTCACATGGTGCCTTAGCCTTAGAATTTGTGAGATAGGGGGATGGAGGGGTAGGGGAGGGAGAATCCCTGCAAATGTCATGGCTGGTAGCAAAATTACCAGGAAGAGATGAGAATGGAGCTGGGGATAAGGGTGCTGGTAACCAAACTTGGGCCTTATACATAACTGCTGAGCCATTTCTCTCTAGCCATCTAAGTCCCCTAGCCTGCTAAGTGGACTCTGGATGTTGTCACCTTGACCCTGATTGAGGATGAGTGTTCTCTGGCTGACAGTCCCTGGAGGTCAATGTGCACTTACTGGTCTGTTCCTTTTAGTATGGATACCTTTGCAGCAGAAGGTTCTTGGTGGCTAGTTACAGATGAATTGTTTGGGGCCATCCTCACAGTGAGGTTTGGAAGTTAGGAACATTGTATGTGCATGCAAGGGAGAGACCTGGGCATCCTTACTTCCACCCCAGGAGTCTCAGAGCTACTAACATGAACTTAGACTGGTGTCTGAGACTCAGTTACATCAACCCGGTCACCCCAAACTGCATGTCTGACCTAGCCTCCTTTCCTCATTCTGAAGATTTAACTCCTAATATGAGAAAACAGAAGCATCATTGGAGTCACCTACAAGGTCCCAGGGGACACTGCACAGTGGTCACTCAGTACTCAAGTCAAGTTGGTACTTACTTCCCTGTCGGATGCTATGTCAAAGAGGCAGCTGAAAAGGCTCTTTGTTGTGGGAAAACTGCCCATTAAGATCAAAATCTACCATTGATCAGATGCCTTCTACCAGAGAGGTAGCTGAGAGTTTTACATTTGGATTGGTAGGCAGTAGGAAAAGAATAAAACACTGGGCCTGGCTTGAGCATCTGAAACCTTTAAGGCCCACCCCTCAGTGACATACTTCCTCCAAAAGACCACAGCTCTTAATAGTGCTGCTGCCTATGGGACTTTGGAGGGCATTTTCATTCGGACCACCACGGATCTCATGACCCTTTTATTTCTTAATTTCCCAATGCTGGAGTGTTTCAAGTTGAAAAAACTGCACTAGTAGTAATGTTTCTTGTCTAATATTTGCAAAATATTCAACATTTCTCACTGGCAGCTTGGTGAAATATAAAGACATCAGGGATCTGGGTGTGCCTAGGGGTTAAATTAGTATTATACACCTGGCACACAGTGAGTGTCCAATTGAATTTGTTTTTATTAATATAGAAACCATTCGGTGGCATTCTGCCAACTCCGAGGACAAGGTGGGATTGCATAAGAAGCCCTCCTCTGGGAAAGGTATGTCTCAATGCAGACCTGACAAGATGCCAGGGTAACAGTGATGACACATAAATCACAGAAATTCCGTGATATATTTATTTCCAGTTTCCTAGGAAATAGGCCAATACTTGGAGCATAAACCTGTGAGCTCTGGCTGTGCAGATGTCATAGCTTTCTAAATGCTGTAAACATCCTGGGCTGGTAAGAAGCCCTGGGGCCTGCAGGGGGCTAATACTATTTGTGTATTGCTATGGATACACACAAAGGCAGGCGGCAGTAACATAGACAGGATTTAAGTAACATAGCAGTAACATAGCAGGGATTTAAGGCAGCTAAGGACAGGGACCGTTCTCCACGAGTGTATTTTTCTTGGAAAATTTTTTGCAACATATTTGGGACGTGAGGCAGACTGCTGAGAACAAGACTTTGGATGGTTCACTCCAAACTCAAGATAGGCAGCTCGGGGAAATGTTGAAATGTGCATGTGTCATGGCTTGTGTGGGGTGGGATGGGGAGCGGGGAGATCGAGTGTCATTGGACAGCCTGCAGAAGTTAGTTCTTTCCTTCCACCAAGTGGATACTGTGCTCAAATTTATGTCATTAGGCTTGGTGGCAAGTGCCTTTCCATGCTGAGCTGTCTCACCAACCCCCTATACTATGTAGTTTAATGTCATTTTAGCTAAATTGATCAAAATAAAATAAACTTTGGAGGTGTCCATGACTCCGTGATGGACTGCATTAGCCAGCTTGGGCCCTCCCCCCCATCCTCCACAACAGAGTTTCTCTGTGTAACTCTGGCTGTCTTGAACCCTTTGTGACCAGGTTGGCCTCACAGAGTTCTACCTGCCTCTGCCTCTTGAGTGCTGGGACTAAAGATAAACCTGTATTTATGTGTCAGCATGCCCTGCTCTAGGCTTCCTTTTTCTTACTTGCTCTTCACGGGTAGCTCTCGGTTGGCTCATGTACTGTTTTCAAGACAGATTGTCCTCGCTCTAAGGGAACAGCAGGAGACATGAACAACTCAGCTCTTCTTGGCAAACTGTCAAGAATTAAATGAAAGTCAGACAAGTACTCAGAGCCCTTCCTGAGATGGTGAAGTTAATAGCGTCTGACATGTCGTAACACAACAGGGCCTTTCCATTGCAAACGCACTGCTATTTATTTAAATTGAATTAGAAACACACACAAAATAACAATGCCTGGTCTACATGACAGGCAGCTCTAACACATAGGAATTGTAGCCCAGGATTGAAGACAGCCAGGGAATGGGGATAAAAGAAAAAACAAAGGAAAGAAAGACACAAAGAGATGATGTAATTTTCCCTAGGTGACACAAGGCTTAAGTGGAGAGTAGTTGAACAGAGCTGTCACTCAAAGGTGTAAACCCCTGCTCACTGTTTTCTGCTCACAGGAGAGAACAGAGGCAATAAAAGACTGAGTTGGGTTTTGTGGAGTAACTACACGTATGTATGAAGTGCCGTTACATTGCATGCTAACCTGAAAATTGAATGAAACAGAAAGGGTTGCCGTGTGCTGCCTTTTCCTTGGGAAGATTCATGCATAGCTGTCTTCCTTTTGGGGGTGGGGGAAGCCTGCCTCTTTTTGATTGGCTCATCTTATTCCCAATAGAATCAAAAGGAAAGGAAATGAATTATGACAGTCTTGGCATAAATGATCCCAGCTCAATAAAACAGTATTGGACTCTCAGGAGTTCGAGCAGAGAGTTCTTGAAGATATAGCTGTTTTGGTTTTTGTTTGTTTGTTTGTTTGTTTGTTTTTTAAATATTGTCAGAGCCAGGCAGTGGTGGCACATGCCTTTAATCACAGCACTAGGTGTTAGTATTCTGTCTAAGCTCTGTCAGGTAGGCCTGACCCACCATAAAAGAGGCTGCTTGCCCCTCTTCCCTTCTTGCTCTTTCTTTCATTGCTTCCCTTCCCCCTTCCTCATGGCCAGCCTCTACTCCTCTCTCTCTCTCTCTCTCTCTCTCTCTCTCTCTCTCTCTCTCTC
>JANHMN010000001.1:184829726-184856589 GCA_030674055.1 Rhabdomys pumilio | reverse complement strand
ACTCCCTCTAGTGGCCACATCACTGAAGAACATGCCACTCCCTCTAGCACACTCATTAGCTTTCTATTGATATGGAGAGTGTAGGACATCATTTGTCTCCCGTGTGCATGGTGAACTAGGCAATGGATCCAGTCTTGTGTAGGTCACTACAACGTCCGGGGCACACTGCTGCACAACGCTCCTCTCCATCTGGATGTTCCATTCGTGGTGGCTTGTTTAGAGGTTCTAGAAGGGGAACATAGCTACTCACGCACCTTTGACTGAAGACTGATCTTTGTTTCTCTCCTATTGCTATGAAGAGACACCATGACCAAGGCAATTTATAGAAGACAGTATTTAATCTGGGAGTTTGTTATTCCATGTTAGAGGTGATGACATAGACGGTGTTGAAATAAAAGGCTGAATAAGCCCTGGCAATCGATGGGGTGTCAGATGTCAAAGCCAGATTGCCCTCACATCCACGGCGCCTTCATTCTCTCTGTCCCCTCTGCCTTAATTTCCCCCAGCTTTGGGGTCATAAAGATGTCCTGTTCAAGGACAGGTACTCCACAGTCATTTATTTTAGTACATTGACCAGCTGTCTCTACAGAAAACCTTGTGTACGGGATTCTGTATTCTCCCAGGGAGGGACACCCACAACACCACCTAGGGTATTTTATGACAGAGCCTCTCTCCATTTTTGTCTATTCCATCTCCCCCTTAACTACAGGGGTGGGAATGAGCTGAGAGGGGTAGTGGGGAGTTGGGCTTCCCTGGGTACACCTTATGGTGTAGTTTCACCTTTGGGGCTTTATCAGCAGTATGGATTTTAAGGGTACACTTCAGAGAGAGGAAGATGAGAGAAGAGAAAACCTAACAGGTTATTCCAATTAATAAGCAAACTTACCCTGTCCCCAATACCATTAGCACTTTCAGGAAAAGCCAAAAGAACTCAGAGGCAAGCATGGAGACTACAAAGGCAGCTGCTGTTTGCAGTGGCACTGGCTGGACACAGTTCACTTCTAAAGTTGTATGGAGTGAGGGGCTGCGTGGGGTGACGTGGGAACCAGGGTTCTCCTTCTGGAGCAGGAGACACAAGGGGAAGAAGAACCCCATGGCAGTGCTCTGGAATTACAGGTCTCTATTGATTCAGGAGTTGCAAAGAAGCTTTTCCTGGCTGGGCATGATGTCTTGCACCTTTAATTCCAGCACTAGGGAGGTAGAGGCAGGAGGATTTCTGTGAATTCAAGGTCAGGTTGTTTTATATATCGAATCCCAGGACAGCCGGGGCTACATAGTCTCAAAAGATTAAATAGAGAAACAAACAAAACAAAGGAAAAAAAAACACTTTTCTCCTCAGTTCTGTTGGCCAAGTGATTTCGACAGACAGTATGTTACATGCTAGTGTACTTTGTTTAAAGGGTGACACTGACAACTGTCATATCCTAAGGCAACTTGAGGGAAAAAGACTGGAAAGTACTGTGTTTTTCTGTTCATGTTCCCCACGCACTAGTGTTCTGCCCCCAGTTCTAGAAGTCTTCAGTGTAGGGAAGTGGTGAGGATTCTGATTTCTGCCTTAGTTTTAGAGTTTTAGGAACCCCTGCATTTTTCTTCTCTTTTTTTTTGGGGGGGGGCAAAGTCTTTCTATTACATAGCTCTGGCTATCCTGGAACTCGCCATGTAGACCAGCCTATAGGCTTAGATTTTTTTAAAACCTACTTTTAATAAGGGTTCTCAAAACCTAGAGCTGACAGGGCCATTTGGCCAGGGTTAGGGGAGAGAGCAGTTAGGGAGCCTTCCACATCTGTGAGTACTATAAGGTACGCGCACTAAATGAGGAGGAACAAGCAGCAGGCTGGATAGCCCCTGGGTTAGTATCACCAGATCAGGAGTGGTGGTGTGACTAAGCCAAAGCTGGGCAGAGAATGACCAAGTAGAAATGTGTGAGGGAGCAGGTTTCTCAGGGAGAACCCACGCAGCGGGGAGTGGGTGGGGTTGGACACTGCCGATGGAAGATGGAAGCGGTCTTGTGCTTTTCTGTTGCGAGTTCAGGAAACAGGCTCAACAGTTTCCCCATGGAGCAGGACCAAGTTACAGATAGAACATGGTGAAATGGGTTTTCAGCTTCAGTTGGCACCTCTGAAGGGTTACCACTATGGGGTACAGCTGGAGCCTGTGCGCCAAGATGAAACGGAAGTTAAAAAATGGACTGAAGGAGCAGCCCAGCAGAAGCATTGGCTCCCCAAATACTTGACCACAGCTGGGCGGGTCCACCTCCTCTGGCCTGCAGCATCAGGGAGGGAATCCCTCATGTTACCCTCTTGGGCTCAGGAGGTCCCTCAGGTTTTTATGTCAAGCTCTTGCGTGTTTTTATTCTCTTTTTCTGTAGCTGGAGATGTGGAAGTTGGGGTTAGGTCTGAATGAATAAGCTCCTGCCTCGTGGTACCTAATAAGTGGACGTGGAACTGATGTTATGTAGAAGCTTTCCTTTATTTTGGTCCAGAACCAGAAAAGGTTTGGGGGTAGAAGCTAAGATATCCGTGGGCACTCGTCAGAACAGGGAGTGTCTTAATTAGGGATTTCATTGTTGTAAAGACACATCATGACCAAGGCAACTCTTAGAAAGGAGAACATTTAATGGGGCTGGTTTACAGTTTCAGAGGCTCGGTCCATTATCATCAGGAGGCATGGCAGTGTGCAGGCAGACATGGTGCTGGAGAAGGAGCCGAGAGTTCTACAGTTCTACATCTTTCTTTGTCAGGTTTTTCGAGACAGGGTTTCTCTGTGTAGCCCTGGCTGTCCTCAAACTCAGAAATCCTCCTGCCTCTGCCTCCCAAGTGCTGGGATTAAAGATGTGCACCACCATTGCCCGGTGAGAGTTCTACATCTTGATCTGAAGGCAGCAGAAGGAGACTGGCCAGACTTGAGCAAATATATTCGACCTCAAAGTCTGGCCTCCACAGTGACACATTTCCTCTAACAAGGTCACACCTCCTCCTCCAATAAAGCCACACCTCCTAATAGTGCCACTTCCCATGGACCAAGCATATTCAAACCACCACAAAGAGCAAACGTGGACCCACATACAAATCTAGTTTGTGTGTCTCAGCCAAAAGGCAAGGAAATGGCTCGGCTAAGGACCTCGGGAAAGTGGTTCAAGGCCTTCTTCAGGCAGGAGATCTGTAGACCTGGAAGGGCAGGGTCTTCCTTATTTCTTTCTTAAACAACAATAGGTCTAACCAAGGTTGGTCAGAGCACACCCCCCATCCCCCAAAAAAGAAATAATAACCAGAGGGTCTCAGACAGGTTTCTATGACAGACACTGCCTAGAAGACAGTGAGGTCATCATGGAAACTAGAACCCACTGAAAGTAGGGCTTGAAGAAGTAGAGAGGAAACTCCACTCTCTGCTTTAATTGTGTTTTTGGCGCTTTGGTCTGTAAGCAAGCAGGATGGAGAGAGAGGCTATACCAAGCAGAAAAGTCTGTAGGAACCAGAGGAGCCTAGCCTGGCCGTCTGTGATTCCTTTACGCCTGAAAGAGCAAATTTAAAAAACAGAATTTTAATGTCAGTTCTTAGGGACAACTGTATTCTACTTTTAGTTTTATGTATAATTCTGAGGTACAATCTATGAGGATCTCGTTTGGTGGCTTTTAATTTACATTGACCCAGAGAACTGTTTGAGGAGCCTTAAGAAAGAACACACACTGGTATCTGAGGCAGGGCCTATCAGATCACAATCTCTGGGTCTGGAAACCAGGCATGCGTATTTTTGAAACAACTCCTCATGTGATTCCATTTTGAAATTGGATTGAAAAAATCACCAGCCTAGAAGAGGAGTAACTCAGCTCTTTTGCAGACTGGAAGACAGACTCCTAGCCGTTTGTTCCAGTTGGTTAAGCAGAATTTTTGAAACACAGCCAAAAGTATCTCAGTTAACTAAATATTAACTAGCAACACAGGAAACTGCATTCAGTCATCATACATTTACTGAATACATCTGATCCAGGCTCAGTATTAGGTGTAGGGATTCAGGCTGCAATGAAGCACACACTCAGCCTGAAAGTGTATGAATTATTTAGACATGGCTACTCATGTCTTACATCAGATACCAAGATAAAAGTGGTAAGTTCCTATTACAAAGACTTACTTGCATAATACCAAAGCATACAGGGACTCTCCCACATGAATTAGACAAGCAAGCCAATACCTAAAACCAGAAAAGGATAAAAAAGTTTTTCTTTTTCTTTTCTTTTTTTATAGTTTAAGGTGATAGTTATTTGCTAATCAATTCTAATACAGAAACTTTAAAAAGAAAGGCATCTGATGGCAAACTAGCATCATTGTTAGCTATCTAAATGGATCTGCAGGCCTTCCTGGTACCAAGACCTTGGAGCAGAAGTGTCTGCCCAGAACCTAGCATTGCTTACCCATTCCTTAGAAAGTTGTGATAATGGTCCGCCAAGTGCTGTGTGAAGAGACCCAGGGGCCCAAGGCTCTGATAAGGGATACTCTGAGGCCAGAAGACAACCCACTGCAAGAGAACCAAAGGCACACAATATTTCCAGCAAATGGTTATTTTTGAAAGCATCTGTGAAATAATAAATGACTGTACAAAAACCACACACCAAAGAAATTCAACAAGTCACCCAGTCCTCCCTTCCCCAATACTCATATTCTCAAAACAACTTAATTGTGAGACTTATGTAGAGGAAATACACTTACCAGAGTCAGTGTCTGGGGTGACAGTTTTTCTTAATGGCTATCAGCAAAATGTTATTTTATAGAGGTTATTAACTATTTTTTAAAAGAATTTATATGCCTCAGCTAGACTGCAGAAATTACAGCTTGAGTCAATCTCCTATTTAATTTAGAACTGCTTCTCTTTCACTTTCTGTACCCTAAAACTGGGGATGCCTTCAGCATGGGCATGGGAAGCGAGTAAAAGCAGCTTTCTGAAGTTTTGATTGCAGTTTTGTTTGAGCAAGGTTTCCACCATCTTCTCTGTCTGTCTTGTAGTGTCTGGGAGCCTGGCATGGCTTGAGACTTCTTTCAATACTTTCAACACTTTTTTAGTCCTGTCCATTTTTGTTAAGAACAGCAGTACCCATCCCCTGATGTTTCATAAAGTTCTGATGAACCTTATATTGTAATGGCTTCTTTCTAACCAGTGGAACTAAAGGGTTTCACCTGCTACCTCCTCAGTATCTCTGTCCAAACTAGCAAAAACTTCCTCCCTTCTATATGCTACCAATCAGAGGCATGGGACCTTAGAACAAAAGTGCAGTCTTGAAATTTCTCAATTCATGCCTCTGCTTATAGTGACACTAGGATAGGGGTGAAGACCCTGAACCCCAGTAACACTGGGGACATGACAATCCCAGGGTCTCCTGGAATATCTAAATAGCATTTCTTCATAATTATACCAGTTGAGTCCAAAGTAAATAATGGGAAATCCCAGCATCTTTCCCATTATTCTTTAAGCAAAATCTTCCTCAGATGAACAAGAGCTACTCTTCTTCTGTGCACCTGTCTTCTTCCACACCTATATCCACTTACACTCTTTTCCTTCCTTCTTACTAATATAAACTCCACCCCTCCATTAGATTTATCCCGATTTTGCAAGCAATTCAAACTTATTCAAGCACTCTGCTTCGAATCTTATCCTGAGTTGTTAGGTGTACTGTTATATACTAATTTCAATTCTCTCTTCCCTAAAGAATAAAACTTGGTTTTACTTCAATGACCATGGAATAGGATGCCAGGACCAGAACACCATCAACTAGAAATCCCTCAGAGTCTACCGAAGTTCCCTGTACATCAGTAACCCAGGCAACTGCCATGCGCGTGCGCAAAATTGTCCACCACACTCCCCACCACCACCCTTCGCTCAAACAAGGGCCAGAATGGCCAGCACGCTCCAGCACGCTCCAGCCCGCCCCTCGCCTACCGCGTAGTAGCCCAGCCCCAGGGCGGTGATCAGCGAGGGCCAGGGTCTGGCTGCACGGAAGTATGCAGTGGGGTCCCTACGGGCCTCCGACTTCGCCACCACCATCTCGAGAGACCTAAACACTGAGTCGTAGGGACAGAAACGCTTCCCGCCCCCGTCCACGCAGGGAGAGCCTGCTGAGCGGGTTCTCCAGGCTTAGCCCTGGATGGCCAGTGCGCTTGCGCGGAGCCTGCCGGCGGCTCCCGGGCGTTACCGTGTAGTAGCTGAAGTAGACAATGATGACTGTGAACCAGAACAAGCTGCCCCTCTGGAAGTAGCTGGCGCCTGTGGCCGTCCCCATCGCTGCAGCGATCCCACCGGACGGTCTCTTGGACCCGGTGGAAGGTGGTCGGGGCTGGATGAGCGGCTTCCTGTGCACCAGACCCGGAAGGTTTTGGCTTCGGTGACCAGGGGACCGAGTATCGGTCCTTCCCAGTGCAGGAGGCACCTCTCAATTTCAGTTAGAGTAGCCGCTGTTTTATCTCCTTGATAATGGCAAGCCAAGTTTCCGAGCCAGTTCAGTGAGCTGGGCGAGATTGGCAGCATTGTGCCTCCTCATTTGCTCACCTCATTTGGGAGGAGCCATACACCAGGATGGCCTACCAAGTTGGGCTATCCCTACCTGTCTACTGCTTTTTGTAAACTTAGTGTGGTTTCTTACCCCACGTGTGTTTCACTCTATCCGTAAAAAAGTGCCATGTATTATCCCTGGTCGAGCTTTTGGGTTTATCTAAAAATAAAGCATTAAGTTTCTAACCCATACTGCTTACTAAATATCAATGATTTATTAACTCCACTTCCTGGTTAAAAAATTATTACTTAGCCGGGCACTGGTGGCACGCGCCTTTAATCCCAGCACTTAGGAGACAGAGGCAGGTGGATTTCTGAGTTTGAGGCCAGCCTGGTCTACATAGAGTTCCAGGACAGCCAGGACTACACAGAGAAACCTTGTCTCGAAAAACAAAAAACAACAACAACAACAACAACAACAACAACAAAAATTAAATAAATAAAAAAAATATATTACTTAGGCTTTAGTGTATGCATTACTCTCCAACCCCCACCCCATGCTTAGTTGCATCTCTGTGTAGTGGGAGACAGGGTACCCAACTGTTTTTGTTTGGGCATCCTCAGAGAAAAACAGGTTTTGCCCTGGAAAAAAAAAAAAAAAGAAAAAAAAAAAAAGGATTAAAATAACCTGATGATGGCCCATGTATATAATCCCAGAACTCGGAAGGCAAAGGATGAGTGGCCTGAGATAGAGGTCTTGGTGGGCCTAATGGTGAGATCCAGGCCAGCCAAAGCAATAATGCTCCCTGAGATTGGAAATGTGGCTCAGAGTAAGTAGAGAGCTTGCCTAGCATGCAGAAAGCCAGGGGTTCAGCCTTCAGCACCATGTGAGCAGGTGTGCCCCAAGCCTCTATTCCAGCATTTAGGAAGACCAGAGATTCAAAGTCATCTTTAGATATGCAGAGTTCTGGCCAGCCTGGGCTGCTTGAGACCCTATCTCAAAACCAAAATCCAACCGGAAAACAAACCAAGCAATGCATGATGGCATACACCTGTCCTTCCAAGACTGGGAAGGAGGGAGCTATGGCTGTCTCAAGACCCTGCCTCCAAAATGCAAGAATAGCTGGCACCGGAGCTGACAAGGTTTAGTGTGTTCCATCCTCAGCACATCTATGGGCAGCAGACAGTTGTTTTTATGTCAATAATAGTAGGTGCACAGAGAGTCGGTCTCCTTGTATCCTCTGAAGGATATGGAGTGGGGAATATAAAGGGGAGATGGTCCAAGCCTGTGTGAAATGAATATTCCCAAAACTTGAGTTGACATGCAAAGTGGCCTGGGTTCTATTTTCTTATTTTATCAACCCTCCTTCCCCATACCCTCCCCACTCTACTCTTCCCTTCTTCTCTGGCTGCTCCCACCCCTCCTTCACTTCTCATGGCCCAGTTCAGTCTGGACTCTTGCAGAGCCGCTGGCTATAGTCTCATATCTACAGTAAAATCTTTCTCAGTCATATTCAGAGTGGTCATGTCCTCACTTTCATTTATTCAGCTAGGTACAGTGGCACCTTGTTGTAATCTCAGGGCTGAGTGAGTTCCAGGACAGCCAGAGCCATATAGAAACCCTGTCTATATGTCCAAGGGCATTCTTAGCTATGTAGCAAATTTGAGGCTCGCTTGGCTTATATGACCCTTGTGCAGGAGCCAGGCTGTGGTGGTGCACACCTTTAATTCCAGCACTTGGGAATCTGAAACTGGAGGATCTCTGAATCTGAGGCCAGTCTGGCCTATAGAGTGAGTTCCAGGACAGCCAGAGCCATATAGAAACCCTGTCTTCAAAAAACAAAACACTCCCCCACCTCCTAAAAAACAAAATGAAACAAAATACCTGGGAAAGGTTATCTAGAAGGTCAGGTGCTTGCTGCCAGGCCTCATCTGGAAGCCATGCAGTGGAGGCAGTGAAGTGACTCAATGAGTTTGACACATTCATGCCTTCCTTATGACACCAAAATCACCCAGGGGAGAGAGAGCAGAAGCCTTCTGTAACACGGGAAGTATGGGAGCCTGTGGTCAGAACTCCCAGGCACCATTCTCCCCTTCTGAGCAGCTTTCCATCCAGATAGGTTATCTATGCGTGTTCTAAGTTTTTGGGAGTCTCTTTCCTAAATGATTCCCGGGACTCTTCTGGCTTGTTCCTGCTAGGTGCATTGAAAGAAGCCCCTCGTGCTGTAAGTTTAAGAGATTGGCTAGTAAGAAGCGGTTTTAAGCAGGCTGACTGCAGAGAGGGATGCCAACATAGAAACAAGGCAAAAATGGCTGGCGTGCTGATTTGGCTAAAGACAGTAGTTTTTAAATTTTCTGAGAGGCAGGAGAGATGGCTCAGTGGTTAAGAGCTTTTCCAACCAACTTGGGCTCAATTCCCAGCACCCACAAGATGGCTCATAAGCAATAGGAAGCCCTCTTCTGGCCTCAGCACAAGGTGTGTACTTTGGTGCACATTCTTAGCACAGGTAAAAACACCCATCAAACCAAGTAAATAAAGTTCCTGCTTGTGAGAAAATCCTGCCTTCTCTTTCCCATAGGCTGTCACATTGGAGAGAGTACTATCTTTGACTTTAAGCATAGCCCCCTAGGGTTGTAGGCCCATGCCTGCTCCACCACAGGGCAAGCTAGCTTGGGGAGGCAGAACAAGGGGAGTTTGCCCTTATCCCACATTTCCAGCAGGGAGTGAGTGGTGGGGCTGTAGGGAAGAGCTAAGACACAGCTCAGGGGTGAGAAAGCTCAGTCTGAAACAAAAACTGGAGCTGGCTTGGGGGTTCCTGGACCTGTGACAAGGCAGGGGCCCTGGGATTCTCAGGCTCTTGGACATCCAGACTCTGCTGGGAGTCGCAGAAGAGCAGAGAATGGAATTGGGGGTGGGGGCACTCGAGCTGGGGACTGGGACAGGGACAGGGAAGGTGTCTAGCCCTGGGGCTAAGGGGAAAGGGGGTGGCTTAGGCTTGTCCCAGCAGGGATAGTCTTTGACTTGGTGGGTGCAGGTTTGCTGGCAGTTGTGGCTGGGAGCACACAGAGGCCTTCTATAGGAGATTAGGCTGCAGCTCTGTAGCAAAGGCCTTCTCCATGGCAAATCTCAATGAAAAGAGATGGTCCAGGGTTCTAAACAGTTTATTGTCATGGTGGAAAGTAGATGCCTAAAACCATATCCTCTTTTCAGGGTGGGTATGAGATTAATATTTTTTGCAGGAAAGATTATAAAGATTATAAAGATTAAAAGATTAATATCTTTTGTGGAAAGGGAAGCTTTGTAAGCCCTCAGGGCCTCCAGGTACCTCATTATCATGAAGAACTCTGTCTTGAACCTGTGTGACCACAGGCATGTGTTCCAAGTCAGGAGTAGGTCAGGGAGGTAGCAGTCACCTAAGCCTCAGATATGTGCCCACTGTCTCCAGGTCTCTCTCTACCTGCTCTACTTTACCAAACTTCCTGGCATGGTTTTACGTGCCACAAGCCCCCTTCCCAAATCCCCATCCTATTAATTCAGGAAAGCCCCCCTCCCTTTTTGAGACTGGGTTTCTGTGTGTAGTAATTCTGGCTGTTCTGGAACTCTCTCTGTAGACCAGGCTGGCTTCGAACTCACAGAGATCTGACTGCCTCTGCCTCTGCCCCTGCCCCCCAAATGCTGGAATTAAATGCATGCACTACCACTGTGCAGCTAAGGACATTTGTTTTTGATCGTGGACAGTTAGCTGACTCCCTACAATGTTCTAACTTTCAGAATTCTGAGATAATTAAGCACTGGCTTCCCGCTCGGGGAAGGAGGGGCCTCCTGCCTCTTGCTTATCTGTGTCTCTTTCATGAGCTCTCTAAGCACAACCTATACTAAAAATGAACCATAATGACATATTTTTCAGGAGAGACAAAAGAAATAAATGGTGGCCTTTTCTGAGCCAAATAGGAATGATGGAAACCTGGGAACATAGATTCGTGTTACCGTGAATGTCATGTTCCATCAAGGGAGAGGTGCAGTTTTATAGTCACAGAACAGAAGAAATTCACAAATCAATATGCTTACCCAATATACTGGTGGGGACATCAAGAAGGAAGGTTGCAACAGGAGAGTAGGGAATGTTAAATTTTAACCTGGGGCAAGCAACTGAGATGTGTATTTAACACATCGAAGTATACCCAGCCTCCCTGTTCTCTCTGTAGCCCTTAGTTCCTACCCAAGGGCATGGCTGGCATACCCAGCCCTCTACCCTGAACTCTCTGGCCCAGGGGCTGGGCTGCTCTTCCATATATATAATCCAGACATTTTGGCTACCTGCCCTTTTTCATACCTTTGGCCCTCTTGGCTGCTGCATCTGGTTCTCCTCTCTCTGCTCTCCCTTCCACTCCTCCTCTCCTCACATGACCCAGCACAGTCTGGTCATGGCCACTCTGGACTTTTGCAGATGTTTCTGCCTCTGACCACGCCCTTTCATCTACAATATTCTTCCCCACCATACCTAGGAGCAGTTATATCCTTTCCTTTTTATTTCTTCTTTTCATTCAGGGAATCCTCTCCTTTGGGTTTTAGATGTTATGACCTTTAGTTTAATGTTGATAGACAGGGTTTTAAGACAGACTACATAGGCTTGTCTGGCTGTGAACTCACAGACATGCACCTGCTGCAACCTCCAGGGTGCCATGCAACACCACTCCCAGTGTGAGCAGGTGCTAGTGAGTAAAAATTACCCAAGATGATTTGGGCTCTCCACCTGCAGCAGACCGCATCTCCACGATGACAAAGTTCAAATGAAGTTCGAGTGGAACTGCAGAACCTTCCATGGATGCAAGCTTGGTTTCTTCAGAGACCCTGAGCTCACGCTGGGAGGAGCCTGGGTTCTGTGTGACAACTTTTCTTTTGGTGTTCTGTTTTTGACTCCCTTTCCACTAAGAGGTGAAGTCATTATGTCTGGTGACATAGTGTGCTGAGCCACCCGGAACTCCAAACTCCAGCCTCTCCCTTCCCCTGTTCCAGGATCATAGAATGACAGTAGTCTAAACAAACTTTTAAAGAGGGCTAGAGGAGAGAGAGAAAGGGAGGAGTGAGGTGTTGGGGGAGGGAAGGAGGGAGAGGAAGATGGAGAGAGAAAAGGGGAGAGAGAGAGAAGAGAAGAAGAAGAGGAGGAGGAGGAGGAGGAAGAAGAAGAAGAAGAGGAGGATGAAGAAGAGGAGGTGGATGAAAAAGAGGAAGAGGAGGAGGATGAAGAAGAGGGCAAGAGAGAAGCAAGAGAACGAGAGGCAAGAGTGCAAGAGAGCGAGAGAGGAGGGGGCAAGCAGCCCCCTTTATAGTGGGTCAGGCCTACCTGGCTGTTACCAGGTAACAGTGGGGTAGAGTTTAAACAGAATGGTAAAACATACAATTTAAACAAAATAAATCTTTTTTTTTTTTTAAATTGTGTGGGGTGCATTGGGTGGAGTTAAAGAAAAATGACAGATTAACATAACAGGAAGAGACTAGCATACCACTCATTATTCTGAAATAGAAGGAGCCATTCAATGCAAGGGGTAGTACTGGCATCTGTGAACAGGTTCTCAAGTTAGTCATACGAATACTAGGATTGCGTTAGATCAGGATTTCAGTGTCCTAATAGAAGTATTCATTTATATTCTTTTATGTTCAAGATAGAGTGCCAAGGAGATTATGGTAATCCTCCTGCCTCAGGTTCCCAAGTGCTGGGATTACAGGTGAGTCACCAGGCCTAGCCTTATTTTATGCTTTGTAGAGTGGGAGTTGGAGGCAGGAGCTCATGTTGCCCAGGCTGGCCTTAAACTCACTACAAAGTCTGAGGATGACCTTGAACTTCTAGTTCTCTGGTCTTTACCTGGGAGCTGGGAGCTGTCATGAGTCACCTGCTACATTGTGCCCTTCTGTGGTATTAGGAAGCAAGGATCATGAGGGCTTCATACAAGCTAGGTTAGCACTTTGAGCCTGACTCCCAGCCCCCATTTTGCATTAACAATAGAAGGCTGTGTTTCAGGATTGCAAACAGATGTGTCCTGGGGCCTCTGAATTAATCATGGACCAGAGAAATCCATAGGGTGTGGAGCTAGGAGGTGAGGAAAACTGAGTGTGTGGTACATAAAAAAACAAACCCTTCGAATCTGAATAATGATTAGTAATGATAATCAGGTTTTGTTGGGGATTTTTTTTTTAATTTAAATTTTTGTTTGTTTGGGAAATTGAACCCAAGTTCTTGTGCATACAAAGTGCCAATCCTAGTAAAGAATTTTGGCCTAGAGGCCATTTGTTTTTTCAAACCTGCTTGGGGCGTGAAAAGTCAGGCCGCATGAGCTGTGTCCTTGCTGTTGCTGTACTTACACGAACCAAATGTACCATGTGAGAAAGAAGCAAATGTCTAAAATTTATTTGGAGAAATCACAGGCTTGATGAGCAACTGACATAAAATGTTCTTGCCAACACTCTCAGAGGGGAGAAGGCATCTGGGGGCCACAGAACAGGCTCAGTAGCAGGAATCAAATGCTCTTGCAGGGGACCTGGGTCTAGGTTCCCAGCACCCATGTCAGTAGACTCACAACCCACTGCCTGTGGCTCCAGCCACAGGGGCTCTGATGGCTCTGGCCTTGGAGAACACCTGTACTGACATGTGTGTATCCACCCACAAACACACAGACATAAGTGCAAACAAAATATATCCTAGAAAAATGTCATTCTGCCAAATCATCAAGTTTGCCAAATCCATCAGCAGTATGTGTTACATCTTTATTGGACACATTTATTTAGTCTTGATGATAGCCAGGGATACACAGTGAGACCTTGTTTTAAAAACAAACATCAACATGAAACCAAAATAAAACAACAAATCCTTGTTGATGAACCACACTGTTTCATATAGTCACCAGACAGGCCTTAAAGACTGAGCTGGAGCTCAGTGTCTAGAGCTTGCTTTACGAATGTTTTGAAGGCCTGGACCAGGTGTAGTACATATGTAAAGCCCCCACGAAGGGAGGATCTCACCCAAGTCTCAGGAATTCGTGGCCACCCAATAACTCACAAGACACTGAACTTTATGCAACAGCAAGAGGTATATTTCAATCAGCATGCTGAGGTCAGGACCCTTGACCCACACAATGGCAGTAGAGTCTGACCCCAGGGCTTTGGAGGCAGAGAAAATTTAAAGACAAAATCCACAACCCAGAGGAAGTGAAGGGGAGTTATTGAAAAGCACCTGTGGAAATTATCAGCCCATTGTTCAGTTTGTGATAGGGTCCAAGGAACAGTCATGGGGAGCATTTCGTATAGGCTATTCTCAAGAGCCTATTCCTACTCAACCATCTATCTTGTGGTCAGCCAAGTTCCTGAAACACAGAGCTCACGACCAAGCTGACCTGCACTCTTGGTTCTGCTCAGCCTGTTAGGAGTTTTTGAAAAATTTTAACCTTTTCATTTCCCCATTTCTTCTGATGTAAGTGTTCTAATCATAGAACTAAATTTTAGCATCTTTATAATCTGGATTTTCTTCACCCTGTAAAGTGTGATATTGTTGGCCAGGCGGTGGTGGCGCACACCTTTAATCCCAGCACTTGGGAGGCAGAGGCAGGCAGATTTCTGAGTTCGAGGCTAGCCTGGCCTACAGAGCGAGTTCTAGGACAGCCAGGGCTACACAGAGAAACCCTGTCTCGAAAAACCAAAAAAAAAAAAAAAAAAAAAAAAGTGTGATATTGTTGGTGTAACATCAAAATCTGAACAGCACTTATTTTTTTTTTAACAAAGGTAACTAATCTATTTAGAGATGTCTTTGACTTTCACCACTGTGACGGTGGTCAGGAGCACCAGGTATGGTCCTTTCTAGTGAGGCTCAAGGTTCTCGACCCAGTGGTGGCAGATGAGAACAGTTCCAATCTGGAACTGATGAGGCACACTCAGGTCTCCAGTCTCATAAGCTTCTTTTAACTGCTCCCAGACCTCACGTAGGACTACCTCAAGTGTTTTCATGTGGGCAAACAGGGATTTAGAAAGAACAACATCAGAATCATATACTCTACCTATCTCAGTAAGTGGTGGAGACTCCCCCCCACATAAAATCTTATAAGGTGTTAGCTTAAATTATAACCCAGAACAAGGCAAAAGGAAGGAGGGCTGTCCAGTCATCCCCGCCAGTCTCTTTAATAGTTTTATTTATCTTTTTTTACCTAGCCTGAGCTCTGGGGCCTGTAAGCACAATGTAATTTCTAATTAATCTCCACCTAAGTGTCCAGTCTCTGACTTACCTGGGCAAAAAAGGCAGGTCTATTGTTAGACCCAATTATTTTGGTTATCTAAGATCTTAGCCACCACGTTGGCAGTCTCAGTCTTTGAAGGAAAGGCTTTTACCCAGCCTGAAAAAGTATCTATAAAGACTAACAAGTATTTGTTACCATATTTAGCAGGTTTAACTTCCGTGAAGTCCACTTCTCAGGAGGCCCCAGGTCTGTCTCTTCAAAGTCTTCTTCCTGGGGACATCTCGAATACCCAGTGTTAGTCAGGGCACAGACCTCACAGTTTTTTACTTCTGCTTCAGCTACCTCAGATAAGTTTAACACATAAAATTGGGAGGAATTTATCAAGTTCTTCAGGTGTTTAGCTCCTAGGTGAGCTAAATGATGTAAATTTGTCACATATCTTTGTCCTTTTCTCTGTGGAAGGATGTTTGTTTGTTTGTTTGTTTTGTTTTGTTTTGTTTTGTTTTTCGAGACAGGGTTTCTCTGTGTAGCCCTGGCTGTCCTGGAACTCACTCTGTAGACCAGGCTGGCCTCAAACTCAGAAATCTGCCTGCCTCTGCCTCCCAAGTGCTGGGATTAAAGGCGTGTGGCACCACCGCTGGTGGAAGGATTATTTTTAGCATGGACATCAAGATATTTTTTAGGACTTTCAACAGTCAGGAGCTCTTTGAGCAGCCTTTTTAGCAGTCAAATCTGCCATCTGATTTCTTTTAGCAATAGTATCCTGGGTTTTTTTTTTAAAACATTCTCAATGATTATTTCAGAACTGAATATTTTGTTCCAGTATCTACTAGAAAGTCCATAGGGGCCCCCTCCACTCTCAGGGTCCCCTCTAGTCATCTTCTTTGAGAGCCAGTCTAGTCATCTTCTTTGAGAGCCAAGACCTTAGAAGTCCTGCCTTTTTTCTTTGGGCAGTCTCAAGCCCAGTGTCCTTTTTTTTTTCAGTAGGCACGCTGATCTTTTTCGAACAGATGTCTTTGCTTGTATCTCTCTGTTCCCATTTGGTCTTGGTCTTCTGTTGCCAAGGTTCTCTGTCTGTCTAGGCACTGCCCTTTCTCTCTCTCTCCTACAACTGGGGCCAGTATTCTAGTCTTCAGTTTCTCTTTTGTGATATACTTTTTCTGTCTCTTTAACTAAATCCTGCAGGGTATAATCCTGTAATCCCTCTATAGGCTGTAACTTCTTACCTGTCACCAGAACCCAGCGGGGTAAACTGTCAGCCGCACCCTACCTTTAGCCGTGTCCCAGTCTGGTCGGTTAAGGGGGGCTTCTAACAGGATCCTTTCTCGTTCTTCTGTGGTAAAGAGAACCTGTAAAAGCTGCTGGCAATCATCCCAGGAGGGATGGTGGAAAACATTAAAGACTCTTCCAGTCCCATCAGACTGGCAGGGTTATCTGAAAAGGAAAGATGATTAATCTTCCAGGTTGGTCTGTGCCTCATTCCGCAGAGGGCCAAGGCTTGGGAGCCTGGCTTCCTCCTTCTCACCCATGGTAGTGAATCTTGGACCAGGTCCTGCCATAGAGTAATGTATGGCTGTTGATTGGGATGTGACCCAGGTCCTTCCTGAAAAATAATAGCTTTAACTTCAAAAATAATTGTCAAGTCAAAAGTCTCTTCTGGCGGCCACTCTGAGGCACAGAAAGTCTGTCATGGTCCTTTCCTGATCTCAACTGATAAGTTATGTGCTCTGGTTCTAACTTCAGTCTAATAGTCTAAGGTCAAACTTTAGTCACAGTCTGTCCCATTGTTACAAATAACACAAAACCCAGACAAAACAAACACACAGAGAGACTAATAAAAACCTGTCTCAATTGTGAGTGCCAGCCGGGAGGGATTCCACTTCCTCTCCTGCACCCAGATGGGAACTTCCCAGATGTCTCTAGGGTCTCTGTCTTCCTGAGATGTCTCTCAGGGCACAGCAGCCGGTGACCCCCACAGCACATCTGCCAGTCACCTGTTTGTCTCCTCCCGAGACAAAAAAAAAAAATGGTTTACTGTCTCTTCAGACAGAAACAACTGTAGACCAAAACCAAAGTGCACCTTTCAGAAACCAAACAATTTACACAGATGGCCACATGAGAAACCAAATAATTTACACAGACGGTCACATAGCAACCAGACAGAAAACTGAGGTTGAAATCTTACCTCCAAGTGGGTTCTTGGAGATTAGGGTGGTCACAGTTTCCCAGTCAGGGAACCAAAAATGTAAAGCCCCCTCACCCAAGCCTCAGGAATTCACAGCCACCCAATAACTCACAAGACACCAAACTTGAGTCCTGGAATCAAGCCAGAACCTATGAGTTCCAAACTGACCTTACTTCTTTCCTCCGACTACTGTCATTAACTGGCCTAATTAAAAACATTTTTTCTTGCTGGTCGTGGTGATACACGCCTTTAATCCCAGTACTCGAAAGCAAAGGCAGGAGAATTTCTGTTGTTCAAGGCCAACCTGGTCTACAGAGCAAGTTCCAGGATAGCTAGAGCTACACAAAGAGAAAAGCCCTGTCTCAGAAAAAATCAAAACCAAACCAAAAAATGACCCAAACAAACCCCACTATTTCCACCCTCTACTCATTCTTCATTCTCCTCTTTTTTTTTTCCCTCAACGTTCAGTTTCCTTTAATGTCCTCCATCTCCCTTGAAGAGTAGATGCAGGCAGCTAGGCGGCTGGCAAAACACGTTCACTTTGAAGATCTTGCTTTGATTGACAGCTTTGCTGACGTGCTGGAAGACCCCCTCCCAAGAAAAGTACTCTTAAACCAGGGCCTGGGTCCCCTCGATACCAGGATCCAGTTTCCACCGTGTATATGACTCATAGTCCACCTGCCAATCTGGACTCAGCGGAAAGGCTAACTCTTGGCCTTGGAAGACCCAAATGCTAGAAGTGGAGATGCTGTTGTTGGTTCCAAAGAAGAGAACACTAGCAAAGGCATTCTTCCCGTTTGTTCAATCGCTGGAACATTCCAGTGATGAGGTTGTCTTAGTTAGGGTTTCTATTCCTTCACAAACATCATGACCAAGAAGCAAGTTAGGAAGGAAAGGGTTTATTCAGCTTATACTTCCACATTGCTGTTCATTACCAAAGGAAGTCAGGACTGGAACTCAAGCAGGCTAGGAAGCAGGAGCTGATGCAGAGGCCATGGAGGGATGTTACTTACTGGCTTGCTTCCCCTGGCTTGCTCAGTTTGCTTTCTTATAGAATCCAAGATTACCAGCCCAGGGATGGCACCACCCACAATGGGCTGGGTCTTCCTCCCTTGATCACTAATTGAGAAAATGCCTTACAGCTGGATCTCATGGAGGCATTTCCTCAAGTGAGGCTCCTTTCTCTATGATAACTTCAGCTTGTGTGGAGTTGACACAAACCCAGCCAGTACAGGTTGCAACTCATGAAGGTCTGGGTGAGCTCTTCAGGGAAGTGGTACCAGCCATCCTTATCAAAGTGCTTCCAAAAACATGGCAGCGCCACAGAGAGTGGCCTCATTGGACCACTTTCACTTAAACTCATCCAACGCAAAGGTACTCTTGGGCAGGTGAGTAATCGAAAGGGTCCTTGGCCTTGGGCTCAACAGCTAGTGCCTGCTCAGACTTCTCCATCTCTTCCTCAGGAGCTGTGGCTGCTGCCTTTTCCTCTCTTTCCACTCAGCCTGGGGCTTCTGTTTCTCTTCCCATGAACTCTTCCTCCCCCCCTTGGGGTATCCTTTTTAGGTTGACTCTCTGCAAACGTTTTAGCATCAAACCGCACCATCTTCTCAAAGAGCTTCACCTCCCCCAAGATGGCCCTTGACAGGGATTGGTTAATGCAGGTAAGGAACCATTGGTTGGTATTGGGGAAGGCCTGGTGAAAAGAAGGCTCTAAGACCTGTTTATTGAGCCACAACAGGGTGCAGACAACTGTGATATCAGCCAGTGTCACTCGCTCACCCACCAGAGAAGTCAGCCTTCAAGTGAGTGTCCAGCAGTTCCAGGAGTCGCTTCACCTCCTCTTTTGCATTTTCAGTGGCCTGTTTGTTGTGGTATAATGCTCAGGGTGGGGAACACCCAGGTGCTAGCTGGAGGAACGCTGTCACCATCAGCAAAGCTCACCTACTGCACCACCTGAGTTGCTGCCTCTGACATTCCTCCCCGCAGCTCCTCATTGCTTACATAATGTCTCTCAAACACACGGAATCTGTCCTCACCCTCAAATGCTGGAAACTTGCTGGTCAGGAAATTTTCAGAGAAATTCAGGGGTGCGGTTGATTTGGCCAAAGTGTAAGTGGGGTGGTGCGGAGAGCACGTGGACCTGAGCCCCACTGTACTGAGCAGCGATGAGGGCCTTGAAGGCCCTCCAGTTTTCAGGGTATGTGTACAGGGTCCCAGCCGCCATTTCTAGCTAAATGGCTAATAGTGAATTGTTATAGTAATAATTGTTAACCTCTTAGAGCTTCTAAGCAGCCAAGGTTTGAAATTTGTGTCACCAAGATTGGCCTTGAACACCTGATTTCTAAACTCCTTAACTTGGTTTCTAGAGCACTGGAATTACAGGAGTGTGAATCATCCCAGCTGGGACATACATACCTGCAGATTCAAACCAGTCTGCTGGGGAATAGTCAGGACGACCAGCCCTTCCACCTGCAGCAAATTGTTTTAAGAACAAAGTGGAATTTGACATCTTTTTGTCCAGATGAGTTCATATGATGCAGTTGTGAGGCCTGTGAATTTTCTCTACCCTGATTATAGAAAACAACTAACAGTTGTGGGTTTTTTAACCTCCCTCCTACACATAGAAGAAATACAAAGTTGCTAGACAGACCTGTGAAGAAAAGGCAAAGGCATCCAGTTTCTCCACTGTGAAACCCAGCTTTGGGCTATCCTTCTTTCTATTTACTTATTTGTTTGCTTGTTTATTATTTATCTCTATTTTTTTCAAGACAGGGTTTCTCCGTGTGACCTTGCCTGTCCTAGAACCCACCCTGTAGATCAGGCTGCTGTCAAATGTCCAGAGATCCTCCTGCCTCTGCCTCCCAAGTGCTGGGATTAAAGGTGTGCACCATCACCATCTGGAATCTTTCTCTCTTTTAAAAGATGAGGTCTTGCTAAACTTCCTAGGCTCGTTTTGAACTGTAGTCTCTCCAGACACTCCTGCTTCATTTTCTTCTTTTTTGATTTGTTTTTTTCCCTTGAGACAGGGTTTCCCGGTGTAACCCTGGAACTCGTTCTGTAGACCAGGCTGGCTTCAAACTCACAGAGATCATCTGCCTCTACTGTGCTGGTATTAAGGGTGTGTGACACAACCTTCACCACCACCCGGCTTTATCTCAGCTTCTTGAGTAGCTTGGAATTACAGGTGAGAGCATCAGGAGTTTAAGGTCACCTTCTGCTCCTTTAGAGAACTGAGGCTGACCTGGGTCACATGAGCTCCTCAAAAAACAAGGAGAGTAAGTTAGCCAAACAATTGAATGCTTATAGAATACATGAGTCTTATAACGTCCTTTTAATGTCATGGTGGGCACTCTATTGCCTATATTCTCAGTGTTCATTAATCAGTCGTGTATTGAATGTTGTGGGCTCTCTGTGACCTCACCAGACTTCCTTCCTTGCGGAGCTGTCATTTGTACCATGTCAGTGGGATACAGCAAGCATGTGGTCTAGGCGCTCTGTCTCCACTGCCCTCTGGTCTAGGTGGGGATAAAACAATGCCAGTACTGTTAAGATAGCACAGAAATCAAACATGAAGGTTCCTTTTGGTTTGTGTTTAATGAATGAAGGTGCCTTGGAAGAGGGATCTGGTTTTTGACAGTGGGTGTGTCTAAGGTGATCCTGGGTGGAGGGCGTGGCTGGGTCAAGGGTGGAGCCTGGTTTTGTGTGAAGCCTGAAGGTTGGGTGGGCTATTTAGGGTGTGTCTGGGGAGGGGGCAGTCTCTGCTGCTTATATAATTAGCAGTAACCAGAAAAGTTTCTCTCTTCTGCAGCAAGCAAGGTCTGAGCTTGGAGGTTTCCAACATGCCTTCAAATAGTAAGTTGTTTAGGGACCAAACTATGGCTTCTGTAGCTATTTATCCAACGCTCTACCCAGGGATGTCTAGGTTTATTATAGCATCTTGATGTATTTATCTACAGATGTGTTGGGCTGCTTTCATAGCTACCCCATGACATGCCTACAGCTTGGACATGTGTAACACGCGTGGTATCCCTGCCCGCAGGAACTCACAGGAACACGTGGGGATTCTTTTGCGGTATTTATTCTTTCAACCTGGTTGGGGGAGAGAGAGAGAGAAGGGAGGGGAGCGAGAGAAAAGAGCAAGAGGAGGAGTCAAACTTCTTACTCCTGTATATATATATAGCCCTTTGGAGTGGACAATCACGATAGGCTGTTTGCTCAAACTCCCAGGTTCCCCTGCGCTGTACATGCGCAGTTTAATGGTGGATGTGACGTCGGAAATTAGGCGTAAGTAAGATGCTGCGCATGCGCGGTTTGTTACCTCACGCACACAGGCGTCAGCAAGGACAGCCTCCTACATCCGCCCCTTTTTGTTTATTAAATGAGACTGGATAGCCGTCTGGTACGTCTCTGAATTATCTCTTGTAGAGGAAGGTAGAGGTCTAGTCCCTTGTGCAGAATATTGGTATATTGTAAAGAATTTCCACCCTGGTCGTTGAGTCCATGAGTGTACTTTTACCTACCCATCCCATTGCCTTTGACAGGGAGAGGATTTTGGCAATTCGACCTCTGTGCAACTAGACATGTCTTCGAGGAATCTATCTCTGAGGAACATCCTCTGTATATCACAGTATACACTCTACCCAGAGATGTGCAGAGCGCAGGCTTTTGTCTCACTGATCTAGTGCAATGGGTAGAACCCGTGGAGTGCAACAGCTGAGAATTCAAGTGCTAGCTACTTTGTAGCACAGCCAGCCAGACCTTAGGGGAGGAACTTTGTTCTAAAGCAGCAGGTACTTGGGAAATTATCGCCTAATTACACTTCTGTTGGGTTTTTTGAGTTTGCAGACCAACCAATAATGTATCCACAGCCTAGGGTTATACCAAACAGGCCTGTTCTTCTCCACACCTCTCCTCATGCTTTGTTAAAAGACTCCCTTTTATCTTTATTAATAGCAGGCCTATTCCCACCCATTTTTAAAGGAAGGGGAGGGCCGAAGATCTCTCAGCTTTTCCTCGAACTCTGGGGTCCAGTTCTGCAATAAAACCTAGAAAAGGGGAATCTCCATCTCAGCTCCGTCTGTCCCACCATCAGGAGTGACAGCAGGAGGGTCTTCATCTCTCTGGGCAGGATCAAGATTCTTAGTGTTAGGCGTTCCGGCAGCCAGAATGGACTGTCTTCCTCCTGTGGAAACACACAAACAGCTCCCTGGGATCTTATTAAAATAGGATCCGGGCCTTTCCATTGTCCAGTTAGAGCATCCTTCCACTTGACCATCTCTTTTGGCCTGTCAGGTTCTAAACAATGACGGTCAGCTGTCGTGTGGCCTTGGCTGTCCAGATTTAAAAAATTAAGGGTGAAAAGTATTATAGAAACGGTGACTTGTGGCACTGAGGGTAGAGCTTCCTCGACTCCCCCTTTTTGCTTTATTAAATAGGACTTAAAGGTGTAATGAGTCCACTCTATAATACCTTGTAATCTTGTATTAACACAATTACAATTTTATAATAGGATGTTTTAAACTTTACTTGTAGATGTAGAAGGATGAATCCACATTAATGGTTTCTTTTGTCAAAGGGCTGCTATGGGCATATGAGTAGTAATAACCTAAATATCCAATAATTTATCAGTTTATATAATTGATCTGTTGTTAACTAACAGTTTACTCTACTTTCAATAAAGCTATCTCTCGTTTATAGTTAATTGTCAAGGGGAATTAGGACTTGTATCTCTTTGATAAAGTCAAATAGAGGGTTAAATCCTCCTATGGTAAGCTTAAGATGAGGTTTTAGCCAATTAATATCTCTTAATAACTTTTAAAACCATTTTCTTGTTGCATGTACACTTATAAGTCAGAAGATGGCGCTAGATACCACCAGCAATGGTTGTGAGCCACCACGTGGTTGTTGGGAATTCAATCTTTATTTTTTTTATAAGTCTAGCCTTTAACGGCTGAGCCATCTCTCCAGCCCCAACTATCTATTTTTATTATAATTTTCTATGTCACAACCTGTTTAGGATATAACTGGGGTCTCAAATATTGAAAAGATATTGCCTTTGAAATCCTTTTTGGAGTAGCAATTACTCTAAGGTCTTTTAAAGCTCGTTATATTGGAGCAAAGGCTTGTAGAAAAACTCCTTTAGAGGAATCCGCTAATAAAGTATCACACAATGAATATACACTAAAAGATTTAAATTCTTAATTTTTAGTATCAAAGTAACAACAATATTTATATGTAAAGCAATTAACCATTCTTCAGGGCAAATATTTCTAATGATATCACTTCATTGGCTCTTAAAAATTACGAATTTACCAAATGTAAACCTCTCACCTTTTTCAGAAAAGTAAAGGAATGGTATAAAAACATCTTTAATATCTATAATAATTCTATATGTTTTTACTGGAATGGCAGCTGGAGTAAGCAAGTTAGGCTGTAATGCCCCATTAATTTCATAAATCTTAAGTTTGAACTTTCTTTTGGATTAATTTAATAGCCAATCTTTTTTAGTTGAGTGAGAGTATCAGATAAAAGCCAATCTTGTCCTCTAAATATTGTTATATATATTGGAGGAGCCCAAACATCTCATTTTTAACAACTTTGGAAGAAGCGGATGTAAAAGGAATTGAAACAAACTGAACAATTTTTTATCAGTAGGTACATTTATAAGAATTGTACTGTAAATTTGTTCCTTTTAAACTTAGATTTAATCCTTAAAAGATATGTGTATCTTTTTTTTTTTTTTATAAACATGGGCAAATCAAAATTTCTCAAACTCACGATTGAACTACCAACTGTAGCCAATGGAATATTGGCAGTTTAACTATGTTTTTACGTTTCCTTTTCCACATTAGAGCATAACCATAATTTTAAGAAACAAAACCAATTTTTAAACTATCTATTTTCTCTAAAATTAGTCTCTAAAATTAACACCAAGAAGATTATCTTTATGTTACAAAATCTTGTTGTCAATTCTTATATATGAATGCACGATAGTGCAGCTTTTAGTATCTCACTAAAAAGACATTGTTCTTAAATTTTATCTTTACACATGTGATTTCTGAATGACTCTAACCCTGAGTTACCAATCTTAAGCCAACCTTTGTTACCAAGGTTGTAAAAAATTTTTTTAATCATATTCAATAACCTATAGGTTGAAAATCTATAACCAAGACATGAAGAATATATTTATACCTTAAAACTAATTAGAAACAAGAATGAAGGGACAACACTTCTTATACAAAATTTCTCGCTTTTTCTAGTTGTAATTTTAAGAGAGAAGCACCTTGTTACAGCAATTTTTCTAAGACGAATTGTAGAGTGAAAATTTATGAAGACCATCTTACAAAATATATACAGGCTCACTAGTTCCAGGAAGGTGGAACTGAATGTAGGCTTTTGGGCCTTTACTGCCCTATACATTCTTCAAGCCTCAGGGAAGAAAATCCACCTATGGGTGGGGTAGGCCCAAAGCAGGAAGACACATTTCTGGCCACAAAGAAAAACAAAAGCATGTCTAGATAAGTCTTAACTAGACATCCTGTCACCTCTGCAAGTTGTTGACATTAGGAATAACCAATCGTGTGTAACCGCGCCAAATCTTTTTGTCTTTCCCTACCCCTACTCAAAAATGCCCTCCGCCTCTGGGGTTCGGGCAGGAAATCCCCCGTCTCCTGCATGGGACGGGTTTCAACCCAAGGGCCCTTATTATTAAATTACCTTATACAAATGTATCAAGGAGACCTCTCATGTGTCTGTGGGTGAGCACCGGTCCAGACTGGAGGTAGGGTCCTTCAAAACCACTCTTGGCTTCCTTACTGAATCTAAGAACTTGTTGTTCCCTTTAAAAGCAGCTTATATCGACAATTAGCTGTTAGGAAGGCTTTTTATTCAGCTCAGCTCTAGCTACAGGTGTTAAACAAACTTATCAGCCGCTGCTCAGCATTTTAAAACTGCCTTTGAAAACCAAGTTAAACTCGAGCAAGGGTTGAATCAAGCAATTTAAACGATCTTTTGAACATTAAACATAGAACACGATAAGACATAGACCAACAATACAATGAGACACGTGGACAAAGACACACACTGAGACACGTGGACATTGGCGCGCCAAAAGACAAACATTACGGAGGATCTTTTCCTAAATGAGTAACAGCTGGTTTTAGCCTACAAGGGTCGAGATGAGTGAATGCATCTGGATACCATTTAATAATCTTTGTAGGGGATGTACCAAAAATCTTGTCTGCCGTTTTAAAAATCCTGCCTGCCTGCCGTTTTAAAAATCTTGTCTGCCTCTGCCTTCCAAGTGTTGGGATTAAAGGCGTGTGCCACCACCGTCCGGTGGTCTTCCTCTGAAAAGAAGGAATCTGAGCAGCTTGTCCGCATAAGGCAGAAGAGTGCTGGGGACAGCAAGCTGGGAGCACGCGGCTGGCTGAGAAGCCACGCGATTCCCGTCTCCTGCCTTTTCCCGCTCTCCATCTTGTGCCGGCTGTCTGTCTGCATGGTATCTTTTCTTCTCACAAAACTCTCCCAGGGCATTCTTTCCCCATATTCTCTCTCCCGCAGACCGAAGGTCTTTGGGAGGGCCTGTACTTTCGCGCGCGTCTTTCCTATTTTCTTCATGAGTAGTTAGCCTTTTTCTCAACTCTGTTTCTGACAGTCGGCCTCCTAGCTTCTCTAACGCTTCCTGACCTGCCACGATCTTTAAGTGGTTTTTTCCCTCCCGTAAAACCAAAAGGAAGAATGGAAGCACTGCTACCGCGGTAGCTAAGGCTACCAAAACTCCTATCCCTTGGGGGGAAAACTGACTCAGTTCCAGACCAAACATGTCTCTCAGAGCTTACCTTATCAAGCCACCACGATTCTGAATCCACTCCGAAAGCAGAGATCGCTCCCTCGGTGCGGTGATGTTACATTCCCGGGTTTCGGCACCAGATGTAACGCGCGTGGTATCCCTTCCCGCAGGAACTCACACGAACACGTGGGGATTCTTTCGAGGTATTTATTCTTTCAACCTGGTTGGGGGAGAGAGAGAGAGAGAGACAGAGAGGGAGAGGGAGAGGGAGAGAGAGAGAGAGAGAGAGAGAGAGAGAGAGAGAGAGAAGGGAGGGGAGGGGGGCGAGAGAGAAGAGCAAGAGGAGGAGTCGAACTTCTTACTCCTGTATATATAGCCCTTGGAGTGGACAATCATGATTGGCTGTTTGCTCAAACTCCCAGGTTCCCCTGCGCTGTACATGCGCAGTTTAATGGTGGATGTGACGTCGGAAATTAGGCGTACGTAAGATGCTGCGCATGCGCAGTTTGTTACCTCACGCACACAGGCCTCAGCAAGGACAGCCTCCTACAGACATGCAGCACTGAATCTGGGTTTTTGTTGTTTGTAGGGATGTGAGTTCTCATCTCTAAAAGTAGGCTCATAGGATGGGGACAGCTCCTGGAAACAGTAGGACTCTTAGCTGCTGCATGGTAAAATGATCGGTGGTGGAACTTTCCCAGAGACTCAAGGACCTACAATTAAATGTGTGATCACCTTAAAGAGCTTTCTCCTATTGTAGAGGTCTATATGGAACGTATTGCAGGTAAAATGGTTATGCTTGGGGCTCTATTTGCAGTGACTGGTGGAGTAGAGGTGAGCAGGATGTGTGGGGGAGTGAATGGCACGAGCCAAGTAGTGTTTCACGTTAGAGTGAACGGTCATGAGCAAGGCCTTAGGTTTAATCTTTAGGACAGAGGGAAGGGGGCTGAATCAAGTTAGGGACTTTGGGCTCTTTTTCTTTTCTTCCCAGGGGTTAGGGTGTTGACAGGGTTTCTATCTACATAGTCCTGACCCTCTTGGAACTCCCTATATAGACCAGGCTGGCCTTATAGAGAACTGCCTGCTGTGATTAAAGGCAAGCACCATTCATTACTCATGTTTGTTTGTTTGTTTTTTAATAAGTTAATATGATGGGGCTGGGAATGGGACTTGGTAGCACAGTACTT
>JANHMN010000001.1:184805112-184817697 GCA_030674055.1 Rhabdomys pumilio | reverse complement strand
AATATAGGAAAATCTAACAGTGAAATCCACCATATAAACAAACTGAAAGGAAAAAATATGATCATCTCATTAGATTCTGAAAAAGCTTTTGACAATATCCAAAACCCCTTCATGCTAAAGGTCTCGGAGAGATCAGGGATGAAACAAAAAACATAAACACAGTAAAATCGATATAAAGCAAGCTGGTAGCCAACTTCAAATTAAATGGTGAGAAATATAAGATAATTCTACCTAAATTGGGGACAAGAAAAGACTGTCCACTGTCTTCCTGTCTCTTCAGTGTAGTACTTGAATTTCTAGCTATAGCAATAAGACAACAAAAGGAGTCATTGGGATACGAACCAGAAAGAAGTTAAAGTATTGCTACTTTCCAGATGACTTGATAGCACAAGAACTCCTACCACTGATAAATACCTCCAACAAAGTTGCTGAATACAAAATAAACTCAAAGAACTTTCAGTAGCCCCTTTTTAATACAAATGTTAAATGTGCTGAGAAAGAAGTTATGCAAACAGCACTCCGACAATAGCCACAAACAATATAAAGTATCTTGGTATAACTCTAACCAACCAAGTGAAAGACCTGGATGACAAGAAAGGCTCTGAGGAAAGAAGTGGAAGATATCAGAAGATGGAAAGGATGGAAAGATCTATGCTTTCGTATCTGTAGGTTTTACATAGTGAAAATGCCCATCTTACCAAAAGGATACTTTTTAGTTCCATCCATTTCTCTGCAAATTTCATGATGTCCTTGCTTTTAATAGCTGTATTCTGCTGTGTAAATGAACCATGTTTTTAGTACCCATTCTTTGGTTGAGGGGTATCTGGGTTGTTTCCATTCTCTGGCTATTATGAATAAAGCTGCTGTGAACAAAGTGGAACACTTCTCCTTGTGACATGGTGGAGAATCTTTTGAGATGCCTCCAGCAAAGTGGCTGGATACAAAACAAACTGAAACAAATCAGTAGTCCCCCTCATGAAAATGTTAATGTGCTGAGAAAAAAAACGGCTATGAACATAGTGGGACAAGTCTTCTTTTAATATGGTGGGGAATCGTTTGTGTATATACTCAGGAGACATATAGCTGGATTTTCAGGTAGAATGATTTCCAGTTTTCTGAGAGGTGAAGATTGGACTAGCCACTGAGCCCTGGGCTCCCTACATGATGGCCAGTGATTCTGTCAACTGAGCTATGTCTACAGCTATTATCCTCTGCTCTCAGCCTATTTATTATTAAGTCAGAATCTCACTGTGTAACTCAGAGAGGCCTGTAATCATGTAATCAATCCTGCTTTGGTACATTTGTTGCAGTGAGAACAAAACATTCAGCCACAGGGAAGTTTCTCTTCATTACCACTATTTAGGTTTCCTCTGACAACAGTTCATCACAGAGTTGCCGGCAGCCTGATGACTGCCTTCTATATCTGATAAGGCATATTGGGAAAATTTTCAAAGGCTAACAAGCACATGGCTTCTGCAGGTTCTTCCTGGATGTGCTTTCAAACACATGTACATATCAGACAGATGATCTTTCCTTCTCCACTCATGATGCTGTGACTTCTCAGTGTTATTTAATTGCTTATATTGATGAATAGGGGTATTTTGAGGGAGGAAAGAGACATTCCTAGACAGAATTAGGAAAGTAAAGACTACGTTCCCATTCTTGGAAGAGCTATGTTTCCAATCAAGCCCTAATCAAACTCTGGCATTGGAAGGAGGAGGTCCTCAATGGCTATGCACAGGAGTATCTCCTGAAGAGGGCACCTCAGTTTCTAATCAGTACAGGGAGAGCATTAGCAGAAAGGCAAAGAGTGCGTCCCATGACATGAGCAGTCCCTCCTTTGGACACTGAATTGTATCCCTTGAGATGTCACCTATGTTGTAGCAACACCAACTGCTCTTATGCATTCAGTCAGTACCCATAGAGTTTATCTATACTCCTGTTTGCAAGACTGAGGAGTCCAGTCAGGAGAGAGATGGGGAGCATGAGAGATCAGAGAGGCAGAAGGAAGCTGGACTTCTATCTCAGTGGGTTGGGGCAGGAGCTGCACTTCCTGGAGAAGGTGGGCTTGAGCTGGGCTTTCCATCAATGGGGCACAGGAAATGGAGTCTTTGAGAACCTAATGAATGTCCCTGTTTATCATAATTCCTTAAATACAAGGATTGCAGAAAATTTGCTACTCCATCTCCAAAGGCACTTGCTCACAAGGCCAACAGAGTTATTCTGGGAGCCCCTGGCTTTTATTTTTAAGGGCATTTGGGGTATAACATGAAGAGAGAAGGAGAGATTCAGGAGTCATGGAGGGACTAATGTTTCCCAGGTTAGGGCCGGGCATCACAGCACTTCACTCTCAGTTGCTTCTTTTAGGTGCAGTGCTATCTGTCAGCAGTAATGGAGAGAAATGTGCTTCTGGATCTGGGACCTTGTGTTCCCACAGCTAGCTCCTGTGACCAGCTTTACCTGACAGCGACCTCTTAGATTTCTGAATCTGCTGTTGTGGGGTGCAGGCATTGGATCTAGTGCAGCCAAATCAAAGGTCAGAGGCAGTGCACCAACACAGAGGCTGGAATCTTGCAAGCTCAGCGGTGGTTTAGTCTTTCAATAAGGCAGTTGATCAGGCTGTCAACCATGTTCTGCCCCTGCATGACCTGTTTTAAATGATAGTTCAAAATGATTTTATTATGAAAATTTTAAAAGTGCAAAGGATAATAATTGTGGATTGATAAATACATTATGCATATGCTCATATCTGTTCATTTAAATGGAACATTTAGAAACTTTCAGTTTTGGTCTAACACAAGAGAAACTTGGGAAGAAGCAGAAAATTCTTTTTGGAAATAATTTAAAACATCTATGTGTAAACAATCAGTAAATGGTGAACAAACACATGGAATGAATCAAATTTTCAAATTGTGGGAATTATAAGCTAGACCCAGATAAAGTAAGAAAATTGAAAGCATTAAGTTTTCCTGTATTTAAATATTTGAAAATCAGCAAATCCAATTCAACAAATATACAAACAAAAATATACAATAACCAAGGAGGCATTTTCCAGTTACATATGATTCATTTGAAATTAAAAGGAAATTAATGTAGTCCATTACAATGGGAGGAAAATGAAGAAAGTTATATGATTTTATGGGTAGATATAAGAATATTTTTACAAGTGTGACACATATTTGGGATAAACACTCCCAGTAAAAGGGGGAATACAGGGAATTTAGCAATATGGTATTTTTCACAGAAGTCAACTAAAATCACCTCTAACAGTAAGAATCTGGAAGCTTCTTCATGAAGATTGGTAATGAGAAAGATCTTTCACTGTAACATCTCAGACTTATTGCAATAACTAAAATGAAATGTAGAAATTGTACTAATTCCTAATGAAAGAGTAAAACTATAAGTTTGAATCAAACATTGTTGTTTCCTTGGATTGTCCAAAGGAATTAATTTTATAGAGTATTATATTAAACAATTACATCAATTTTATCAAAGACAGTTAACGTAACATACAGAAGTTAGTTGATTCTTTTCCTATGATAGTGAATAACATGTGGAAAAAATTAAAGTGTTATGTTATAGTTAGCATGTTTAGCAAGAAAAATAATAAACTGGGGTATAAACATCACAAAGTATGCATTAAACTTATATAAGGACAACTAAAAACTCTCAGATAAGAAAACAAAAGGAGTAGAAAGATATTTCACAATCATGAATAAGAAGACTCAATTTGACCATGTGATCAGTTTTTATTAAATTGTATGGATAATTCAAAGAACACATGTAATTTACTTATTTATTCAATTATTTATTTTCTGAAGGACAGAAAGTTGATTTTATTGAAATGTAGTGCTATTTTTTATTATTGGATATTGTATTTATATTTCAGATGTTATCCCCTTACCCCATTTCTTCCCCACTCAGAAACCCCTTATTCCATCTCCCCTCCTCCTGCTTCCATGAGGATGTGCCCTCATCCAGCCAGCAACTCCCACCTCCCAGCCCTCAAATTCTCCAAAAGTGAGACATCCAGCCTTCATGAAACAAAGGACTTCCTGTCCCACCTTTGCCCAACAAAGCCATCCTCCCTTACATGTACAGCTGGGGCCATGGGTCCCTCCCTGTGTGTTCCCAGGATGGTGGTTTAGACCCTGGGAGCTAGGGTTGGTTGGTATTGTTGCTCTTCCCATGGGGATACAGAAAATGTGGTACAATTACATAATGGAATACTACTCAGCTATTAAAAACAATGAATTTATGAAGTTCTTAGGTAAATGGATGGAAATAGAAAATCTCATCCTGAGTGAGGTAACCCAATCACATGCATATTTTCTATTTCAATAGTTGATACAATCTAAAGGTGATAAAAAGTTGGAGTAGATTTATAAAATATCACAAAAAAGATGTTACAACACTAATAAAACATGAGGTAAGAAAAAAACAAACCCTGTGTCAGAGTGGAGGCCCACGTTAGAGGAAACTCCTCTTTGACAAATAAATGAAATACAACATACAGGTTAGAGTTTCTTCAACACTTCTTGCTTGAGCAAGCAGTTATAGGCATCAGCTTTTCAGTAGCCTTGGGCACAATTGTTCAGGATTCACGTGAAGGTCAAGCTGAACATCTTCTACAAACCTGCAGGAGCCCTGTTTCCAGCTGGGGAACGTTCTTTGGTTGGTGGTTCAGTCTCTGAGAGCCCCAGGGGTCCAGGTCAGTTGACTGTTGGTTTCCTGTGGAGTTCCTATCCCCTTTGGAGCTAGCAATCCTTCCCCATACTCTTTCAGAAGAGTCCCCAAGCTCCATCCACTGTTTGGATATGGGTGTCTGTGTTTGTCTGAGTCAGCTGCTGGGACGAGCCTCTCAGAGGGCAGCCATGCTACTACCCCTGTCTGCAAGCATAACGGAGCATCATTTAGAGTGTCAAGGACAGGTGCTTGCCCATGGGATGGGCCTCGTGTTGTGCTGGTTATTGGTTGGCCATTCCCTCAGTCTTTGTTGCAACCCCCATGCCTGGCCTCCATGTAGATAGGATACAACCCATGTAGACGGGTTGCTGTCAATCATCCCACTGCATGGCTACAATAGATGGCCCCTTTAGCTTCCATATCCCCAACGTAGTGAGTCACAGCTAAGGTTGGATATTCCCCTTACCCAGATCTCTGTCTCCTCCTAGAGATGTGCTCACCTCCCCACCTCCATCAGTTGCAGATTTCCTTTCATTCTCATGGACATCTATCAATCTTTCCTATCCCTCTCCACCTGATCCCAAATTTCCAATTGCCATTCCCATTTTTTCTCTCTCAGTATCCTCCCTCCTTCTGCTATTTTATTCCGCATTCTAAGGGAGATTCAAAGCATGTTTGCTTGTGCCTTCCTTCTTTTTTTTTTTTAGCTTCTTTAAGTCTGTGGGATGTAGCTTCGGTATCCTAGACTTTATGGCTAATATCCATTCTGACTGAGAAGTCTACTTGGGAGAAAGAATGGGTAGCATAGTGAGACCAGAGAAAGGAAGAAGGAAGTGGACTTACATCTCAGAGTAAACTAACAAAAAAGTAGCGAGTGGGGGCAGGGGTAGGTGGGGGCACAACCTCATAGAAGCGTGAGGAGGAGGGATGAGATAGGAGGTTTCTGGGTGATGGGAGGAAGTGGGGTAAGGGGATAAAATCTGGAATGTAAATATAATACCCAATAAAAAATTTTTTAAAAAAGTAGCGATCCTGGGGCAGGTGCAGTGAGTCCTGGGCAGGGGATATAGACTTCCTGGAGGAGGTGGCCTTGGGCTGCACTTATCAGCAATGGGACACAGAAAATGGAGCCTCTGGGAAGCTAGTGAATGTCCCTGCTTATCACAGTTCCTTAAAGTCAAGGATTGCAGGGAATTCGGTGCTCTATATCCAAAGTCACATGCTCACGAGGCCAACACAGTTACCCTGGGAGCCTCTAGCTTTTATTCTTAAGCGCGTTTGGGGTATAACATGAAGACAGAAGGAGAGATTCAGGAGTCATGGAGGGACTAATGTTCCCCAGGTTAGGGCTGAGCATCACAGCACTTCACTCCCCGTTGCTTCTTTTAGGTGCAGTGCTATCTGTCAGTAGTAACGGAGAGAAATGTGCTTCTGGATCTGGGACCTTATGTTCTCATACCTCCTGTGACCAGCTCTTTCGAAGGGTGACCCCCTTACATTTGTGAACCAGCAGTTGTGGTGGCAGGCATTCTAGGCAGCCAAAGAAATGTCAGAAGCACTGGGTTCAGACAGAGACTAGATCTCATTGCCAGCTCATGGGGGGTTTGTCTTTCGGTGGGGTGAACTTATCAGTCTGTTGACCATCTTCTGACCCTGCGTGACTTGTAATTATACATTGATATAGGCCTAGAGTACAAGACAAGACATCTGGGCGTCTCCACAGCTCCGGTATGCTTGTGGACTGTTCCATTTTTCTCCTGCATACTGAAAAACCAGGGTTGAGGACTCTGAAGCCATGTTGCACCCTGTGCATTTTTAAAAGCCTGGAGAGGCCAGTTCTGTGGTCATTAATAGCCTGGGTAGGGAAACAGGAGAATCCCCCGGACTGTTTAGATATCTACGTCGCTACAGAGTGATGGAAGAGTTGAGATCCACAGAAGAGGTATCTCAAGTCTGGCCCAAAATCTTTGGGGTGTCACTGGGACGCAGACATGCTCTCTATTTTGGACTCAAGAGTGGTTTGTCCACCCTCTAGGTCTGTCCACCCTGTATGCCTTATCACCTATTCAAGTACACGAGGCTGCGGATTGCCACCAAGCACCCAACCCTCTTCAGCAAGCAGTTGATGAAGGAAATGAAGACCTGACCACTTAGTTCCAGTCAATGACCAGTGAGAGAAATGAGGTGCGAGATCACCTGATTCTCATCACCAAAGGTTCTTGGGACAATAGGTATTTATAGTTTCAAACACATGATGTCAGTCTTAGTCTGCAATGTCACAGTCATACTTTTCAGGTCTTGGGTTCCAACTTGTAGAAGGCAGTACAGCATGACCCTGTGCCCAACTCATGTCCCTAAATGATTCACAGAGGAGAGGCAGAACCTGACGCTTGGGCAGGAATGAGATGGAACTGGACTCTTCTGCTTCTTCCAAATGAAAATCGGAGCTTGTGGCCTGAATGAAATCAGGGATTCAGGAATTCAGGGATTGAGAAAGTGGAGAGTAAGTCGCCAGCATGCATTTGGAAGGAGCTTGACTTGTGGTAGCTTTGGGAGTTTCTGGCTGCTCTGACTTTGTGTGAATCTTTGTACTTGCCTGGCATGTGATGGAGTACTGGCACCTCCTGGGACAAGCTCAGGTGGCCTGAACTTTCTATTTCAATGTTTATGTGGAAGACCTGAGTTCATTACTGTTCCTCTTTTTCCTTGTGCCTGTTACTCTGAGACAATATTGCTCCACACATATCTTCTGCATTCCATTGTGCTCTTTTTCTCTTCCTCTGTCTCCTTTTCCCCTTTAGGGTTTATGCATATACATTTGTATGACTGTGTATCCCACCAGACTTTGGGAACTAAGGGTGTGCATTTTGTTCTGTGTATTTGTTTCACAGTTTCAAAGTGATTCCAGTGCTGACGTCTGAAAGCCCCACTGTGTGCAGCACAGACTTGGAGGCAAATGAAAATTCCTTCAGCAGTTTATAAAGCTGTCATGCCCTTGGATCTCATCTGCAGAATTCTATCAACATCTGACTCTGCAGTAATAGCAGTGACCCAGGATACCTAGAATCCCTGTTGTGAAAACAGGAGAAATGAAATCACCGGTATCTGTGGGACGAGCCCTGTAGCATAGGCTCCTGGGGACATGATGGGCTAGACTCAACTGCCCATCAAGGCCTACTAAGTGATTATCTCCAGTGCACCCTGTATCTGGACATATTACCTCTGCAGGCCTTGGGCCAGGATAAGACATTCATAGTCACCATAATATTCCAGTGCGTGGGATCCAGAATGTGGCTTCCCCTGCGCTGGGGTCACCCAGAATACAGACTGAATCCCCAGGATCCTTCTTCAGTCTGTGCTCCTGGGAGTCTATCCTCCTGGAGCCAGCCTCTCCCACAGTTCAAATCCTTTGTATGAGAATCTGAAAAACAAGCCTAAACCAGTCATGAAGGAGCTTGGAGAATGAGAATACTGAGGTCTCAGAGATCCTCAAGGAACTAGAGAAGGAGATAGGCTTCTCTAGGTTAAGTGCCTATCAGGGACTCTAGCAGTGGACCAGCCATGTTTGCCATTCCTCGTTTCTAGACTGGAGAAACAAGTCTGCAGCTCAGGTCCAGGTTTGTACCCTTGGTGCTGCGTATCTCTCAACATGCCTTGTGTCTTTTCAACCCAGTTCTGTCATGTGGGAAAGAGACTGCCACCCCTCCCAGCATTGTCTTGCTATCCTCAGGAGCCTCTAGATTGAAAAGTGATTCACACGATGAGATGGGGATAAGGTAGCCTTGGGCCTCTGGGGATCAGGCTGGGTTTTTTTTTTAATTATTATTTTTTATTTTAACAGAGCTTATAGTTATGGACAAGGAAGATCTAATGTCCTCCTCTTGGTTCTCCTGTCCCATCTTGAGGCTATTTACCTCACCCCTTTTATCCCATATTACCTTCTTTTTATGTCTCCAATTGACTTGGACAGTCAGAACAGGTGGAGATCCACCTTTGTTTTGGGGAGACATGGATCCTAATTGCTTTTATGGGCTTCGGAAATTATTCATTTCTCCCTAAATTGGGTTGTTCTCTTTTTATGGTCTTAGGAGTACAGCTTTCATATCTGTATTGCCTGGGCATTTTTTTAAAATTTTGCATGGGAACCTGGGGTGCGGTAGGGTTAATGGGATCTCGAAGTAGGAATGGCAGGAGGCGGCTACAGGGCCTTACTATGCAGAGTCTGTTGCCAACCACCTGTGAAGCTGGTTCATAATGCAGGAGAATCTCGAGAAGCAGAAGTTATATATGTTAAGTCAGAGGAACAAGAAATTGCAGGGCAATTGATCCCTTCTACAGGAATATTTGAGGACAAGTGCTTATCTCTAAGAATCAACAAGAGGAAACCGATGACCTCCAGTCCCACCAACAGCAAGTAGTGTAGGCAGCCGGGTCATGCTAATGTATGGCAGGCACTATTTGTCCTTTTGACCTCCTATCTGCTCTCCCAGACACCTGTGCTTCCACCCAACACCTGTCTAACCCCCACTCCCAACCAGTCACCCACCTCCTGTGATTGTTCACTTCTCTGTCTATGCACAAGTTTTGGGGAAGTTAGTGTCTTGAGAGAAAGTGAATTATTGACAAGCATACCCTGCTGCTCTGCTTGAGGCTGCAGTCCAATGAAGGAGACAGGTGACTCACATGTCACACATGTACATGTCCTCATGACAGCTGTGGTGCTAGGCACAGAGCTTTGAGTGAATTCTCAGTCCTGTGTCTCGTTTGCATGGCAGGGCATGGGACATCACAGGTGGGAAGCTGCTTGCCAGGAGAATATCCCAGTACAAATGCCAAGTGTGTGCTTCTCATTGTCATGGATTTCAGGGTAAGGGGCCTTCTTTCTTCCTGCAACCCAGTCACAGGGACAGAAGCTTGAGAATCGCTGCAATAGCCCTGTTTTCTCTTGTGTGTTGCTGGAACGTTCTTTTGTCCTGGTGCCTAAAGTCTGGAACTGACTAGGTGGCCAGACATTCAGGAAGGATATTTGATGAGTTAGGCAAGAGAGCAGGAGACTTAGGACTTCACAGAAAAGAGTTCTCTCACCACCTCAACGTAGGCTGGCCATGTAGAGAATGCTCTGCCCAGCAGATTAGTCTGGAAGGAATGGTATCAGAGGTTTTAACCAATTCTGACACAGCTGGTGTGCTCAGTCTAAATTCACATGCCCATCTGCCTTGAAGCCTGTGGGAGGTGTGGTGCATTATACCTGTGTTCATTAGCAAGAAGAGTTCTTTTGTTTTCTCTGCCTTTAAACAGGGTTTTGATTTCTCCACCTGGCTGAGCAGCATGCTCTCGGGGTCCTCTGTAAGTGCGTGCTCTTGTATGAGGATCTGTACAGCCCTTCACTAAGAGCAGAGCTCTGTCCTCTAATGAACCGGTTATGGAAACAAGGGAAGAAATGCTTAAATATATGCTGAAGCAGAAGGAGCTGGCCATTGGGAGAAGTACATAACGGAAAGGCTGAGTCAACACCTTGAAGTCCTCCAGATGAGGTAGGAGCCCTGGTTGGGATGAGAGGGTGAATCCACTTGTGCCCCCTGAACTTGGAATCTCTGTCCTTTATGGGCTTCTCTTCACCAGCCAGGCTAAGAGCATCTCCCAGGAAAAGAACACCTCAAAGTTTTGTGCTGGTCTAGTCAACAAGTATTTCTATCCAGAAAAAAAATATTTGCTAGTCTGTGTCTGAGGACTTTGACTCTCCTCTGTTCTCTCTACTATGTTTTGAGCAGGCTGTCCTTGAAGTCAGATATTTGCCTGCTTCCCCCCTCCTCCCTCCTTTTCTCCCCCTCCCCCCAACCCCCCCAGCCAGTTTATGGGATCTCAATGTATACACCTTCCCTACTGGGTTGAATTTACATATTCAGGAACATTCCCTGTAAAAAGCAGATTCTATTCCTGTAGTAATGTTTTCTGGCTCATGTCTGCCCATATGTATCCATTCTGTGGATAGAATAGGTTAAGGAGTTCCCAGGACAAACTCAGGCAGAGCGAGGCCTCTGCTGCAGGGATGATCACATCCTTCTCAGGAGTGCAATGGAACAGGCTGCTATAAATGTGACTCTTTGTAAAAATCACACTTTTGTTACACTACTTTGTTAGTGGGTTCTTTTTTTATCTGTCTCCTACAATATCTCTCTGGTTGAGCTCACCTCCTCTTGCCACAAATGTCACCCCCTGTCTTCTCAGTCTGCTATCCCAATACCCTTTCAACTGTCTCTTTGTTTCACTCCTCAGAATCCCTTCCCTTCCCTTCTGCTCCCCTCCCTTCTCTTTAACCCTACACATTCTCTCTTCTTCTTTCTGTCTCCTGACCCCTCCTTCTGCCTCCTCCCCAATCCTACTCTCTCTCCTCACTCCTTACACTCTCTTCTCTCTTACCCTTTGCTGGATTTTATATCCTCTCCTGTTCCCAGAAGTCCCAGAGCCAACTATCACTGAAGAGAATAGGATCATTTAAAGGGCCAGGCACACCAAATATTTCACTTTATATTTTCCACCCCCTATTTATTTTAGCCAATAATGAATCATAGCACTCTGGAAGCCGATCCAGAAAGATACAGATTTCCAGACCTTTCTGGAATGTATAGCAAAACCCATTTAAAAAAATCACCAGAAATGATTCTCATCATACTATCCTGAAGCTTTTGCACTAACATAGCGTTTTGTAAGAAGTTACTTTTTGTTTTGTGTTTTTTCCTCATATTATTATTGGCTACTTTGACTGTGGGATTTTCCTGGGTTCTTCTTTTATCTGTCTCCTAACAGTATCTCATCTGGCTCAGCCAGGTTCTCCTGCCTCAACTGTCACCTACTGTCTTCCTGTATCAACTGTCTTCTCTGACTCTACTCTTCTGTTTCTTGGACCCTACTTCTGCCCACCCTGAGGTCTCTCTCCAACTCCTTTATCTAACTCTCGTACTGTCTCTCTCATCTTCCGTTGGCTCTTAAACCCTCTCCTGTTCCCAGAAGTCCAAAGGCCAACTGTTTCTGCAGAGCATAGGATCATTTAAAGGGCCAGACACATAAAATACTTCATACTGCACAGAGAGAGCCAGGAAGTGTTTTTTCCAGAACTAGTTCTAAGGAAAATTGAGACTTCTGTTTGGTTCTAGACCAAGGGAGGAGCCACTGTTCTCAGCAGGCAACTTGAGAAATGCTGCACCAACCTGACAGGCTTTATCTTGCATGCTGTTTGTGAGCAAGGTGCATCCTGAGCAGGACAACTGAGCTAGCCTCATGACCTTGTCCAGGTCTCTATTATGTCCATGCTCTGATCCATCAGTAACCCATCATGAATAGACTGCCTATCACTCACATGCTACTGACTGTATGAGGTTACTTTTACAAAATGATGCCCCTGGATCGTAGGAGAAAGTCCTAGTCTTTTTAATGGAACAGAGAATATACAGTACCTAGATCAAGTTTTGACACGTCTTTAAGCCAGAGAAAATCACTAGGGCCAGCTATTGTGTGACTCTTTTTCTTTTGGGGTACAAACAATGATTTGAGGTAAATGTTTAATGTTGACTTTCCAGTACAGTTGAGAGCATGGGAGGTAGCAGCCTGACAGCTGGCATGTCAGGTTCCCATCACGCCTGTCTTAACTGCTGCGTTCCTCTCTTCTTCGATGAGAGAATGCTGCTTAGCATAGCTTTCGAAGAGGTTTTGGTGTTAGTTTTTGTCTTAGGTTGCTTTGGTTGTGTGCCATTATTTTTCAAAATTTGCAAAGGCTATTCCCTCTTTGTATTAACTGCCTTTTAAAAGCCAGGTTTTTTTTTTTAAAGATAAAGTATTTTATTTTGATTTTTTATTGGATATCTTATTTATTTACATTTCAGATGTCAAATGGTATTTGCT
>JANHMN010000001.1:184793856-184805012 GCA_030674055.1 Rhabdomys pumilio | reverse complement strand
CCACTAGAGGGAGTGGCATGTTCTTCAGTGATGTGGCCATGATAATAACCCGTATTGAAGTAAATATGTCCCCATTGATGCTCCTTAATTAGAGCTGCCATAATAACACTCTGTGGGTCTCACCTACCCACACACACAAAGACGTGGAAATAGGAGACTGCTTAGAAGACAGCTTTCAGTGATAGGAGGAGAAGCCTAACAGAATTTGAAAACAACCAAAAACCCATTATATACATGTGTGGAATTGTCAAATATTTTACTATTTTTGCTAATTCTTTGAGATGTCCTAACCACCACGTTCACCCTCCCAGTCCTCTCCACCCGACTTTGAGTTTTCTTCTCCTCCAACTCCCATCAAGCCTCCTTTGTTTTGTGCAGTGTGGATGGGCTCGTCCTGATGTGTGGTCTACCCTCCAGGGGTCATCATATCAGTAAAAGAAATTGCCTCGCCCCACAGCTTGGTGGCAGTTGTGGCTGGGAACGCAGAGAGGCCTTCCCCACAGCGGATCTTGATGAAGAGAGACAGTCCATGGTTCTAAACAGTTTGCCATGGCAGAAAATGGATTTGTAAAACCCATACCCCATTTTTCAGGGTGGGCTTGAGATTAAATGCCTTTTGCAGGGAAAAGTGTCTGGGGAGAAAAACTTATTGGCTAGGCTCTTAGGACCTCTAGGTACCTCATTAGCATGGAGAACTCAGTCTTGAGCTTATGTGACCACAGGTGTTCCATCCAAGTCAGGAGTTTGGCAGGGAGCTTGGAGTCACCTAAACCTCAGGTGTGTGCCCGCTGAATATCCAGGTATCAACTTGTTCTACTTTACCAAATTTCTTGGCATGGTTTTACATCCCAAACAGTGCTGAGTGCACAAACAGATAACTCAGGAAGGTGAGCCCCCTCCATACCCACCAACTCTGGAGACAAGCAACCTGTCTTTTCCTGTTGTGCTTTCAGCCAGCGCCATCACGTGGATTTGGACAAGCTGAAGAGGCAACTGAAGCCTCCTGGCTGGAGCTACTCTCTGGTGTTGGCTGAAGGTTCCTCTGGCCCCTGTCTAAATCCCAACAGCCCACAATAGGTGTTGGCAAAGACTTTCTATCTAACTTCTTAAAACAAAAACAGCCACAGGTCAGCTGCCAGTTCTTAATCTGCAGGAAGGCTTAGGGTTTGGGACCTCTGTGGAATCTCCCAAAGCCGATAGGCCAAGAGAACAGTCCCATTGTACAAGGCTTCTCTCTTGGGCAACTCGTCTTTGAATAAAAAATCCCCCCAAGCCAGGGAGATACACGCCCTACTTAAAATCCCACAGAATAAAAATAGCCAAAAACCAAGCCTCCTTGTTTTAGGAGAAAGTCCTTCAGATAGCCCCATGCGTGGCCAATGACAATATTTATAGCCCCAACTTGTGGACTGGAGTAGCTTCTCTCATCAGAAACAGATACCCAAGAAAGAAAAATCCCCTCCTGTGATTTTTCTTCCCCCTATCTTAGCTGCAATTCGGCAATGCATAGGGGCATCTAAAATAGGACAGGCTGATAGCAACACAGACCCTGAGGCACCTCAGTCAGATGAGCCCAAAGATCAAGGTCCTAAAGACCACCCTTTTTCAGATCTCACAGCCCTTACCCAACTAATAAGAAAAATAAAATCCATCTAACCACCCCAGGCTCCTTATCCCTCAGAGGAAACACTAAATAAACCATCTGCTCCTCCTGCCCCTCCCTCTCACCCAAGGACAGGGCTGCATTAAAAAAACAAATGAACTTCTAATGTCCTCTCCCCCTACTCCACCTCCCCCCACCCAACCAGAGAGAGGTATCTCACCTCCCCACTTCCAGAGCCACAAAAGCAAAAGGCCTAAAAACACTTAGATAAAACCCCACCAAACTCCATCCCCCCTACTCTAACCATTTACCAGGCAACACCTTTGTAATGACTCCCTTGCAAAATCAAACCCTGCCTCCCATGCTACTCAGGACTCTTATACAGAACTAGGATCCCAAAACACCTGAGCATTCCCCATCAATAGTATCCACAATAGAACCAAACCACTTAACTGGTATCTGTCCCAAGTCTTAGGCTTAAAAGAACTCAGGCAGGCAGTGAAAGAAGATGGCATCCATGCTCCCTGAACAAAATCTGTCCTAGAGAGCCATATTGCCAACCTAAACACCCCTCAAGATTGGAGAGATATGTGCTGTTCCTCCCTGCCCAGCCCAATGTTCTTGAACTGAGAGGCTTTATTTCAAGATAAAGAACCTGTCAACAGGTCAAGCAAAACTGGGACCAAGGTAACACCCCATGGGGTTTTGATGAACTCTTTGGCCAGGAAGACTTTACCACTGGAGTACAACAAGCAACACAGCCAGCAGGATATTATGAACAGGTTCACCTCTATGCAACACAAGCTTGGGACAGGCTCACTCCACCCCCAGGGTCACAAGACCCTGTCTCCTTCCTACTCTCTCTCTCTCTCTCTCTCTCTCTCTGTCAAAAGCCTGGAGAAGCCCTATCTGTTTTTATTCTCAGAACTAGAAGGAGCCTAGAAAGAAAAATCCCCAACCCCACAGCTAGAGATCTCCTTCTTAAAACCATTATATGGGAAGGCATGACTTCTGAATCCAGAGCAGCCTGCCAACTTCTCCGGGAGGAGCACCACAAAGGGTGGATTGTGGCAACCCAAGATATAGGAACCACATCACACCAGACTACATCTGTGGCTCAGGCATTTGTAGAAGCAGTAAAAAACAGAAGGAATTTGCTTCAAATGTGGAGAGACAGGACACTGGAGAAATGAATGTCCACAAAACTCCCTCCCCATAACAGATCCTAATTCAACTAAGAAAAGTTGTCCCTGGTACAGGAAAGGTTTCCATTGGAAGAGATATTATATCTTTGTATATGATAAGAACTATAAGCCACTGGAGCCTTTAAACTTCAGAGGGCGCATCCCTCAGCCCCAACAGGAAGAAGAGGGACAGCTACACCCATAGAAGCTTTATGGGTATCCAGCATCTCAGATGACTCCCACTCAAAATTAACCGTTAAAATAGATAATAATTCATTCAAGTGCCTTATTGATACTGGAGCAGACAGGACAATTTTAAGACAACAGATCTCACGAGACCGGCAACTGATCCCTGTGCCCCAGCTCCTAAGCATAGGGGTACCTCTCACACATTCATCACCATACATGTCTACAGGTGGGAAGACCCAGGTGGAGCTAAAGGCCTCATATGCCCCCTGGTGGCTCAAGTAGCCACCAATCTTCTAGGAAGAGCTATCTTACAAGCCTTAGGGGTAGTGCTTACCACCCAACCAGAAAGAGACCACATTAAGATAGAGGACATTACCTATAAAGAAAGTTATACCGAAGGAGACCCTAAAACCTCTCCTCCAAATCACTCTCAAATCTAGGAGTGACTGTTAGCTTTGATACTCCTTGCTTTGATTGGCTCTCCAATGAAGCCATCTGGGTCCCACAGTGGCCTCTATCAGGAGAGAAGCTTAGAGTCCTCACACAGCTGGTAGAAGAACAGCTGTTGCTACAACACACCCACCCCTCCTGCGGTCCATGGACCACACCTGTGCTAGCTATAAAAAAGAGCTCAGGGGGATGGAGACTATTACAGATTTTAGGGCAATTAACAAAATCATGCAAGTCTGGGGCTCCCCACAAAGAGGGCTGCCCTATATCTCAACCATTTCTGCCAATGTTCCCCTATTAGCAACAGACATAAAAGACTGATTTTTTTTTATCCGTCTCCACCCCCAAGACTGCAAATGCTTGTGATCTCGGTACCCCACATTAATAACTCTGGTCCAGCCTAATGATATGAATGGACTGTCCTCCCACAGACAATGACTAACAATCCAACCATTTGTCAGGAGGCTGTAGGCACTACATTAAAACCTTAGTTAGTTAGATATGTCCCCTCAAATCCACCCTTTCCTTCCCTCAAAATTAACTCTTGCCTCCCTCTAGAGCTTTTTGGGCAACCTTAATTGGCTTTGACCCTGGCTCCCTCTTCCCACAAGCACCCTTCAACCCCCCTTTAACTTCCTTTCCAAGAACACTGTCTCCTGAAGCAATCCAAGCTCTAAATTCTGCCTAAAAGATATGGCTCTTTCTAGATATGATCCAACAATACCTAATGGGTGGTGCACCCCAAATTTAAAATGAGGTGGATGCACTTGCTAGCATGATTGAAAATGGCAGAGACACAGCCCTACAAACCCTAGGAAATGAAGCTGACGTTCTTGCTACTCCCTTCTCCCTCTCCGACACTCAGCGGCTAATCAAAAATCACTCTCAATTTGCTGTCAGCTTAATAGGTTTCCCAGGACACACTGACAACCATTATCCTGACAAAAATGGGCCTCTGCCCTCCCTCTGTTGTAATAGCTGCCCTCCAAACTATTTTCAAAAGGGCCTATAGTGGGACCCCCTCAGTATCTACAGATAGAGAAAACAGGCAAGTTGCAGCAGTAAAATACTACTCCCCTGAGGATGAACACCCTATTCTCAGATTCAGAGAGCTGCCCCGTCACTCCCCACAATATAAAGAATTATATGTCTTCTATTTAGCTCTAAAAGAAGTCAAGAGCCCCTTAGTCTCTTTTCAGACAGTGTATAGGCTGTCAAGATCCTTTGTCAAACTAGATGCCAATCCACTTTCCCCTCTACTCATACAGCTCTCCGCCCTCCTACAGGAGAGAGCCTCCTCTATCTACACCCAGCATGTCTGATCTCACAGTCCTCTGCCAGGTCCTATATCTGAGGGAAATGCACTCACTGACCAAACCGCCTCAACAGGGACATTCATAGCCTCCACTGAGCAAGCAGACCAATTTCATTTGCACACATACACAAATATAAAGGGGCTTCATACCTGCTTCCCTAATATCCCCCTTGCTCAATTCCAAAGGATAATAAAAACATGCCCCTCTTGTGCACCCCTTGTTTCACCCCAGCTTTACAAACAATGGGCACCAACCTCAAGGCCTCAAATCCAATGCTATATGGCAAATTGATGTCACGCATATTCCCCAATTCAGTAGAAAGAAATAGGCTTTGTCACCATAGATACATATTCACATTTTATATGGACTACAGCCCAAACAAGTGAAAATTCAAAAAGATTAATTCACCATATGCTCTCCACCTTTGCCATCATGGGCATTCCTCAACAGATAAAAACTGATAATGGCCCTGACTTCACTAGCTCTCAATTCAAAACCTTCTGCACATACTGGGAAAGTGCCCACCATACAGGGGTTCCCCCACGATCCTCAGGGCTAAGGAATAATAGAAAGAACACATCAAACCCTAAAAGCCCAACTCCTACCCTCTCCTTACAATAGGGAGGAGTTTCACTTGGTGTTTTTTTTCACAGGACCAGCCTAAATCTATCCGGGTTTGTTCCTGCCAGAAATGTCTGACACCACTCCACCAACCAAGAAGATGTTTTGCCTCTTGCTGGCAGATCAAGGACAGAGGAAGAGGAGGAGGCAGAGGAAACACCACATACAGGGGGACAGCAAGATCTCCTGGAAGGACATCCATGACCTAGTGACTGCCCCCAGGCCATGTGCCCTCCACAAGCTTCCCTCTCTATTCTCATGGCTGTTTTTGTCCTTCCTCATACTAACGATGCCACTGCCCAGTCTTTCCCCAGCCTTCTCAACACTTACCACTGGAGAGTCTTTGCTAGGGAAACCTACAACGGACACAACAAAGTTATAGGAACCCAGGACTGCCCACTTGAAGGATGTCAGACCAGGATTGAGGTCTCCCCACACCCCAATTGCACCTCCACTACCCCCAGCCCTTTCCTCTGCTCTCCTTACTGAAACACAAGATGAATGTGTCCAGAAGGTCTCCATACATGGAGGCTGCAGATACTGGAGGTGCAGAATGGAATCCACCAGTCGTGGCGGCCCATGCTTGCCAACCTTAAAACTCATTTTCAGCTTCCCATCAGCGATCCATGGGATGAATGTTGACAAACCTACGTTTGGAGTCATGTGTAAACTCTACCCTAATGGCTATGCCAAATACCCCATAGCTGGCTGTTGGGAGCGGACTTTTAGCAGAAAGCGGCTAGAAAGCAGCTATCATCTTTGCAGCCATCTGGAGCCATTTACCCTGATGAGAGACTTGTTTTTCAATAGCCTACAACAGCTGAAGCACACTCTGATAAATATCTTGTTTATCCCACATAGCTTGTTTTGCTGTTTAGTGCCCCCAGCTGCAAGGAGCATGTTGTATCCACGCCTGCAAGACATGTGGTGCACGTGCTATCCACGCCATACATGCCTGTAAGGTGCATGTGCTATCCATGCCTGTAAGGCTTACGTCATATCCACACCTGCAAGGCACGTGGTATCCACACACCTACAAGGCACGTGGCAAAAGCCTATAAATACCCCAGACTTCCCTTCAAAGAGGACAAATAAGAGAGAGAAAATAAAATCAGAGAGGAGCTCTTCAATGAGATGATTAATAAAAGAGAGACAATAAAGGAGACTTGAATAAAACCTCTGTCTTGTCTCCATTCCTCTCCTCTCTTCCCCTTCTTCCCCACAACTCTCTCTTGCTAGGCCCTGACCGGAACAGCAGCACAGGCCGGGACATTTTGGCCCCCAAGCCAGGCAGGGTAGGGGTCACAACAGCTGACCTATATGTCTCCTATGAGCTTGTTCCCCCGTCCAAATCAGTCTTTACCCATGCTAATATTCTCCAATAGGAAAATAAGTCTCAGAAGGAACTCCAAGCTACCCTCTCCTAGCTACAGTATATTCAACATGCAGCTGACCTCCTTCCCTTAACCACCCACCCCAACTCCTCCCAATGCTTTTTCTGTGCTTTTCTCTCCCAACCATTATTAGCAGCTGTTCTTATTAATGTTTCCTTCATGAACTCCATGGACTCTTACCCACATGGACAGCATAGGATTCCTCTCTTCAACCTACTCCCTTCTTTGCCCTGTAGGGCTCTCCTCGAAACCCCGTCTTATATTCATCCATGACATCACCATCACCAAGTCAGTCTGTGTTAACCCTCCTGCTCCCTTCTGGTGCAAAGGCACTACAGGTGCCTGTAACAACATTCCTTCCCAAGGTTCCTGTACTCCCATGATAATTGTTCCCAAGGTTTATCTCCATGAACCTAAAGAACTCACCTTGTGGATGGGAGGAAGCTGAAAGAAGAGAGAGATCTTCATGCCTCTGCTCATTGGGCCTCGTTGTCTCACTGGGTGCAACAGGAACCATTGGAGCAGCCCTTGTCCAAATTCAACAATTGGCCAGCAACTTCCAGGACAAGCTTGACCAATGGCCTCCACTACAGACAGCCTCCAGTCTCTTCAACACCAGATAACCTCCTTAGCAAGAGTTGCTCTCCAAACCTGGAGAGCCCTGGACTTATTGACTGCTGAACAGGGAGGGACTTGTGTTTTGCTGGGGGAAGAATGTTGCTTCTATGTCAATGAATCTGAGCTCGTAGAACAAGATGTACAAATGCTCAAAGAGCTCCAGGGGCTCTCTAGACATACTATATATATATACTATACATACTATACTCCCAACACCCCTCCCCCTTGGTACTGTAACCCCTTGGTAGCCTAGATTCTTCCCCTCCTTGGCTCCACACTAGCCACTGGAGCCTTGCTTCTCTGTCTCATTCAGTTTCTATAGCAACAGATGAGTAGCATTGCAAAGGTAACTACCAATCAGGTCTTGGTTCAGTATCAAACTCTTCCCAACATTGGAGACACTTATTCTGATGACACCTCTCCCTTATAAAAAGAAAAGGAGGAGTTGTAGGCCAGTGGACCATGAGAGGAAGTCTAGTAAGGTCAAGCTAGGGCGTGAAGGGGACCTTGAAGGAACAGAAAGAACTTTGCCTGCTCTCTGCACAGGCCCCTGTCATGTAGCCACAGCTCCCATAGAGAGAATTGTGGCCATCAGTCACGTGGGGGCAGTGCTCCCAAGCCCCTCCACATGTAGATGAGGCACCCCTAACATCTCAGAACAAGCCAATAGGAAGCACCTACTGTCAGACCCCAACCCATCCTCAAACTCTATAAGTAGAGGCAGAGTGTTTGTTGGCTTTTTGTCACAGAAATAAGCAACCTAAAAATCTAAATCATATGTTTTGAATCACAGAAATTGTTTTTCTTTCTTCCTTCCTCTTTTTTTTTTTAGATGTTGTTCGTGTGTGTGTGTGTGTGTGTGTGTGTGTGTGTGTGTGTGTGTGTGTAGTGCTTAAGCTGGTCAGAAGAGGGTGCTGGAGCCTTTTGGCACTGGAGTTACAAATGGTTTACAGATGCCGGGGAGATTAGCATTCTGTCTAAACTCCACCCCCACAGTTACCTGGCAACAGCCAGGTAGGCCTGACCTACTATAAAAGGGGCTGCTTGCCCCCTCCTCCCCTTTTTGCTCTCCTCTTCTTGCTCCCACTATGGTCCCTCACCCCTTCCCCCTCTCTCCACGTGCTCATTGCCAGGCTCTACTTCTCTACCCTCTCCCTTTCTCTGCCTCTATTACCCTCTTAACTCTCCTCCCCATGCCATAAATAACTCTATTCTATGCTATGAGTCATGAGGCTGGTCCCTCAGGGGGAAGGGCTGCCTCTGGCCCCTCTGACCCTTCCCACAAATCTGACTACACATTCATAGAACATATTCTACATCTCTTTATCTTTTTATAACACATCAATGTGGGTCCTGGAGATTGAACCTGGGCCCTCTTGAAGAGCAGTCAGTGCTCTTAATGGCTAAATAATTTTTTTAGCCCCCTTTATTTTTGAAACAGTCTCAAATGTCCCTGGCTAGCTCTGAACTCTCTATATCTCAAACTTATTATGTAGCTGATAAAGATTTAAATTTCTGATCCTTCTGCCTTGGTTTCTTTAGCACTAGTGTGCACTCTTATACTTGGTGTTGGTAGGCTCTGAGGTATCCTGGTGAGAAGGAGAAACTGAGGCAGCAGTTTGGATTTTCGGTGGCATGGAAACAGGTCTGTGATGGAAGGGAGGTGGTTCTTCAGCTGGATCTAGGGTTGTAGTGTCATCTAATGGTGGTTGAGTAGGTTTCATGGCTGCTAAGAGAAGCTGGGGTGGGAAACAGGCAGAACACATGGAGGATTGAGATAGAAGATAAATAAATGCCTGGATATAGGGAAACTCCATTTACCAGACTGCTGGCAGTATGTATGAAGACCTTTTAAAATGATCTGGTCTAGCATGCCATTAGCTGGCCATTTTGAAACTTTATCTTGAGGGTACAGAATCCAGACCCAGACCTTATCGCAGAGGTGTATCAGTTTGGAATGCCTCAAATCAGGCGTTAATCTTAGAGATTTGAGGTTTTTCAGGAAACAACCCAGTGGGGTGTCTGGGGGTACAGTCGAAGGCAATGTAGTGCCCAATGGGTGATGGGGGTTGTTACTGAACTACTCAACATCTCAAGAAGAGCCAGCAATGGATCAGACAGCCAAGCTAGAAATTCAGGTCGGCAAGTGAATTGCTAGAGGCTACAGCAGCAGTGCTCTCTGGGAAATTGCGAGAAAGCAGCTCAACCTGGTATCAGGAATTTACCAGCTGCTACAAGAGCTTGGGGTATTTATGAACTGCTTTCAAGAAGGGAAGTCACCCAAGGGCCTAAATCCTAACTCGTAGGTCAGCCAGTCATATGGACTGGGGCATTGAAACGACAACCTCTCAGCCCAGGAAAGGCTGGCCAGGTGCTATCTGGGCATTTAGAGTCCCTTCTGCCAATTGGAAGCTTCTTACCAATCAATATGCCAGTGTGTGTTTTCGGGTTCTGCAGTCTGGTATCAGAAAATGTGGAACCATGAGATTTGTGTGGGGCCTGTCTGGCTGCATAGCCCACATGCTAGCCACGTACAGTGGCACACTCACGTGGTAGAAGTTCTGTGAGCCTTGCAGTCGCAGGTGGAGTTGGTCTGCCACAGCGTTGGAAATACATGCTGTCGGTCGGTGATGGCAGGTAGCAGCATATACAGTCCACGTGGTGTAGCAGTGGCAGCAGTGGCTGCAATCCACGTGGTGTCAGTCCTGCATGGTCATGGCAGCTGCTGCACGGGTCCTGGTTCCCGAAGTCTTTGGTTCTCGGACCAAAGCATCATGATGCTGTTCGAAAGCAGCTCAGGACAGACCACACCAGACCAAACGGTTCCAAGTGAGGTTTACTCAGGAGATAGGGCGAAGGTGAGTGCAAGAGGGTGGGGGAAGAAGAAGAGGAAGAGGGAGAGGTCAGGGGGCTCTGCCTATTTATATGGGCGGTGACATAGCCTCTCTCAGGTAAGGGTGGGAGGTAGCCAGGTGGATTCTGGGACTGTATGGCGGTTGCCTTGGCAATGATGTCGCCTAGATGTGATGTCACTGGGTTCAGAGCCTGATACCAACACTTGGTCCATGCAGTGCTGTGGTTGGAATTGAGGACATCGTGTACAGCAGAAAAACGATACTAATGGAGCTACATCCCCAGCACACAGGAAGTGGTTTCTTTTTTCTTTTTTGGTTTTTCAAAGATTTCTCTGTGTAACCTTGGCTGCTGTCCTAGAACTTACTCTGTGGACCAGGCTGGCCTCAAAATCACAGAGATCGAAAAGGCTAGGCTAACTCCATAACAGGTTTCAGATTGGCAGTCCAGGAGACTAGGCCTAAGAACTGGGCAAGTCCAGGCAAGCCCAGGCAAGTCCGTTACTAGAAAAAAACCCACCAAAACCAAAACTCAGACTCCAGCCCCGAAGCCCCAGCAATGATTCTGGAATGCCGGAATCCCCTAATGAGCTTTAAATCAGGCCTGCTAGCTCACTTGGTTGTCTCTCTATCTTGGTAATGGGAGACCCCAACATGCTGGACTTCTGCAGAATAAAACATTCTTTGCATTTACATACTGTCTGAGTCCAAGATGTCAGTTTTTGATGAATCATGGACTCTTACAAGATCCGCCCGCCTCTGCTCCCCAAGTGCCTGGAGTAAAGACGTGTGCCGCCACCACATGGCTTGTGTGCTTTCTTAATGGCCATTTGGCCCTTGGGCCCTTAGCAAGACATAGTGAGGAGTGCTTAGTTGAACAAAGCTGCTTCCGTCCTGAGGATCAGGAATTGAAAAAGAGAAAAGGGCTG
>JANHMN010000001.1:184737850-184782242 GCA_030674055.1 Rhabdomys pumilio | reverse complement strand
GCTGTTGTAGGCTGCTGAAAAACCAAGTCTCTTTTCAGGGTATATGGCTCGAGATGGCTGCAAAGTTGATCTAGCTGCTTTCTGCTAAAAGTCGGCTCCCAAGAAGTAAGCACTCTTTTTTTTTTTTTTTTGGTTTTTCGAGACAGGGTTTCTCTGTATAGCATTGGCTGTCCTGGAACTCACTCTGTAGACCAGGCTGGCCTTGAACTCAGAAATCTGCCTGCCTCTGCCTCCCAAGTGCTGGGATTAAAGGCGTGCACCACCACTGCCCAGCTACAAGTAAGCACTCTTTACTTCTGAGCCATCTCTCCAGTTCCTGGTGGACTTCTTATTGAGCAGCCTTCTCTTGAGGCCTTAGTGTCTGCACCAACCCAGAAAAGAAAGCAGAACACCAGCACAGCAATGAAGTCCAAACAAATCAGATACAGAAATATAATGACAATCAAGTAAATCTAACCAGTATACCTCAAGTAATCCTGCAAAAGTTATGAAAATAGCAGGGAATAAACTATCGTTAAAAATTAATAGGGTGGGCTGGAGAGATGGCTCAGTCTCTTCTCTCAGCACTGTCTCTTCCAGAGATCCTGAGTTCAATTCCCGGCAACCACATGGTGGCTCACAACCATCTAGAAGGGGATCTGGTGCCCTCTTCTGGCCTGTGGATGTATATGCAGCAGAGCACTCATACATTAAATAAAAATTAAAAAAAAAAAAAAAAAAAGGGCTAGAGAGAGGGCTATGTAGATAAGATTGTCTGCTGGGTGATCACAAGGCCCAGCATTCAGACCCTAGCTTCTGTGTAACAAGCTAGTATATGCCGGTAACCCCAGCTCCAAGGAGGACAAGAGAAAGAATTGCTGGGACTTGCTGGATTTTATATAGCTGACAACGTTATCCCCAAGTTGGGAAGAAACCCTATCTCAAAGAAATAGTTAGAGAGTAAGAGAGGAAGACACCCATTGCTTTCTTTTGGCCTTCATGTGCACACAGAGGTTCAGCAATCTCTGTGTGTACTCATACATCTAGGCATATACACATAAATAATTAAATGTATCTTTTAAATTTTTTCAATAAGGCCTGGTGAGATGGCTCATCGGTTAAGAACACTGGTTCTGCTTCCACCGGTCCTAAGTTCAATTCCCAGCAACCACATGGTGGCTCACAACCGTCTGTAATGGGGATCTGATGCCCTCTTCTGGTGTGTCTGAAGACATTGACAGTGTACTCACATACATAAAATAAATAAATCTTTAAAAAAATATTGTTTTTCAATAAAGCTAAGGAATGCTGAGGGACTCAAGTGTGAAGCCAACGATTACATTAGTAGTACTGCCAGTTTGAGCCAGAGAAGCATCTTATCACAATGGTAGCAGTTACTGCTGAGACTCATAATTGGCTCAAATACTGAAAATAAGTGACTCTTGATTGGTCAGCCCTTAAGTTATGCCCCCCTCTCCAAGGCTCAGTAGAGAAGGAAGAAAAAAAATCCCAAGATCAGAGAGAAGGGGCAGATCTATAAAGACATCATCCAGGCACGACTGATCCTTGAACACTCAGTCGCTGTGACTCCTTCTGGAAGACCTGTACAAAACTAGGCTGGTCCACATTCTGCCATGAGGGGAGAGGGACTTCAGAGGCCTTGCTGCTGCTCAAGGATGTACAGACAAACAGTGGCTGCTTCTAGAGGGAGAGATATTTCCTACAATGGCAGAGCCACTGTAAGTGGAGAAAACAGGCCAAACACAGCATCTTCGGTTCTCTCTGTTTCCTGAGTGTGGACACAACATGGCCAGATACACACAGCTTGTCCCACCGCCCCTTTCCTGCCATGATGCACTCTGCATTTCCTGGAACTGGAAGCCAAAATAAGCCCTTCCTTAAGTTGATTTTGTCAGATATTCTGTCTCAGCAGCAGGACAAGCAACTGGGGTGAATACTATCACATCATATACATGCATGGAAAAGACAGAAACCATTGTTATGTATTATTAATATGCATTATTAATGTGCGCCAATAAAAAGTCTTAAAATTGCTGGGCAGTGGTGGCACACGCCTTTAATCCCAGCACTTGGGAGGCAGAGGCAGGCAGATTTCTGAGTTCAAGGCCAGCCTGGTCTACAGAGTGAGTTCCAGGACAGCCAGGGCTACACAGAGAAACCCTGTCTCGAAAAACCAAAAAAAAAAAAAGAAAAAGAAAAACAGAAAAAAAAGTCTTAAAATTAATAAAGATAACAATAAAAGGAGGAAATTAAGGAAGGGGCAAAGAAAAGGGAAAGATGAAACAAGGTTAAGCAAAGGTATGAGAAAGACTATAAATATGAAGTAAAAATTTAAAGTATGTAAGTAAAAGAGGAACAAAAAAGTAAATATCAATAAAATAAAAGTAGAAATATGCCGGGCAGTGGTGGCACACGCCTTTAATCCCAGCACTTGGGAGGCAGAGGCAGGCGGATTTCTGAGTTCAAGGCCAGCCTGGTCTACAGAGTGAGTTCCAGCGCAGCCAGGGCTACACAGAGAAACCCTGTCTCGAAAAACAAAACAAAACAAAACAAAAAAGTAGAAATATAATATAGTAAAAAGGAAAAAAAGTGTGTGTGGGGGATCAAGAGACTTTCTTCGGGGTTCTTAGTACTGGAATCTGCGGGGGCGGGGGGGCGGTGGCAGTGAATCAGTGCTGAAGCCTATTAAAAGCCTGTGGTGTGTTTATGCAGGCGGTTCTGCCTCAGTCAAGGGTGGGCTGTGAGCTATTAGTTTTTCCTCTTTGTGTTCTGACAGCTGCTGCTGGCCAAAGTATGCTTTGTGGCCTGCGAACCCGGCAGCTTCCCAACCCATAGACGCCCACCCCTTAAGTTTGTACATCCAGAAATGACAGGGATGTCCTCGGAGTGACTCAGAGTGGGGAGCCAAGGAGTGCTTGATTTCTGCACGGGGTGGGGAAGACAAACTGTCTGCCTGGTTCCGGGCATACAGCCCCAGTCCAGCAGCACACCTCCCTCTTGGAAGTATCTGCCAGCTCTAGTCTCCCGGCGCGTTGTTTCATTATGCAGCAAACTAGAGGCAACTCCAGAGGCTGAGGAATCCGCCAGCCAGGACTTGGATCTCTCTGTGTCTTTGCAGGGATCCGCTGGCTGTGGGGCCCCGGCTCCTAGCACTCAGGGAGGGGGCGCCCCCGCTGAGTTCCCGCCCCTAAAACTTCCCAGCCAGCCCACGTCCGACCCTCCCCCTTTGCATCTGCGTCGGGTAGCGGTCTGCCACTCTGGCTCTCTGGTAGAGTGGCCCCATGCTCTCTGACTTGCGACTGACTGTTCCTTGTTTTCTGAGTCCCAGAGTAGCCTAGTCTCAAACAATAGGTCCTTTCTCGCTAGGCATCTGGTATAGCACTCCTGAAGCACCGGGTTGGGTAGGGGTTTGGATGCGGGGATTGGATGCAAGATTTCTTTTCCTCAGCTAACGGGCCCCACCGGAGGAGGCATTATTCCCCCCCCCCCCCCACCCCCCACTGGATTAAGGCTTGCGAGTACTGTGGGTTTATCCTGCAGCTGGGGCTGCCAGTCTTTTGTCACCAAGGCTGACAGGCTTACGAGTGGTTGGGGCTCCAGCTCTTCTTTCCCCCTGCAGGGATTGGAACTGCAGATTGCTTTCGCCTACCCTTGCCTTAGCCTTTTTATTTTCCCATCCTTTTTCATCTGTCCTGTCACCTCTTTCTGATGCTCTTTCTTTCTGTCCCGGGGATATGGTCTGTTCTTTGTTACCCTGACTCTTCTATCTCGGAGTTGAGTGGAGGAAGCGTCCAATCCGCCATCTTACCCCAGAAAGCAAATATTTTCTCTTCTGATACAGTGGGGAAGTGGGTATGTGGAGTGGGGAGAGGAGACTATGAAGAGGACGAGGTAGTATCAGTGGGACACCAAGTTGCTGCTGGAGAGATGTTTTCTGCATCCTTCAGTTTCAGATGCGATTGCCCTAATTAGGTAATTTCTGCTGCCTGGCTGAAACACTCGGGCTAGATCCCCGATTCCTGTAATTTGCAAATACATAAGGGGATGTGGGGCTACTGGGGTTTTCCTTGCTTTACCATCTGAGTAGGATCCTGTAGGTTTAGATAGTATTTTTCCACACACTTTTTTTTTCATTAGTTTAGTCACGTGGCTTTTTTTTTTTTTTAACTAACACTCATATCGTACACGGATATCTGTAACACACTCCATAAAGGTTAATTAATGCAACGGATTGCACCTAGATAACTACAGGGGCTCCCAGGTTTTGTTTGTTTGGTTTGGTTTTTTTTTTTTTTTTTGCTTTTATTTTCCTAAATATTTTTTAAGTAAAAACGACAATTATTTTATCCCAAGCCACAAGAATATATATCTTGTTGACAAAAAAAAAATATTTTTAACATTACATGCATGTGAAATGTGAGTTTTGGTCAGTGGAAAATTGGCAATATTAAGGGGTCAGCAAACAATTTTTAAAAAATTAATGTCTGACTATAATGTAAAACACACTAGAAAACTCGATGGTGGAATGGACTCCCGCTGTGGTAAATCCTAGCTTTCCTAGGATTAGTGGATATGTGTGATTGAATGGATCATTACCTCAACAGGCTTTTACTCACCTAGAAGGAAAGCCTGACACATCTGTGATTCTCTTGATTAGACCAATAAGGTGAGACTGCCCACTTTCAAAACAGGCTCCTCCATCCCCGGGACAGGGTGCTTGGGTTCTGGACTTCGTTAAAATGGAGAAGTCGGTCTGAGCAGCGGCACCCTTGACTGTCTTCCTCCTGACTTCGGAAACAATATGACCAGCTGCTTCAGGCTCCTGCTGCCTTGACATCCCTGCATGGTGGACTCTCCCCTGGAACTGTGAGCCAAAATGAACTCTTCCTTTCTTAAATTGCTTGCATCAGGGTAGTTTATCACAGCCAGAAATGTAACTAAATTTGTTTCTCAAATATCCTGAGCCTATTAGCCTAACTAAAGCACCAACTGTCTTTTTCTTCTGTAGCAACATAGACAGCTGAAATTATTTCTCACTAGCAGTTTTAATTCAACTGTTGCTTTCAACAGAGGCACAATAGCCATGCAAACTTGGCATGTCTATGTCTCTTTTTTTTTTTTTTAAATGTATTTATTTATTTTATGTATGTAAGTACACTGTCACTCTCTTCAGACTCACCAGAAGAGGGCATCAGATCCCATTACAGATGGTTATGAGCCACCATGTGGTTGCTGGGAATTTAACTCAGGACCTCTGGAAGAGCAGTCAGTACTCTTAACTGCTGAGCCATTTCTCCAGTCTGCCTATGTCTCTTCTAAGCTATCTGTAGATGCATATAAAAACAGCAGCAAGATCATACTTTTAACTTTCTATAACTCTCCCCTGAACACATTTTCTCAGAAGAGCAAGACTCTTGGGTGAGGTTCATTCTTTTCTTACCAAATGTGATTATGCAAAGTGGTTGTTTATTTTATTTTTTTTTTCATGTGTTTATGTGTGTATGGGCGTGGGGCACATTTGTGCCATGGCATATGTAGATGTCAGAGAACATCCTGTGGGAGTTGCCTCTTTCCTATAGGGTGTTCAGGAATTGAACTTAGATTGTCTGGACTTAGCAACAAGCACCTTTACCTGCTCAGCCAACTCACTGGCCTCTGAAGTTAATTGTTATATTAATATACCCTGTATTAGATGAGAGTTGGGTAGAGAAGGTAATAGAAGAGCTTTTCTTTTCTTTTCTTTTCTTTTCTTTTTTTTTTTTTTTTTGGTTTTTCGAGACAGGGTTTCTCTGTACAGCCTTGGCTGTCCTGGAACTCACTCTGTAGACCAGGCTAGCCTCGAACTCAGAAATCCACCTGCCTCTGCCTCCCAAGTGCTGGGATTAAAGGCGTGCGCCACCACCGCCCGGCCATAGAAGAGCTTTTCAAGTCTGCATATGAGCATGCTCATAAAGCCTGTGCATAGAACACACACACACACACATGCACAGCAGCAGGACCGGCTAGGAAAGGGAAGGGAAGCAGGCTGGAACTCGGCCAGAGCGCCCATTGTTGACCTTCTCCAGGCGACCTTCTTCAGCTTTACTGTTTTCCACTCCTACTTACTAGGTTAGTCCCACCCACACTGCACAGTCTGCTTTACTTAAAGTCACCTAGTTTTTCTCTTTAATCATGTCTGCCAAGTCCATTAGTGGCACACCTACACTGAGGTTGAGCCAATATCGTAGCAAGCTTAGGCTGGCTTCTTGGGTATACAGTCAGATCAGCAAGGGCAGAACAAAAGCAGAAATGTGTTCTGGCAGAAGATGAGAAAAAGTTTAAAATTAGGAAACAAGGTGAGACTCCTCATATATTACAGAACATGGCCAAGTCAGGGTCATTAGGAAATAAAACAACCTAAAAGGAATAGGAGGCCCTGGGACTGCAGCTCAGTGGTAGAACACTTCCTTACCCAGTCTGTCTGAGACTGGGTTCCATACCAAGCACAGCTAACAAGGAAGAGGAGGAGAAAGAGGAGGAAGAAGAGGAGGATGACAATGATGATTATAAAAATAACATGCAGGTACACTCTAGAGAGCTCAGAAGTAAAACCACACACAGAGAGGTGTTAGGGTGGATGCAAAATTACCCAGAAGAATTTGCACTTTCTTCCAAATCCAACTTCTCCTTTGTGATAATTACTTCAGATTCCTCTTAGGTGGCTGTGTCTGTCAAGTTTTACATTGCTCTAACAAGTGCCCCAGAGAGACAGCTTAAAGGAGGAAGGATTCATTTCTTGCTCACTAGTTCAGAGCTCTACCCGTGATTACCAGAGTCCATTGCTGTGGGCCCGAGGTCAGGCAGAATAGCCTGGCATTAGTCTGAGGCTCATTTTTCTTGAAAATGTAGGAGGGGTGAGGAGGTGGGGAGAGAGAGAGAGGGGGGGGGAGAGAGAGAGAGAATGAGAATGCACACCAGGGCCAAGACCTGTTCTTTAAAGCCACACAGCTAGCAACCCATCTGCTCCACCTGAGCCTCAGCATTCACAGTTCATCATCTGTCAAGAGTCTTTGAAACTTCAGTCCATCAAAGGGTTAAACCAGTGATTAGCTCAATTCTCTTATGATCTAATCTCTGGAAACACCCCAGACACACCCAGAGGCGGGGCTCACTAATCTCCCTGGAACCTCTTAATCCAATCAAGTTGACTATCAAGATTTGCCAACGTGCTGTTGCATATTTAATGAAAGGATTAATCAACCAACAGGTATTTAAGAAATGGGTGGGCCACTCTGGGCTTTCCTACATCGTGTGTCTCTGTGAACAGCTCTCTGGGGCCTCTTGGGATCCAGGTGGCTGCAGCATGGATCTAAGCTGTACTGCTGGTGAGTTTCCCTCCCTGCTGGTTCCTGCGGCCATGCCAAGGGCCTCCCTCCTTTGTCTCCCAAACCTCAGAACTTTTATGTCACTTATGATTATTACATTGTCTGAGAACTGGGTTTTAGTGACAGTTTGGGTGAGTAGATGGACAAGTTTTTTGAAGTCTTGTTTCTTTCAGTTTACAATGACAGCTAGGGCTCTTACAAAGGAGACTTCTACTTAGACTATTAAATGTGGGTACTTTGGATGAAGAAAGAATGAAACACCTAAAGTTTAATTTTATGAAAATTTTTATTCCAAAGTTCAACTTTTATACTAAATATGTACTTGTTTCATAAATGTGCACGTTTCTCGTTTCCATTACTCTCTGTATGTATTATTGTGGAGGTCTTGTCATTTCTTGTGTTTAGTCTTACGAGATTATCATCCTTTCTATAATGTATGTTTATGCTTGTGCATGTCCTTATTGTCATGGCTTAAGACTATCCCTAAAGTAAAAATACATAGTCATCATTGTATGTCTGGGCTTTCTGCATGAAGCAGACAAAGCAGGAGTTCATGCCAGGAAAGGTATCCTTCACACTTCTTTTTCCGTCTTCTCTTTGCTAGGCCTATTGGAAAAAGAAGCTCGGAGAAGGAGAATTATTCTAAACCAGAGTCAAAAGGACATTCTTCACCTGTGGTTTGAAAAGAATCCCAATCCTGATTTAGCTACTAGGGGACATCTGGCTAAGACACTCGGCATCTCTGAGTCTCAAATTATGGTAGGCATTAGGTCTCTTTCTCTCTCTGAGTCAAGTTAACGAGCAAAGCTAGGCTAAGTTCTTCTGGGCAGCTCTTGTAAGTGTGCTATATTTTACTAAGTTTATTCTATGTGCAATGGAAAGATAAAATGGAAGCTGTGCTCATGTCTTATGGAAGAAAATATTGATGGTGGTAAGCCTGCACAGAGGGAAAGGGAGAGCTGGCTCATGGTTTCCCCATAGGAGACAATAAAGTCATTATCTTGAATTTAAGAAATTATGTCAGCAGCAGAGTAACGTAGAACCTTTCATTGTTAGTGCCCAAGAAATAAAATTGCCATACATCTGTGAGAAAATAGGGAAGTCAAGATCTTATGAAAACTGCTGCTGGGTGGCAGTGGCGCACGCCTTTAATCCCAGCACTTGGGAGGCAGAGGCAGGCGGATTTCTGAGTTCAAGGCCAGCCTGGTCTACTGTGAGTATCAGGACAGCCAGGACTACACAGAGAAACCCTGTCTTGAAAAACCAAAAAAAAAAAAAAAAAAAAAAGAAAGAAAAAAAAGAAAACTGCTGGTGTGTAAGCTAGTCCTCTTCTTTAATCTTTTCTCCTTTATTTATTAAACACCATTTTGTTGTTGTTGTTGTTGTTTTTCAAGACAGGGTTTCTCTATATAGCCTTGACTATCCTGGAACTCACTCGTAGACCAGGCTCGCCTCGAACTCAGAAATCCACCTGCCTCTGCCTCCCAAGTGCTGGGATAAAAGGCGTGCACCACCACTGCCCGGCTAATTAACACCTTTTAACTTATTCTGTGACAGTTTCATAATCCTCTCTGAGTTCCCTTCTCATTATTCTCCCAGTCCCTCTGGACCTCTTTTCTCCTTTTTCCTTATTACTTTTGTCTTTTCTTTATTTTCTCTGGGTAGTCCTGTTTATCCTAGAACTCTCTCTGTAGAGCGGGCTGGCCTCTTACTCAGAGATCCTCCTGCCTCTGCCTCCTGAGTGCCAGGATTAATGGTGTGTACCAACCACTTCCTAGTTTGTTTTTGAGGAAGGATCTCACTGTGTAGATCAAGCTGCTCATAGCCTGGAACTCAGAGATCCGCCTGCCTCTGCCTCTGGAGTCCTGGGATCATGGTGTGTACTGCAGCTCTCTCTCTTTCTCTTCCTCTTTTCTTCCTTCCTCTTTTCCTCAACCCTCTTCTCTTCCCCTTTGCCTTTCTCTTTCTTTATAACCTGACAAGTTTGATTAGAGCTGTTTGCCTGTGTACAGGTATGGGATTATTTACTGGATTGTGGGCCACTTTGGTTTGGTTTTTGGACTCTCCTGGTACTTATATGCTCAGGATTGTTGATTTGATAATAAAAGATGAACTAGAGGAGTGAAATGTATGGTTATATCACAAGGACTGGTATTTAAACCAGTGAAGACAAACATTTAAACCTTCAGAGGTGAGAAAATGAACTCTAGTTTTTACATTTGGTGCACAGTGATTTGCTATAATGGCTTTAGTTTTCCAAAATCCTGGAGAAAAGACAATTTTTTGTATGTCCTGATAAACTGTCCAGGTCTGGGAGATGGTCTACACAAATAATGCTAATAAAAATGTTCTGCGTGGGCACATCTGGTGACTGGATGCCCGAGAGACTTGAACTAATGAAATTGTTCCAGGTAGGCACACCTGGTGTCTGGGTACCAGAGAGACTTGAACTGGTGGAAAAGTTCAGAATCATGTCGGATGTTGGTGGCTTCTGAGGACCTTTCTAACTACTCATTAGTTGGAAGCTTCCAGCTATTCATAGGCTGTAATTTGAAAACTTATTTTGAATATTGAATTTGGAAAACATAAAGAGCCTTTGAGAACAAAGCTTGGCCTTGGCCATTTAAGACTGCAAGGCCTCTGCCTAGCGACATAGCTGGTGATGATTGTGTTGTTGTCAATGCTAGAGTGAGTTATCAGGTTGTCCAAAGAAAATACTCAGAAATAACTAAACACAAACAAACAAATGAACAAAAACCCCACATAGCAGATAATTTTAATCATAGTAGTAAATATAGTTTTAAAAATTTACCTTTGTTATTTTTAAGTGCGTGTGTGTGTGGTGGGGGGTGTTCATGTGTTCATGTGAATACAAGTGTGGAAAGAGGCCAGAGCTGTCAGATCCCCTGGAGCTGGAGTTACAGATAGTTGTAAGTTCCCTGATGTGGGTGCTGGGAGTCATCACCTCTGGAAGAACATTATGCACTTGGACTTCTGTTGAGCCATCGCTCCAGCCTGTGATAAGTTTTAAAACTAGATGTTCACATTTGTGGGAGTCTTCTTATTTCTGGCTTTCCCTGGAGTGAAATAATATAAGGTATAACCAGAAATTAGCATTAGCTGAACTGTTTTTTTCTGTTGTCAACTCTGCCTTCCTGTTTAGGGAGTGATTTTTCAAAGATTAAGTCTGTGTGTATTATACATTGTGAAATAATATTTGCTAAGAAGAGGGACCTAGAAATGAGCAGTGGATATTTTACCTACTTAATAAGTATTTAGTGTGTGTGTGTGTGTGTGTGTGTGTGTGTGTGTGTGTGTGTGTGTCAGGGGTTTGGGGGAGCAAGAGGGAGAATGATTGTAGAGATTCTTGTTGGTGTTTTAGATAAACATAACAATAAAAACAACAGACTGATATCTTCCTCTTCTGGACATGGTCTTGAGGGCAGATGCCCAATCAGTTTGTTTGGCTGACGTTTAGAGTGATTTAAACCGAGCTGCAACCACTTCCTGTGTAACCCCTCTCCTCATTTTCTTCCTCCACATAGACTTGGTTTCAAAAGCACAGAAAAATACAGAAGCAAGTAGAGTTTGCATGTTGCTCTGAAGAAAGCCAAGAGCAGGAACAGGATAAACCTAAAGGTGAAGTCCACAAGTTCAAACCTAACTTCTCCATAGATTTCTTTGGGAGCATAAGCAACTGCATGTTGTGGAGAAATATTCTGTAGAGGGGTGGGAGATATAAACATTATCTCACTGGGTTTGGTAGCTATAATCCCTGCTCTGGGAGCTGGAACCTAGATGATCAAGAGAAAGTTCAAGGTCATCTTTGGCTATCTAGAGAGTTTGAGTCTAGCCTGGGCTACAGGAATGGTCTCTTAGCAAGAAAAGTTTCCCCACTTTTATTTCCATTGTTTATTAAGGCTGTGTCCTGTTACCTCTGGGGTTTCATCAAGCCATTGTTTTGTTTGTTTGTTTGTTTGTTTGTTTATTTGGGTTTTTTGTTTTGTTTTGTTTTGGTTTGGTTTTGGTTTTGGTTTTGGTTTTTTTTTTTTTTTTTGTCTTTTTGTCTTTTTGTTTTTCGAGACAGGGTTTCTCTGTATAGCCTTGGCTGTCCTGGAACTCACTCTGTAAACCAGGCTGGCCTCAAACTCAGAAATCCGCCTGCCTCTGCCTCCCAAGTGCTGGGATTAAAGGCATGCGTCACCACCGCCCGGCTAAGCCATTGTTTTTATGAACAATGTTCATTCAAGATTTTTTTTTTCCAAGTTTAAATGTAAAAACTGACTTGCAAACCCTTGTTGTGTGCTTATGTTGAATTAGTTAAAGAAGCTAGAAGGAGCAGAACGCATTTCACCAAGTTCCAGACTGATATCCTAATTGAAGCTTTTGAGAAGAATCGATTCCCTGGGATTGTTACCAGGGAAAGACTGGCTCAACAAACAGGCATCCCAGAATCCAGGATTCATGTACGTTGCATGCTCTCTGTCTCTGGCAGCTGTTGTCCTTACTGTAAGCTGCTTCTCTCCTGAGCTGTTGCTGGACAAGGGCAGGCTATTTGTGGCTGTCCCTCTGCTCTACATGGGATGTAGATACTTTGTGTTGCCAGTGACAGTCTGGAGAAACAGTCATATGAGACCTGCAGAATCATAGGAAATAAGAAAGAGCAGTTAGGCGAAAGTGTGACAGTCACTCCTGTTTTGAGAACACAGCCCTTGGAAATACTGTAAACTGAGCCCCAGAGGACAAGGGTGCTGTTCTGTGTGTTAGGATGTTAGTTAGCTTTCAGACGCCTCTAGGCATGGGATGTCTGCTTACCTAGCCCTCAGCTCACCTCTGACCATAGTCTAAGGAAGCTAGAATAAAGCCTGCACAGTTTGAGAGTCCCTGTTCTGTGTGTATGAAGGAGATGGATAAGTGTTCTTCTGAAGCATCCTTAGATAATCCTATTTTTGGATCAGTCATTTGTGCTTCCATGCCCTCTGGGAGTTCCACGGTCTTAGGAGCTCCTTGGTAAGCAGAAATTCACCGTCTTTGAGATGGATTCCTCGATCAGAGCTGGGTATCAGATGGGCGGAGTCTAACTCTTCTACCTTTTCAACCACGGTATTATTTTACCCATGACTATGTGCCATGGCTTACTTAATCTTGACTGTCAATTTAGTTAGCTTGAGAAACACAGATTAGTCAAGCTCGTCTCCAGGTGTGTCAGTGAGGTGAGGCGTTCCCAGAGCTCCGTAGATCAGAAGAGCTCAGAGCTGATCACTGCAAAGAATCTGTTCAAAATCCAAATGGGTTATTGGGAGGTGATAGAGATGTGGAATGTGGGCTCTAATTGGAGGAAATGAAGTTCCAAGAGCCTGCATTTGAAAGTTTAGCCTGTGTACCCTTCTATTTGCTTCTGTTTAGCAACAATAAGAGATAGATGGAATCACTTCTGTTGTTCAGGACTCTGTGTGTGTGTGTGTTTTAGATATGGTTTCAGAACCGGAGAGCACGGCACCCAGACCCAAGACAGAGCACTCGGGCAACTCCTCATCCACCCCAGAGCAGCCAATGCCCTGCCCAGAAGACTGCTGGTCAATTCACTCCTTCCAAAGCTCTCACCAGCAGCGATTCAATTGTACTGCCTCTTTCTCCACCCCACACACCAAATGGTCCTTTGGATCTCTCTAAGGGCCGTCAGAAGCAGTTACCAGGAACCACAGTACCACAACCCTCCCAGGTTGTGCAGCAAGGAGGTGATGATCAAAATCCCTCGTTGTTTATTGGTCACTTATCACCGGTAAAAACTCCAGGAGAGGAGGACTTCCATCCTCAGCCTCCTTTACGGCTCCTAATCCAAAAAGGAAGGCATAACCCCAGTGAGAACAGTGGTCTGGCTGAACTGCCCTTAGAAGATTCTACTCAGGTTCCAACTGTCAATCACCACCTCTTGAAACTGGACCAAAACGATTCTGCCTTTCTTCAACACTGGGATGAATGGTTCCTATCCATGCTTGCCGATTGGATGCCTGACAATGAATACTGGTCTGAGAAACCTGAGCCACATCCGCAGCAGGTGCAGGGTGTGTCTCATCAAGCAGACCAAACTCTAAAGCAGTAGGTTTAAGCCTCAAGCCTTTTCCGTTAATTCTTCCTGAACATGGATTTTCAGCAAAAGAGCTCTTCTTTCTGCATCCACGGCCCCACGTGTATTCCTGTGCATGGCTTGGAGAGCTTCTCAGGAGAGTTTCAGGATCTCCTTCACATGGGGAGAAGTACATCTGTGACTCGGATTCGGGAGAACCTGCCCTTGGGCATGAAGTCAGTGGATATATTGAAGAATAGGTTTGCAGAATTATGGAACAAGTTCAAGTTAGCATGTGCATAAACCACATGGACACACAAAGGGAGCAATTATTTTTATTCTTAATTTATTCTTGAGATCTGATCTCGCTGATATTTTGGCTGGTTTTGAGCTCCTGTGCTTAAGTCAGTCCCCTTAAGTCAGTCTGCCTCAGCCTCCTAAATAGTTGGCACTACAAATATATCCCTTCGTTGTCCATCTTGGTTTTAATTTTAATTATGGTTTTAAAATTTTTTTCACAGTTTCATTTACCATCTGTTATGTTTTGAATCTGAAGTGTCTCTCACAAGTTCATGTTTTGAAATCTTGCCTCTCGGCCGATGGTGCTGTTTGAGTCTGTGAAGTTTTTAGGTGGGTCCTGATCGCACATGTAGGCCGGGGTGGTACCTTGAAAGTTATATCCACCATGTGAGTGGCATGCACCACGTGTTCCTGATGTGCAGACAGGCTCACATCACCATGCCTCTCCGTGACAAATGACTCAAACACTCTGAAAAGAATCCAAATAAACACTCTTTTGTCAAGCTGCTTCTGGTAGATGTTTTGGTCACAGAGTTAAAGGAACCAATACTTACTGGTCACCAGCCTAACATTCACTCAGTGTGCAGTACAGTAGCGCTAATGAGATGCTTATTCCTGCCTGGTATGAAACTCCATAGTCACTTGAGTCACTTGAACAACCATAACAGTGCCACAGATGGAACGTCCCAAGTCACAGAAAATGTATATTTTTCACAGCCATAGAGGGTAGAAGCCCAATCGGCAGGTGCCTGCAGTTCTTGGGGGCTCTTTACTGCTTGGGGTTTCTGGGTCTCAGTCTCATGTAACTATTACATCTGGTGTCTCTCCTGGGCTTTTAAGGGTCCTACATGTATGAGCTCTCTTAACATCGATCACATATTTGAAGATTTTACCTTTGGTTACGGCCCCTTTGCTGTTAAAACTTCAGCATATGCTTGGCCCCTACTGAATACTACAGAACACTGTAACCTCCTGTTTCTCTTTCCTTACCCTTTGCTAACCACAATTCTATTACATGTGTGTAGTGGGGGCTGCGGGGGGAGGGGGCAGAGGCCAAAGTCCAGTGCCTTCCTTTTACCTCCAAATAGAGAAATTGTATGTATGTATGTATGTATGTATGTATGTATGTATGTATGTATGTATACGTGTCTGGGTGGCTGTGATTATGGTCCCATAAAGGCAGGTGCCTGTGGAAGCCTGGAGTTTTAGATGCTCTGAATCTAGAATTGTGAGCTACCTGACAGGATGTTGGAATCAAACTCAAGTTCTCTGGGAGAAGAGTATTTGCTCTTAACCACTGAACCACCTCCCCAGACTGTCCACCTTATTTTGTGAGACAGGTCTCTTGCTGAACCTGAAGCTTGCTGGTTGAGAAACTGTCTGGCCAGGTAGCTCCAGGGATCTTCCTGACTCTGGTCTCCAGTTCGAGAATTACAGCTGCTTCACCACCTGGCTTTTTAACATAGGTTCTGGAGATCCAAAGTTGGGACCTCATGCTTGCATAGCAAGCATTTTACCGAGGGAACCAACTCCTCGGCCCCACTGCCTGCTGCTTCTGTGAGTCTGACTACTCTAGCTACCGTGGGTAGGTGGGTTTGCACAATATTTGCTTTTGTAGATGGCTTACTTTTATTGTCATAATGTCTTCAAGGTGTATTATTTTTGGCTTGTGTTAGGATTTTCTTTTTTTTTCTTTTTTGAGGATAATTTACATTATATGTGTATTCCACATTTTGTCCACCACCAATAGACATTGGGGTAGCTCCTACCTTTTAGACAATGGAAATGATGTCACAGTGAATGACAGCATGCAGATAATATTGAGATCCAATTCTTTTGCATACTGTATAAAGACCGTCCTTCACTGAAACCATCCTTCTAGTGATTCTAGGTTGGGTCATGTTGATGGTCAATCAATACTAGTTTCAGAGCTGGATCTTATGATGTCTATTTAAGCTGTCATACTGTTCTCTATAGTGACTCTATCCCTTTCCACTTCCAACAAAGCACAGGGTCATTTGTTTACATCCTCACCCATGCCTCTTAGTTCTTGTTGCTTTGATAGTGGTTGTTCTAATGTGTGAGAGGTGGTAACTCATCTCTGATTTAACCTAGGGTTCTGTAATGGTGCTGTTTATCTCTCCATGTGGTTACTCAGATTTGTTCACTACTTAAGGAAGCATTTGTTGAACTCTGAATGCTTTTAAAATATACTCTTTCATTGTTTATTTTATGTATAAGTGGTTTGTTTTCACACATGTATGTGCACTGGCGTCTTCATCAGATCCCCTGAAACTGTAGTTACAAATGGTTGTGAGCCATCATGTGGTGCTGGGAACAGAACCTGGAAATATTACAAAAATAGTGAGTGCTTTTAACCATGGAATCATCTCTCTTAAGTCTCCCTAACATTTTTTTTTTTCTTTATATTATTAGCCTTGTTTAAGATACGATTTGCAAACATTTTCTACCATTCCATAACTTTGCTTTTTCTCTATGCTGTGTGCTTTGAGGGACATGAATTTTAATTATGTGCCTGTGCATTCATCCTTGTTGGAGATTGAAACCAGAGTCTTGTACATGCTAAGTGTATACCCTGTCGCCGATACAACCCCTCAGCCCAGAGTTTTAATATTTGAAGTAGTCCTATTTGTCTCTCTTGTTTGTATTACCTATACTTCAAAACCATGGGCCCAAACAGTGTCATGAGTCTTCTTTTTCTAGTGCTTTGAGTTGCAAAGTTAGATTGTTGACTTGAGGTCTTTTTTCTTTTTAACATGTGATTTATTAACAAATATGCACACACATATGATAGTGGTACACATACACAAAACAATAGTGACACACAAGGATGACTTTGAGGGTGTTTCTATTGCATGCTGACTTTTAAAAGTGTGTGCAGTCATGTGCCTGCGTGCCTGCATGTCTGTGTAGGTTAGGATTTGGTTCTGTTTCCTACTTTGGGTCATGGGGATCGAACTGAGGTGACCAGGTTTCCATAGTAACTGCTTTTACTTGCTGAATCATCTTTCTATATGCTGACCTCGACACTTTTAGTTTATTTATTTAATGCATATGAGTGCTCTATCTCCATATATGCCTACATGTCAGAAGAGAGTATCAGATGGTTGTGCGCCACTGTATGGTTGCTGGGAATTGAACTCAGGACCTGTGGAAGCAGAGTCAGTGTTCTTAACTGCTGAGCCATTTGCCCTTCTTTTCTCCATGATCATCTCTGACTGAGATGAGGTGCAATCTGAATGCAGTTCTGGCTTGTGTTTCTTTAATGACTTGTCAACACTTGCTATTCTGTCCGGAGCTTTTAGAGTCCACTTTGGAAAGTCCTTGCTTACGTCTTCATATCTTCGGCTGTCTTTTCTCTGCTTGCTTCCTTGCAGTTAATAGCTTCAAAAAAAATTTTTTAATATAAAAAAACAATTTTGAGACAGGATTTCTGTGGGTAGCCCTGGCTATCCTGGAATTCATTCTGTACATCAGGCTGGCCTCAAACTCAGAGATCTGAGTGATGGAATTAAAGGCCTAAGCCACCACTGCCTGGATGAACCGTCTTATGTTAAGTTTATATTAAGGTCTTATATTAAGGCCTTTGGTCCATTTGGAGTTGATTTTTATACAGGATCAGAGATGGGAATCTAGCTCTAGTCTTCTGCATGTGGACATCCGGTGTCCACTCACTAAGGAAGATTTTCTCTAATCTGTCTTTTTGGTAATGTTATGTGGGCTCATTTCTGGGTCTTACAGTCCATTTGTTTTTGCATCTATTTTTAAATTAATTAGAGTTATTCTGTACATTATATAATGGGACGTATACATATGCCACAGATGACAACTTTTATGAATTTGTTCTCTCTTTCTACTCTATGGGTCTCAGAGATCAAAATCAGGTTGCCAGGTGTGGCAGCAGATATATTTACCTTCAGAACAGGCGCACGGGTCCTCTGTGTATTGTTATACCAGTTCTGTACTGGCTGTGTCATTCTGGCTCTGTAGTACCCTGAAGGCATGGCTTATAACACCTCCAGGGTTGCTTTTTTGCTCAAGATTACTTTGGCTATTCGGGATCTTTTGTATTTCCATGTGAATTTTAATATTGCTTTTCACTAGTTTTGGAAGAAAGTTACTGGAATTTTGATGTGGTTTGGTCTCTTTCAGCAATATGTCCTCTCAAACAATATTAATTTTTCTGTTCTGTGATTGAGGCAGGATTTTCCATCTTCTAGAATTTTCTTCAACTTCATTCCTTGGTGCTTTGTGGTTTTCATTTAGAAGTCTTTTAGTATCTTTGCTTAAGTTTATCAATTAGGTATTTCCATTTTTAAAAAAGAACACTTATTTTATTGAGGCCTCACATATGTCATGGAGTGAGGAGACCAGAGGATAACCCGAGGGAGTTAGTCCTACCCTGTGAGTGTTGGGAATCAAACTCAGGTCATCAAGTTTGGCAACAAGCCCCTTACCCACTGAACCATGCCACCAGCCCTTATTTTCTCAGAATTTATATATATATATAAATTATACATATATATGTATATGTATGTGTGTGTATGTGTATATATATATATATATATATATATATATATATATATATATATCTGGTCTTTAAGTAACATTAATTTTATACCCTGCTACCTTTAAACTTTACTTGTATTTACATATTAACCTCATTTATTTAGACAGGGTCTGGCTGTGTAGCTCTGGGTAGCCTAGAACTCACTGTGGAGACCAAGATGAACTTGAACTGTGGGTGACATCCCCCATCTCTGCCTCTCAAGTAATAGGGTTGTAGCATAAGCATAAGCATGCAAGGCCTACTTTTCAAGCCGGTGATCAGCAGGTCTAGGAACAGTCTGACAACAGCGGTGTTTCCATGAGACCCTGTCACTGCAACATTGGCTGTATGTTTGTCATCTGCAGCCTTTGTCACATCAAGCCACCATTCTCCTGTTTCTAGTTTCTCTGAGGGCTTCTCATCATGAGTTTAATTCTGTCAAAGCTTTGCTCTGTGACTATTGAGTTAATTGTGTGATTTGTCGTGAACTCTCCCATCATCTTCTGGGAGTAGCCGACCCCAACTTTTGGAGTCTGCATCCTTGGAGTTCTATCCTTTGAGTTTAGTCTCTGTGTGCCTTTGTCAGTAGAAATTGCTTCATCAGTTTGATTTCTTTCTTTCTTCTTTCTTTCTTTCTTCCTTTCTTTCTTTCCTTCTTTCTTTCTTTTTTCAGCAATCAGCCAGTCTGAGGTCTGAGTGTTTAGAAAAAAAATTAAAACCTAATAATTAGTTACCTAGTATTACTGTTAGTGTATATGTGTGTATACGTGTGTGTGTGTGTGTGTGTGTGTGTGTGTGTGTGTGTGTGTGTGTATGAAGACCAGAGGAGAACCTGCAAGAGTCAGTTCTTTTCTTCCATCAAGGGATCAGGGATGGAACTCAGATCATCAGGCGTACACAGTGAGTGCCTTTACCCACTGAGCCATCTTGCTCTTCCGATCTGCATGTTTTAAGGAAAAAATTATGGCTGTCTGAATTTGAGGCTGTTATTGGGAGGCAAGTGTGAATTCTTGTGATTTTGTTGGCTTGTTTGCTGACTGAATTGAATACCCCTATTTTTTTTTTTCCTTTTTCCTATACTCTCCTTAGTGACATCCTGGTCTGAATAGTTAATAATGCTTGGTTGTTTCATGTTTAAAGAACATTTTGTTAGTGTATATTGACTGTTTAAAGTAATGGGATTCATATTATTTTTTCAGAAATTGGTCATGTGCTTCCCTGTTATCGTTATGTGATTTATTCTTTCCTAATTTCTTATGATTGTGATTGATTTTCTTCCTCATTGTGTGTAGAGTCCACTCAGCTAACCTTGCCAGGATGGGCCCTTTTACATCAGTTTCTATGCACGTAAAGCTGCAAAGCTGTTGCTCTGAATAAGCTGCTGCTTTGGATCTTAACAGATATTTCAATCATTGTTGTCTTAGGGTTTTACTGCTGTGAACAGACACCATGACCAAGACAAGTCTTATAAATGACAACAATTAGTTGGGGCTGCCTTACAGGTTCAGACATTCAGTCCATTGTCACCAAGGCAGAAGCATGGCAGCATCCAGGCAGGCATAATGCAGGAGGTGCTGAGGGTTCTACATCTTCATCTGAAGGAAGCCAGGAACAGACTGGGTATCCTCAGGCAGCTAAGAGGAAGATCTCCAAGCCCACCCCACAGTGACACACTTCCTCCAACAAGGCCACACCTTCTAATAGGGCCACTCCATGGGACAAGCATATGCAAATCATCACAGTTGTATAAACCGCTTTATCTCAGAGAACTGAGAAGAACTCATATTAATTCCATGTACTTGTTTACCATCAGAATCACTGGGCAAGAGAACTGAATTCCCGCTCCTTATTCTATAAAGAAAACTTATCTTCTCCAAGGGTTGAGCCCCTCACATGGGATGCCAGTTGTGGGGGTCTCTGCAAACACCAGGTGCAGCAAGTAAGGACCCAGATGATGCAAAAAGAAAATCTGGCTCAACATGACTTAGCTGGTGTTTGTTCAGATGTTTAATTTAGAGCAGCGGCTCTCAACCTTCCTAATGTGCAACCCTTTAATACAGTTCCTCATGTGGTGACGACTCCCAACTATGAAATTATTTTTGTTACTACTTCATAACTGTAACCTTGATACTGTTATAAATCCTAATATATATATATATATATATATATATATATATATATATATATATGCAATTATATATATATGCTAATGGTCTTAGGCAATCCCCGTGGAAGGATCTTTGAATGCCCCTCTCCCCCAGCTGAGAACAATAGCTCTAGAATCTAATAGTATATTTTAGACATATTTAAGTATAATACAACTTTGGGAAAATGTTTCCTGGTGAAAATGATCACAATAACGTTTAAGGCATGGCTATACTGAAACTCTTTTGCAAAATATATGAGACATCTTCCATAAGGATGGGTTCTACTGACTGAGAAAAAAATGCCCAGGATAAACACAGTAGTCTGGGGGACTCAGGGGAGGCCTGATCCTACAGACAGTACAGATTGCCAGGCTATTAACTACATCCACTCCCCGCTTTCTGAGAGGAAGCCGGTGTACACCCCTTCCACTGAAGAGACCACTCTGCATGTTTAACAATTATGGCTTCCCTATTGCTTGCTTGTGAGCGCCAGGACCTTATGCCCTCTACATCTAACACCTGGATAGTATTTTATAAAGTTACTATTATTGTATGCTTGTGTATTATGTGTGTGGAAGTGTGTGTGAGCACATGCGTGCACACAGAGATCAGAAGACAACTTGCTGGAGTCAGTTATCTCCTTTCTTTGTGGGTTCTGGGGATAGATCACAGGTCAGGCTTGGTGGCAAGCACCTTCACTTACTGAGCCATCTTGTCAGCCCTTTGTGTAACCCTCTTGTCTGCAGCTGTCAGTCTTCTTTAGCTGTAGTGTGACTTGTGAAGGTTCTGTGTGTGGATGTCCACGCTTGGGCGTTTTCTTCTGTAATCTCACTAAGTAGTGTCCTGTTCTGTTGAATTCTTAAATTTTTAAGTTTGAAGATTTTTAAGTTTGATCTCTTAATTGTGTCCAAAAATTCTTTGAAGTGGTCATGATTTCTTGTTTTTATTTTTTCTCTTCCCCTTATGGTACCTGAATGCAGTAATCTTTCAATCCTGTCTTCAGGCCTACTATTGCTTCATTCTTGTCACAGTCAATTGATGATATTTCTCAATTTTAAAAATTCAGCTTTTTAAACTTTTTTGTTTCTAAGATTTATGCTTTAGGTTTTTTTTTTTTTTTTTGAAAAACAGTCATTACTTTTGTTTACTCTCTCTCTCTGTGTGTGTGTGTGTGTGTGTGTGTGTGTGTGTGTGTGTGTGTGTGCACGTGTAGAGGTCAGAGGATAAACCGGTGGGAGTTGCTTTTTTCCTTCTATTGTGAGAGTCCGAAGGATCAAACTCAAGTCATCAGGCTTAGAGGTACCTGGTCCCAGAGAGACCTGGGACTAGGAGACCTGTGGCTCCTCCCAACCTTTCCCAACCCACCTTCTACCCTGTAGCTCTCCAGCACATGGGACTTTGCTTCCCTTCACCCAGCTTCTGATTCCTATATAACTCAGCAATTTTGGCTACATGAGTTTCTTGGTTCTCTATGCCCTCTTCTCCTCTCCCCTCTCTCTTCTCATTCTCTCTCCCTCTTTCTCTCCTATCAGAACTCAGTCTATTCTACTGGCCATGCTCATTCTGGACTTCTCTAAATGCCTGTGGCTGTTCCCTCCCTCATATCTACAATAAAATTCTCTCATCCGTACCTTGGAGCAGTCATGTTCTTATTTTCTTTCATCTGGTACCAAACCCACAGAGTGTCACATATGAGTTCTCTTCCAAGGGACTCGGCTTTGAAAACCATGCCGCAGATTTGATGTTCCTAAGGTGTGTATATGGATCACTTGTCTATCTTGACTTCTGCCACCCACTATATTTGACTCCAACTCTTCAGCTGCTTCTTCCCTCCACCTTCTCCCTCCTGCCGAGTCTCTGCTTGCCCACTCTGTGCATGTCCTATCTCTGGCTCCTGCAGCCTACTATGCCCTTTGGGGTACCATGTAGACAACTCTCTATTAAGACACTTACTTACCTGTCTCCCTCTATTGTAGAGGTTTTCAACCTGTGGGTTGGGGTCCCCTTGGGGACTGAACAGCCCTTTTACAGGGACCACCTAAACACAGATATTTATATCATGATTTATGATAGTAGCAAAATTACAGTTATGAAGTAGCACTGAAAATAATTTTATGGTTGAAGCTTTCCACAACATGAGGAACTGTAAAGGGTCACAGCATTAGGAAGGTTGAGAACCGCTGCCCTAAAATCTGTCCTGCCTACAAAATATTTTGACCTGATAAAGTTGAAGTCTACCATTCTCCAGATAGCCTTCTGAGCTGAGCACAAAATGTTAGATTCCCTTTGTCAGCAAGGCTTCCTCTTCTCAACCTGGGGGATCCCAGACACCACACCCTATACCTGTTACATAGCTTTGGTTAGATTACAGGTTCAGCTTCTTTTCTCCTGATAAGAACCAGAGTAGCATGCCCCTGAGATTCCCTGCAATGTCTCCCATGCTAATGAGGTACCCACTACCATCAGCCTGTACCTTTGCCCATACTGGATTTCCCTAACCCTTTCCCCCAAATTTTATAAACCTTGGTTCACTCTGAACAAAGTTGATATGTCTCCCGAAGCTGGTCCTGGTGTGTCATTATTACTGTTCAAACTCACAGGCTGTCAGAAATCTTGTTTGTTGATGTGCCATGTATCGTGCAGGAACCTGAAGGTAGGAGCTGAGGCAGAGGCCACAGAGGAGTGCAGCTTTTTGGCTTGTTCCTTGTAGGTTTGCTCAGCCTACTTTCTTATAGAACCCAGGACCATGAGCCTAGGGGTGGCACCGCTCACAATAGGGCTGGGCCCTCTCCCATCAATCTCTAATTTAAAAAAATGTGCCAGATCTTATGGAAACATTTTCTCAATTGAGGCTCTCTCCTTTTAGATAACTCAGCTGGTGTCAAGTTGACATAAGACTGGCCAGCACAGTATGTTTAATAATTAAGACTTATAAATTCCTAAGGTCTACTCAGATTAATAGTAACTGACTTAAAGATAGGTGCCTAGGGCTAGAGAGATGGCTCAGTGGTTAGAAGCACTGGCTGCTCTTCCAGAGGTCCTGAGTTCAATTCCCAGCAACCACATGGTGGCTCACAACCATCTATAATGGGATCTGATACCCTATTCTGCTGTGTCTGAAGACAGCTACAGTGTACTCACATACATAAAATAAATCTTAAAAAAATAAATCTTAAAAAAAAAATCTGAAATTCAAAAAAAAAAAATAGGTGCCTAGCCTCTTTATCTTTTCTAACTTGGTTGAGTTTTAGCCATTTGGATAAACTGAGTCTTATAAGAAACTGCGATATTCTGTAATGATATACTATGTAAGAATAAAAAAAAGTAAAGTTCCCAGCCTCTCTATGGACTGTATTTATGGTTTAAAGTTTTATTTTGATGCTAAAGGATCCTCAATTAAATTTTTTAGGGTTCAAACTTCACAGGGATAAAGCTGTAAAATCCTAGTCTTATATAAGCTGCTAACTTTTGATGTAGTCTGATAAAGATAATTAAAACATGCAAGTTAATGTTCAGTTACTCTACAAATGGCCAAATTCTTTAATATGCTCAGAACCATGCTCAGAGTTATGCTAATACATATACATTATATATATATAATACATATGCTTATATATAATACATTTACAATGATAAGCAAAATTATACATGTTCTCAAGGTTAAGCATAAAGCAAGTAACTAAAAACAAGTAAAGTCTGTTTTAAATCAGCTATACTTAATAGATACTGGTTCCCAAACTCTTTAAAGATCTGCTGAATATGGCATTTAAAATGTTTAATAAAAAAGCGTTCTGTGATGGACAGAATTGCCAGCTTCTATAGGTAAGGTCTCCAAGAAGACAGTGGGACATAGACAACTCCATCTGGTTTGTGGTAATGCTGATCACTGGGTAACAAACTGCCCCATGCCTCACATGCTGCTGCCAGGGCCCTGCCCCCAACTGTAAGACACTACTGGGTAGGCTGCTCTACTCTGCCTTGCCAAGGTGGATGCATTTTCCCAAATTCCTCCTCTATGGGAAAACCTCTAAGACCTTCTGGGTCTGGCAGTCCAAAGCTAATGCTACCCCATGCAGCAGCCGAAGATGCAATACTGTCCTGTGTGGCAACCAACGACCTATTACATCTGCTCCCCAATGAAGCTATTGAGACCATGGGAGCCTAGGGTAACTGTCCAGGTAGGGGTAGTTTATAGTTTCTGCTCTAATTTATCCCCTCAGATCTCTGATGGTGTTGATGGCTAGCTGCAGGCTTTTGTGAGTTTAGCAGCAGCAGGAACTCGGCTCTTTCCCTAAGGCTGCAGCTACCTGGTGGGCTCATTTCCAGTGTAGAATCCGGTCTCACTTTTCCAGTGCTACTAGGTCTCCTGCTGAGAAAGGCAGGCTCGGCACAGTTCACCTTGCTGGCAGACTTCACAGTGAAAGACATAAACAGGTTTCAATGTAACTTTTTACTACCTCCTTTATTTAAAAGAACTTGCTTAGAAATGACTGCTAGCAATGATGAGCTGCTTGTGACTCCTGGTAAACGGTTGGATGAAGAGAAAAGGTTTAAAGTTTATGTGAGATGTGAGGGCCTAAGACAGAAATGAAAATTGTAAAGGTCTAAGGAAGTGATTTAAGGTATTTAAAAATGAGAAATGTTTCAGATTTCTTTCCTTCTCTATGCTATTGTTATACGAGGATTTTAAAAGTCCAAGAGTATTAATATTAACCAATTATGTTCTGATGGGCAATTAATTTAGCCCTAGTAAAGCACCGCTACTGTTATCATAGTCACAAGATCAAAATTTATATTTCCTTTGGTTTCTATGGTTGTTTGACTAGGAATGGGCCCCATAGACTCATGGGTTTGAGTGTTTGTAGGAAGTGGCACTGTTAGGAGGTGTGTCACTGTGAAGGTGGACTTTGAGGTCTCATATGCTCAAGCTAGGCCTAGTATGGCAGTCTCCTTCTACTGCCTGGGGACTAGATGTACTCTCAGCTCCTTCTCCAGCACCATGTCTGCATTCATGCCACCATGGTTTCTGCCATGATGGCAATGGACTAACCCTCTGACACTCTAAGGGAGCCCCAATTAAATGTTTTCCTTTATGGGAATTACTGTGGTTATGGTGTCTCTCCATAGCAATAAAACTCTAAGACAGTCATCTTCTAAATATATCCAACCCTCTGGATAGATAGGAAAAGTGGTCATGTTTTTAACCCAGGATTTTTTTTTTTTGGTGGTGTGGTAGGGGGAGGCCCTAAGCTTTTACTATGACTCAATGACACGAATCTACTGCTTTTTCTACAAGGAAGATTTCAGTTCAGATTACAAATAGCTGTGTATTAATCAGTCATAGAATTTATGGAGTAAATCTTTTTATATATAAAATAGGAATTTATTGGAATGACTTCCAGGCTGCAGTCCAGCTATTCCAACAATGGCTGGCTGTAATGGAAAGTTCAAGAATCCAGTAGTTGCTCAGTTCCACAAGGCTGGATGTCTCAGCTGGTCTGTAGATGCTGGAATCCTGAAGAAACAGTCTCCAATGCCAGTGGAGGCATGGATACACTAGCAAGGTAGAGAGCAAAAGCTTCCTTCTATGTTCTTATATAGACTCAAGATTTGGATTAAAGTTTTGTGTCTTCCAGCCTTAAGATCCAGATTGAAATCATGTCTTTCTGCCTCAAGACCCAGATCAGAGATGTGTGTCTTCCTACCTTAAAGGTCTGGACTAGAAGTGGATTCTCCCACTTCAAACCAAGCAGAAAATCTCTCACAGGTGCGCCCTCTGTTTCTTGATTGTAGTTCATTCCAGATATAATCAAATTGACAGTTAAGAATGGTCGTTATAAATGGCAATGCTACTGAGACTTGGATCCTCCTCTCACAGGTCAAACGGACTCCAGGTAAGTACTCCCAACCAACATTCTAAGTCTCTATACCTGATTATTCCCGAGGGCAGAATCTCCTCCCCCCCACCTTGGTCTTGGAACTTCCCCCTAACTATCAGGATCATAGGTCTGGAAGTTCAAGATACAAAGTTTTCCCTATGTCCCTTAAATTTACCTACTGTCCTTCATCTATATCTGTCTCAAATGTTTCCAATCAACTGCAGACTGCAAACTGCTCCAAAACTGCCAGCTTCAGGTATATAGCAGTAATTTGGGTTACACTGCTTTGTGCTCACAGCGAGTCACCCACATCCAGCCACTGGCCTGTGAACTCTTTGGATACAGCAATGAAAGACACACACACATTAGCTTATTTTTGAAACACCTTGGCCACTCAAAGGCTGGGCAGTTCTAATCCTCTGCCTGGCTATCATAGATTTCCCTCCAGTACTCCTGACTCAATGTCCTCTAAATCATGATCTATTTCAGTTGTCCTGTTCTTTCTGGGTGGCCCCCTAGTCTTTGTTGCCCAAGATGCTTCTAGGCAGCCCTTCTGGGGGGCGGAGAGGAGGGTGCATTCCTTCTCACCTACATTTTGGATGGTTTTCCTTCTGCATCTCCATCCATCTCCCTATAAATCCTGGTGATTCTCCCTTTCTCTTTTCCAGTTCCTAGCCCGAACAATCTGAAAGTTCCACCCCTCTCTCTCTGCCCAGCCATTGACTGTTGGCTCTTTATTGATCTATCAAAAACCATTTTGGGACAAGGACTTTTAGTGTTGGGACACCCAGATTTTTTTTTTTTTTTTTTTTTTTTTTTTTTTTTTTTTTTTTTTGGTTTTTTGAGACAGGGTTTCTCTGTGTAGCCCTGGCTGTCCTGGAACTCACTCTGTAGACCAGGCTGGCCTCGAACTCAGAAATCCGCCTGCCTCTGCCTCCCAAGTGCTGGGATTAAAGGCGTGTACCACCACTGCCCGGATTCTTGATTAATTCAAAGCATTAGAACCAATCCCTAACACAGGTGCTCCTTCAGAACCTGAATCCCAGGCTTCTCTAGAGAGGCCTGCATTTCACTAGCCCCAGATGACTCTGTAGAACCTGGGCAGTGGTGGAAACAGATGTCCTCCAGCCTGCCCTCCTCATTCTCTTGCTGGCTTTGACCAACATTCCAGCCTTCCTGGGGCCCCAGACAACCCACCACAATTACATCTCAGAAGAAATTATTGAAGAGATTATGTCACCCTTTATCATCAACAAAAGGCTAGGTTATCAGGTCCCAAAGAAACTGGGGCAAAGTCTTAGTACCTGTGGCTCCTCCCAGCACCTCTTATCCAGCCTCCTACCCTAACCTTCTCCAGCCTGGGGCTTCCCTTCCCCATCTCCTGCTTCCTATATAACTCAGTCATATTGGCTACAGATGCTTTTTGGTTCTCTTGGCCTGCATGCCCCCTTTGCCTTCCTTCTTCTCTTGCCCTCTTCTTGAGTCTTCTCTGATATTCTGGTCTATTCTGGTGGCCATATTCAGTCTGGCCTCTTCCAGATATGTCTGGCAATGCTCTCCCTCATAGCTACAATAAAACCTTCTCCACAACCATACCCAGGAGCAGCCATGTCCCCATTTGCATTCAGGAGGCAAGCATTTTTACCCACAGACCTTTTCCCTAGACCCTTATAATTTTATTATTTTCTAAAACATTTGCTTCCACGGTGAATTCCATATCTAAGATTTGAACTGATGTCTTGACTTTGTTCATCTCTCTAGTTGTGTACTCTGTATGGCAACTGATCATTAAAAATGGTAGGCTTTTGAATTCTTTGGCATTTCACTGATTTCTGGTTTTGGTTTCTGAAGTTACAAGCATTTGGAGGAGGCATGTGTCTGGCTTGTTTATATTACTTCTTTGGTATACTCACCATTTGTGTGTTTGCTGGTATGAACATTCCTCCAGTTTTATGTAACTTCTGCTTAGTAAGTCTTTGTCTTTTGAGTTCTTGTTGTTCTTCATGACTTCCCAAAGGACAGGAAGCAGACTGCTGCAACATGAACTCATAAACAAACCAGGTATTTAGACTAGAGGGAAGAACCCCCACCCCAACTCCCCAAGTTAAAATTATTTACAACCCCAATATGGATAGAAAAGGGAGCAAACATCATTATAGGGCAAACTAGTTTGTTTTGTTTTTTAATTAAGAAAAATGAAAGTACTGATTTAGCACCAAAAAAGAAGGAATGAGGAAAAGAAAGTCAGGGAGAAAGGAAGGGAAAGATGGTTCAATGGTGGCAGAGCAGGAATGAGAGAGGAGAGTAAGTGGTGTTGGATAAACCAAAATGGCAGAGGAAGGAAGAAAAGGGGGAGACAGGGAGGGAAATGGGGGGTGGGACAGGAAAGAGAAGGAGGGAGAGGGAGAGGGAAAGGGAGAGGGGGGAGGAGGGAGGATGGAGAGGGAGAAGAGGGAGAGGAGGGGAGAAGAAGAGGGAGAAAATGAGGGAGGGAAAGGGAAGGGGGAGAGGGAGGGGAGAAGGAGGGGGAGAAGGAAGAGGAGAGGGAGAGTGGAATAGGAACCAGAGAAAGGAGAGGGAGGGAGAGGGGGAAAGGGGAGGGAGAGAGTTTCAGTGAAGACACTTTTGTTTGGGTTGTTTACTGGTATGGGGTGGGAGAGCTGGGAGGTAACAAGTCTTTTTCTCTCTGAGGTGCAAACAGGTCAGACCAGAAAGTGCTGTCTGCAGGCTGGGTCCTGCCTGACTTCCCCACGCTGGCACACAGGCCTCTACAACTGCTGCAGAATTGAATTCCTTCCAGGATTCTCTGTGCAGGTTCAGCCACACGGTGAGCACAGGAACCTGTCCTTACGCTTCTCCTGCCAACTAAGTCTAGGAACTGTCTGCTTGGCTGTCCCCACATTCCTGGCACTCTGCCAGTGCATGTGTGGGAAATGTCTGCCCGTTCCTGTGTTTCTACCCAAAGTCTCCTAGAAAGCTGTTGAATCAAAGCAAAATTCTCAGTGAGGAGGGGAAGGCACCCCCAGTGCTGGCTTAGCTGCACAGATCCCAACCCCTATTTAATTCACATACTTTAGGCCATCTTCCTTCCTTTCTCCAGAGGTCAGGTTGCAATTCCCAAATGGAGGTGGCCCCTGCTTCCCCCAGCAGCCAGCTAACACTGGACCTGTGAGCAGGGCCTGTTTGCAAGTCACAGGGACTCTTGTTAGGGTCTGTGTCCTGCTCAGATCACAGAGCCTCTGACTGCAGTTTTCCAGGCTGCATTTGTGCATCCATGGAACTCCTCCAAGGTGCAAAGCTACAGAGAGGGGAACTCTGTCTTCCCTATCATATTGCCTGGAGTCTGGTATGTTTGATCTGTTATGGTCTCTGATATATTTTGTAATTTGGTGGCATGATGCAGTGGGAGGGGGTCCCTTCGTGGGCCCATGCTGAGGGACCCCACCCCCAGCTACCACCAAGTCCTAAGGGTTTCAAATGAATACCTAAGAAAAAGATTTTCTCCCAAACCTATTTAACTTTATTTTCTGCCTCGTGTGTGTGTGTGTGTGTGTGTGTGTGTGTGTGTGTGTTTGTGTGTGTGTGTGTGTGTTTCAGCATCTTGCCTAGTCTGGACTTTTAGTCAAAGTCTTCATCTAGGATGGCTCCAGAGAAGCAGCCCACAGACGTTCCAGGCTACTTCCACAGATGCTTCTATGGGGCCTGCACATTCCTACCCACAGACCCTGGACAGCAAGGAAACAGCCAGCTCTCCTGGGACTTGACCACCATCCCCATCTCAATTTTCTTAGGGTCCCCAAAGACGAAACCATCACTCCAAAGTCAGCAGGAAGTGACTAAGAATCCATTCCTGCTCCACCATGGCCTCTTTCTAGTTTCTCATTTTTTAATTAAACCAAAATGGAGGAATGTTAGCATTTCCTCTAGGCTCCGCCCAACAGTTACTTAACAACAGCCTGGCTATAAAAGGACTACTTGGCCTCTCTCTCTCTCTCCTCTTTTTCTCTCCTTGTCTTCTCTCTTTCTTCCCCGTCCATGTGTTTCTGGCTTGCCTCTTCCCTTTCTTTTTTCTCCTCTCTCCTGTCCTTCTCTGTCCCCTTTCTTTCTCTGCCTCCACTCCCTTCTCACCCCCTTCCTGTGTCTCAAATAAACCTCATTTTATACTAGACCCATGGCTGGCACCTCTGGGGAGATGCCTCAGCATGGGCCCACTGAGACATCTCCCTCCTGCTGCATCATGCCCCACTGCATTACAAAACATGGGAACCTCATGTAGCCCAGGATAGCTTTGAACTTGTTACGTAGCTGAGAACAGCCTTGAACTACTGATCCGCTTGCTTCTACCTCCCAAATCCTAGAATTACAGGCATGTGCTTCTAAGCTTGGTTCAGGTAGTGTTGGGAATTGGAACCAGGGCTTTAGGCACAGTAGGCAAAGCGCCTTCCCAGTGGAGCTGCATGCCCAGCCTCCATTAATTCCACTCATGCATGGCTTTTCTCCTGTTCTTGGTGTCTCTTTGTTCTCTTTTAGTTCACTGACATCATTGATGGTCATTTTGGGGAATGTTTGTCAGACAACCCAAAGGTCTTTCTAGTCCTCTAAGGCAGGTTCCTAGAAACTTGTTTCTCCGAGTGAGCCATTCCCTGGTGTTCTAATGCCTTGTGCTATTTTGTGGAAATTTGAACACCTGAGAAACTGCAACAGCAACAATATAATAGCTTCTCCCAGTCTCCGTGTCACAGCTTTGTTTAGGGGAAGACCTTTATCAGTCAGCCTGGATAGAGATTTCGTGCCTGTCAAGTCAAGCCTGCTCTGGCTTCTGTGTGTAGTTTTCAACTTGAGTTTTGCCTAAGCTCTTCTTTGTTGCCTATAATGTCACCCCCACCAACAGCCTGGTGACTGTTGGCAATACAGCAATGCCTTTGGTCCTGGAAGAAAACCTAACCCCACTCTGTGAAGTTTGGTTGGCCTTACCAAGATCATCTATAGAATGCTGTTGTCTCTACTCAGTTCCTTGTGTTATTAGAGACAGAGTCTCCTCCACAGCCACCGATTGTCTCCATCTCTTTCCTCCACAGTGAGGAGTCTTGTAGCCCGCGCGATATCCCTGCCCGCAGGAACTCACACGAACACGCAGGATTCTTTCGCGGCACGCAGTTTATTTTCCCATCATGGTGGAGCAAGAGAGAGATTTGAACTTGCCGCACCTGTATATATAACCTTTGGGGTGGACAATTATGATTGGCTGCTTGCTCAAATTCCCAGGTTCCCCTGCACTGTACACGCGCAGTTTAATGGTGGATATGACGTCGGAAATTAGGCGTTCCCAAGACGCTGTGCATACGCGGTTTGTTACCTCACGCACGCAGGCGTCAGCAAGGACAGCCTCCTACAGAGTCTGGAGAGTTTGTTCCAGTCAGGGAGTTCCCTCCTGATTATAGAGCATGTCCTAACATGGAAGGAGCTTTGGATGCATGCTCTGGCATGTTGTGACCTTTTAATCAATGTTTTCCAAAGACAAGTCCATATTATTGTCCAGTTTGTCTCTGTAACAACGAGCAAGAAAGGCCACAGGGCTTCCAGTTCCATCACCACACTGACAGAACTGCCTCCAAGCCTGAGCTTTGCTCCTCAGCTTGTTTTGGGGTTCATTTCCTTCCTGATGAGTGTACAGAGGGTCTGCTGTTCCTGCATTGGAGACACTGCAGGAACCCAAGAGCAGCCATGCTCACTGAGTCTGTTGGATTCTAAGGATCCAAACCCATGGGAAGCGCTCCCCCAGAAATACTCAAAGAAGGGACTGCAATCACATGAGGTTTATTTGGTGAACAGATGGAATGACAGTGGCCAGTGCACCGGGGCCCCTCCACTCATAGGTGAGAAGGGAACCTCAAGTGGCAGTAAAGGATGGTTTATTTACAAAGTTCACAAAGACAGTTAATTGCTTCTTGGACAATAAGAAGAGATTTCAAACATCTCTTCCCAAGCCTAGTTTCTGTTCCCAGTCTCTGTCCCAATTTATACCTTTATCTTTATGTTGGAGAGAATTCCTTTAAGTGACTTCTGTTTACCCAGGTATTTTATTGCCCCTATCTTGAAATGTTCTTTGAAATGTTTGTTCAAGCCCCTGGGATGCACCCCAGGGGCAGCTAACACTTGAGTGTAAATTGAAACTCCAAACCTAAGAATCTTTCATGCTGCGGACCTAAAATCACATCCTTACAATTTATTCTCACATTTCCTCCTTTTCTCTTGTGGCCAAATTCCAATCTTGGAATCATGAATCATCACCTGGGTGTACAGTGTGATACTCTTGTCTAAGCATGAGTTCTTACACAGTACTAAGGCGCTCTTGGACAAATTTAATCAAGTGGTTAACAATGTAACGGCCAAAGGTGAGCAATAAAAACAGGATTGTAAGGGGTCCTGTTATGGCCGAAACCAAGGTAGTGAGCCAAGGAGATTCATTAAACCATGACTCGAACCATCTCAGATTCTGCTCCCTTTCTCTTTGTCTCTTAGCCGACCTTTTTCAGACCTTGGCCATGGAGTCTTTGATTACTCCTGAATGATCTATGTAAAAACATCATTCTTCTTTCAAGGCTGCACACAGTCCGATTTGTTGGAGAAAAAGAAGATCTAATCCTCTCCTGTTTTGCATGAGTACCTCAGACAGAGAAGCCAAAGATTCTTGTAACTTACAGATCAAATCTTCTATAGTCTGGATATCTACATAAATAGCCTCTCTAAGTCCCCGGTAATACTCAGGCTGTAATGCCAGGGCTTTTCCCCTGGTAGCTACTCCTGCAGTCACTCCCAGGCCTAAGAGAACAGCAAGAATTATGCTAATCTGCTCTCTCTTGGGCCTTAGGAGTCTCCCTTCCCAGGCATCTAAGAGATCACTCTCAGGATGGTATATTAGCCTAGGCACTAGTTGGACCATGACACAGAAGTCTTGGTTTTGGTGCAGTACCCTGGAGTTAACATAGGGGGTAAGTCCTGTCCCACATGCCCACCAACCGTCTTGGGGGGTGAGGGGGAGTAGGTAACTAGCACTGTCTTCTGTTGTTACCTGGATGGTGGCATTACACAGGTGAGAATGCGTATGTGGGACCTTTCCCAGGCAGAGCCCTTGTCCAGAGACCATTGTTAGAGTGATCTTAGCACTTCAAGAGGTCCAGTGGCAGCTTGTGGGTGAGTTGGAGGTGGAGTAATTACCTATAAGGCCCACAGCTTCATAATAAGGAGGGGCTATATCATAACAGAGCCAGCAAGCCTGAGTGGTCTCTGGGTTAGTAGAATTTAGCACCACAAAAGCCCGTTCTATCATCATCTGGACCAACCTGGGCTCTGACTCAACTGGGATGGGTCTCTTTTGCCATAGCTCTTTGGGTTGAGAGTACCGTGGGCTGAGGAGACTTGGTAGGCCTCTGAGGGGAGGGGTTCTAGTCTCTTACTATTTAGGGGTAGCAGCAGGACAGAGTTGGGACCTATTACAGAGTAGTCTGGGGCTTCTATCTTTAATAGAAAAAGTAAGTCCATCATCATATCCAGACTTGAATAACCTAAGCCCCCAGGCTCTTCCCTTAATCCAGTCTGTAGTGACCTGTTTTCCTGGTTCAGTAAACTGGATTGATATTGGGTTGCATGTGAAGGCTGTGCAAGGGCCCTCTCCAGTCCACCTCCGGTTGTGCGGATGCATCCTGACTCCATGTATACCTAAGGTGACAGGGGGGAGCCCATTGCGCTGATCTTTGGACAAACCCCTCTGAGTAGTTGTACGGGTGACTTCAATCAGATCCCAGGAAGATTTAGGATGCCACCATGTGTCTCCAGACATCTCACACCCCCAGCCAGCACAATAGAACTCCTTTATCCCCCCAACCCCCCCGCAGGTGTTCTTCATTGTTCTTGTTAGCCCATCTTGGGGGGGGGGGGCAAACATAGAGGGATCTGTCTCAGTTTGGACCTAAGGTGAGGGTGACTACACTCGAATTCCCTATAGCCTTCCCAGCTGCAAGGTATGGAGCAGGATCTTTGTCCACCACACTCGGGTAGTCCATATTCACCCAGGCCTTTACATCCAGAGGCATAATAGTCTGGGATGTCCCAGGTTGATAGTCCTGCAGCCAACTGGCAGACATCTGGAGTGATCATGGGCCACCAGGTATATGGGGCTGCTGTCTTTAAAATAGACCAAACAACATCTCCAGCTTGTGAGAGGACCTCACACGTTAGCTTCTAGGGGGCATGAGGGTTACTCTCAAGGGCTAGTCCAGGCCTTCTCGCCAGAATCGAGATCATGGCCCAAACCACGAATACCTCAGGTGGAATCACGTTGGTCTACAGTCTGCCTTTGGATCTTTATCTTGAGCGGGTTTTGAGTGCATCGGAGTGTCCACTTGGTCAGTGGTCCCTCTGGAGCTGGTTTTACATGAGAGGCGTGGATCCAAGCCGATGTTCGATCAACCTTTACAGCAGTGGGGGTGGTTAGCAACACCAGAAATGGTCCCTTCCAATGTGGCTCTAGGGTTTGGGCGCAGTGTTGCCAGACGTAGACGCAGTCCCCGACCTGGAACCCGTGAAATGTTTCCGGGGTCCCTGGTTCATAGGCGTGGGGCAGCTGGGTCCACACTTCTTTCTGTACCGCTTGGAGTCCTCTTAACCTAACATATAAATCACTGTTACTATGACAAGTGAGTCCAGTTACTTCTTCTATGGTGGTCAGAGGAGCTGGTGCCCTGTACAGGATCTCAAATGGAGTTAAGTTAAACCTTGAAGGGGCGTTCCTAACCCTAAAAAGAGCCAAGGGAAGGAGCACCACCCAGTCTGTACCATCAGCCTCCATGGACAATTTAGTCAGGGTCTCTTTTAAATTTCGATTCATTCTTTCTACCTGACCTGAGCTTTGGGGTCTGTAAATGCAATGAAGTTTCCAATCTATCCCCAGATATTTGGCCACTCACTGACTTACCTGGGCAATGAAGGCAGGCCCGTTGTCCGAGGCAATTATCTTAGGTACCTCAAATCGTGGAACGATTTCCTCTAGGATCTTTTTCGACACCACCACTGCTGTCTCTTTCTTCGTTGGGAATGCCTCCGCCCATCCAGAAAAAGTGTTCACAAACACTAGGAGGTACTTATTACCATATCTGGCGGGCTTGATCTCCATAAAATCCACTTCCCAGTAAGTTCCTGGTCTGTTCCCTCGGAGGCATTTGCCAGGTTCAACTTTGGTTTGGCAGGCATTTGTACCTTTCAACAGGGTACACATGCATGTATGATATTCTCAACCAACCATGTTAGCCCAAGTACGTGGAATCTGGTGTTTAACATGGTAGTCACAAGTTTCTTAACTCCAAGGTGAGTCCGCTGGTGTATGTGCTCTGCCTCTTTCTGGGGCAGCCGGGGTTTTCCACACTCCCAAGTCCTTATCAAACTCCTTTTCGACTTTAGTCATTGCGATTTGCAGGCAAGCAGGCCACCCAGCTGCTACAGAGTCTAATTTCTTTGAGAGGTATGCCCCTGGTCTTTTCCAGGGCCCCAGCTTCTGCGTTAAAACCCCTTTTGTTACTCCTCCATTTTCTGCCATGTACAACTGGAAGGGCTTAGATACATCAGGAAGTCCCAGGGCAGGAGCTGACATTAAAGCCGTCTTGATGGAGTCAAAAGCAGCCTGCTCTTTTTCTCCCCACTCAAATGGTCTATCACTTTTGGTCAATGGATAGAGGGGTCATGCCATCTCAGCGAACCCCGGATCCATAATCGACAGAATCCTGCTGTCCCCAAGAATTCCCTTACTTGCCTGGCATTCCAGGAAAGGGGAATGTGAAGCACAGTTTCTTTTCTCGATTCTGACAGCCATCGCTTTCCATCTTTTAGAAGATACCCCAAGTAACTGACCTGTTTTCTGCAGATCTGGGCCTTCTTGGCAGAGGCTCTGTAACCCAGTTTTTCCAGTTCAGTTAGTAATTGACGAGTTCCATCGAGGCACATGTCTTTATCATGAGTGGCCAGAAGCAGGTCTTCTAAGAACTGAAGAAGGGTTACCTGGGGGTTTTCTGCTCTAAACAGGGCGAGATCCTGGTGTAGAGCTTTGTTGAAGATAGTAGGGGAGTTCCAAACCCCTGTGGAAGCTGAGCCCATGTTAATTGTCCAGATATTCCTGACCCCAGGTCCTTCCATTCAAAAGTGGATGGGTTGACTCCTCAGACTTAGCCGGAAGCAGAAGAAGGCATCCTTAAGATCTAATACAGTGTACCAAGTCCTTTCTGAGGGAAGAGAGCTCAACAAATTATATGGGTTTGGTACTGTGGGAGGTAAGTCTGTCACCCGTTTGTTTACCTCATGGAGATCTTGCACTGGTCGGTAGTCATTGGTGCCTGGCTTTCATACGGGAAGCAGAGGCATGTTTCATGCTGACTGGCATTTTTTAAGTATTCCCAGATCTAACAACCTGAGGATATGAGGTCTAATTCCATCCCGGGCTTCTTCGATCATTGGATGCTGAGGTATTGCCACGGGAGTGGCTGAGGCCTTCAGCTCTACATGGATCACCGCTGGTTTCTAGCCTCACCCATCCCTGCAGTTTCTGCCCATGCCTGGGGGAACTGATTCAGCCACCAGTCCATATCTCTGGGATTATCTTTTGAGTGATTGAAGAGTCGATATTCATCCTTGAGTTTCACAGTCAACACATGTAACACATTTCCTTGTCTATCTTTTATTTGGGGGCCCTCTGGATGAAAATGAATCTGCGCTCCAATCTTTGCAAGTAGCTCTCTGCCCAGAAGAGAGTAGGGACACTCTGGAATGACTAAGAATGAGTGGGACACCTGGCCTACACCAAGGTCTACTGTCCTTCGGGTGGTCCATGAATACTGTTTATTGCCAGTAGCTCCCTGGACCCATGACTTCTTACTAGACAATAGGCCCATAGTTTGCAGAAGGACTGAACGCTGAGCCCCAGTATCCACCAGGAACTGGCTGGGCTTCCCCTCCACTCTCAAGGTTACCCTGGACTCGGGGAGGGGATCCAAACCCCATCCTCCCTAGTCACTGTCTTCACCCAGGGCCAGTATTTTGTGATCTGGGGCTTCCTCTCGAGCTCGGTGGGGTCTATTCCCTCCTTTTTTTCAGGCAATCTCTCCCAGTGTCCTTTTTCTCTGCAATGGGCACATTGATCTTTATCTAAAGGCCTTCTTCGGTTGCCTGGTACCCTTTCACCTGGCCTTCGACTTTTTCTCTAACTACTGTGGCCAAAAATTTTAGTCTCTTTTCTTTCTCTAATTCCCTAGCTTCCTGCTCTTTCTGCTTTCTCTTTTCTTTCTCCTCTTCAGTCTCTCTGTTATAGAACACTTTCTCAGCTACCCATACTAAATCCCTCAACGATTTGTCTTGTAATCCATCTGACTTCTGCAGCTTTTTCTTAACATCACTGGCTGATTGGTCAATGAAGGCTATTGTCACTGTAGCTTTATGTCCATCAGACATTGGGTCATAGGGTGTAAATTGCCAAAAAGCCTCCATCAGCCATCCTAGGAAGGCTGAGGGAGATTCAGCAGGACCCTGGATTATCTCCCTTACCTTGGCTAAATTTGTGGGCCGTCTCTCTGCTCCTCTGAGCCCCACCATCAGAGTCTGCGGTAGATTTTGAGGTGCTCCCTACCATTCGCTGTACTGAAATCCCAGGCTGGTCTGGTCAGCGGGAGGCTACAGTCTATTTCATTTTGCAAGGAGGTGGGCCTGCCATCTGTCCCAGGAACATTTTTTCTGGCTTCCAAGAGGATACACTGTCTCTCCTCGGTTGAAAAAAGTATCTGCAAGAGCTGTTGACAATCATCCCAGGTGAGCTGATGTGAGAAAAGGAGGGAATCCATTAGGCCTATTAAGGCCTGGGAGTCCTCAGAAGAAGGAGGGTTCTGAGTCCTCCAGTTATGAAGATCTGCTGATGAGAAAGGCCAATACTGGAAAAGCTGGTTGCCCTGATCGTCAGGGGGTCCACACACCCGCTGAGGCAAGACAGTAGAGTCAGGAGTCACCACCCTCTTACTCCGAGTCCCAGCAGCCGGACCCTCTAGGCTTCCCTCCTCCAGGGGAAGTAGGGGGGCCGAGGGTTCCACCCAGGCCGTACTCCCTTTCTCTGTTGTGGTAGTGTTCCCTTGCTCCTCTGTCCTGCTTCTCTGTTCTGTAGCTGTTGCCACACCTCCCCGTTCCCCTGCTGGGGCAGAGCTTCCCTGCCCTGCAGCTGTTTAGAGTAGGGTTGGATAAGGAGGAGGAGGATCTGATAAGAGTGGTCAGCGTCTGTGGTTAAAATCTTCTTTTCTCCCTCGGGACACAAGGCCTTCGTCTCCTCATTTCCGTCTTTTTAGAGCAAGTACCTTGGTCCTCAGTGGGCCTGAAAGTGAAACAAACGGGCAGACCCACACGGGGGGCGGGGGGGGGGGGAAGAGAATCAGGTTTTCCCAGACAGTTATGTAGGGATCTGACCCGGATGTCCGCCAGGACCCCTCTGGAAGACTCTTCCTTTTACCTGTCTGACCTTTTCTAAAAAGGAGGATCCCTCTGGTGGCCACCCAGTTTGGAAAGATGGCCATTCTGATGTACACAAGGTTTGCCATCTCTGCTTCTTCACTCCTACTGACAGATTATAAACTCTAGCCTTAACTTCAGACCAGTGATAGAGAGTCAAAGATAGTGGGGTGGCTAATGTCTGTCCCATAGTCAGAATGGTTCGTCAGTCTAACACAACACCACAAACAACACAGACAGAATTAGACACGGACACACTGCCATGAGAGCGCAACAGACACCGCCCCAGGCAGTGGTGGCCAAAAACCACCTACACACAGAGAACAAACGAACTCTGGGTGTCCCCAGAGAACTGTGGCCTGCAGTATGCTGACTCGTCTATCCTACTGCTTCCACAACCTGACCCTCTCCCAGGGTCCTGACCCTCTCCCAGGATCCTGCTCTCCTTGGCTAACTCAGTTCCTGCTCCTGCCACGAGCATAAAAACCAAGCTACGCAGACAGTCACCCCTGCCAGGGGCGCACAGACACAGTACACAGAGACTTAGACAAAGACCACACATGAACGCTTGAGCAAAATAAACCTCTGACCCCCCTGTACCCCGTGGGGTCTGAGAGAGCGAATCTCAGTGTAACCTCCAAAATGTTGGATTCTAAGGATCCAAACCCATGGGAAGCGCTCCCCCAGAAATACTCGAAGAAGGGACTCGCTGCAATCACAGGAGGTTTATTTGATGAACAGATGGAATGACAGTGGCCGGTGCACCGGGTACTGGAGATGGAACTTAGGTCCCCTGCAAGAGCAATCATTAGAGCTAACATTTTATTAGTGTATGTGAGTAATGTGGACAAAAGTTGCATGTTTTTACTTTGAGTGACAAGTGCCAAAATATTCATTGCTCTGTCCATTTAGCAGATATTATTTCTAACAGGAGCAGAGCATTCAATGCACCCAAGGAATTAGCACACACACATTGTACATGTGCACCCTTTCAGATATTTATAGTTCCTGTCTGTGTGCTAGGGTTTATGTAACAGCATTGATGCTAGGCTAACATTTTTATTTTAATATTGTGTTAATTCCATTTTTGTATGCATTTTTTTTTTATCTTAAGATGTTCTTTGAGATAATTCTATTCCTGGAAGTGTGTTTCAAGTTCAGCCAGAGTCAAGGGCTACAAACATCAAGCAGGAAGAATTTGTACATATTTAATGGTAAATATTCATAGAACCACTAGGCCTCCTTTTTTACAGCCAGAGAAGGACTGGGCAGATAACTATGCTGGGATGTCTGTAAGTGGTGTCTTTGTAGATCTTGGGATGAGGTAGTTAGCAGGATGTAAGGGCTGTACCATGTGACACCAGCCGTCCTTTCCCTGGTCATTCTATTGTATCCTGGAGAGCCCTGGCATCTTTTATGATGTCACCTGTGTTGTGGTGACACCAACTGCCACTGAATGGGACATTCACTCAGTGCTTTTACAGTTTACCCATAGACATGTTGACAAGAATGAGCAGGATGCTTGGGATGGAGAACTGAAGCCTAGAGAGACCACAGAGAGGCAGAAGGATGCTGGCCTTTGATCTCAGTATAAAACAGGAAGAACTAAATGGTTCTGGAAAAGGTACAGTGAGCCCTTCACAGTGGATGAGGAGCTTCCTGGAGGAGGTGGGCTTGAGTTGGGTCTTCTAGTAGTGGGACTCTGCAACTGGGAACCTCTGGGAAGCAAAAGGTTTATTCTGCTTCTCTGCATTCCTAAAGAGCAGACCCAGAGTCAAGAATTTTTGACTAGTTTTGCAGAGTCAGGAATTGACATGGCCAAAGCTGCAGCTATTTTTCTGGGAGACCCTTAACTTCATCTTGAGTGGCAAAGGAGGCTAGCAGGAGGCACAGAGTAACTAATGAGATGCCTCCTCTCAGGGAAGGGTGTGGATGCACTTTATCCTCAGCTGATTGCTGTAGGTTCCTTAGGTATCTGATGCCAATAACAGGGAGGAATACTCTCTGGGCATGCATGAAGGTCTCAGACATTTAGATACTTTGGTCTTAAACACACATGATCAAGGCTTCATGGCACTAGGCACTAGAGACTCTAGGACTTATCTGTATCACACTGGGATCTGAGTTGCCACATTGTCCTCCAGATCTTAATGTCTGGGTCAGCTTATGCCTTCCAGGGCCAAGAGGACTGCAGTAGGTGCCAAGGACCAGCCTCATCTTGGAGAGGAGTTCTGAGGAAGAGGTGTTTCAGAGAGCCAAAGGTACAACTCAAAGTCAAGTTGTGGGTACAAGCTGATATCCTGTGTTCAGCTTGAGTCAGCTTTCTGAGCAGCCCTCTGCTTGAGACAGCTTTCTCTTATTTAAAGAAAATTCTAGAAAACTCTCTGGATAGCTCATCTCTTGGAGAAAAAAGAAAAAAAAAAGCCCAGTCCTTTATTTACATATCAATTCAAACATTCACCCCAGGTTCTCCTTTGATTATTTCATAAATCAACATCCCCTAACCACAGCCCCTTGATTCTTAGAAAAAGACAGCAAGTACATTTTTCTTCCCTAACATTTCAAGTGAATTCAGAGATCTGCCTGCCTTTGTAATCACAGCTAATAAGATAGCTGAGTGGATCTTGCTATGAGATCACCATCCCTAACATGCCTGGGCTAAACTTGTTCTGTGCCAGGCTGATCTTGAACTCAGGAATCTGACTGCCTTTGTAAGCACAATCAATAAACTTAGCTGGGTGTGATCTTACCCTGAAATCACCACTCTCTAAATCTCTTTATCTCCTTCCTAGTATCTTTCTGACAAGCTGGCTCATAGTGCAGCTGCCTCTGGGTTTTGTTGTTGTTTTGTTTTGTTTTGTTTTTTAGGTCTGTGAAGCTCCTTATATAATTCATATTACATCCTTATATTTTACATAGTTTAGAAATTACATATTCTTGAACTCATGTTTTTAGAGTTCTTTCCCACAGCCTTAAGGGCTGTCTTCAGGACAGTCTCAGTGTTTAGCATTTTGCTGAGACATTAGCCACACCCATACCTCCTAGACTTGTGATGTCTCTAATTATCATAACCTTGTCAGAAAGGACATTCCTTGAAGGAGGAACATGAAAATATGTACATTATTATATAAACAAGCCTTATGGCCAGAGCAACCATTAATATTTGTGGAGGCCCACACCCTGCTGGCTCTGTTCCAGGGACTGGAACCATGTTACTTCATTCCTTGCCTGGCCATGCAGAGCTTGGCAAGTAGGGAGTAGGGCATATTTCTAGCCACAGTGGCTGGGGACAGGGACATGGCTTGTAGGCTCAATTTGAAGATAGTTTCTCTGCTCTTCAGGGCTTCAGTGGGTCTCTAACATTCTCTCTTCCTCAGGATTCCTCTTGGGACTCAGCATGGTCTCTCCTAGCCCTGTGTCATCAACTATGCAAGTTCACGTGTGTTTATCTACCTACAGGGTCTGCTGGGAAGGCATCATCCCAATCCTCCACCATCACTGAGCAGGAGCAGCCAATGAAGTCAGAGAAACTGACCACTGAGTTCCAGAAGATGACATGTGTAGGGTGTGGTTCTGATGCTCTGATTAGGTATCTGTGTGTGAACATTGAAGGTCTTGTTCCCCAATTGGCACTTGATTGAGTGATCAATAAAGATGCTAGCAGCCAATGACTAGGTGAAAGAGGCAGGACTTCCAGGTTCCCACAGGCAGGCTAATAGAATTGAACCTGCTTCGGAGGGAGAGAGAGCCACCAGCCTTGTGAGATCTTGGGTGGAGTGGCCATTGGCTGCTTCCCTGACTGGGCCTGAGGTAGCAGGCTGGGGATTAGAAACTATAAACTATAAATTATAAACTACATTGAGGGCAGATTTAGAGGTGTTGAGCTGGGAATGAAAGAAGGGCATGTTAGGCACAGGAGGCTTAGAAGTATCTGCCAATGAACTAAAAGCATATTAAAAATAAGATAATGTGTGTGTGTGTGTGTGTGTGTTTCATCCCCAGATCCAAGGGAACCTTGGGCTGTGTTGGTAGCACAGTCTTCCCAGACTTTAAAGTGGGATAGTAGAAACTACACACTACAGACATGTGAGAGGGTTGAACAGTGTTTTGTACTGGCCCACTATACAAACAAGGATTTGAACAACAGGTAGTTAACATGACCTCTTCACTCTTGGCTATGTTGTCTCTACTGTGTCAAGCCCAGTTGTCCTCAGGGACAGGAGACTGAACCTCCACAGTGTCTTCATGCCCAAGATAATTTTCCTGAGTGTGTCTGAGAAGTAGAACTTGAAGTCAAGTTAGCAATGAAATGGGGACACAGGCTGTTTTATTTCCTCCAAATGAGAGGCAGAGCCTGTATCCTGAATCACAGTCTGGGGACAGGGACAGTAGTTGTAAGCTCTCAGTGTTCACTTTAAGATGCCTTGACTGGCATTAACTTGTGAGAGGTGCTAGGTCCTGTGAGTTTATGATGAACCTTTGTGTTTAACCAGCAGGTGCTTGGGTCCTGGTTGTTTTGGTAACAGCAGGAGACACCTGGCTCCATTTGGTCCATGTCAGTGTGTAACTGAAAGGCCTGGAGCTCATCACTGCTCCTCTCTGATCCTGTTCCTTATACTCTGAGAGACAATGTAACCTCTTTGTATTGTGTGTGTGTGTGTGTGTGTGTGTGTGTGTGTCCCTGTCACTCTGGGTTTTGAGAGTTGAGAGTAGGAGGTGGGGCCTTCAAAGTTGCCAGTCTCACAGTTTCCAGGAGATGTCAGTGCTGAGGTCTGGGAACCCACTTTTGAGCAGCGATGGTCACTTGGTTGGCACATTGGAATCTCCTGGGTAGTTTATATAGTCATTGTGTTAGTGTATCTCTACCCTGGAAATACTGATTGTGTACTCTGGGCATTTGTGTAGCAATAAGAACCCAGAATCAAGAATCCTTGTCTAAAGATAGTAGAAACCTTACAGTTTCTGGTGGGCTCAGACCTGTGACACAGATTCCTAGGAACTTTTTGGAGAGTGAGTCTGCCTCTCCAGGCTCACGAAGGAAGGTCATACAGCCCTGGTTCCTTCTCTTTGGACTTCCTGCCTCTGCTGGTCTGAGGCAAGAAGAGGTTAGTAAGCACCAGGATGTCCTAGTATGTAGGATTCCGCTGACTTTGGCCTGTGTATTATTAGTCAGGGTTCTCTAGAGTCACAGAACTTATGGAATGTCTCTCTATATTGAGGGAATTTATTGTAATGACTTATAGTCTAACTAACCCAACAATGATCAGCTGTGAATGGGAAGTCCAAGAATCTAGTAGTTGCTCAGTCCCACAAGGCTAGTTGTTTCAGCTGGTCTTCTGTATAAACTGGAATCCTGAAGAAGTAGGCTCCAACAGATGTGCTGGCAGGTAAGTACAAGCAGTCTTCCTTCTTCCATATGAAGGCCTACAGCAGAAGGTGTGGCCCAGATTAAAGGTGTGTACTACCATGCCTGGATCTGGGACTTGCTTTGTTCCAGGCTGACCTTGAACTCAGAGATCTCCTTGCCTTAGTCT
>JANHMN010000001.1:184726914-184737450 GCA_030674055.1 Rhabdomys pumilio | reverse complement strand
AGGAGAGGAGAGGAGAGGAGAGGAGAGGAGAGGAGAGGAGAGGAGAGGAGAGGAGAGGAGAGGAGAGGAGAGGAGAGACCTACCTGGGTCCTCTGTACCTGGGTTCTCTGTCTTTATGGGATTCTGCTCATTAGCAAGGCTAAGAGCATCTGCCAGGGAAAGAACACCTAGGAGTTTTGAGCTGATCTAGCCAACAAGGACTTCTGTCCAGGAAACCATATGTTTGATATTCTGTGAGACTGAGGCATTGTGACTTTCTTCTGTGCTCTCTAGTATGTCCCAAGTAGGCTGTTCTTGAACTCACAGAGCTTCTACCTCTCAAGGATAGATTTTAAAAGTGCACATTACCACACCTGGCTGGAATTACATTTTTTAATATGAAACATCTCCTGTGCAGATGAGATTCCACTCCTTGAACACTGCTGTCTGCAGTATTTACCTGTTTTCCATGAAAAGTGTTCTCTGGATAGAATAGGTTTAGGAGTTTCCAGGATGAACCCAGGCAGTTGTCTCTGCTGAAGGGGTGATCAGATCCTTCACGGGTGTGTTCTACAACAGACTCCCATAGAGAGGCAGGATGTGGTTTCCCAGCTCTAGTCCTGAGGAACTTTAGGTGTGTGATGTGTCAGAGTCTGTGCAGGGCCGTTGTTCTCAGACACAACACTGGAGAAGTACTGCTCCAGCCTGATGGGCTCTATCTCACATGCTGTTTGTGAGCAAGGTGTGTCCTGAGCAGGAGGACTGAGCTAGCCTCATGACCCTGATCAAGTGCCTAGGTTGCAAGGCTGCATTAACTCTCTCTATAGGATGGGATGGTTGAGTGTTGTTTCTGACTCATGAACAATCCATGCATCTCTCCTGTGTTGTTGACTATGGTAGTAATATGCTGTTATATTTTACAAAATGTCCCTGGAGTTTAGGAGAAAGACCTATTCTTTCTAGTAGAACAGAGAACAGTTAGTATTCAGATCAAAATTCTGATACTTCTATGCCCAGCTACTGTGTGACTCTGATTAGTTGGGTGTACAAATGACGACTTTACTCTAAAGATCAATGTTGATCATCCAGAAAAGTTGAGGTGGTGGGATGTAGCAGCTTGACAGGGGACATGGCAGGTCCCCACCAGGCCTTGACAGGGGACATGGCAGGTCCCCACCAGGCCTTGACAAGGGACCTGGCAGGTCCCCACCATGCCTGTGTCCTTTTTTGTTTTGTTAACTTTTTATTGATTCTTTGTGAGTTTCACATTGTGTACGCCAGTCCCGCTCTTTTTGGAGTGAGTCACTGGTCTGGTTTGAGGTCTCTGGCTTCTGTGACATCATCTATATTGGATCCTCATCAGAACTCCTCCTGGTTATCCTACTGTTTGCCTGTGTCATTAGAGATCCTACAGCTTTGAATCAGCAAGACTGGCTCTTTCACACATTCCAACCATTTACTGATGACATAGATTTTGTGGTGGGCCAACCCAGAGCCCTGGATCTGGGCCTGCGTGATAGCTGAGCTGGTCAGCACACCGGCTCTCTCTTATCAGCACCAGGGCAAGTTCTCCAACACTGCTCTGGCTAGACCACCCAGGAGGCAGGGTCAGCTCTCCTGTCCTCATGCCCTTGGGGCCAGCTCACCCACACCCACACGTCCAGAGCCAGCTCCACAGTGCTGTCCAATCAAGGCACAGGGCCCAATTTCCCAAATGATGTAGTCTGCAAGAGGCTGAGACAGCTCCCCCATTCTCAAGCCCTTGGGGCTGGCTCACTTGGGCCTTTGCCACCAGGGCCAACTCCACTGTGTTACCCAGGTGAGGTGTAGGGCCCATTCTCCCAAGTGCTACAGCCAGCAAGGGTGCAGGGTTAGCTTTCCCTGGTCTCATGACTGCCTCTGATGGTGAAAGGCAAGGGGGCAGAGGGCATCTCACCCTGCCCAGGCCACTTCATGGCAAAGGAGTGGCAGGTTCAGCTCTCCATCGTTCACACCATACAAAAGGGCTCACCTGCCAGGCCTTTGCCTTAACTGCCTCCTTCTCCCAGGTTTGAAAAACTCCAGCATGAACTGGAAAATCCCACAGCCCAGGAGAAGAGCCTCCTACAAAAGGAGCTACTGCATCAGGAGCCACCTGCTGAGCTCCATTCCCAGCAACCACAGAATTCATGAGATGGGTTTTTCTTCTTCAAATCTGGTTTCCTTATAGGTGAATAGGCTCTGAGCCAGCCAGCCTGCTTCTAGGTCTGATTTCCTTTCCTTCTCTGACAACACCTCTTGAGAGAACTGAGGAGACCAAAGGAAGCCATGGATCACTTGAATGCATGAAACTCTAGAACTAAGGCCTCAGGAAAAGAACATCCTTGTAGCTGTGAACTGACCAGTGAGGCAAATACCAACAGACCTCTAGGTGGTCTAGCTCTAATCCGATCCATGGGTCTGTTGGCTCACTATTCCAGGAGAAAAGAAAGTATCAAAAATAAGCTTGAGATACAGAAAACCCTAGACAAGAATCACTCAGAACCGTGCCATACACCAGCAAGTGGTCCTAGTGAGCACACAACATGGAGGGAGGAGATATTGGTGAGCAGTTTCTATCAGTTTACTGTCTAGGGCTTTGGGAAGTTGACTGAGTCCTCAGTTCTCCATGTAGTGAGAAATCTGTCATGGAAGACATGTTGATGACAAGTTTTCCAGGCAGATCACACCCCAAAGCATAGGATTCTTTCTCCAGGGCAGTGCTGCAGCCAACAGACTCCGTGACACACACAAGTGTTGCTGAAGATAATTGCTACAGAGATGACAGTTCCCTGCTCTTTGTTTAAAATTCATTTCCATAAGGAAAAGGAACAGGAATCTTAGTTGCACACCTGGAGTGAAGTGACCCATCCTGAGAAAGGATTTGTAAGGAATATATCAGAGTTATTTTTCACTCGTTTGGGAAGAAGATGCTCCCCCTGGATTTCTAAGGTCTCGAATGAACGCACACAGGCATATGTTGACTGTAGCAATCACCTAATAGCAAACACATTACAGGACCACCCTGCTGTAGAACTCATTCTAGCCAAGGCCGTGAGTATTTCGCCAGCAGAGGGCGGTAATTCATCATGAAGCATCCCATAGTGTCTCAAAAAACAAGCTCTATGAAGTGACAATTCTGGCTGGTAGAGGCTATTAGTCTTTTAGCTGGGAAACTTCAGATGATGTCTTGATGCTGAACAGCTATGTGAGGTGTTGCTGGATCATGTGAACATTAGCTGAAAGGCATGTGGGACATCCCAAAATTACCCAGGCAGAGTAGCACCTACATGCAGGGCAAAGATGTCCACTCCCAGCCCCTTGCTTATGATGAGATTCAGCTGAGTGTAAATGAAATATATATGGGAAACTCTTGTGCATCATGTGGTATCACCTGCAGGAAGCACGGCCTAAGCTTAGAGCCAGTATTGTGCCTGCAGCTGATGAGGTTCAGCCATGACCCTCAGATAATCGAGGCCAATGATAAATTGGCACTTACTGAAATACAGCACCAATGATAACTACACAACAGAGATAATTACTTTCCAAAATTTGTTGGGAAATAGCTTTTTATAGATGCCATTGGCCTTAACCATGCATTTGACTTGGTTTTTTTTTTTTTTTTTTTTTTTTTTTTTTGAGGTTTATTATTTTTATTTTATGTGTATGGGCTTTTTACCTGGTCTGTGTCTGCCTGTGCCCACATGCATGTATTTCCCTCAGAGACCAGAAGAGCCCATCAGACACCCCCTGTGACTAGAGTTACAGATGGTTGTTAGGCACCATGTGGGTCCTCTGAGTGAGCGGCAAATGCTCTTAGCCTATGGACCATCTCTCCAGTTCCTGCACTTGGCTCTTGTCCTTCTAATCCCATACGCTATGCTAGTTGGACTTGATCACCCCAATCAATGGAGAAGTCTCTGGAGATATGTAAGGGATCGGTCCATGAGGTTAGCAGGCTGTCTTAGACTTCCAGGCATCTACACAGGGCTCAGGTGTCTCTACAGTTCTCTAGGCGTTCAGGACCCTGCTCCAGCATCACTTATGGTCAGGGTTGGAGCAGATCTGTCACCTCTCATCTAGAATGACAATGTAGAGTCTGCCCATGAACTGAAATGCAGAATTGAGAAGACCCTCCTGGGGGGTTGGAGGTGTGGGAAGGAATCCACGTTGGTGCACCAGCTAACACAGTGCTAGCATTCCTAGGCTCAAGAAGACACCAGCAAAATTGAAGGAAGGGAAGTGAAGATGTAGGTGTTTGCCCAAGTTGGCAATTGTCGACTTTTCAAAGAGTAATCATCCTGACAGTAAAAAATAGCCTTTGAGGGGCTGGCAGAAGAAGACAGGTATGCTTTATTCAATATCTTCTCGGGCTTCTAACAATGATTGCCCATTGCCAGGAGCCCGTTGGATCTGGGGTCTTAAGTGGAGACTTCTGATTTGTTTGGAAAGTCAGTTGTGTCAAATGATGTTTTGCTGGGCACACAGGTGAAAGGATGTCTTGCTAAAGCAGACACTTGGAAGGATGAGTGAGAAAGGAGTATAAATAGATCCCACAGACAGTGGGAGACGGAATGTTGGTTTGATTTGCTCAATTCTTGCTAATCCTCCCTAACGACACACATGCATTGGTTCACCTTACACAGCTCTGTTGACCTCCACTTGTGGTAACGCTGCCATTGAGAGAAACTCGCCAAAGACCTGCTTGAGGGGTTCCTGCAGCAGCCTGCTGCTTCCATGGCCTCACCTCGGGCCAGTGGTCCAGCCTTGCAGTTTGTTCAGGATTGAACCACAGCTGCTGACTCATGTATAGTGTCTGCCTGCTGAGAAGACTGGACTGAAACTGCAGATTTGTATTTGGGTTTTGCTACGGGACTGAACTGCTGACAAATAAGATGTGAGCTCACCTCCAAAGAACTACTGCCAAACAAGTTCACTTCCCCCATACCCTAATAACTTTTCTCTTCCACTTCCTCTTCTGGGTGGTGGGAGACAGGAGAGGTTGAATGCTTATTTAAGTAGGTTGCAAAAAATTTTATGCCTACAGGAATCCATGCAGCACAGGAGAGCAATGACGGCTTCTTGGAGGCTTTGCTCTTGAGATAATGTGCACTTTATGTCAGATGTGCTCATCAGGGTTGTCTGGAGCCACAAAGAAATGGCCATGGCCACAGCTCCCTCCTCTGATAAATTCTCCTGAGGGCCTTCCCTTCCAAGCCCACAGAGACTAGACTTCCTTTCTGGGAATAAACACGACAAGATATAGGGATCTGATCCCACCTTGTTGTTCTGTGTACCCCAGGTTCAGTTCTGTTACAGCCCAGGTGGTCTAATTCTTTCAATCCCTGCAAGAAGCAATAGTCTAGTGGGATGTGGTGGCACATGCCTTTAATACTACAGGAGGCAGAGGCAGGCAGATCTCGATGAGATCAATGCCAGCCTGGTCTACATAGCAAGTTCCAGGTTATGAGAGCCACACAGTGAGTCTCTGTCTCATAAAAACAAAATAGTCAACTACACAAGATGTTTTTCTTCTGTGCTGACAGGGTCTCATTCTCTAGCCCAGATTAGCTCTTCGAAGTCCCAGCTTTTAACTGTGTATTTGGTCACCAGGAATGACATCTCCCAGGATTTCTTGCAATGACTACTACTAACAGGACATCAGGTCCCATTACAGATGGTTGTGAGCCACCATGTGGTTGCTGGGAATTGAACTCAGGACCTCTGGAAGAACAGTCAGTGCTCTTCACTGCTGAGCAGTCTCTCCAGCTCCCTGCTTGTCTTAATTGATTTTATTATGTATACTGATTTACTATAAACAAAGACAAAACCTACACAAGGAACAAGTGCTGTCTCCAGGCTCTGAATATAAGTTCACACATTTTTTATAGTTTATTATTTTTTTTTATTTATATGAGTAACTATAGCTATCTTCAGACATACCAGAAGAGGGCATCAGATCCCATTACAGATGCTTGTGAGCCACCATGTGGTTGCTGGGAATTGAACTCAGGATCTTTGGAAGAGTAGTCAGTGCCCTTAACCGCTGAGCCATCTCTCCAGCCCTCTGAATATGTTTCTAAAAAGCAACAGACAATAATTCAGAACTCTTAGCATCCAATCTTTCCTGAGCATTTTAACCACTTGAAGGTATACTTTTATCTCTCTGCCAAAGCAGGAATACTAGATAGTTCACATGCTGTTAACAGTGATTAAAATGTGATAAGGTGGAGTTCCTGTCCCAACAGACACCATACATGCCAGCCCTCATCCTTCCTCTGTACTATGCCTTCTTCCTTGTCGAAGAGTCTGGCTTCTCTCTCAGTCTGGGCAGGACAAGCCTACCACTAGTCACAAACTCCCGGCAGTACCCCTCCCCCTACACACACTTACAAATCAGTCACTTCCAAGAGCAAGAACTCGGGGGTTCCAAAGGGCACCACTCAGAGGAATCAGTCACCAGCTCTTCTCCACCGGGAACTCAGAACTCTCAGGGAGGGAACTGAGCCACAGCAACCACTACTAAGATTTTCCCATGGTGCAATGCAACTTCCTCAACTTTCCCAGGCCCACAATTTTCAAAGAAACCAGAGATGGTGTTGTGCATAATTCACAGCAAATCTGGGCGAATTAGGAGACTGAGATCCAGGGGGCGAGAAGGAAACGGACACGGACACAAAGTGAAAAGGCATGAGTGACCTAAATGGGGTGGCAGGGATCAAAACTTAAGGAATCTGCCCCTGGCCTATATTCCCCTCTGGCTCCAGAGGGCTAACAAATGGTAAGGTGCTTTTTGTCTTCCAAGGTACCCTCCAACATCTGCCCAGCCATCACACATGAAGACCCCCGAGGACTCTGCATCAATAACAACCATATTAGGGAAGGCAAGGGCTTTGGTTGGGTGTTATTGACCCCAGAGACCCCAAGGACAGGCAGGAAATGTGAATTCAGGTAAAGGCATTTGTCCCTCCCCCGATTTGCTAAGAGAAAAGAGTTACCCTTGCTATACAGGCAGAGCAGCGGCCTTAACCAGGTCCTAGCCCTGCTCAGTGAGCTGCTGAGAGAAGAGTGACTGGAGGGGCTTAGGGGGACTGCCACTCACCCGCGCCCTCTGCAGACAGTGGCAGGTAGAGAGTGAGCAGCAGCTTCTTCAGTGACGAGCTCAGGTCCTGATGTGGTCCTGTTCCCTGGCCAGAAGCTGGAGCACCGGCTCCACCTTGGCGCCTCCTGCTTCTTTGACCAGTAGCTGTTGCCACAGGCCATGGCTCAGCGCTCTCAGGGTCTCCAACAACCCGAGCATGCCTCCCTCCACCTAGGTCACGGCCAGTGCTGAGGCTCCATAGTGGCCGGCCTGCCCCATCCTGCTCAGCTCTGTAGGGATAAGCGCCAAAACTCTCAGACCCGGTCGTGAGGACAGATCTTGGCAGCAGCCTAGGGCACCATAGTCAAGAGGTGGCAGAGCACACTTGCCAGGAGCTGCAGGCCTCCGGCTCAAGCATTTGCGGGGCGCTCAGCCAGTTTCCTGAGCCTCCGGGCTTAGCCAGGTGGGCAGTGGCAGCGGAGAGACAAGAAGAGGAGGTGGAAGCCGAGGAGGAGGAGTGGGCGGAGTTGGGGATGGAAGTCCAGTGGCTCTAAAGGCCCTCCCACTCTGCTTCGGAGTGCAACTCGCCCACAAACCTCATTCAGTACTGGGAAAAAGTAGCTGAACACCTAATGGCTCTGCCAACAGCACCACTCCACAAATGCTCCCGATCCTACTCCCTCTCTGCTCATCGGAGTCTAAAGATAGTGACCTAAAGCCTTGGGCTCAAGAGAAAGGTCGGTCCCCGAAACTGCTTCTGGCCAATCCCCAATTCTGCCTCTACCCTGCCCTTGTCCCCAGATACCTTTGAGTTCTTCCTTGTAGGAGTAGGTGGTGGGAGAGGAGGTAGGCCATTCCCCAATCTATTTGAAAAAAATAGCCCTCAACTGTTCAACCACTGCCCATAATCTAGGGTCTCCTGAGAATTCCAAAATAAACTGTGGCCACAATGGGAAAATTCCCTCTCCCAAACTAAGACGTCTCCAATTTAAGACCTCTGTGGAATCAGTACCTGTTCTAAGAATTCTCACAAAGAAAAACAATTTTTCAGTAAAATCCCCTAACCTGCCTAACAGTTACTAGCACCCTGCACACCTGTATCAGAGCTCCAGAGGCAGAGGCAGTGGATGTTTGCAGGAACTGGGTGTGCATAAAGAGCTTTTGCTGTGGGCTGTTGGAGGTTTCTACCAAGAAAAGTCTCCGCAGTGTCGCCCCAAGATTATATCAAATCACAGAGTTACCTTCCTACTCATAATGACTTCAGGGACATTTAATCAAGCTTCAAGCACACCACCATCTATCTTAGAGAAGACAGACAACTGCTCACCTGGGACTGAATCCCAGCTGTTCTCAGCAACCGTGGCTCCTGGTGTGAATCTGCATCCCAGGGAAGACTGCAGACTTCTGCATTGCAACCACTGACTCACTTTCTAAGACAGGCCAAGAGTTCTTTTTATGTCATTGTCACCAAAGCAAAGGCATCTCAAATGTCCTCCTTCTTTGAGAGAAACCTTGTTTATTACTAGGAAAGAAATTCTGACTAGTGATTAAACAAGAGGATGAGGCTTTGCCCTTAGGTTGCTCTGTGCCTCAAATGATGTTCAGGTGGAAGAGAGCCAACTACCTTTGCTCATCAGGTATTTCCTCGATGTCTTCACTCCATCCTTCAGCTGAGTCCACTCACTCAGGAGCCAGTGGTGGAGTATACTGAACCACAATGAGAAATAATGATGCACAGCCAACCTTTATCTGCCTCCCCAACTCCAACTATCATCCTCCCTGCAAGGTCCCTCATTCTCAGACAGCCTCAGACTGGAGTCCACGGGACCTATGCCAACATCATATAGAGGCAGGCCAAAGCCAGAGGACAGCCAAATTCCAGAAAGACTCAAAGTACTTCTGAAAACCCTGACACTAAAAGGGATCCATGTACCTTCCAGAACAGGGAGTGGCCCTGACCTATGCTTATCTGGCCATGGTATTGGGAAACAGCAGCAGGTAGAGGTCATATACCTTCTGAGAGGACAGGAGAGTCAACAAGAATACAATCCATCTACGTGTCTCATGGAAACCAGCTGTGGAACTCTCCAGCCAGAGCCCCAGACACCCAGGGCTGATTGACAGGCCCCTCATGACACAAACATCTTTTCTATCTAGATGCTCCCACATTGGCAGGAAAATACTTGGGGGTGGGGGGACTGACAGACTCTTCACACTTAGGAAAACTGAGTTCAACAGGAACAAGTTGAAGAGCCACAAGGCAGTCTGGTTGCTAAGAGGCAGACAGGAGAGAACCAGAGCCCTCACTTTGGTTCAAAGACAAGAAGGGCAGAAGCAGCCCCTGCCAAGTGCTGGGGTCCCAGGCAAGTCAGTCACTCACCAGCAGGAGACAGTTTCCCCAGTCAGCTCCTTGCACTTGCCCAAGGCCTCACTTACCTCCTTGGGCAATTTCTTCATGTCTGACCTCACCTGCTCATGCTCCCTCCTCTGCTTCTCAAGCTCAAAATTCACCCTGTGATAGGACCTGGCCTCAGGAGCAAACAACCCAAGCAAGAAAGAGGCCACAAGGATCACATGATTTCAAGCTGTGTCCTGGACTACAGCAGTCCAGTGGGTGTCACATTCTGGCACATATACAGACCAGGGGACATCCTGGTGCTTGTTAAACTTGCTATCCTGGAGCAAGCACAGCAGGGGCAGGGGTTAAAATTGCTGAGAGCCAAGTTTCATGAGCTGCCTCATGGGCTTGGAGAAATAGCCTAGCTCTCTTAGAGGGCCCCAGAATTCTGTGTGACAGGTCTGTTGTCAACCTCCCACCTAAAACTGTGATGATGTGTCTCCTGTCTTTACAGCACAGATTCTCCATCCTGGGGTTCTGTTTTACATGGGTGTCAAGAATGCATGATCTTTTTTCCAGGAAACAGTCTCAAGACAAGAATGGTTTATATACTCTCCCGCTGATTCTATTGTTCCACCAAGGCAAGCATAAGGTCCACGTGCAGTGCTGCTCACAGTGGGGATCCCAGACCTCAGAACTGATATCTCCTGGAAAGCCTGAGACAGGCAGATCATCATGGCCTACCACAGACCCTGCACTTCCATGGTCCAGAGGGACTCCAACACCCACAGAAACACACACACACACATACACACACACACACACACACACACACACACATACACACACACACACACACATACATACACACATACACACACACACACACACACACACACACACACACACACACACGGATCAGTTTCTCCATGTGCTGCTCCTGCTCAGTGAGGAGGGAGGGTGCGGATGACACCTCCTGAGGAGCCCCTGGAGGTAGGAAACACAAGAGAACTTGCAAAGTTGAATGGCACAGGCCAGAAGAAACCATGCAGAGTTTCAAGAAGCCCAAGGGAGAGGGAATGCTGGGAGCCAGTGATGTCAGGAAAGAGCAGGGAGGGAA
>JANHMN010000001.1:184623555-184726904 GCA_030674055.1 Rhabdomys pumilio | reverse complement strand
GAGGGAATGCTGGGAGCCAGTGATGTCAGGAAAGAGCAGGGAGGGAAAACTTGAGTTGGGGTCCCTAAGCCATGTCCCTGTCCCTAACCACCATGGTGATATATGTGCCTCACTCCCTACTGTAGTCTCCTTAGCCATGCAGAGCAGATACTGGCCAGTTAGGAAGATTTCGCAGACAAAGTCAGGTCCTATCTGATGCAAGATAAGAGATAAGTCCTGAAGTCCCTCACTCTTGCCAACACCAAGCTCTGACATGTATATCTGAATGTCTGAGACCTTCGTACGTCCAAATCCTAACTTTAGATGAACACATTCTTAATTTCTCTGTGCCTTCTCCTGGCTTTCTTTGCCGCTCAGAATAAACTTAAGGGGTTTGCATACTAGCAGCAGCAGATTCCTGACTCTGCCAAAAGAACCATCAGAAATCCTTGACCTGGGTCTGCTCTTTAGGAACCCAGAGAAGCAGGAGAGGCCTATTCCTTCCCAGAATCTCTCAGCTGCTGAGCCTGACTGCAGGAAGATCTAGATCAAGCTCCACCCAACCTCAGCAAGTTCCCCTCCCTCCCTCCCTCCTTTCCTCTCTCCCTCCCTCACTCCCTACCTCACTCACTCCCTCACTCCCTCACTCCTTTTCTTCCTCCCTCCCTCCCAGGACTCTCTGTGCCTTTTCTAGAACCATTTATTTCTTTTGTTGTACATTGAGATTGAAGAACAGCTTGCTTCTGCTTCTCTCTGGTCTCTCTAAGCCCTCCAATCTCTCTCCCACCTAGACTCCTCAATCTTGTCACAATGTTTATGGGCAAAACATGTAGGCACTGACTGAAGGCCTAGGGCAGTTGCTGTTGCCACAGCACAGATGACATCACAGAGAGTTCCAAGGAATCTCCAGGATACAATAGAATGTCCAGAGGACAGACAGTTAGGGTCTCCTCCACCAGACCACACCCACCTACCTACCTAAATCCCCAGAAGTCAGGATGCCCTTTCCTGAGAGCAGACTTCTCAGTGACCCACTCCTCTACCCCATTCCACAGCCAGGGACCCTTCTGCTTCATCACAATGTGTCACTACTTCATAGAAGACTCACTTGCAAAGTAGAGTCTGGGATGACTCTTCTCCTCGTGTCCTTTATTCAGTATTATGAGAAATACAGATCGCTAGGACATTAGGTCAGGAAGAAGGGGAGGAATTATCAGTCCCCTGAAGTGAGCAGCACCTTGGGTAGATCCACAGGGCTGTGTGGAGGTGGTGGGTGATTGTGGGTGTCCTGTCAGAACAAAGATGAGTTCCATAGGCAATGAGGAAAATTTCCCAGACTGCTTCAGCAGAACACATTCCAGCCATCATGATGTTAACAAAGAGGTGACCAACCATTGACAGGACAGCCTGGAGATAGTAAGGACTGGGGCTCCCCGGGTCAGCCCTCAGACACTAGGAGCAAGCACTCGTAAGAGGAGTCATGGCCCATTCCTGAACGCAAGTTTGAGGAAAGATGACTGCCTAGTGAGAAGCCAGACACAGCTATGTAAGGGCATTCTCAGTGGGAAAATCTAACATGTCATCATCATGGGGAGAATATGTGGTATGTCACTGCTACTTTACCCAGAGCTACACAAAAGCCAGATTCCTTGATCAGGAACCACCAGTGACAGTGCACATGCCCTTATGGTAAGAGGACTGAATCAGCCAGAGCCATGCTGACTCCATGACAGGCTGCAAACCTGAAGTTTAGGAGAATAGGCCTGTGTTTCTGTTTCCCAGAACTGAAAAAGTCCAAAACAAGTCAATTCTAGGAAAAATCACCCCTCACAGGCTGCCAATAAGGAAGCTGTCCCATCACCTAGCCTGACCCAACCTCAAGGACAGCAAATCAGGAGCTGTAGAAGCTGCCACACCACCTTGCTTGAGCCAAGTATAACCAGCAAAAGTAGCCCAAATCCCACAAAGCCTGAACAATCACAAAGGTACCTATGGACCTCGAGACAGAGTGAAGCAATCAAGAGAAAGAAAGGTGAAGTCGCCCACTCCTCCCCACAGGCTTAAACTGACCCTGCAGAGTCCACACCTCTGTCTTCCATCCTGACGTTTGGTGGACCCCTGCGTGCAGGTTGTCTGCTCTTGGCTCTTGTGTACTATTTGGGTCTGTGGTATCATTCTTCGTGAATCACAGACCCTTACAAGGAAAGGTGACACACGCGGCTCTCTATATAATACCCACTGGAGCATGAGAAGGGAAGGGAGCGGGCACAAGAGAACAGATTGTTAAGGCGCCTTCTCCCCAGAGCTTTAGCAGCTCCCACTTCACCCTTTCAAGTTACTGGTAGCCCTGAAATAAAGAGCTGGAGCGGACTGAGCCTGGATTGCCAACACTGCACAGAGCTAATGTACTCCGCCCTACAGGTACCTCCTGTGCCCTTCCTGACCCTGTACTCTATGAGATGGCTGGACTGTGTCTTTCCTGTACTGAAGCCCCAATCCAATAAAGAGGAGCATGAACTTGATTTGGGAATAGGATTCTTTAGAGGCCACGGTTGAGACACAATGCAGTTTGTTGACGTTCCCTGTGACCAGTCAGGCTAAGATTCTGCCTATCAAGGGACATTCCAAAGACCCACATGGGATAGCAGGGAACTCAAGTCTTTTGAGTTGAGATCAAGACTAATGAAAACAAACACCTCTTATTTTTATCACTTATGTAGCCTCGGATGGCAAGTCTTGGTTGTCTAGTTACATACTTCTGGAATTAACTAAAACACAAATACTTGGCACACTTCAGAGGGATTTGCCCTTAATTAGATCATGTGAAGTGGGACAATCCAATTCTAACCTGGATCTTTGAGGTGGGAAGATAAACCATTCATTTCTATCTTTAGTGACCTGAAGAGCCAACTCTAATCTGGGCCACACCTCGTGCTGGCAGCTTATATAAAGGACATGTAAGAAGCAAGCTCTCTCTGTCTCTCCCTGCCTGCCTGCCTGCTGCCTGCCTGTCACTGTGCTCCTTAAAATGTTCATTTCTTCACTAGCACTAGAGACAACTTCCTCAACATTTGAATTGCAGGTGTATACTGAAGACCAGTTGAGACATGTAGCCACTTCAGAAACTGAACTATAGCTACATTCTTGAGTCTTCTTCCATGGGTAACCATTGTTCAATTAATTATACAGCCTATTATCCATTCTAATAAATTCTTGTATCTTTGGTTCTGAGCCCAGCCTTTAAAGGCTGAGCTCTCTCGCCAGCCCTAAAATGTGTAGCCTAGGCTGGCCTCGAATTTGCTGTCCTCTTCACTCTGGCTCCTTCTGCAAATCTTATTGGCATGGCATGTGACACCACAACTGGCCAAATAAATCCTAATAAATCATATACATATACATGAGATTTTATATATATATCACAGGAGGGACTCTTTCTCTAAGTTATTACTCTAGAGAACCATCACTAGGACACAGTAAAACATGAGGTGAACTCAAGCTACCTTAAGTGTATCCAACTACAGTGAGGGAACAGGCCAGGCTTATGGTTAAACCTGTCTGGTTATGAAAGAAAGTCAAAGGAATGTTGTTCTCTTCCTTTCCCACAGAGATAAACACAATCACATTTCCTTCTTGTCCTTGCTTTCAAATACATGCATTATCATGGGTTTTACAACTCTTTCTAGAAGGCCATCTATTGGGAAGAACATTCTGACACTGAGGCATCCGAGATTCACAGCTTGCTTACACAGGCTCCCACAGGAGTTTAGTAACAAGGTGACCCTAGACTGGCATAAAAACTGAATCAGCAAGTGTGGGTGGAAGGCAGTTGTCTATTGGAGGAAGAACAGTTCCAGTCAGGTTATTGTCTGTGCTGTGAGTCGGGTTTCTTCGTGAGTCCAGTAACTGTGTGAACACACACACACATGTGCACACTTACACAGAAACAATACAAGGGAGAGATGGATGAAGGAGGATAGACTAGTGAATCCAGAACGTGCCAATGTGAACAATGAAGTGTGAGACAACACAACTCTATGTGCTGAATCCCCGCTGAAAAACAAGGTAGCTGCTCTACTCTGATCTGTCATGGAAGACTTCAAGTGTCTTCCCTAGACACTGAGATGCAGCTGTTGAGGGACAGCAGCTTCTCTGCTGTGGGTCGCCCCGGTACTGTTTGTATTTTGATGTTAATTCTGCTTCCTCAAGAGGGGCTGCCTCAAGGAGGAGTGGCTCATGTACTCAGGTGATTTCAAGGGAACCTTCTCATTTAACTGGTCATTAAAGGCTAGAGCCTGTGATTGGGCAGTGGAGTGGAAAGTGGGGCTGGAGGTTTTGGAGAGTGTGGGAAGAGAGGGAAAGAGAGAGAAAGATGAGGAAGAGGAGGTAGAAGGAAGATGGAGCAGAACCACAGGGCCCAGAGAAGCTGCAAGTAACAAGGGATCTCATAGCTGGGGAATAGAGTGGTGTAGTGATGGATCTGCCCAGTCTAGGCGTGCACATTATAAGTGTTAGAACTGAGTTGTGTGTTTGCACGGGCTTCTTGGGGTTGGAGATTTACTGCAACACTTCTCTACACTTCTTCACAGTCTAACATGAGCACAGAGGACTGACAGGTAAGACCTGCCCTGCCTGCTTCTGAAAACTCAGGCTGCGGGGGTCAACGTTCATATAAGTCTGTAGAGAGGTGGGTATTGGTTTCCTCTGGCTCCCTTAGCACACGCTTCAAGAGACTAAGGCCACAGCCTCCTCAGGCATATTCACTGCTGCGCAGCATGCAACTTGGCTTCAGAACACACAAGTGTTTTCAGAAGCTGGGAGAAAAATGGCAAAGTCCACAAGTGCTCGCATGCTGTAGATGGCCAGATTCCCTGCTAGGTCACTACAGCACATGGCCACAGGCAGAGCAGCCATGTAGGTGTACACCATGGTCACTAGACTCACTGAATTATCACACTTACAGCCCAGAACACCCACAGCTGGCAGCTAAGAGTGAGTCTCTGTGCTGGTCCACTGCGTCACGCAGTGCTTGCTGCAGTAGGGAACTGCCTGCCACCCACACCTCTGACCCAGAAACCTACAGTGGTCAGAGTTCTGCAGTAAAGCCTGAGACCGTGAGTGCTGGCAGAGGATTTCTTTTGTCCTCTTATTAGTGCCAGAAGGACACTGCTCCTAAAGTAATCCACTGAGCAGGAAGCACAGTGATTTCCTGCCCTGAGATATAGACACTTCACTAGTCTGTCACTTTTTCATGGCTTCTTTCCTCAACAATAAGAGTAAAAGCCAAGAGCTCTCAGCAAACAGCTGTGCCCTTCCCAGCTCTTGACTGTGGAGATAGATGAACTCATGTTCTGGAAAACGTGACTTTCAGGAACGAAGACAAGTAGGAAAGTCCAGTTGCTTCTCAGAGCACCCCAGCTCCTGATTCCCATTTCTGGAAAGCCCTGCTCCAGCCCACCTCCTCCAGGAAGCTCCCAAGTTTTGCCCAGAACTCACTGCACCGTCCCAGGATGATGTATCTCTTGCTGTTTTACCATTGAGTCTGAAGGTCACCCTCCCCCTGATCCTCTCTGGTGTCTCTGTGCTCACCGTTCTCTCTCAAGTAACCTGCTCAGTGCTGCCAACATGTCCATGGCCCTGAACAAATACACCAAGAGCAGTTGTCACCACCACACTGTGACATCACAGAGTGTGACAGGGCTCCTCAGGATACAGTAGAGTCATCAGGACCTCACATTCCTAGTGTTTTCCCAGTGATGCTTGAGGCAGGTTTTCTTGGTTCTACAGCTTCTGGTTTCAAATGTAAAATAACAACAAACACTGCAAGTCTCTCGAAGTGAATACAGAATTAAGAGCAATGTATTTCCATGACTACATCAGTGGAGAGTTTAGCATAACTGAGCAATTAGAAACCAGCACTGTGTCCTGGCCTCAGTGGCCTAGACCTGTCTCACAGGAAGGTGTGGGCACCCCTTAGGATCCTCTGTAGAAACAGAACGAGGTGGAATGTCTGCTGAGGGGCCCGAGGAGCAGTGGTGAGGCCTCTCAGTGCAGTACCAGGCTCCAAGTTCCCCATCCAGGGAGTTCCTGCTGTGACCATGGGTCTTGTGTGACTGTGGAATCAGCAAGGCATCTGTCTAAGGGACAAAGACTCATTCTGCTCAGCACCAGGAGGACAGGAGGACAAGGTCAGGAATGCTGCCCTCCTGCAGTAGACTATGTGACAAAGGCCATGTGGAATACATTTGTGTGAAAACCAGGGTCCTCTTGGGTGTTGGGTCCTGCTGGCCTTGTGAAAGATTCTGAGGACTTCAATTTCCATCTTCTTGGGATTCCCATGATAATGTCCTAGGACACACCTGGGACCAGCCAGACCTAGGTCAGAGAGCTGGGTTCACAGAGTGGAGGGAACACTACTGATTTGGGATTGCAGCCCTTGGAGATGAGACCCAGCTCTATCATGTGTCACTGGATGAATTCCTTTCATCACTTTCCTTCCATGCATACTAGATTGATGGCCAAGGAGCCATGTTTCTGGAAGGGCAGTGTCTGTACCAGCTCAGCTGGTCACTGGAGGCAACTTCAGCTCAGTTTTCTCCCATGGGAGTCAAAAGCAGACATAGAGTCAGTCTTTGAGAAACTGCTTAGGCAGCAGGAACCCTGCTGTGAGCAGAAGGAACCTTCCTTGGCTTAGTGCCTAGAAGAAGAGAAAACAACCAGGCTGGATGTGCAGGGTCAGGGCCACCAATGTCCCCATCAGAACCTTCAGAGGCAGGCTCCCACCCTTAGGAGGGATGTGTGCAGACCACCTCAATTCTGTCCAACCCTTAGAAGCTCTAAGTATTGATTGTGCTGGGGCTGAGAATGTCCCAGAAACAAACAAGAGACCACTACATTCTCAGTATGGAAAACAGACATCAATAGACTCAGAGAGTCAAAGACCAAACTAATGCCACTGTTCAGTGAGCGCTCATGTTGGCCTAGTGTGCTTCAGGCCTAGATGCAGGGGACAGTTCCAAGTTGAGTGGGGAACAGAGGGTGTGTGTGCCAAGGCTGTAAAGGGGTCCGTGGTGGAGAAGCATGGGGAAGTGGGTGCTGCGGAGCTTGAGCGAGGACCCAGTGCCCTGTGCCGGAGGTGGTGATGGTCGCAGTCCTAGGCAGACAGCCATGCTGTCCCTGTGTCAGGGCTTCTCCCATGCTAAGCCTCCTCACCCTAGTTTCTTCTCTCCTGTCTTTAACTTCGCCTGGATGTAATCCAGAGGTTTTGTTGTGGTAATGATAGAGGTTGTGTTGTCAAGACTGGGTCTCACTCTGTAGCCTTGAGAGACCTGGCACTTGCTGTGTAAACAGCCTTGAATGCTCAGAGCTCTGCCTGGTTTGCCTCCTGAATGCTGGGGCTACAGGTGTGCACTGTGCATTAGGCTTGATTTCTCCATTGTACACATGTCCCCACAGTTTCCTGGTACTTGGCCCTTGACCTTCTTGATAAATATATTACCATATGGCAGAACAATGGGCCACCATGCTGCTACCTGGGGGCTTCTCTTGTCCACCTTAGTGTTAGTCAATGTAGCCAGGTGCAGCTTCCTGGGCTACAAAGGTTCCCCGTTGACTCAGCATCCAACTTTCCTTTTTTGACACAAAATGTGTATTTTGAAAATAACACACAGATGGGGAGAGCAGAAGGCCTTAGTAGAGCTTTGGAGACAAAAATGATCCATTGATTCCTTAAGCAATAGGCCTTTGACACTGCAAACCCACAGCACTGGAAGTCTTTCTGCTCATAGTGGACACCATCACAAAGACAGTCAGCTGTCTTCTCAAAGCATCAACACATTCTCCATCTTGGTTTAGGTCAAACTTTGTAATACCCAGGACTTCATCCTGTGCCAAGGGAGGTGGTCAGAGGGGGACAAAGCCACTCCTAGAAGTTCTAAGTGACAGCAGCAGACATTCTAACACCAGAACAAAGACAACCAGCCAAGCAGCTACTTATGGTACCACTAAAGGAAGATGGTTACCAGTGCTGCCTCAGAGTCGACAAGGCAGTGGGGCTATGGAGGAATGGAGCCTCTCACCTGTGTCAAGACTCTGTTCCACAAAGAATTAAGATCTTGGTGTTTTTCCTTTACTGTGCTCAAGAAGAGAATACTAGAAATAGTTTAGATCCTTCCAGCCAAGGAAGCATCATGCCAAACCTGCACAAGACCCACACAGGACCAGTTCTGTCAGCATCTTATCATGTAAGGGATGGAATCATGTAGCATCACCCCTCCAAGAGAACTGATGCCAGTTAATGGCTGATGGAGGCAGGGACGGACAATTTCTTCAATGTTATAAACACTGGTAAGGCACCCAGGATCCTGTAACTAACCCTGCCCTCATCCTGAAACCCTAATGAGAGTCACTGGGTCATTGGCTGTCCTATGGGAATCCAAGGTGGCACATGACTGTGGCTTTCAGGAGTTTCCCAAGCTAAGGTAGGGTAACTAGCCAAGGACTAGAGAAGTTATCAGTCTGCTAGCCCTGCCCACCTCACCTGATCCCTAGAAAAGTTGTTGTGGCTCAACTGTTGTCTACCTCCACAACTAGAAAACTACCAAACCAGTCAAGGGCTGTACTGAGGACCCACAGGTGAGAGAACAGAGCGGCCACAGGCTTCTCCCACAGGACGTGCAGACAGAAAAAGAGATCAAATATCCTAAAACCCTGTGGTGATAAATGGACGAATGTAGATCACACTGACTCTCAGATGGTTTCTTGTGCATCTTCAGATGGCCATGTCATGTTTGCATCTGGGACAACTCACAAGGAGGTGAGTTCACCTTTCAACAGGTGAACAACATGAAACACCAGGCAACACCTGCTGCTCTGACTACTGAGATTTAAAATCTCTGGTTCTGCACACACATACGAAAAACTCCAATACATATAAAATGAATAAGTAAAATTTAAAAAGTGAAGTTTTGTGGGTTTTTTTTTTCACATTTTCAGTAGGTTAACACTGGGATCACTGTGCCCACTTTCTCTTCTCTCTTTTCTTCCCTCTTTCCCCTCTCCATTTCCTCCTCTCCTCTCTCTCTTTTCTCTTTGTTCTTCCTCTTGATCTTTTCTCTCTCCTCTCTGACTCTCCTCTTCTTTCCCTCTTTCTTTCTTTCTTTCTTTCTTTCTTTCTCTCTCCCTTTCCTTCTTTCTTTCTTTTGTCTCTGTTCTTCTACTCCATCTTTCCCTCCTCCATCTCTCTTTCCTTTCACCTCTTCATCCTTTTTTTCTTTCCTTATGTCTCCTGCTAATTTTGTTTGTTTATAGAGAAGACAGAATCTTTTTATATGGTATATGCAGGTCAGTCTCAAGGTCAGGGTCTCCCTGCTTCAGTCTCCCAAGGACTCAGACTGAATTTGCATGCCATACCCAGCTGCCATGCATGTTTTATATCTCACTATCCTAAATTTAATTTTATAAGCATAAATAATTATATGAAATACTGGGAGATACCAACCTTCCTAGTTGCAGAGTGCATGGTTAAATGCTGGGACTTGGAGATCTTGCCTGGGCTATAAAATGAAACGTTGTCAGCATGGAAGGAAAACATAGTTTATAGTCACTCTAGAGACCTGTGGCCCACTGAACTTCTTAGCAACCTGAAGTGATGCTAAGTGTTCTAGAAAATAGTGTTTCAATATTTTGGCAACTTATTTTTCTTTTGCCATATTGAACTCTTTATAGAGAAACCCATTTTCTTGTTCAACAGTAAAATTTATCTTTTTAGGCTACTTGGTCGTTTCTTTCTTTCTTTCCTTTCTTTCCTTCTTTCTTTCTCTGAGGTAGGGTTCTACTATGTGGTCTTAATGACTGGAACTTGCTACGTAAACTAGGCCGGCCTTGGTTTATATGGCAATTTCATAAAGATCTACCTGCCTCTGCCTCCCATGGTGTAAAGGACACATGCCACAATGGTAGGTTAGACTACTGTTATTTGCAGTGATTGAGCTGAGAGACTTGGAACACTTGGGCCATTAAAGATGTGAAGCTGAGGTACACAGATGAGAGAGAGAGAGAGAGAGAGAGAGAGAGAGAGAGAGAGAGAGAGAGATCAGATCACTACTTCTTGTCACTTTATTATCTGGGAACAAGGAGAAGCAGAGTAATCCATGCAGGCTGTGGAGGGAAGAGAACACACCCTCAGAAATGTTCTCTCAATTGAGGGAAAAGTGGCCTTGGCCATTTCTCCCTGACCCTGGGACAATCTGACTCAGCAGATTCAGCATAAAGGGCACATTGTCTCAAGAGAACAGCCTCCAAGAAGACAGGTGTTTTCTCTGCTCCCCGATGTTGTATGGACTCCAGATCCAAAGCATCCCTGGTAATGAGAAAAGAGTGGATGAAACCTAAGGAGCCACGGAGCAGTGTGTAGTCATCCTCTGCCTGCCTCTTCGGAGCCACGGAACAGTGTGTAGTCATCCTCTGCCTGCCTCTTCGGAGCCACGGAGCAGTGTGTAGTTATCCTCTGCCTGCCTCGTCGCCATCCATCATTTATTGCCAAGGGGATTGACTGTTGCAAAAGTGTACTTTTCAGCCTTGTCAAATGCTTATATCTTTGGGTCCCTTCTGGTTTGAAGATGGTGTCTGCCTGAATCTACAAGTGCTAGTATTCGTGGGTCTGAGTGGAGGTAGAGCCAGTTCTCAACTTGGGAGAATTTGGGTAACAGCATAAGGTATTCAAGTGACCAGATCCAGCTGTCTATTGACCAGGCCACCTCATCCTTACTAAGGTACCCTCTAAGGTACACTGAGGTTTTACCAGGCCACAGGGAGTGTTGTGTGAGATATTTAAAGCAGGCGGCTCTCAATCTTGCTTGTTCTTAATCAGCTGCCATCTTCCCGACTAGCCTAGGCTGGAGAATATGCCGCCACCACCACTGCTTGGATCAGGCGGCTGGCTCAGGCAGAGACATTGGCCCTGTCACCCACAAGACGCCAGCATGGGAAATGGCTCTACCAATCTTCCACACGGTCTCCACAAGGCTGGGCTGAGCCCAGGTCATCCCACCATCCATGTGGTACCTGGTAGAAATGAGACTCTAATGTTTAAAGATTATCCAATAGCTTTATATACTTGGTAATGCTCAATAATAAGATGCCTACACAATTAGAGGTTTTACCCAATTAACTAACATAGATATAAGTTGTTACCCAGGGTTGCTCCCAATACATGTGTGGTTCTTCATCCTCCTACACCTCTGCCTCTCTAGCTCCTCCTCCTCCTTCTCTTCTTCCTCTCCTCACTCCTCTTTCCTTACTCCTCCCACCTTAGCTCCTCCCAACTTGCAGGGAAACTTTCCTGCTACAAGGGACTGCTTGATTTTCATCACAGGTCACTTCTAAACAATCAGAGGTAGACAGTAAAAATGGTTAGCCAGGTGTGATGGTGACTTTTGATTGTCAACTTGATTATAATATGTTTTTGGTTGGAGAAAGGATAGACGAATCATGTTAGGTGTAATTATGACCTAGTAATTGCTTTCATTTGGAAATTAATAATGACATAGGAGATACGATTGAGTGTCAAGTTGACATGGGGGGGGGGATGTGGAATGGCTAGGATTGGTTATTAACTTGATTACATCTGGAATTAGGTAAAACCCAGAAACGGAGAGGCACACCTAGAAGGGAATTTGGTGCTAATTTAAAGTGGGAAGACCTGCATCTAATCCTGATCTTGAAGGTAGCAAGACCGACCTTCAACCCAGATCTTTTGAGCTGGGAAACCCCACTTCCAATGTGGGCTATTTCTGCTGAAAGCCAGTGTTAGGACTCGGAGGAGGTTCGTGTTTGCTCTGTGCCTGCTTGCTCTCTCACCTTGCTAACAAGCCCACTCCTGCACTGGCATGAGAGCCTGCTTCTTGAGGATTCAAGCACGTACTGAAGACCAGCTGAGACATTCAGACTTGTGGAATGAGTGCTCTATTCTTGGGCTATCCACTCACAGCCAGCCATTGTGGGATTAGCCGTACCACAGCCTGTAAGCCTTTCTAATAAGTGCCTTTCCTACATATGGAGAGACTCATTTTGTAAGTTCTGTTCCTCTAGAGGACACTAGAGAACCCAGACTACTACACCAGGCATGTACAGAAGACCTTGTGGAGCAGTTTGGGTCTCATAACAGTCTCAGCTCAGCTACAGATTCCCAGTGGCCACCTTCCTTTCACTGTTTCTCAGCTGATACACTGATGATGGCAGTCTTGGTTTCTATAACTTCTCTACAAGGTAAATATACAAAAGTACCAAATCTTTCAAATGGAACACATTGTAATATAATTACATGAGAGCATCAGATGGAGACATTCCATTTCATATGAGAAATGGGAAACCTGATGCTCTGCTTCTGTGGACAAAGACCTGGCAGCCCCGTCCACCTGAAGAACAGAGGACAATTGTTACGGTTTGGATATGATCGGCCCAGGGAGTGGCACTATTAAGGGGTGTGGTCCTGTTGGAGTAGGTGTGTCCCTGTGGGTGTGGGCGATAAGACCCTCATCCTAGCTGCCTGGAAGCCAGACTTCCACTAGCAGCCTTCAGATGAAGATGTAGAACTCTCAGCTCCTCCTGCACCATGTCTGCCTAGATGCTGCAATGCTCCCACCTTGATGATAATGGGCTGAACCTCTGAACCTGTAAGCCAGCCCCAATTAAATGTTGTCCTTTATAAGACATACCTTGGTCATGGTGTCTGTTCACAGCAGTAAAACACTAACCAACACAATGATTTATAGGAGATTTGTTTTCTCCTTCAAGTCTGTGAATCCCAGGGAAGAGAATCAGGTTTGTAGGCCTGGCAGCAAGTACCATTACCTGCTGAGTCATCTGGCCAGCTGAATACACCAGCCATAGAATGGAAAGAACTATGTATCTATATTGATGTTCCTTGTATATATACATACACATACATATATGTCCTTTATTCATAAAGAGTAGATTTTGTATCTTTGGTTTGACAGTACCAGTCTCGGGACCCCAGTATTACTTTCTTCTCACACTAACTCTGACTCCCTGTCAGTTTCAGAAGCCAGATTCCCATCCCAAGGGAGCCTCCCAAGAATAAATCAATTATCTGCACAGAGCACTTCCTCAATATACCCTGAGATCTGCTGTGGTAAAAGGCAGCACCAGCCGCCACTCTCTTCTTAGCCTTGTACAGACCCGCTCTCCAGCACAGCCATGTGGCCTCTGCCACAAGCCCCATCCACTCAGGCTTTTCTGAAGTTTCTTCTCAACACTGCCTTGTTGGAGCATCTAAAGGGACTCCTTACCCCTCCCCCACACCAGCAGCGTCTTCTTAGTCCTGCATCTCATCTGATGGTCCTAATCTGCATTGTCATCCTAGATGAGACATAACAGACCTGCTCCAACCCGGACAGTAAGTGATGCTGGGGCAGGATCCTGAACACATGAATACCCTGCTTAGGTATCCGGTAGCCAAAGACAGTAAGCCTGCACATCTCATGCCCCTGTCCCTGCAGATCTCAAGAAACCTCCCTTGTAGGTTGCAGGTGATCTAGTCTACCTACTGTAAAACAAATGGCTGGAAGGAAAAAAGCCAAGTGCAGGGACTGGGGCGATGCCCATCCTTTAAGAGGATTTGTTGTTCTCCCCAGGGCCCAAAGGAGCAGCTAACAAGCCTCTGTAACTTCAGTTCCAGGTGGAATCCATTGCCCTCTTCTGGCTCATGTGGGAATTGCATGCATGTGGTACACAGGCCCTCAGCATGCAAAACACTCATACACATAAATGAATGAAATAAATCTCAAATGCAAACAAACAAACAAACAAACAGAAAAACAAAAATATATCCCTACATGTCTAGGAAGTCCTTGTCTCTGCAATGCATCTATCAATCATGTTATATTTCATGAAAACCAGAGGCAGATAGCTCAGGGTTTTCTGATTTCGTTTATACATACTTACTGAATATTTTTATCTCAAGGTATTAGAGGAGTAAAGCTACGCTTTCCATTAATTTGGTCTTCTTGATCATTTTATGGACCTGAGTATATAGAGTACCATATTTTATTAACATTTAGTATATTTAGCTAGTATGACCTCATGGACATAGTATTGATAGCTTTACTATTAAAAGGAGGCATCCACAGAGTAGATGAGACCACCTACGCACAAGACATCACCCCTCTGTGTAGAATTTTGATCCCTGGCTGGGAACTCACTGTGTAGACCAAGCTACCTGGCACTTGCAGACATCCATCTCTGCCTGGGAGTTCTGGTGTTACAGGACTGTGACAGTGCACCTGACTTCAGAAGGTCATTAAGGGAGAAGAGTGGGAACTTTCTTTATCATTCATAAAATAGTAATTTTACTCAATGGGAGCTTACAAACAGCAGTCATTATACACAGCCTTACTAAAATAGCAAATCAACGACAAGATACTTTCTTCTCCATTCCCTGCCAAGGAATTGCCACTTGTATGAATACCCCAGGAGAAAGAGGATTCCTGTGCTAGTGTCCCCCAGGGTATAGAGGGTTGACCTGTGGCACTGCCACTAATTCCTGCAGAGGGAATGCCTGCCAGCATGGAGCACCTGCCATAAAGACCCTGAACATCCCGTCTGTATCTGTCCTGCTGGATATGCTGGAAGGTTCTGTGAGACAGATGACAATGAGTGTGCTTCCAGCCATTGCCACAATGGGTCTGTGTGTCAGGATGGAATCAATGGCTACTCCTGCTTCTGTGTACCTGGATACCAAGGCAGGCATTGTGACTTGGAAGTGGATGAATGTGTTCCTGATCCTTGCATGCGTGAGGCTGTATACCTCAATGAGATAGGTGTGTCTGTCCTCAAGAGTATTCTGGTGTGAACCGTGAGTTAGAAGTTGATGAATGTGGATCCCATCCAAGTCTACACAGTGCCATGTATCAGGATGCTCGTGGGACCTACTTCTGTGACTGTGCACCTGGATTCCATGGAGACCACTGTGAACTCAATTTTGATGAATGTGCCAGTCAGTCATGTCTCCATGGAGATCTATGTGTGGATGGCAGATACAACAACCACTGTGACTCCACGGGTAATGGACACACTGAGACTTTGATGCCTCATTGTTGATCAAAGCCTGGTCACAAGGTGCAACATGTGAAGACACTGTTGACAGGTGTATTTGTCACTGCTGACCTGGATACACAGGTACCCTGTGTAAGACAGACATAAATGAATGAAATAACAATCCCTGACAATTGGGTGTTGGGGGAGTCCTCACAGGACAATAGGACACATTGCAGGCCTGCCTTCCTCTCTTAACTACTGGGAGCCTCAGGCTATGTTTGTATCGGTCAGCCTGGATTCACAGACAGGAGCCTAGCAGAACTGTAGTCCTAGAGGCTTCATCCAGCAGCTGACTGAAACAGATGCAGAAACCCACAGCCAAACATTAGAACAAGCTCAAGAAGCCTTGTGAAAGAGTTGTGGGAAGAGCTGAGGAACCTGGAAGGGAAAGGGACTCCACAAGAAGACCAAGAGAGTCAATTAACCTGGACCCTTGGGGGTTCTCAGAGACTGAATCATGAACCAAAGAGCATATAACAGCTGGACCTAAGCCCCACTTTCCCACATATATAGCAGGTGTATGTTGGTTTTCATGTGGGTCTCCCAACAACTGGAGCGGGGGCTGTCCCTGACTCTGTCGCTGCCTGTAGGTCTTGTTCCCCTAACTGGGCTGCCTTGTCTGGCCACAGTGGAAGAGGATATATCAGGTCCTACAGTGATGTGATGTGCCAGGCTGGGTGGATACCTAGGGGGTTTCCCCTTCTCAGAAGTGAAGGAGAGGGATGGGAGAAGACCCTGTGTGAGAGGGGCACTTGGAGGAGGGGAGGCTGTGATTGGGACGTAAAATGAATAAATAAATTAATGGGGAAAAAAGAGTGGTGAAATCGCTTTTTTATTCATAAAAATAGTCATTTTACTCGACAGGGGTTCACACACAGCAATTACATACAGTGTATAGTTTTAGTAAAACAGAAAATCAATGACAAGAACAAAAGCAATAACATTAATTAGAACCTTGAAACAAAACAAATGAAAACCCCAAAGAAAACAATATCTAAGCTAGAAAATTGATTTAAAAATTGATTAAAAGATTGATTAAAAAACTGATTGTAGCAAGACCTACCCCATCTGTCTGGCCTTGGGTACAGATTGTAATAGCCTATCAAGTCAAGGGTGGCCATGCCTCTAGGGGCTTTGAAGATAAAACTCTCCCAAGGCCAAGGATGAGACAGTTTCAGGCTTTTGTTCAAAGTCTTTCTAATTCTCTTTAGTCATCTCTACTATCCATCAGGACAGTGCTAATTTATACTCCCAGACTCCTCCCAGGTGCCAGCATCTCTGGCTGTGCCTCATCACTGCTCTGAAGCCCTCCCCAGTGCATCCTCAGCAAGAGGGGAGTCTCAGTCCCTGTGGGAATATGTCCCCAGTGCTACCCGGGCCACAGCGTTTCCTCTGCTCAGACCTTTCCATCCAAAGGAGACAAATGTCTGCAAGTTCATCTGCTTGGTGTGGAGCATCTGCCTGTCCAGAGACATCGAAGGTGGCCCAGACATTCTCTATAGATCCTTTCTCACTCAGGCTGTGAAACTGCAAAATCCAGCCGTTATTATTATTATTATTATTATTATTATCATTATTATTATTATCATTATTATTGGTCAAGTGACTGCCATGAGAGGAGATGGCCATTCTCACTGAAGTGCACTCTCTTCAGCAACTCTTGTGTGTGACATGGACTCAGCTTCAGCACCGACTGAGAAAGCACCCTGTGCTCTGGGTGTGGTTGATATCTGACTAACTGTTGAGTTCTCAGATACAAGGACAGGGCTTTTTTGAGGAGGCCTTGATCCTAGACTGAAGACTCATGAATTCAAGTTGTCTGTGTTTTCCTTCATCCTCATTTCTCTCAGGTGTTCTGTAAGACAAGGAAAGGCAATCAGACTCAGAAGCATGCTGGCTGGGCCACAGGCTACACAAAATCAGTGCCCATTCTCACAAAGGAAACCAATGTCAAGGAGGAAAACCCACCCTGTGGATGCCATGGTTGCTAAGGATGGGCTCAATGATGGCTCACTTACCTGGCATGCTCATTGCTCCTTCTGCAGCAGCTCTGTCTGCAGGAGGCTCTGGTCCTGGTCTCTGGCCTGTTTGAGTTCATGCTGAACTTTTTTATACCTAGAGGAGGAAGGTAACTGGGACACAGGCCTGGTGGGGAACTGCCATGTCAGCTGTTCGGATTCTACAAGCTCTACTCAACTGGACAATGCATCATGACCTTTCAGAGGTCATTCTGGGCACCCCTAGGGGAAAAGGGTCAGACTGTAACTAGGCCTGTTTTTTTTGTTTTTTCTCAGCCTTTAAAACTCTTAAAATTTTAACTGAGATATACCCATAATGCTGGGCTAGGAAAAAATGCATTTCTAAAGTGGTGCAAAAGCATTATTTTTGAAAAATAGCAGCATAGCCATCCTGAGTCACAGTTCCAGAGAGATAGGCACAGCCTTGATTAGATGCCAGGTGAATGTGGACAACCCGGAAACCTCTATGCGGGCCTCTAGGGAGCCTATGCAGGACTACAGTGAAGGCTCAGATTATTCCTACAGCTCAGATCCCTGCAGATCACCTCATCCACCCTTAAATCTGCTCTTAACAAGAGAACCTTCTCACAGGAAACCAAGGATACCAGGGAGAAGAAAGTTAACTCTTCTTGGAAGGGAGAACAGGCAGGGGATATGGACAGCTCAGTCAATGTATTGCTTGCCCTGGAAATCTAAGGCAAAGACTGGCGGACCTGTGGCACCCTGTGCCTGTTAGCTAGCCTGCTTTGCGAGCTCCCCAGGCCGTGCAGTGTTGGCTTATTTCCCAGTACAGGAACACTGGACAATGGCAGACCAGGCCCCTGCTCCGGCTCACTCTCCCCAGTAGCTCCAAGGTGAGCAGCTTCCTCCAAATGGAGCTCCCTTTATCAAAGGCTGCCATACTTTGGCCCAAACCAATGAGCCTGGGAAACTGGAACATGCAAATACTCCAGCTCTCCCATCTACTCTCCCCTAGGTGCGCCTCCTGTGACCTCCATGAATGCTAGAGTCCATGGGGATGGTTGGACTGCGTCTTTCAGATGTTGAAGTAAATGTGAACCTGGTTTGGAAATAGATCTTGTAGAGGTGAGAAGTTGAGTCCACAGTGTAGTTTGTTGACTTTCCCTGTGGCCAGTGAGGCTAAGACTCTGCCTAACAAAGGAAATTTCAAAGAGACCCTGTTGACTAACTGAGTGGGCTTGGTCATCAAGACTTTTACCCTCAACAATAGTGTGAACGAACAAATTTTTATTATTTAAGTAGCCTGTGATGGCAAGTCTTGGTTGTCCAGCTGACATCTGGAATTTACTAAAACACAAATACTGAGCCTATCTGTTGTCAATGTCTATCTAGTGCATTGGGGTCCCTGGGTAGGGTCAGGATACGGGGGATGCAGAGTAACCATGAGCCCCTGCATACTTCATTGAATTCTCCAGCATCTTTTATAGGCAAGCAGAATAAAGACTTCTCACAGCTTCTAATTCTCAGCAGCTTCTGTTTCTCAAGCAATAGTTTACCTGGGTTCAAGGTGACCTAAACCTCCTCACAGACTGAGAATTCTGTCAGCAGTCCAACTCTTTTAAGTGTCGCTTAGTTTAATTAAAATGAAAGATATTTCTCATGGGAAGATGACCATGAAGGCCACTTCTTCAGGCATGCAGCTTACTTGGCAGAACATCAGGATTCTCCGCTGAGAAACTATACTTTCTCAGTGTCTCAGTGTGCTGGGATTCACAGACATCCTTAAGTCACCTTGCAAGCTAGCAGGCTGGGAGCCGTTACCTCATGCCATTTCTCTGCAATGTGAGGGATTTTTTTTTTTTTTTAAGTAATGTGAAGTGGGATGATCTAATTCTAACATGGATCTTTAAGGTAGGAAGATAAAACTTTCATCTAGATCTTTAGAGATGTGAAGACCTACCATCTCTCTGAGCCACACCTTCTGCTGTCAGCACAATGAAGGATGTGAAGGAAGGCAGTTCTCTCTTTTGCCTGCTTGCCCCTGCCTTTCCTAGTGAGTCCATTTCTTCAGTAGTATTATAGCCAACTTCAAGATTCTAACTTATAGGCGTATACTTAAGACCAGCTGAGACATCTAGCTACCTCATGAACTAAACTACAACTGGACTCTTCAATATTGTTAGATTAGATGGACCACAGCCTATAATTCATCCTAATACATTCTATTAAATAATATACATATACAATATTTATTACATATGTGTTTACATTGAAATATATTTATAAATATATATTTATTATATAGATAATAGAGAGGGTTTCATTCTCTAAGTTCTGTTACTCCCGAGAAGCTTAACTAATATACAACAAAACACAACTTAAATTCCTTACCTTAAGCATATTCAAGTACAGTGAGGGACTATAGCTAGTCTTGTGTCTTAACCTATTTGATCATGTGAGAAAAATCAAACAACATTCTCCCCAGCTCTTTGCCTTTCCCAAAGAGATATAGACCATCACATTTCCTTCATGCTCTTGCTTTCAATGTGTTCACTTTTCACTTGTAGGTTATACAATTCTTCCTCGAAGGCCACCTTGTGGGAAGAACATTCTGACTCTGCTCCATCCACAGTTCAAAGCCTTCTTACACAGGCTCCCACAGGAGTTTAGTAGCAAGGTGTCCCTAGACTGGCATGAAAGTTGTCCTCATGAAGACACTAACACAACCAATCCATGGTGGGATGCCTCTGATGAAGACAGGACAGTGGATCTAGAAGTCAAGGTGCGAAGGATTGCCTGCAGATCTTAGACCCTAGGAGGGAACAATTGTGTCCTGGCGCTTTGGGAGAACTTGGCTAGAACATGTGAGGTAACATACCTCCATGTCAGGAGCCCGAGCCCGGGAAAACACATGACGAGTCTACTGCATGTGACTGCTGTTCGTGACAGTGTCCTGTCACAGAAGAGTTCAGATGTCTTCAACACACACTTGAGGTGCAGCCACAGCATCTACCCTACACACTATTGGTCCGATAGCAGCACACTTAAGCATGATCAGGAAGTGAACTGACTTATGTTTTGCCCTAGTTGGCTCTGAACTCTCAGGCTGTGAATGTCAACTTTCCTATAGCTCTCTCTGTAGCAAGGTGGGCACTGGTTTCCTCTGGCTCCTTAGCACACGCTTCAAGAGACCAAGGCCACAGCCTCCTCAGGCATATTCACCACTGCACAGGATGCAACTTGGCTTCAACACTGAAGGAAGTGTTTTCAGAAGCCAGGAAAAAAAATGGCAAAGTCCACAAAGCACTCAGGTGTTGTGGAGATGCCCAGGTACCCTGCTAGGTCACTTCAGCACATGGCTATAGATAGAAAATCTCATTTAGTCTCCCTACTCACAGCCCAGAACACCCAGATTCTGCAGGTAAAAGCCAGTCTTTATCTTGGTCCACAGGTTCTGTTTTTTGCTGCAAGAGAGAATTGCTTGCCACCCACACCTGCTCACTCAGAAACCTAAGGGGCCACTATCAGGGAGAGGTGGTCAGAGTAGTTCTGTTGTAAAGCCTGAGACAAAGGGTTTTGGCCAGAAGCAGCTTTCTCGTCCTCTTACTAGTAACAGATATTCACTATACCCAAAGGAATCCACCAACGATGGAGTGTAGTGTGCCTGGAGCTGGGGACACTTCCCTGGTCCATCCCTTCTTCTTCATGGCTTCTTCTGCCAACCCCCTCACCCCTGAAAGTAACAGTGAAATCCAGCAGTCCTAGGTAAAACAGCAGTGTCCTTCCTAACTCCTGGCTTCTGGGATGGACAAACCAGTGTTCCGGAAAACTTAACTTTTGGGAACTATGACAAGCGGAGAAATTCACTTGTTTCTCAGAGGATCCCAGCTGCCGATCCCAATTGCTTCTCAGAGGATTCCAGCTCCTGATCCCCACTCTTGGAAAGCCCAGCTCCAGCTCATTCCTTCTGGGAACCTTCAATCCTTGCCCAGGACTCACTGTGCCTTCCCCAGGATCATACATTTCTCGCCGATTCTGAAGACCGACCTCCTTCTGCTCCTCTCTGGCCTCTCTAGGTTCGCCGTTCTATCTCCCAAATAACTTGCTCAGTCTTGCCAACATGTCTATGGGGAAACCCTCAAGGCACTGAACCTACCAAGAGCTACTGGTGTTATCACAGCACTGGTGACATCACAGAGTATGATAGAGGTTTCCAGGAACAATAGAATGTCCAGGAGAGAAACTGCTGATGTCAGGGGGAAACTACCCTCACCCCCCACCCTGGTAACTAGCTTGCTCCAAACTGACCAAAAGCCAAGATGCACTTTCCAAGAGCCTCTCCTGAAACACAGGGTAAACACCTCATCACCTCCTCCTTCCAAAGCTAGAAATCTCTCTCTGCTTGATTAGAAACCCCTTAGTACTTCCTATGTGGGAAACTGAGTTTATTTTCCAACACTGCTTAAGAATGTCTCATTCCTTCATTGAGTCACCCTTCTCACGATGTTGAGAAATTATATCAGGACTAATGGGGAGGAGGAAAGATCATCTGCTTCAAGTACAGGCACTTGGAAATAGACCCAGAAAGAGCCTCCAGGGCTGAATACAATGTGGGACTTGGGTTACAGGGTACATTCAGAGAAGCCATGTGCCTAAGTGTTGACAACCATTCTACAATGCCTCTGCACATAAGACCCAATACTCCATCAGGTTCCGTTAAAGTGTGATGAGCGGCAAGCAAAAGAACATGGAATAGTGGCAATATAGAACCTGCCAAGACAAAAGTGCCCTCAGGCTGAGTGTGGGTGTCCTCTGGTCTGCACTACAGCCACCAAAGGCAGACAGATTGTAGGCCCTGTAAATTTCAGATTGAGATTATGTGCTGAGGGGGAAGGCAAAGCAAAAGCAAAAGCAGCCATGGACAGTGCAGAGTGATGGCCTGGCAGGAGGGCCAGGACTCGATAACTCCTGCCATTCTCACGGACTCTGACAGACCCATGACATCCCAGCGATTGGGAAGTGGAAGCAGGATGATGCTTATTCAAGTTTAACCTGCAAAGCCAGATTGATGACAGCTTGCATACTTGAGATGCACTTTGCTTGGAAAGTTTCCCTATGAGGCAATTAAATTCAAATAGACAGAGTGCCTAGCTAGGGCCTAGTCTTCCCATAGTGTACCTCACACCCCAAGGTGCTTTCTCAGTAATGCTTTGAGGCTGATTTTCTTGATTCTACATACTCTTGGTTTGAAAAGTAAATTAACAACAAGCACTGCAAATCTCTCAAATAGAACAAAAAATAACAATGCTGTATTTACGTGAGTACATCCGTGGAAAGCACAACATAACTGAAGACTGGGAAACCATGATTGTGCCCTGGTCTCTGTGGGCCAAGACCTGGCTCACAAGTAGCTGGGGGCACACCTTGGAGCCTCTGCAGGGACAAAGTGACGTAGAATGGACACAGAGGCAGGTTGGGCAGCAGTATAGAACCTGCACTGGTCAGGTAAGAAGCAGACTCTATCCTGTTCCCTATCCAAGGAGCTGCTCTTGAGGCCGTGAGCCTTGTTCTGACCATGGGCACTGGTAAGAACATGCAGGCTTCTGTCTGAGCAACACAAAGTTCTTTCATTCAACAACAGACAGGACAAGGAGTCAAGTCGGGAGTGGTGCCCTCCTCCCATGAACTATGTGACAAAAGCGATGTAAGAGTTATTTGTGTCGAAGAGCAGAGGCTTCCTGGGTAGGTTAGGGTCTAAAAACCATTCTCAAGTGCCATGAATCTTGTGGTTCCCCAGTGACAGCCAAATCTGTCTTGCTGTGTGCCTTGTGACTCTATTGATAGACTTGACTTAGAGGTCTGTCCTATAGCTTGGTAACAGAGTAATTGCCTTGCATTTTATAAAGTCTTGGGTTTTATCTCAGAATAGTACAGGCTGGTGGTAATCGCTGAGTAATTCCTCACCTCATTCAGTGTTCTAATTCCAAGGAGGCTTAACTTTGGCGCAGGTCTTGATCCTTCACTGGAAGAGGAAGTCTTTAGAACTCAAGCCAGAGAGCTATCTAGTGTAGCAATCTTGTTACGAATGTCCAGTTGAAATCTTGTTGATGGCCACCCAGGTACAGCTTAGGACAAAGTACCAATAGGGGTGTGAGATGGTCAGAGAAGCTCACAGTGTGACTGAATTCTATTTGGTCAGCATGTATGTCCTGGGATGAAGTCCACTGTGTTTGAAGTTGGTAGCTGGAAGTGGTCTGCTCCTCCTGGGTAATGAAGTTGATCAGAAAGCTTGAATCTACCATATACTGTGAGTTTCCTTATGGGCAAAAGACATTCAGGAAATTCCTTTAAGGTCTTTTTATATTTAAAAGCATGCAGCCTATGGTCCAACTGGAGACTCTAAATGTAAGACTCAAAGCCTGGCACTGATGCCGGGCAGTGTGCTTGTTAGCTGTTATTATCAGCCTGACCCGACCTAGAGTCACCTGGGAATGAGGAATTATGTAGATCAGGTTGACTGTGGGCATGTCTGTGGAGGATTTTACAGATTGTTAATTGAGTTGGGAAGACCCATCCTAAGAGGTCAGAATCACTTCATCATCTGGGACCTGAACTGTGTAACATGAAGGAAGCTATAGCATGGCTGTGTGATATGCCAGCTGACTGAGAGGCAGGCAGGCGACATGGCTGCTCCCCTTTCCCTCTGCTCCTAACTGTGGGTGTGATGTGACAGCTGACTGAGTGCCTGCCTTGACTTCCCCAAATGGATTCTAACCTGGAACTGTGAGATATTCTTCTCCCTGCTAAGTTGCTGGATTTGGGACCTGGATGTAATGAAGAAGATGCTAAGATGTCACTCTGTAGCACTGGGGATGGCACAAGCCAGTTAGACATTAAAGTAAGTCATGTTATGCTCATCAGCAGCACATGAGTCCCAGGACAGGACGCTCCCAAAACAACCCTTGTGATTTTCCAATCACAGCATTACAAAGACATAACCATTGACTCACACCATGTCCCCCATCCACAAATGACTCCAGATAAGTGTCTTTCGATATCAAATGCTACCCTAATTTCTGCTAATCCATTAAACAAAACAAGCCTAACTTCATTGGAAAGAATTTTTCTGTGGATTTCCTGACCCTTAGAATTTTGGAATTTAAGGAAATGGATCTGAAATCACAGCCCTAGGGATGAATCTCATCCCTATACCCTCTATACCCTCCTTTGGAGGTCAGGAGAATCTCCTTAAAGGTCAAACCAAAGAAGCACCTTTAAATGCCAGGTATGGAGGGTGTACATAATAAGCGGCCATCTGTCCACTAGTAACTTTAGTCCAGAGATGAATGATAGGGCTGATGCATGCACATCTCTGTGAGGACTTCTTGGCTGCCCTCTAACTTCTGTGCCTCCTCAGAGACTTCTAGAAGCAGATCTTTGACAAACTTCCTTCTTCAAAAATACATAGAAGTGATGAGAAGGGAAAACTCACTCTGATGAGGCCCTTTTCCTCCTAGGGCATGGGACAGCCCCTTCTGAGCAACTTCAGAGGGCTATCTGAAGAGACTGCCAGCTTTGTGGGGGAACTCTGATAACCACATTTACCAAGATAGAATGCATGTCTGAGGAAAGAAGAATGGAAAAGCCGGAAATGCAAGGGAGGGACTATTATGTGGCTGTCAGTTTAGGCTGTCAGTTTCCCTCAGCTAGAAAAAGGAGGTTTGAGATGGCTCATGGAAACTCAAGTGGACAGAAGGATAAAACCATATAAAACCACTCCCCTTCAGCAGCACAGCCTTTAAACCCAACAGGAACCATTCTCCTCTCTCTGGCCCACAAGCTGCTCAGGGCATTCTGCCGCTGCTGTCTGTCTCCCTTGCTCTTTTCATTCTCTTTCCTCGTACATGCTTGTCTTTATTGATTTCATTATGTACATTGAATCACTTAAGACAAAGGTGGGACCTGCCCATGTCGTGACTGCTGTCTCTAGGCTCTGAATGTGTCGAATAAAGCAATAGACAATAATTCAGAACTCTTGGTACTCAACCTTTCCTGAACATTTTAAGCTCTGTAAGCCACAGTGCTCTCTCAGAGATAGCAGGAATAATAGATTCAAGAGCAAGAATGTGGTGGTTCCAAAGAGACCACACAAAGGAATCAGTCACCAGCTCTTCTCCAAAGGGAACTGGACTCCCAGGGAGAGAACTGAGCCTCACCCAACTACTAGGATTTTCCCATGGTGCAATGCAACTTCCTTAACTTTTCTGGGCTTATAGTTTCTAAAAGAAAATTGGGGAAGCCATTGTGCATAATTCACAGCAAATCCATGCCAGCTAAAAGACTGAGACACAAAGAGGAAAGGTTCTAGTGATCCTAAAAGGGGGTGGCAGGGATCAAAATATAGGCTTTCTGCCCTTGGCCTAGATTCCCTTCTGGCTGACTGCAACCTTTGGCTCCCAAAAGGCTAACAAATGATGAGTTTAGAAAAGGAATGACTCACACCCTTCCAAGGTGTCCTCCAACCTCTGCCCAGCCACAGAACCTCCTGAGGATCCTTTAGGAGTGGCGATCATGACATAGAAGGCAAGGCTTCTGGTAGTGTGTTATTGTTCCCAGAGACACTCTGGACAGGAGGTGTGAACTCAGGTCAAGGCATGACATCAGTCCCTTCCATGGTAGGCTAAGACAGGTGACACTCTCATAGAGCAATGGTCTGGTCCTTATCCAGCTCAGTGAGCTACAGAGAGAAGGGGTGGCCAGCAGGCTCCAGGGTCCCTTGAGACTGCAAACTCACCTGCTTCCGTTGTGGAGTATGGCAGCCAGATGATACCCTTTAGTTAAAGAGTGGGCAGCAGGTGACGCTGCATCTCCTTCAGTGAAGAATGCAGGTCCTGGAAGTGGCCCTGCTCCTTGGCCAGGTGCACTTGGAGCAACAGCTCCTCCTTGAGGCCTCCTGTTGCCTCCTCCAGCTGTGGCCATTTGCCTAGGCACAGCTCTTCCTCTACTTCTGAGCACAGTTTCTACCTCCATCAAGGCCTGAGCCAGACTCTGCTGCCATAGGGCAAGCAGCTCTTGGTGGTGAGGTTCCATATAGATCTTGACCTTCGTCTCTCTCTGCTCCGTTTGGCAGGACTTAGTGTTGACAGATGGCTCCAGAGATACCAGGGACAGCCCGGCTGTTTTCTGCCTAGCTTGGCGGTGGCCTGAGGTGAGGGCAGCCAGTGGGCCTGGGGCTGAAACGTTTGGGTGACTCTTAGAGGCCACATCCTGGCTTCCGGGGCGTAGCCCAGTTGGCTGCTGCCCCAAGGAGACTGAAGGAAGAGGAAAAGTTGTAGGAGGAGGGGGTGGAGTTGGGGATGGCAGCATCGCTGGCCTAGAGGCGCTCCTACTCTGCCTCGGAGCTTCCTGCTGGCCTGTAAACTGCATTTGCTGCTGAGAGAATTTGGCTGAGAGCCCAAGGCTACCACTTCAGCCAACACAACTGCGGCCAGCACTTGCTGCCTCTCTGCTCACTGACCTGACCTATCCAATCCCCTCGCTGCGCCTCAGGAGGCCAGAGAGTTCACTGGTTGAAGGAGCAGGTGCTGAGAAGAGTTAGGCCAGCCTCAGTGCTATTTGAAGAAACACCCATACCCACACCTGATCGCCTACTGCCCATAATCAAGGGTCTCCCTAGAATTCTAAAATAGACCATTGATTCAATGGAAAGGACTCTTACTCAAACTAAGATATCCCCAATTTAAGACCTCTATGGAATCAGTACCCATTCCGAGAATTTTTCACACACACACACACATCCAACAAAACCCCCCAACCTATTGCACACTTAATAGCACCCTGCACACCTGTATCAGAGCTCCAGAGGCAGAGGCAGTGGATGTTTGCAGGAACTGGGTGTGCATAAAGAGCTTTTGCTGTGGGCTATTGGAAGTTTCTGACAAGAAAAGTCTCCACAGTGTCTCCCCAAGATTATATCAGATCACAGAGTTACCTTGCTCCCCATAATGACTTAAGCTCAAGACCATCTACCTTCTCCGACAGCCCTCTGCACAACTCTTTACCTGGAACAAAATCTGTATCCCAGGGAAGACTGCAAACTTCTACATTGCAGCCACTGGCTCACTTTCTAAGATGGGCCAAGAACTCTTTTTATGTCATTGTCACCAAAGCAAAGGCATCTCAAATGTCCTCCTTCTTTGAGAGAAACCGTGTTTATTACTAGGAAACAAACTCTGACTAGTGATTAGAACAAGAGGATGAGGCTTTGCCCTTAGGTTGCTCTGTGCCTCAAATGATGTTCAGGTGGAAGAGAGCCAACTACCTTTGCTCATCAGGTATTTCCTCAGGAGACAGGGGTTGGAAGAGCATCAGACCAGGGGTTCTCAGCTGTGGCTTCATGAGCAAGTTCAGCAGGGTCACTGCAGCACTGAAACAATCTCAACATTAATGTGAACACGTGTTTTCTGGGCCGGGCTTGATAGCTTTATCATTTTGTTTCATTTATTTATATTTTGTGTGCATTGGTGTTTTGCCTGCATATATGTCTGTGTGAGAGTGTTGGATCCCCTGGAACTGGAGTCTCAGGAACAGTTGTGAGCTGCCATATAAGCTGCTGGCTGGGAATTGAACCTGGGTCCTCTGGGAGGGCAGCCAGTGCTTGTAACTGCTGAGCCATCTCCCTGACCCTACTTTATACTGATAATAACCCAACATGTATTCTAATATGGTGGAGCAAAACTATTTGAAGATCCCTCTCTGTTCAGATGGCCTGGGCTTCTGTGACTCAACAAGGTGCCCTAGTTTCATTCTATGGCTGAGGCACATACATAGCCAAAAGCAATTTAGGGAAAGAAAGGGTGTATTTCATCTTATACTTCCAGGTCACAGTTTCTTAGCTAAGAGAAGTCAAGGAAGGACTGCTTTTCTGTTCTAGGCCTGGAAAACTCCAGCATGGGCTGAAATAGGCACAGCCATTTGACAGTCAGTGGCAAGTGTTTTATATTAGGGAGCTGGGAGTGAGGGCACCCAGTGAGGACAAACTGAGCATTGGGGGTGATGAGGCAGGAACTCTTTATTTTCACTCTGCCCCACCATACCTTTCTGAACTGGTGCCTATTGAAGGTCTTGCTAATTATATATTTTTAATTGATTTATGTATTTATAAGTTCACCATTGCTGTCTTCAGACACACCAGCAGAGGGCATCAGTTCCCATTGCAGATCGTTGTGAACCACCATGTGGTTGCTGGGAATTGAACTCAGGACCTCTGGAAGAGAAGTCAGTGCTCTTAAGCACTGAGCCATCTCTCCAGCTTTCTAATTATATTTTAAAGTCAATACCAGATGGTAAAGAAATCAAATCATCTTGGAACTAATCTCATTGATGAGGCTTGTGAGATGACTCATCTGGAAAAAGTGTGTGTGGCCAAGCCTGAGGGCCTGAGAGAAAGGAGAGAACCAATTCCTACAAGTTGTCCTCTGCCTTCCTTCCAGAGCTGTGGCGTGTGTGTGCACACAGACACACATAAACAAATACGTGAATAATACATGTTAAAAAATTAGAAAGTTCTTGTGTGTTCTGTTATGAAAATAGTTGAGTTGTTCCTTCTGGAAACCGAAGGAGAAAGCATATAGACACCAATCCTCAGATCACAAGATAAGATTTCTAGTTGACACATCCCTAAATACATACTTTTTTTCCCCTTTTTCCTGAAAAAGAAAAAGAGGTCCCCGCAGGGTCAGGGTCAGTGGCCCGGTGATAGAGCACATGCCAAGCATGCACAAGACCTTGGGTTCCACATCTCCACCACAAAAAACAAACAAACAAACAAAACAAAACAAAAAACCCAAAAGAACAAAAAAACCCTAAAACAAACCCTCCAGTAGCCATTTAGGGGCGCATATAGTGGCTGACCAGCACTGTCCACCAACTGTGAAGTAAGGGCCTCCTCATTCATTGGGGCCTAAGGAGCCACTTGAGTACCAAGCCTTCCAGCCAGAGAAACAGAGAGGAGGCCTTGCCCTTTAAGGAGAATTCCCAGAGTCACTTCTGTTTACATCCTTTCTGCCAGTCCTTATGTAGCCAGGCCTGATCTGAAGATGCCGGAGAATGTTTCACCTCTGGGTGGCCCTGTGCCTAGCTATAAACAAGGTGCCCTGTTGGTAGTAAAGAGATAGTGGGACAGGAAATGGAAGCAGTCATATCTGAGCCCCTGGTTTCCAAGGACATTTCTCATTCTGGGTTTGACAAAGGTCAGAATATGCCCCTAGACCCCTAGGAGTTCTAGAACACTGCTGGGGTACAGTAAGACTGGGGACCACTCCAGGAAATAAAGATAAGACAGACCTCAAATGCTTCATCTCAAGAGCCTTTTCTTTCTCACAAATGTAAGTTCTGAAACTGTGTGTGTGTGTGTGTGTGTGTGTGTGTGTGTGTGTGTGTGTGTCTGTGTAATTGAACTCATATCTCTACAAGATCCTGTTTCCAAATCAGGTTCTTATTCCTTCTATTGGATTTGGATGTCAACATCTGAAAGACACAGTCCAGCCCTCATGGTTTCTAGGGCTCAGGGAGGGTACAGGGAACATACTTTGTGGAGTATATGTCAGTGCTCAGGAGTTTTTACATTTTGGACTGATCATGGGCAACCTTTTTATATCCAGGGTCAGTCAGATGTGGAAGGACTTCTTGGGGGTTCTGTCAAGTGGTAATCAGAGAGAACCCTCAGAATCACCTCTTTCTTGCCTGTCTTGACTAGTCTTATATCAACTTGACACAAGTTGTTTACTTGAAAGGAGGGAACCTCAATTAAGAAAATACCCTCATAAAACCCAACTGTAGGGCATTTCTTAGTGATTGATGGACACATTCACCAGCCCAGGGTCCATTAGAAAGCAGGTTGAGCAAGCCAGGGGGTGGGGGTAAGTTAGTAAGCAGCACCCACCCCTTCATATCCTCTGCATCAGCTTCAGCCTCCAGATTTCTACCTGCAGGGACTCAGGTCAGCTCGAGCATGGTGAACATGGCTCTGGCAGGCCTTGCCCTTCTCCCTCATGCCCTCTGCCTTACTAAAAAGCATTAGATTACATTCCCAAAGCCAGCCACCAAGGTCTATTCCCTTATTTTGGCCACTTCTTCCTCCTGAGGCTGACTACCAAGGTCCCTATCAAAGCATTGAAATCCAGCAATCAAAGTCCCCTTTGGCTCACCTAATTAACATGCCTGATTAAAAATAAACACCTCATTCTAACACAGGACTTTCCCTTTACCTGTATAAACTACCATTTTCCTATGGGCTACACCTGTCTGTTTATCCAGAGACAGTCCTTTGTCCCTCTGGGGCAAATACCTCTTTTCCCTTCTCCTTTGTCCTCTATCTTCTGTCTTTGTCTCTTATTTCCTGACCTTTGTCTTTATGGGACAAATTAATCTTTGTGCTGAGAACTTGGTTTTGGGTGTCCTGAGCTTGATCTCTTATGCTATCCTGTTTGAGTTCCTTTCCTGACTTCCTTCAACGATGGACTGTGGTATGAAAATGTAAGCCAAATAAACCCTTTCTTCCTCAACTTGCTTTTGGTCATGGTGTCTCACCGTAGCAATAGTAACCCTAAACAAGTGCCACCATAGTGAGATAGTGCCGTGAAAAACCTATGTTGTTTTGAGGATTGTGGAAGGACTTTGGAACTTTGAACTAGAAAAGCCATTGAGTGTTAAGAGCTCAGCTGGCTCTTGGGTAGGAGCTTGGAAGGTACGAGTGTTGAGAACAGTGTTAAAGATGGAGGCCTGGCTTGTGAAGTTTCAGAGGGATATTTAGAGAGTCTTTCAGGGCCATTTGCTATTTTTGTCTAAGATTCTTTCATTCTGTTCAGCTAGGGCTTAAAAGTCAGACACAGTTAACAAAAGACTAGCACCACTGAAGTGAAACCTTTGTGTTACTGGGACAATCAATGCTGGTTAGCTAAAGTTAAGACATGAGCAGTAATTAAGAAGAGACCAACCTTGTTGAGGTGAAATCTGGGAGGTCTTTCCTGAGACTCAGCACACAGAAGCTGTGTTACAGAGGCAGCCAAGGTTGTGTCCCATCTGGCACCCAACCTTGGTAGTGTAAGAGTCACCCAGGTGGTTCTGGTTTTGAAGACATGAGGGAGTCATGGAGTGAGGCTTGGCACTATGAGAGACAAGGAGAGGTTCTTAGTGAAAGCCCAAGATTGAAGCAGTCATGGAGAGAAGTCGAGGTTTGGCACCATGAGGAGAGCCTATTGGTGAAAGTGCAGCCCAGTTGCAGCAAAAGACCCCAGCAGTTTTGGAGACGCCAGTACTGTGGGATGATCACTAAGAACAGCAGCTGTGGAGCGGAGTTAGCCATAGCCTAGAAGACAAGCTGTGTGTGCTACAGAGGGCAGAGCCAGAGAAGTAACCCAGGCCCTTTGGAGGAACCCAGATGATCATGAATGGATATTGAACAGTCGGAGGTTTTTGTGGTGGTGGTTGTTCTTGTTTTGGTTTTGATTTGATTTGATTGTGAACTGTGCCCTGGTTCTTCCCTCTTGAAGTAAGAAAATATTTTATATTATATATTATAATATATATATATATATATATTTTTTTTTCTGAAGCTCACTGTTGAGAGACTTTGAATTTTAAAAGGCTGCCGGGCGGTGGTGGCGCACGCCTTTAATCCCAGCACTTGGGAGGCAGGGGCAGGCGGATTTCTGAGTTCGAGGCCAGCCTGGTCTACAGAGTTAGTTCCAGAACAGCCAGGGCTACACAGAGAGATATAAGAGATTTTAAGAGAGATTATCTATTTTAAAGGGACTGAAATTTTAATGTTTGAATTTGTAAAGACTCTGGGACTTTTATAGGTATTTTTGTTTCCAATGTGAGTTCGTGCAGACAATAAGGAAGGAAGGGCTGTAGCTTAGTAATTTGTATGTCAAGTTGACAAGGGGTCAGTTGTGCTGTCTTATGACAACTTGACCCAAACTAGTTACTTGAAGGGAGGGAGCCTCAGTTGAGAAAATGCTTCTATAAGATCTGACATTTTCCTAATTAGTGATTGATGGGGAAGAACCAGCCCAATATGACTGGTGCCATCCCTGGGGTGCTGGCCTGTAAAGAGCAGGATGAGGAAGTCAGGAGGAGCAAGGCAATAAGCAGCATTCTTCTATGCTGTTCATTCTTCTATGCTATTCAGCCTCTGCATCAGCTCCTGCCTCCAGAGTCCTGTCCTGCTTGAGTTTCTGCTCTGATATCTTTCAATGAAGAACAGCAATACAGAAATACAAGTTGAATTTTGTAAATTTTTTTTTCCTCTTTCCCTTTTCTTTTCTCTTCAACTTGCTTTTGGTGTTGGTGTTTCATCATAGTCATCATAACCCTAACTACCACACTGCCCTTTGCCTGTCTGCTCACACTCTGGTGGGAACTGTGCTCAAAGCTGACAGTGTCACCTTTCCTAAGACAATGTGCATTATCCCAGGTAGCTCTAGAAAAAGGTGTCCCCCAGCTAGTGCTCATGCACCGTCCTGATGACAGTAGGTCTGGCTTTTCTGCGGGTGAGGTGTCCCCCAGCCAGTGCTCACGCACCGTCCTGATGACAGTAGGTCTGGCTTTTCTGCGGGTATCGGAGACGCACTGACTATGACTTGGATATGCTTTGTTTTCACACCGTGTTTCAGTGTAGCACAGGCTAGCCTTTCTGTGCCAGTTGTCCTGCCTCAGCTTCCTGATTTCAAGATTGAACCATCACAGTCTGCCTGGGAGTGTCTGAGGACTCCCTGTGGATCCTCAGTCCTCAGGTGGCTCCAGCCTGACCCTCATCGCTAATAGTTTGATGGCTGGAGTGTGTGCCAGCTGAGGATTTTAAAGAATTTCTTATTACTACACTTGTGATTTCTCTTTGTTCTGTACACACACACACACACACACACACACACACACACACACACACATACGGATCTTCCCTAGTGTGCTTGTTTACATAAGTGAACTAATCTTTCCTCCTCCTCACCATCCTAATCTAATTTTTCAGTATTATTTTTATTTCCCCTTTTTTTTGACTAGGGATTTTTAGGGAGAGAAAGAGCCATTCCTGAGTTGTGTTTGGAATTTGAGTTTCCAATTCCCAGCAAATTAAAAAGTGCCTTAGGGAGTGTAGAGATTTCCAGCTTTGTAAGGGAGCAGCACTAAAGGGCTTCCCTGCGTCCTGGGAGAGGCTCCTGAAAAGAGCACCCTGCCTTCTTGTGAACTCGGCAGAAAAGCTAATTAGCAGGGGGGCAAAGGCTGTTTCCTGCATCAGCAGTCCTTCTCTGGAGATTCTATTGTATCCTGGAGAGCTCACCAGCATCCCCTGTGATGTCACCAGTGTTGTAGTGACACCAACTGCTCTTGGTGCATCCCTTTAGTACCTACCTATTGGGTTCATACATAGACATGATGGCGAGACTGAGCTGGTTACTTGGGAGAGAGAATGGAGAGCCTAGAGAGACCAGAGAGAAAGAGGCAGAGAAGTCTGGCCTTTGGTTTCAGTGTAAAACAGCAAGAAATAAACACTCCTGGGAAAGACGCAGTGAGTCCTGGGCAGGGATAGGGAGCTTCTTGGAGGAGCTTTTTCTTGGAGGCTTGAGCTGGGCCTTTCAGTAATGGGGTACAGGAACTGGAGCCTCTGGGAAGCAACTAGACTTTTCTGCCAAACACTAGTTTGTCCACCTCAAAAGCCATTAGCTGACAAGGTCAAAGCTATTGTAAAAACAACTAGCTTTTACTCTTTCTGGGCAATGGGGCTGTAGTGGGGGACAATGGGAAACCAGCAGGATACAGGGAGGTATCCCCAGTTTAGGGCAGGATATCACTACATTCAATCCTCAGTGTATTTCTTTAGATACAGTGGCTGTCTAATACTAATAACCAGGCAAGAAAAGTACTTCTGGCCAAGGCCTTATGGTCTCAGGCTGTACAGAAGCACTCCTCTGACCTCCTCTTCTGGCAGTGGCCCCATTAGCTTTCTGAATCAGCTGTTGTGGGTGGCAGGAAGTTCTCTAGTGCAGACAAACTGTCAGAAGCAGTGGACCACGACAGACACTGGATCCTTTCTGCCAGCCCTGGGTGTTCTGGGCTGTCAGTGATACTTGGTGACTCTCGTGACCATGTTCTGCTCCTGCATGACTTTTCCATCCACAGCCATGGGTCTGGAGTGACCAGGCAGGAGATCTAAGCATCTCCACAGTATCTGAAAGCTTGTAGACTGCACCATTTTTCTTCTTGTTTCTGAAACCACAGGCTTGAGGCCTCTGAAACCTAATTGCATCCTGTGCCGCTGTAAAGAAGCTGGAAGAGGCCATCTGTGTTCACCTGAAGCATGTGGAGAGAGAGAGACAGGAAACATCTGGACGCTTTGATACTCCCCTCTCTACAGAGTGATGGGAGAGCTGAGATCCACACAGGAGGTATCTCAAGCCTGGACCAAAATCTTTGGAGTGTCACTGGGTTCCAGACATGCTCTTTTCTGTTTGAAAACAAGTTGTCTGTCCATCCTCTTTTTTTGTTTTTGTTTTTTTGAGACAGGGTTTCTTTGTATAGCCCTGACTGTCCTGGAACTCACTCTGTAGACCAGGCTGGCCTCGAACTCAGAAATCTGCCTGCCTCTGCCTCCCAAGAGCTGGGACTAAAGGCGTGCGCCACCACTGCCCGGCTGTTTGTCCATCCTTTATGCATGATTACTGTGCAAATTTATTTGTGTTTATCATACGGAGCATTTAGGGAGTCCTTACCCGCCCAATCCTTCTTACCAAGAAGCAGGTGAAGGAGAAGGCTGACCACACAGCTTCAGCTGATGACCAGTGAGAGAAATGAGCTGACAGTCTTGGGCAATATGTATTCATTGTCTCAAACTCCAGGGTGACTGTCTTGGACCCAGAGTTTCCACACTCACCTTCTAAAGTCTTAAATCCTAGGAGGCTGCACCTCCAGGGTGTGCCTTTGTCCAACATTGTCTCTGTAAGTGCTTCCCAGAGGCAGAACCCAAAACCTGGGCAGGAATGAGATAGAACACAGATATTCTGCTTCTTCCAAATGCAAACCAGAGCCTGTGGTCTAAGTTACACAATTCAGGGAGTGAGGCAGTAGTGTGTGAGTTCCAGCATGCATTTGGACAAGTGGTGGCTTGTGTGAGTACTAGTTGCTGTGAGTTTGTGATGAGTCTTTGTACTGCCTGGCAGGTGATTGTGTGCCTGAAGCTCCTGGGAGCAGCTGGAGTGGCCTGGTCCCACTTAGTCCATCTCATGAAGGCCTGGAGCTCATCACTGCTCTTCTTTGGTGTTGTATTTTATATTCTGAGGCAATATTGATCCAAGCATCTCTTCAGCATCCCATTGCTTGCTCTCTCTGTCTCTATCTGTCTCTCTGTCTCTCTCTTCCCACCTTTCTTCACTTTCCTCTGTGTGTGTTTGTATGCATATGTCCCTCCAAACTCTAGGAGTCAGGAGGTCTGGGGTGGGGCCTGAAGATTTGTCAGTCTCACCATTTCTAGGTGATGTTAGTGCTAAGTTCAGGGAGCCCCACTTTAAGCAGCACAGAACTTGGTGTAGTACTCACCTTGGTGTCACATGAGACTCTCTTGGGGAGTTTAAAACGCTGTCCCGATGTTGAGTCTCATATCCAGAAATGCAGATTACGTGTTCTGGCCATCTATATAGTAATAGGCACACAGGATCAAGAATTCCTGTTCTAAAGATAGGAGAAACATCATCACAGGTTTCTAGTGGGGCCCAATATGTGGCATAAACTCTTGGGAAATTAGAGAGCTAGTCTGCCCCTCCAGGCTTATGAGGGAGTTCATACAGCCTTGGCTCTGTCCATTTGGACATCCAGTCTCTGCTGGCCTAGGGCCAAGATAGCAAGTTTAACAAGAACCAGGATCTCCAGGTAGGAGCCAGGATATGAGATTCACTGGGCTGGGGTAGTCCAGGACATATCCTGAATTCATGTGACATTTCAGGCATATGTTCATGGCATTCTTTGCTCTTGGACCAGGCCCTATCACAGGCCAAAATCTTTCTATGAGCAGCTGTAGATAGAGCATAAGAAGGTCATGTAGGACCTGTAGACCTTGGAGAATGAGAACACTGAGGCCTCCAAGAAGTTCAAGGGGCTCAATAAGGAAACTGACTTCTGTCAGTAAGTGCCTGTCTTGGCAAGGAGCCCACCAGTTGTGGACTGGTCATTCCTGCCTTTCTTTGTTTCTAGACCAGAGAGTCCACAGCTCTGGTTCTAGTCTTTCTGCCTCTCAGCAACCGATGTGCCTTGTGGTGCTTGAACTTATGCCTCTTGGACTCAGTTTTGCTGACTGTTAGTTCTCCTCAGCATTGTCCTGCCAGCCTCTGGGGCCTCTGGGGCCTCTGGGGCCTCTGGGGCCTCTGGGGCCTCTGGGGCCTCTGGGGCCTCTGGGGCCTCTGGATAGAAAGGCAGTTTGCATCTTGAGAGAGGTGTCAGTCAGCCCTAGGGCTCTGGGGTTCAGGCAGGGTTTTACAGAGTAGGTTGCCATGGGACCAGTAAATAGAATGTACTCCCACAGGGTCTTCTGTCTACCCTCAGAAGGTATGTGTCCTCTATTTGTTGATGTTTCCCCATTACCATGGATAGATAAGTAGAGGCTGGAGACTCGTTTTGTTCTTGGAGGTACATAGCTTTCTTTGGAGGTGTATTTTTAGAAGTAGTTTGATTCTTTCAGGAACTGGCTGTTCTCTGGTTTGGGCCTTCCAAGTACAACTATCATGTCTGTATTAGGTGCTTGTCTAGGTTTTCATGGGGCCTGATGGGGTTGATGGTGCCTGCAAATAGAACTGGTAGGGGAGACTCACAGACACTTACTATGAAGTAGGTGTTTCCAGCAATCTACACAGCTGGCTCCAGATGGAGCAGACTCAGCTGAAGAAGGCAGATGTGCTGAGGCAGGAGAACAAGGAAGTACAGGGGAATTGGTCCCTGCTCTAGCAGCACTTGGGGGACTTGAAGCTGATCTGTAAGGGCCAACAGGAGGAAACCAGTGAGCTCCAGACCCAGCAACAGCAGGTAGAGTAGGCAGCGGGGTCAGGCTAAGGTCTGGTACCATTTCCCCTTTTGAATGCCTGTCTGCTCATCTATACACCAGTTCTTTCACCCATCACCTTGCTCATCCAGCCACCCATTCATGCCATCCAATTGGCCATTTATTCTGAATCCATGCCCAAGTATTTCTGGGAAGTTAGCTTCTTGAGAGAAATTAAATTATTGGCAAACATACCCAACTAATCTTAAAGCTGCAGTCTAATGAGAGAGATAGGTGAGTAACATATCACACACCTACATGTCCTCACGATAGATGGGGTGCTATGCACAGAACTTTGAGTGAGTGAGGTTCAGGTAACTGTGGAGTATGGCAGGGCTCACATGAGAACCATGAGTGAGAAGCTGATTGCAAGGAAGCGAGCCCAGGGCAAATGTCAAATGAGTGTTTCTTATTGTCATCCATTTGGGTGGCATGTGGCCTTCTCCTTTCTTCCTGCAACCCAAGGAAATCTCATCCCTTTGCCCAGTTCTTGTTCACACTGACAGAAGCCTGAGTAGCAACTTGTCAGCCCTGTTATCTGTGAGCATTTCTGGAGAGGTCTCCCTTTCTGAAGCTCACAGTTGGGTGCTGACTGGATGACCAGGGATGTGGCAAGGACTTTTGAAGGCTAGGGGGGTGGGGGTGGGAAATTTGGGGCTTTGGGGGAAAAATTCTCTAACTACCTCAACATAGTCTGGCCAAGCAGAGCACACTCCCTCTCCACAGCAGTTTTAGTCCTTAATGAACAGATAACAGCGCTGTGAGTCTCTTCTGAGGAGCTGGTATGCTTAGTCAAAACTCACCTCTTCTGCTGGCGGGAGGTTGCTTTCTGCTTATCTTTTCTTTTTCTTCTATTTGTGTTTGTGAATTTGTCTGTAGTCTAGGAGTCTAGGCATGTGGGTGTACAGTGCTTTGTCTATGTGCGCTGGCTGCAGGAGACCAACTAAATTTGTCAGTCTTTGCCTTGAAACAGGGTTTCTTACTTCTGCAGAAGCTTGCTGCTTTGGCTAGCCTAGCTGAACAGCAAACTCTTGGGGTCGTCTGTACCTACTTGCACTTTTGTGAGATTTTGTTCTTGCCTGTGTTCAACCCTCCACTAAGGACACAATCTTCTAATGAACAGGATCAGGAGAGAGTGGAGGAAAAGCTGCAGTACCTACTGGTACCACTCGCCGGGAAAGGAACGTGGCAGTAAGGCTACAGAGTCAATTGACTTTTTCCCAGATGAGACTGGGAGTTACAGGTTGGAGCCAAAGCTGTCCCCTGTACCTAGAATCTCTGTTTTTATGTTGAAAACTCCCAGCCATCACCAGAGAAAGAACACCTCAGAGTATTGTGCTGGTCCAGTCATCAAGAACTTCTATCCAGGAAAAAAAAATAATTTTGATACTCAGTGTGTCTGTAGACTTGTGTCCTCTTCCTCTCTTCTAAGCTCTCTGTTGTGTTCTGAACAGACCATCCTTGAACTCAGAGCTCTGCCTACTTCTGCCTCCCACATGATGGGATTTAAAGGTGTGTCTCACCATGCCTGGCTGAAATTACAGTTTTATTCTGGAACATCCTGTGTTGGGATGAGCTTCTCACCCTTGGACACTACTAGATGTAACACTGGCTGTCTTTATTGCTTGTCCGTTTCCCAGGTACAGTGTTCTCTGGATAAAATAGATTTAGGAGTTGCCAAGATGAACCCAGGCGGATGTCTCTGCTGCAGCATTGGTCAGAACGTTCACCAAGTGTTATGGAGTAGACTCATCAAAAGAACCAGGATGTACAGCCCCAGCTGGAGTCTTAAGGAAAACACAGCTGGTTCTGTTTACTGACAGAGCCCACTCAGGGCCTGTGTTCTCAGGCACACAGCTCAGAAGATACTGCTCCAGCCTGACAAGCTCTACCTTGCATATTGCCTGGGTACAAGGTGCCTTCTGGGCAGGAGGACTGAGCTTGCCTCATGACCTCGTTCAGGTGCCTAGACTGCAAGGCTATACTATGTGTATCTATAAAGCGAGGTGGTCAGTGAACAACTAACGTGTTTACCTCTCCTATGCTGTTGGCAATGCCATTAATACACTTTTGGTTTTTTTCTAAATCAAGTCCCTGGACTGTAGGAGAAAGACCTGTTCTGTCTAAGAGAACAGGGAACATACAGTACTCAGATAAATTCCTGACACTTGTTAAAGGCTGGAATAATTTCAAGGTCCAGTTACTTTGTAACCCTTATTCCTTGTGGGTACAAACAATGACTTCTCTAAAAAGATCAGTGTTGACTGACCTGCACAATATAGATTTTAGAGGTTACAGATTGACTGTCGTTGTGTTTTATAAAAAGATAAGAGAGAGAAGGAATATGTTTGGTGGATGTGCAATCAGGTGTGGGGGTAGGGGTGGCTCTGCAGGCCCATGCTGAGGCATCTCTTCCCCCTGAGGGACCAGCCATATGATGATATGGTATAGAATAGATTTTATTCAGGGAATGAGGAGGGGAGTTGAAGGAGTATAGACAGAGAAAGGCGGGGAGAGAGAGAGAGCAGAGAAGTAGAGGCCAGCCATGAGCATGTAGAGAGAGCGGGGAGGTGAATGGAGAGAGAGGGGAGCAGGAACAAGAGGACAGAGCAAGAGCAAGAGAACAAGAGAGAGAGGAGGGGGCAAGCATCCCCTTTATAGTGAGTTAGGCACATCTGGCTCTTGTCAGGTAACTGTAGGGCAGAGCAGAGACTAAATGCCAACAGCTGTTACGTGGTAGGATCCCACCAGACCAGCACCCTAACTGCCTTCCTCCTCTAGGGCAGAAAAACTCCAACAAGAGCTGAAAGAAGCCACCACCCAGCATGAAAGCCTCCTATAGACAGAGCTGCAGCAGCAAGAGCACTGAGTGTCAGGGTAAGTGAGACACTACTGTATCCCAGCCCGGCAACCACGGCAACAGCAACCACGGCAATCTTGGGGTGGGTTTTCTTGCTCATCTCTGGTTTCTTATGGATGAATAGGCCCTGATATTGTCTAGCCTGTGACCCAGCAAGGCTGCTTATGGGTCTGATTGGCTTCCCTTCTCTGACAGAACTGAGGAGGTGAAGGAAACCACAGACAAGGGGAACCCCTGACATTCTCCACTCTTGGATCAAGGCTTCCTTAGAATAAGACACATCCTTGTAGCTATAAACTCACCGGTGAAGCAAATGGCAACCTTGCTGCAGTTGATCCGTTCTGATTCTGATCCATGTGTCTGTTGGCTCACTGGTTTTGGAATAAAGAAAGAGGAAGAAAAAAAGCTTGGGATTAAAAAATAATAATAATAACAAAAAGCAAAACAAAACGCCACCCAGAAATACTCATTACTTAGAACTTTGATATCCACCAGCAAGTGGTCCAGCGATGGGCACAGGATGCAGGGAGGACGCACTTCTGCTCGTAGTTACTCTGACAGCTCATGGTTGAGATCTGTTGTAAGCTGTTGGAGCCTTCAGCCCTTCATATGTGGTGGGAAACCTGTCAAGGTGCCTATGTTGCAGTCACATTGCTAAAACCACACCAAAACCATCATCTTCTCATCCCAGTGCAGGGCTGAAGCTGCTCTGTGCCGTGCACGTGTGAGTCTGAAGTCAATGCTCTACAGAAAGAATAGCAGTTCCTTGCAAGTAATGCTAGTCATATGTTCTTCCATAAGGAAATTGACTGAGGAGTCTCCATTTCACAGCCCGGATTGAAATCCTGAAAAAGGATTTAGAGAGGATGTCAGAGTGACCTTCAATGTCTCTGGACAGTGGATGCTCCCCATACTTTTCTGGTCTTGAATAAGTACACGAATATGTCGGCTCAAAGATCATATAGTGGCCAACAATTATCAAGTCAGGCTTAGCAATGGCTTGACCTACAAAGCTCCGAACTGGCATCTCTACACTTGTGCTAAAAAGGTTGTCACAATCAGTGGCTGCTTTCCTACTGTGTGTTCACAACCAGCCACAGGGCGTAGATCAGCGCCACACAGTCGGCATCAAGAGACTGCTGCCACGGTTGGTTGGCTGGTTTGTGTTTTGTTTGTTTGGAGTTTTGGTTTTCTTTGTATTGTTTTGATGTTTTGTTATATTTTGTTTTTGATCTTTCTTTTATTCTTTGCTATTTTGTAAGGCTATACACTGTATATACTGAACGCCCTTTTAAAGCTCCTATTGAGTCAAATGACTGTTTCTATGAATTAAACACACACACACACACACACACACACACACACACACACACACACAATATCCAACTACTAACTCTGAAACCAGCTTTTAAAACCAAGCGTGCTGTTATACAGCTGAACCCCAGAACTCACAGACGAGACGGATATCTCCAAGTTCTCGGTGGCCTGGGCTACATAGTGGCTTACACCATGGAAATTCTCTTCATGACATCATGTCGCAAAGTCAGCTACTCCTAAAATGTGGAACTCTGTATGCGCATATTCCCGAAATGATCATGTGTATCAAATTATTGAGAAACACACGGGTATTTTCTGATGCCGCTCAGGAAATGAGAACATTTATTAAGGGAGTATGAAGAACTCAGGAGATCCTAGAGCTCCCTGCCTCTGGTTTCCTTGAAATAGAGAATCTGTCAAAACTGCAATGTGAAGATTATAACTTTCTAAGACTTGGGGACACGGTGTTTTTAAGGAGCTGTTGGCATCAACTATGTATTTCATGCATATTTTTGAGATTAACTTATACTTACACTATAGATACTTCGACTGCTTTCAATGAATCACATGCATGCAGTTCCCATAGAGAACAGAAGAGGGCAATGGATTCCACCTAGAACTGGACGTACAGAGTATTGTCATGTTCTCTGGATCTTCTGGAAGAGCAATAAATTTTAATGGACAAGTCATCTCTCCTACCCCTGCTCTTGACTTTTGACCTTCCTTCTCTTCTTCCTTTTATACTGTATTAGTTGGACTGGATGACCCCAAAACAAAGAAAAGTGTTTGTGGAGACCCATAGGTAGGTACATGAGGTAGGCATGGGAGCTTGCCTTGGGCTGCCAGTCATCAATGCAGGGCTCTCCTGGGTTCAGGATCATGCCTCAGCATCTCTTATTGTCAGGGTTGGAGAAGTTTTGTCTTTTTTTTTTTTTTTTTTTGGTTTTTGGTTTTTCAAGACAGGGTTTCTCTGTGTAGCCCTGGCTGTCCTGGAACTCACTCAGTAGACCAGGCTGGCCTCAAACTCAGAAATCTACCTGCCTCTGCCTCCCAAGTGCTGGGATTAAAGGCGTGTGCCACCACTGCTCGGTGTCCTCTTTCATTTAGGATGATAATACAGATTCTGCCCATCATCTGAAATGCAGAATTGAGAAGACCCTCCTGGGGGGTGAAGGAGTGGGAAGGAATCCATGTTGATGCACCAGCTAAGCAGTGTGAAGAAGAAGCTGCAGACTAGTCTATGTGGATGGAATCTGCAGCAGAGACCACATGGCTCTGGAGGAGAGCTTGTCTGTTCAAGGCTAAGAAGGGACAGGAATGACCAATGCTGCTCTTTTACCACAGCAGATTTCAGAGGATATTAGGAAGTGTTTGTTCCACATGGTTGATTTACTCTTCTGATGCTCCCCTGGAATGGGATTTGACTTCTAAGACTGACAGTGAGCCCCAGTGTTAATGTGTGAATAAAGTAATCCTATGCATATCCAATCTCCTGCTGTGAAACCAAGGCTTTTAAGAGCTCTGAAATCCAGAAGGAGAGGGATGTTCAGCTAATCTCTGACAGCAGTCAGCTGCTCTTTCTGAGCTGACTCTTATACTATGGCATACCTGTAGATATACTTTAAACTAGCTGTGACTTCATTCATACTAAATTTCCAATCACCACCATGTGGCCGGGGGCTCCTTGTCCATCTTTGTTATCTGGAAGGATCTGGGGCAGGCCATGCCTTACTTCCATGTAGGTCCTCTTGGCTGTTTTGATAAGTGCAAAAAGATTGCTAGGTTAACATCTCTTTTTCTCCTTGCATTTATGCAGGTGTAGAACAGTTAATTTCAGCCTATCTCAGGCTAAACTGTCCTGAGCGTGCTATGTGGACAGGGACCCTTCATCTTCTCTTTCAGATAAAATTCTTAGTCTTGAAAGCATTCTGTCAACCATTCTCGAGGACCAGTATGATGGATAAATTGACAGCTCAACCTCAATCTTTGTTGTAACAGATGAACCAAGTTATAGGCCAGGTCTGTAACTCAGAGGTAGAGTACTTGCCAAGCATGTGAAATGTCCTAGGTTTAATCTTAGTACATCTGGGTGGAAGAGGACAGAAAGTTCACCCTGTTATATCCTAAAGAGTAACATACAGAAAAGCAGGAGGTTTCATAGAAACTTTTCAAATCTTCCAACTTCCATCTCTTGCCTTCAGTGGAATGTAGCAAGCATTCAATTTTGAGATGAAAATTTCCAATAAAGGACAGATACATACACAGACCATAAATATAGATCCATAGCTTATTAGCTTCTGTGGTTTCTGTGAGCAACTGGCAAGATGGATAAGCAGTTAATGGTAATGTTGCCAAGCCTACAGACCTGAATTTTTTTCCCCCTGGGACACACATGATTAAAGGAAGAAAAATAATTGTTGCAAATTATCCCCTGAGCTTCATGGGGTATTTATATGTGTGGTAGGTCTTGTCCCAGAGAAACTAAGACATCTGGTTCCCAATTCCTCACTTATTCTAGAATCTCTCCAACTGATACATTCATATAAATATATCAATTACTATGTGTTCCACTTGACTGATTTGGTACATTTGTTATTTTACTTTTGATACAGAGAAACTATAGAAACAAAGAAGACTACCACCATACATTCACCTGGAAAACAAGTTAAGGCGATCTAGAACTTGTAACTGCGCTGAGACCATGGTTAGGCCCAAATGGCTCTAAAATGTTTTCTATAGATGCCTGTCTGTTTTTTACTGTCTACCTTGGACTATCTTGAAGAACCCATGCCTTGTGATGAAAGCCTGCTGGTCCCCATGGCTTGTTGATATCTCGATGGAGCTTAGAGCTTTCAGAATGAGGATTAGTGGCCCTGATGCACAATTGGTCCAGGTCCCCTGCACCATCTTCTGCTGTCATCCACATTTTCTGAGCTATGAGTAGTCTATTCCACCATCGAGAGTTAAGGAAGGCCCAGCATTAGCACTCCTGGGTTAGATCCCTGGGTTGGACATGGTGAGAGAAGAAAATCAATTCCTGCAAGTTGTCCACTGACCCAAAAAACACACTATGGTTACAGCATGCTCATACACTCGTGTAAGTACACAGATAAATTCAATAGCAAAATGAAATTTTCCTGCCACATTGTATTTGCAGTGCAGCTCAGTGATTGGGCAGCAGAAGATGAGGTGGAGCTGGGAGAAGAAAAGAGGAAGGGGAGGAGAAAAGGGAAAAAGGAGAGGAAGGGAAAGAGGAAGAAAATGGAGGTGATCATATGGGTCTCTAGCAGTTTCGAGTAATTATTCATGTCAAAAGGTTAGATATTGGGTGACAATTCTAATTGTGTGGGCATCTTGTGTATCGAGTATTTGCTGATATATAAATCCACTGAATAATCTTTCAGCTTTAAGAGTCTTCTTTCTACCAGGTACTGCTAGGTTGGCAGACATTGTCTGCTCTGAGCCGAGAACTATGCTTGGAGCCATAGAGTCTACAGAGCTGGCCAGTCAAGGCAGTGGCCATGCCAGCTTTCCATGGGTTCCAGACCGTAGCTTCTGGCTAGCCAGTATTGTGTCAGAGCGGGGTCATAAAGCACCAACATGGTGGGCGCTCAGGAACTAGCCGAGCTGTGTGCTGTTTTTTCAAGATCTCCCGCCTTACCAGGCAATGCTAAATTTTGTATTATAAAGTGACAGACATTCGTGGCCAAATTACAGAGGAAATGCAAGGTTCCTTCCAGATTCCGGACAGAAGTTGAATAAAAAGAGAGGCTGCCAGCATGCTACTAAGTAGGTAGGGGATATAGGGGTTTGAATATTCTCAAGGTGTATTGCTCACTGTGGGAAGTGGGAAACTTAGGTGTGCGTATTACATTACACACACCCTGAAGTCACTCTCTGGTGTCTTCTGAATGAACAGAGAACGGAAGTGAGGGAACATCGTCACTGTTGTGACAACAGAGGGGACAGAATGTCTGTCTCTGCTCCTTTCCCTGCTGGCCGTGGCACGTTCCACTACTTAACACTTACTGCATTCCATTGGATTACTCTTAGCTGTTAACAAATCTGCCTCCATGTCCCCTTAGCATGCTTACTTAGGTGACAATTATGGAGAGTCCCTAAAGTATTAGCAGTCAGGAGCAGCACTGGAGGAAAATCCAATAAAAATGAGACACCAGACATAGTTGTGTGGTGGCCATTGATGCCAATACTTTGACAGGAGTAGCGGCAGGATCAGGAGTCCGAGGAAAGCTTGCCCTACCTGAGACTTCATATAAAACATTAATGTAAATAAAAATGAAGAAGACCCTGTCTTCACAGTGGTGGGAGGGTTGATAGAGCAATCTATGAAAAACATGGCCTGACTTGGCCCTGTGTGCTCTTAGGACCTGGCTCCCAGAATACGTAGCAGGCATGAGAGTGGAGGTGAATGTTTGCTCTGTTTCCATGGCGAACCTCAGAGGATAGGAGGATGAGTTTCTTCCTGATAACTGTTGTTGCTGTCAGGCTCTCCCTGGAACGGATTGGACTTCTTAGACTGGAGGTGAGCCATTGAGTATATATAAAAGTATGTATTCAAGAAATGATACCATGTGTCCTGAGACAAGTGCTGACAAACCAGGGATTTTAAATCTCAGCAGGCAGAGCAGCAGGTGCTGCCTGATGTTTCATGTTGTTCACCTGCTGAAAGGTCACCTTCTTCTGAGTTGGCTGCAGTGGAGACAAGCTGTGGCCATCTGAAGATGCACACGAAACCATCTGAGAGTCAGTGTGATCTACATTCGTCCATTTATCACCACAGGGTGCTAGGATATTCGATCTCTTTGTCTGTCTACACATCCTGTGGGAGGAGCCTGTGGCCACTCTGTTCTCTCACCTGTGGGTCCTCAGTACAGCCCTTGACTGGTTTGGTAATGTTTTCTAGTTGTGGAGGTAGACAACAGTTGAGCCACAACAACTTTTCTAGGGATCAGCTGAGGTGGGCAGGGCTAGCAGACTGATAACTTCTCTAGTCCTTGGCTAGTTACCCTACCTTAGCTTGGGAAACTCCTGAAAGCCACAGTCATGTGCCACCTTGGATTCCCATAGGACAGCCAATGACCCAGTGACTCTCCTTAGGGTTTCAGGATGAGGGCAGGGTTAGTTACAGGATCCTGGGTGCCTTACCGGTGTTTATAACATTGAAGAAATTGTCCGTCCCTGCCTCCATCAGCCATTAACTGGCATCAGTTCTCTTGGAGGGGTGATGCTACATGATTCCATCCCTCACATGATAAGATGCTGACAGAACTGGTCCTGTGTGGGTCTTGTGCAGGTTTGGCATGATGCTTTCTTGGCTGGAAGGATCTAAACTATTTCTAGTATTCTCTTCTTGAGCACAGTAAAGGAAAAACACCAAGATCTTAATTCTTTGTGGAACAGAATCTTGACACAAGTGAGAGGCTCCGTTCCTCCATAGCCCCACTGCCTCGTTGACTCGGAGGCAGCACTGGTAACCATCTTCCTTTAGTGGTACCATAAGTAGCTGCTTGGCTGGTTGTCTTTGTTCTGGTGTTAGAATGTCTGCTGCTGTCACTTAGAACTTCTAGGAGTGGCTTTGTCCCCCTCTGACCATCTCCCTTGGCACAGGATGAAGTCCTGGGTATTACAAAGTTTGATTTAAACCAAGATGGAGAATGTGTTGATGCTTTGAGAAGACAGCTGACTGTCTTTGTGATGGTGTCCACTATGAGCAGAAAGACTTCCAGTGCTGTAGGTTTGCAGTGTCAAAGGCCTATTGCTTAAGGAATCAATGGATCATTTTTGTCTCCAAAGCTCTACTAAGGCCTTCTGCTCTCCCCATCTGTGTGTTATTTTCAAAATAGACATTTTGTGTCAAAAAAGGAAAGTTGGATGCTGAGTCAGCTGGAACCTTTGTAGCCCAGGAAGCTGCATCTGGCTACATTGACTAACACTAAGGTGGACAAGAGAAGCCCCCAGGTAGCAGCATGGTGGCCTGTTGTTCTGCCATATGGTAATATATTTATCAAGAAGGTTAAGGGCCAAGTACCAGGAAACTGTGGGGACATGTGTACAATGGAGAAATCAAGCCTGATGCACAGTGCACACCTGTAGCCCCAGCATTCAGGAGGCAAACCAGGCAGAGCTCTGTGCATTCAAGGCTGTTCTACACAGCAAGTGCCAGGTCTCTCAAGGCTACAGAGTGAGACCCAGTCTTGACAACACAACCTCTATCATTACCACAACAAAACCTCTGGATTACATCCAGGCGAAGTTAAAGACAGGAGAGAAGAAACTAGGGTGAGGAGGCTTAGCATGGGAGAAGCCCTGACACAGGGACAGCATGGCTGTCTGCCTAGGACTGAGACCATCACCACCTCCGGCACAGGGCACTGGGTCCTCGCTCAAGCTCCGCAGCACCCACTTCCCCATGCTTGTCCACCACGGACCCCTTTACAGCCTTGGCACACACACCCTCTGTTCCCCACTCAGCTTGGAACTGTCCCCTGCATCTAGGCCTGAAGCACACTAGGCCAACATGAGCGCTCACTAAACAGTGGCATTAGTTTGGTCTTTGCCTCTCTGGGTCTATTGATGTCTGTGTTCCATACTGAGAATGTACTGGTCTCTTGCTTGTTTCTGGGACATTCTCAGCCCCAGCACAATCAATACTTAGAGCTTCTAAGGGTTGGACAGAATTGAGGTGGTCTGCACACATCCCTCCTAAGGGTGGGAGCCTGCCTCTGAAGGTTCTGATGGGGACATTGGTGGCCCTGACCCTGCACATCCAGCCTGGTTGTTTTCTCTTCTTCTAGGCACTAAGCCAAGGAAGGTTCCTTCTGCTCACAGCAGGGTTCCTGCTGCCTAAGCAGTTTCTCAAAGACTGACTCTATGTCTGCTTTTGACTCCCATGGGAGAAAACTGAGCTGAAGTTGCCTCCAGTGACCAGCTGAGCTGGTACAGACACTGCCCTTCCAGAAACATGGCTCCCTGGCCATCAATCTAGTATGCATGGAAGGAAAGTGATGAAAGGAATTTATCCAGTGACACATGATAGAGCTGGGTCTCATCTCCAAGGGCTGCAATCCCAAATCAGTAGTGTTCCCTCCACTCTGTGAACCCAGCTCTCTGACCTAGGTCTGCCTGGTCCCAGGTGTGTCCCAGGACATTATCATGGGAATCCCAAGAAGATGGAAATTGAGGTCCTCAGAATCTTTCACAAGCCCAGCAGGACCCAACACCCAAGAGGACCCTGGTTTCCACACAAATGTATTCCACATGGCCTTTGTCACATAGTCCACTGCAGGAGGGCAGCATTCCTGACCTTGTCCTCCTGTCCTCCTGGTGCTGAGCAGAATGAGTCTTTGTCCCTTAGACAGATGCCTGTAGTACCTTGCTGATTCCACAGTCACACAAGACCCATGGTCACAGCAGGAACTCCCTGGATGGGGGAACTTGGAGCCTGGTATTGCACTGAGAGGCCTCACCACTGCTCCTCGGGCCCCTCAGCAGACATTCCACCTCACTCTGTTTCTACAGAGGATCCTAAGGGGTGCCCACACCTTCCTGTGAGACAGGTCTAGGCCACTGAGGCCAGGACACAGTGCTGGTTTCTAATTGCTCAGTTATGCTGGACTCTTCACTGATGTAGTCATGGAAATACATTGCTCTTAATTCTTTATTCACTTTGAGAGACTTGCAGTGATTGTTGTTATTTTACATTTGAAACCAGAAGCTGTAGAACCAAGAAAACCTGCCTCAAGCATCACTGGGAAAACACTAGGAATGTGAGGTCTTGATGACTCTACTGTATCCTGAGGAGCCCTGTCACACTCTGTGATGTCACAGTGTGGTGGTGACAACTGCTCTTGGTGTATTTGTTCAGGGCCATGGACATGTTGGCAGCACTGAGCAGGTTACTTGAGAGAGAGCGGTGAGCACAGAGACACCAGAGAGGATCAGGGGGAGGCTGGCCTTCAGACTCATGGTAAAACAGCAAGAGACACATCATCCTGGGAAGGTGCAGTGAGTTCTGGGCAAAACTTGGGAGCTTCCTGGAGGAGGTGGGCTGGAGCTGGGCTTCCAGAAATGGGAATCAGGAGCTGGGGTGCTCTGAGAAGCAACTGGACTTTCCTACTTGTCTTCATTCCTGAAAGTCACGTTTTCCAGAACATGAGTTCATCTATCTCCACAGTCAAGAGCTAGGTAGTGTGGTGGTGTGAGTGTGCCTAGCCCAGGGACTGGCACTATTTGGTGGTATGGCCTTGTTGGAGTAGTTGTGCCACTGGGCTCGGGTTTTAAAACTCTCATCCTAGCTGCCTGGAAGCCAACCCCAATTAAATGTTGTCATTTATAAGAGATGCCTTGGTCATGGTGTTTGTTCACAGCAGGAAAATCTTAAGGCAGAAGAGCACAGCTGTTCACTGAGAGCTCCTGGCCTTCAGTCTTATTGTTGGAGAAAGAAACCAGAAACAAGGGACAGGGTAGTGAAATGGCCACAGGAAATCACTGTACTTCCCACCCAGTAGGTCCCTTTAGAACGAGTTGTAAAACCTATGGTAATGCATGTATTTGAAAGCAAGGACATGAAGGAAATGTGATTGTGTTTATCTCTGTGGGAAAGGAAGAGAACAACATTCCTTTGACTTTCTTTCATAACCAGACAGGTTTAACCATAAGCCTGGCCTTTTCCCTCACTGTAGTTCGATACACTTAAGGTAGCTTGAGTTCACCTCATGTTTTACTGTGTCCTAGTGATGGTTCTCTAGAGTAATAACTTAGAGAAAGAGTCCCTTCTGTGATATATATATATATATGTGTGTGTGTGTGTGTGTGTGTGTGTATGTAAAAGAATCCCTTCTGTGACATATATATATATGTAAAAGAATACCTTCCATGATATATATAATATATTATATTATATATGTATGTATGTATGTATGTATGTATAAAAGAGTTCCTTACGTGATAAATATATACACACATGTAACAAGCCTCATGTATATGTATATGATTTATTAGGATTTATTTGGCCAGTTGTGGTGTCACATGCCATGCCAATAAGATTTGCACAAGTAGTCAGAGTGAAGAGGACAGTGAATTCGAGGCCAGCCTAGGCTACACATTTTAGGGCTGGCGAGAGAGCTCAGCCTTTAAAGGCTGGGCTCAGAACCAAAGATACAAGAATTTATTAGAATGGATAATAGGCTGTATAATTAATTGAACAATGGTTACCCATGGAAGAAGACTCAAGTATGTAGCTGTAGTTCAGTTTCTGAAGTGGCTACATGTCTCAACTGGTCTTCAGTATACGCCTGTAATTCAAACGTTGAGGAAGTTGTCTCTAGTGCTAGTGAAGAAATGAACGTTTTAAGGAGCACAGTGGCAGGCAGGCAGGCAGGCAGGCAGGCAGGGAGAGAAGAGAGAGCTTGCTTCTTACATGTCCTTTATATATGCTGCCAGCACGAGGCGTGGCCCAGATAAGAGTTGGCTCTTCAGGTCACTAAAGATAGAAATGAATGGTTTATCTTCCCACCTCAAAGATCCAGGTTAGAATTGGATTGTCCCACTTCACATGATCTAACTAAGGACAAATTCTACAGAAGTGTGCCAAGTATTTGTGTTTTAGTAAATTCCAGAAGTATGCAACTAGACAACAAGACTTGCCATCCGAGGCTACATAAGTGATAAAAATAAGAGGTGTTTGTTTTCCTAAGTCTTGATTTCAACTCAAAAGACTTGAGTTCCCTGCTATCCCATGTGGGTCTTTGGAATGTCCCTTGATAGGCAGAGTCTTAGCCTGACTGGTCACAGGGAACGTCAACAAACTACATTGTGTCTCAACCGTGGCCTCTAAAGAATCCTATTCCCAAATCAAGTTCATGGTCCTCTTTATTGGATTGGGGCTTCAGTACAGGAAAGACACAGTCCAGCCATCTCATAGAGTACAGGGTCAGGAAGGGCACAGGAGGTACCTGTAGGGTGGATTAGCTCTGTGGAGTGTTGGCAATCCAGGCTCAGTACGCTCCAGCTCTTTATTTCAGGGCTACCAGTAACTTGAAAGGGTGAAGTGGGAGCTGCTAAAGCTCTGGGGAGAAGGCGCCTTAACAATCTGTTCTCTTGTGCCCGCTCCCTTCCCTTCTCATGCTCCAGTGGGTATTGTATAGAGAGCTGTGTGTGTCACCTTTCCTTGTAAGGGTCTGTGATTCACGAAGAATGACACCCCAGACCCAAATAGTACACAACAGCCAAGAGCAGAGAACCTGCACGCAGGGGTCCACCAAACGTCAGGATGGAAGACAGAGGTGTGGACTCTGCAGGGTCAGTTTAAGCCTGTGGGGGAGGAGTGGGCGACTTTACCTTTCTTTCTCTTGATTGCTTCACTCTGTCTCGAGGTCTATAGGTACCTTTGTGATTGTTCAGGTTTGTGGGATTTAGGCTACTTTTGCTGATTATACTTGGCTCAAGCAAGGTGGTGTGGCAGCTTCTACAGCTCCTGATTTGCTGTCCTTGAGGTTGGGTCAGGCTAGGTGATGGGACAGCTTCCTTATTGGCAGCCTGTGAGGGGTGGTTTTTCCTAGAATTGACTTGTTTTGGACTTTTTCAGTTCTGGGAAACAGAAACACAGGCCTATTCTCCTAAACTTCAGGTTTGCAGCCTGTCATGGAGTCAGCATGGCTCTGGCTGATTCAGTCCTCTTACCATAAATAAGGGCATGTGCACTGTCACTGTTGTTTCCTGATCAAGGAATCTGGCTTTTGTGTAGCTCTGGGTAAAGTAGCAGTGACATACCACATATTCTCCCCATGATGATGACATGTTAGATTTTCCCACTGAGAATGCCCTTACCATAGCTATGTCTGGCTTCTCACAAGGCAGTCATCTTTCCTCAAACTTGCGTTCAGGAATGGGCCATGACTCCTCTTACGAGTGCTTGCTCGTAGTGTCTGAGGGCTGACCCGGGGGGCCCCAGTCCTTACTATCTCCAGGCTGTCCTGTCAATGGTTGGTCACCTCTTTGTTAACATCATGATGGCTGGAATGTGTTCTGCTGAAGCAGTTTGGGGAATTTTCCTCATTGCCTATGGAACTCATCTTTGCTCTGACAGGACACCCACAATCACCCACCACCTCCACACAGCCCTGTGGTTCTACCCAAGGTGCTGCTTACTTCAGGGGACTGATAATTCCTCCCCATCATCCTGACCTACTTTCCTACCAATTTGTATTTCTCATGTTACCGAATAAAGGACATGAGAAGAGTCATCCGGACTCTACTTTGCAAGTGAGTCTTCTATGAAGTAGTGACACATTGTGATGAAGCAGAGGGGTCCCTGGCTGTGGAATGGGGTAGAGGAGTGGGTCACTGAGAAGTCTGCTCTCAGGAAAGGGCATCCTGGCTTCTGGGGATTTAGTTAGGTAGGTGGGTGTGGTCTGGTGGAGGAGACCCTAACTGTCTGTCCTCTGGACATTCTATTGTATCCTGGAGATTCCTTGGAACTCTCTGTGATGTCATCTGTGCTGTGGCAACAGCAACTGCCCTAGGCCTTCAGTCAGTGCCTACATGTTTTGCCCATAAACATGGTGACAAGATTGAGGAGTCTAGGTGGGAGAGAGATTGGAGGGCGTAGAGAGACCAGAGAGAAGCAGAAGCAAGCTGTTCTTCAATCTCAATGTACAACAGAAGAAATTAATGGTTCTAGAAAAAGCACAGAGAGTCCTGGGAGGGAGGAAGAAAAAAAAGAAGGATGGATGGATAGATGGGTAGATGGATAGATGGAGGGGAACTTGCTGAGGTTGGGTGGAGCTTGATCTAGATCTTTCTGCAGTCGGGCTCAGCAGCTGAGTGACTCTGGGAAGGGAAAGGCCTCTCCTGCTCCTCTGGGTTCCTAAAGAGCAGACCCAGGTCAAGGATTTCTGATGGTTCTTTTGGCAGAGTCTGGAATCTGCTGCTATTATGCAAACCCCTTATCTTTATTCTGAGCGGCAAAGACGGCCAGGAGAAGGCACAGAGTAATTAAGGATGTGTTCATCTAAGGTTAGTATTTGGACGTACGAAGGTCTCAGACATTCAGATATACATGTCAGAGCTTGGTGTTGGCAAGAGTGAGGGACTTCAGGACTTACCTCTTATCTCGCATCAGATAGGACCTGACTTTGCGAAATCTTCCTGACTGGCCAGCGTCTGCTCTGCATGGCTAAGGAGACTACAGTAGGGAGTGAGGCACATATATCACCATGGTGGTTAGGGACAGGGACATGGCTTAGGGACCCCAACTCAAGTTTTTCCTCCCTGCTCTTTCCTGGCATCACTGGCTCCCAGCATTCCCTCTCCCTTGGGCTTCTTGAGACTCTGCATGGTTTCTTCTGGCCTGTGCCATTCAACTTTCAAGTTCTCTTGTGTTTCCTACCTCCAGGGTCTCCTCAGGAGGTGTCATCCGCACCCTCCCTCCTCACTGAGCAGGAGCAGCACATGGAGAAACTGATCCGTGTGTGTGTGTGTGTGTGTGTGTGTGTGTGTGTGTGTGTGTGTGTGTGTGTGTATGTGTGTGTGTGTGTGTGTGTGTGTGTGTGTGTGTGGTGTGTGTATATGTGTGTGTGTGTGTGTGTGTGTGTGTGTGTGTGTGTGTGTGTCTTCTGTGGGTGTTGGAGTCCCTCCGGATCATGGAAGTGCAGGGTCTGTGGTAGGCCATGATGATCTGCCTGTCTCAGACTTTCCAGGAGATATCAGTTCTGAGGTCTGGGATCCCCACTGTGAGCAGCACTGCATGTGGACCTTATGCTCACCTTGGTGGAACAATAGACTCAGCGGGAGAGTATATAAACCATTCTTGTCTTGAGACTGTTTCCTGGAAAAAAGATCGTGCATTCTTGGCACCCATGTAAAATAGAACCCAGGATGGAGAATCTGTGCTGTAAAGACAGGAGACACATCATCACAGTTTTAGGTGGGGGGTTGACAACAGACCTGTCACACAAAATTCTGGGGCCCTCTAAGAGAGCTAGGCTATTTCTCCAGCCCATGAGGCAGCTCATGAAACTTGGCTCTCAGCAATTTTAAACCCTGCCCCTGCTGTGCTTGCTCCAGGATAGCAAGTTTAACAAGCACCAGGATGTCCCCTGGTCTGTATATGTGCCAGAATGTGACACCCACTGGACTGCTGTAGTCCAGGACACAGCTTGAAATCATGTGATCCTTGTGGCCTCTTTCTTGCTTGGGTTGTTTGCTCCTGAGGCCAGGTCCTACCACAGGGTGAATTTTGAGCTTGAGAAGCAGAGGAGGGAGCATGAGCAGGTGAGGTCAGACATGAAGTTGAAGCCTTGGGCAAGTGCAAGGAGCTGACTGGGGAAACTGTCTCCTGCTGGTGAGTGACTGACTTGCCTGGGACCCCAGCACTTGGCAGGGGCTGCTTCTGCCTTTCTTGTCTTTGAACCAAAGTGAGGGCTCTGGTTCTCTCCTGTCTGCCTCTTAGCAACCAGACTGCCTTGTGGCTCTTCAACTTGTATCTGTTGAACTCAGTTTTCCTAAGTGTGAAGAGTCTATCATCCGGCCCCCATCCCCAAGTATTTTCCTGCCAATGCCGGAGCATCTAGATAGAAAAGATGTTTGTGTCATGAGGGGCCTGTCAATCAGCCCTGGGTGTCTGGGGCTCTGGCTGGAGAGTTCCACAGCTGGTTTCCATGAGACACGTAGATGGATTGTATTCTTGTTGGCTCTCCTGTCCTCTCAGAAGGTATATGACCTCTGCCTGCTGCTGTTTGCCAATACCATGGCCAGATAAGCATAGGTCAGCGCCACTTTCTGTTCTGGGAGGTACATGGATCCCTTTTAGTGTCAGGGTTTTCAGAAGTACTTTGAGTCTTTCTGGAATTTGACTGTCCTCTGGCTTTGGCCTGCCTCTATATGATGTTGGCATAGGTCCCGTGGACTTCAGTCTGAGGCTGTCTGAGAATGAGGGACCTTGCAGGGAGGATGATAGTTGGAGGTGGGGAGGCAGATAAAGGCTGGCTGTGCATCATTATTTCTCATTGTGGTTCAGTATACTCCTCCCCTGGCTCCTGAGTGGGTGGACTCAGCTGAAGGATGGAGTGAAGACATGGAGGCAGGAGAACAGAGAGCTGCAGAGGAAGCAGTTGTGCTGTAAGAGTCCTGTGGTGCAATGAGGCTTTGTGAGGAGGCCATGAGAAGATCTGTGAGATGTGGGCAGAGCAGCAGCTCTCTGCACCTTGCCCAGCTCTTGGCTCACACTGTAGAAGCCCGAGGAGCAGCTTCTCAGGCCTGGTGTCTGTGAATGGTGCTGGAGAGTTCTCTTCCTGGATCTCTGCCTTTCCTGGTTTTCTGGCAATCTGCATGGCTCTCAGCTCCATCCATGGACAGAACAGCTCAGAGTACTGTGTTGCTCCAGTCAACAAGAACTTCTGTCCAGGAAACAGTATGTTTGAGTCTTAGTGTTTCTTAGGATTGTGTACCCCTTCCTCTCTTCTGAGCACCCTGGTATGATCTGAGTACCCTGTCCCTTAGGTCTCCACTCAAATCTTCCTAATGTAGCCCATAATCCTGCAGTGGGTTAATTGTGGAGGACAGTGACTCCTCCTGACAGTTCACTTTTTTTTTTTCAGGAATATCACCTTCAGAGTTAAGTGCCTACCCATGGGCAGATTTACATGTAACACATTCCTGGTGACTACAGGCTCTCTGCAGTATGCTTTGGTTTCCTGTGAGGAGGTTCTCTTGTTAAGAGCAGATTTAAGGGTGGATGAGGTGATCTGCAGGGATCTGAGCTGTAGAAATAATCAGACCCTTCACTGTAGTCCTGCATAGGCTTCCTAGAGGACTCCATAGTTTTCCGGGTTGTCCACATTCACCTGGCATCTAATCAAGGCCGTGCCTGTCTCTCCGGAACTTTGACTCAGGACGGCTATGCTGCTATTTTTCAAAAATGCTTTTACATGTCAGACAGATGTGTTATATTTTTCTAGTCCAGCACAACAAGTACGTCTCAGTTCAACTGTTAGGAGTTTTTAACACCTGAAGAAAAATATCTATGCCCAGGTGCTCTCTGACCCTTCTCCCCTGGTGGATGCCCAGAATGACCTCTGAAAGGTCACGGTGCATTGTCCAGTTGAGTAGAGCTTGTAGAATCCGAACAGCTGACATGGCAGGTCCCTACCAGGCCTGTGTCCTAGCTACCTTCCTCCTCTAGGTATAAAAAAGTTGAGCATGAACTCAAACAGGCCAGAGACCAGGACCAGAGCCTCCTGCAGACAGAGCTGCTGCAGAAGGAGCAGTGAGCATGCCAGGTAAGTGAGCCATCATTGAGCCCATCCTTAGCAACCATGGCATCCACAGGGTGGGTTTTCCTCCTTGACATTGGTTTCCTTTGTGAGAATGGGCACTGATTTTGTGTAGCCTGTGGCCCAGCCAGCATGCTTCTGAGTCTGATTGCCTTTCCTTGTCTTACAGAACCCCTGAGAGAAATGAGGATGAAGGAAAACGCAGACAACTTGAATTCATGAGTCTTCAGTCTAGGATCAAGGCTTCCTCAAAAAAGCCATGTCCTTGTATCTGAGAACTCAACAGTTAGTCAGATATCAACCACAATCTGAGCACAGGGTGCTCTCTCAGTCGGTGCTGAAGCTGAGTCCATGTCACACACAAGAGTTTCTGAAGAGAGTGCACTTCAGTGAGAATGGCCATCCCCTCTCATGGCAGTCACTTGACCAATAATAATGATAATAATAATAATAATAATAATAATAATAATAATAATAATAATAACAGCTGGATTTTGCAGTTTCACAGCCTGAGTGAGAAAGGATCTACAGAGAATGTCTGAGCCACCTTCGACGTCTCCGGACAGGCAGATGCTCCACACCAAGCAGATGAACTTGCAGACATTTGTCTCCTTTGGATGGAAAGGTCTGAGCAGAGGAAACGCTGTGGCCCGGGTAGCACTGAGGACATATTCCCACAGGGACTGAGACTCCCTGTCACTGAAGATGCCCCGGGTAGGGCTTCAGAGCAGTGGTGAGGCATAGCCAGAGCTGCTGGCATTCAGGAGGAGTCTGGGAGTATAAATTAACGTTCGTCATGATGGATCATAAAGGATACTTTAGTGTAGACTAAAGTGAATTCAAAAGACTTTTAGCAAAAGCCTGGAATGTATCTCATCCTTGGACTTGGGACAGCTTGACCCACAATGCCCCGAAGAGGCATGGCTACACTTGTCTTGATAGGCTACGGCTATTGCAATCTGTAACTGCTTCCTACCCTGTGCCCAAGGCCAGCCACAGGTTGTAAGTCAGTGTCTGCAGTGAGAGAATATTAAATAACTCATGGGGGCGTGGTTTTGGGGTTGTGTTTGACTGCTTTGCTTTTTGGGGGGTGGGGTTCTTTGTTTTGGTTCGAGGTTTTGCTATTTATTCTTTATTTTCTTCATGTCATAGTTTTGATATGTTGCTAAGGCTATACACTGTATATAATGACTGCTGTTTTCCAGTCCCTATTGAGTAAAATAAATTTTTTATGAATAAAACAGCAATTTCCAGTGATAACCACACTGCAGATAATGACATCCAAGACAGGCTGGGTCATATTTTGTTGTTGATGTTGTTGTTTGGTTTTTGATGCAGTTGGCCTTGACTACGTATTTGGTGCCACCAACCCTTTTTTTCACCCAAGTTTTATTTCTTTCATTTCTATGTATGGGTGTTTTGTCTACTGGATGTATGTGCACCACATGCGTGCAATTCTGACAGAGACCAGAAGAGGGCAATAGATTCCACTTGGAATTAGTTACAGAAGAATGTTAGCTACTCCTTGGGTCCTCTGGGAGAATAGCAAATCTTCTTAAGGGATAAGCCATCTCTCCAGTCCCTACACTTGACTTTTGTCCTTATAGCTGTGTGTGCTGCATTTGTTGGACTGAATCTCCCACAATGAGAGCAAGAGCGAGAGCGAGAGCGAGAGAGAAAGAGAAAGAGAGAGGAAGAGGGAGAAAGAGGGAGGGAGAGAGAGAGAAGTACCCATGTAGGATTATTTTTGTGTTCAAGATCTAAGTAGGATTGTGGCTGTGGCGCCATCAGAAGGCCAATGTAGGAATCACAGCCCTAGCACCCTGATGCTGAGGAGAGAAATTTGCCATGGTCACATGAGTTCTACAACTTCCAGTCAAAGATTAGTGTCACTGAGGAACTCCTAGAAAGTATCTGGAAACCGCAGTTCCAGCCCCTCATCACAGCAGCTTCAGGAGAATCTCTTTCTTATGTATTTATTTGTATATGATGCTGTGCACTGAACCCAGAGCTCAACCCACGTTAGGTCAACATTCTATTACTAACCAGACGCCCAGCCCAAGAACTGGGTTTATATGTGTGGACTCAGACAAATGTGGCTTGCCTCTCTCTCTCTCTCTCTCTCTCTCTCTCTCTCTCTCTCTCTCTCTCTTTCTTGTTCTTTCCATGTTTCCCTTGTCCCCCCTCTCTCCCAGGCTGAGCCCCAAGCTTTGTACTTCCAGGCAATACTTTACCCTGAGCTTCCTATCTAGAGCATGAATATTTTACAGCTTTATTAAATAATTTACATGCCGTGCAATGCTCTAAGCACTGGGTTTTAGTAAATATGTGTGGTTGTGCTCCCGCCTCTAAGATACAGTTTCCAAATTCATTCTTGGCACTCTCATTCAGGAGGCTGCTGTTTGTCACAGGTCTGATTCTATTATAGTCAAAAAAGCTGTTATTCCTAGCTGTTGCCTCTATGTCTTAAACAAAGGTTACCAGAGACTTAGTTGTGATGGTTAGTGTAGAGACAGGGACCACTCTGTCCCTGAGTGGTGAGAATGTATTTAGTTTACACTCCTGAGGTTGAACCCAGGACTGCATGAACCATAAACCAACTCTACCAATAAGTGACGGCCCCTACCTAAGAGGTGAATTTTTTTAATTTACAAAATTACCAAATAACGGGTTTTGCTATATTTTCCTACAGATCATTGAACCTTGCATGTATTTACAACTGACACTGTCTGTCACCACTCACCCCTTCCCGATTGTCCCCTTCATCCCTCCAAGTAGACCCCTTCTGTCATGCATATATATGTGCATATACACACACATGGCTATATATACATATATTACTCATGACTGAAAAAAAATGCCACACTATGTCCCCTCTCCCTCTTGTTTGGATCCCTTTCTCCCTCTACATAGTCACTTTTTGATTTTCATGTCTTATATGCACTTATATACACCAATCTATATACATCATATATAGGTATATAATTAATTTATTTTAGAATTTATTTATGGGAGGTAAGTAACTTCTGCAATATAGCGAGTATGTGGAGGTCAGAAGACAATCTGTAGGAGTCAGTTCTCTCCTTCCACTCTGCAGGTCCCAAGGGTAAAACTCAGAAGGTCAGGCTTAGCTACAAGCACCTTTACCTGCTGAGCTATTTCACAGGCCCCATAGTTAAATTTAGATTCCAGAAAACAAATGATAACAAGTGCGGGTATAGATACAGGAAAAGCGGGACTCTTATCCACTGTTGGTAGACATATAAGCTAGTGCAGCTATTTTGAAAATCAGTGTAGAGGCTTTTCAAAAACTAAAAATAGAAAATGACCCAGCTATACCAAGCTCTGTGGCATATACCCAAAGGGCAGAGACACTTACACATTCATGTAATAAACAGTTAGTTGCTCTTTCTGCTGTCATTCCTGGGATATCCACCAGCAAGGCAGCAATATCTATGTGCTAGTGAAGGGAGCAGAGACAAATCACTCCAGAGACAGTTTCAGGGGACAGTGTCTACTTTATTGCATGTGAGCAACCACTTATATAGTGGAAGCCTGTGATTGGTCAGCACATTACCTCAGACTGAATACTGAGTGTTCATACTGCCACTCTAGGCAGAAGAGGCTCATTAAAGGAGACAGGGAGAGCGCAGACTCCTCAGCAGGCCAGCTGCTTCAGAATTCTATATTCTGCCATCAGGAACACCAAGTGTCATGCTTCTTATTTAGAAGCCCAGGGTGATACACAGGCTGGCCACCAGGTCACGCCAGCACTTCCTCCAACACTTTTCACAAGAACAAGGAAAAAGAATAGATCTTTTTGTCCATCAATAAATTGAGAATGAACATGCGGTGGAATGAAAAAGAAAGTAAAATTTGAAGAGAATAGAAAGAAAGAAAGAAAAAGAAAAAAAAAAAAAGAAAAGAAACTCAAAAACACTAAGTGGATCCTAGTTTCTGTTAAGTATGTATATCCAAGGGGAAGATGCTGGGAAACTAGAGAAAATAAAAACAAAGAAACCAGTGAGGTTGGAAAAGAAGAGGCTTTAAGGCAGAGGGATGGGCAAGAATGTAAAACAAAACAGAAAGAGGTACCCTGGGGGTCAAAGGGCACATGGGGACCAGGGAGCCAGCTGGAGGAATCAGAAAGAAAGAAATGTATATAAAACTCCCACGTGGAACTCTGTTACCTTAAATATGAATCAAAAAACATTTAAATAGCATGTAGATTATATTAAAGTGTGCTTTTGTCACCTTGAGTCTATTTATTTTGCTGCCTGACAGGATACCCAGGACCATCCATTCCCCTGTATATGACATACTTTTTCTTCTTTCATTTTCATACAGAAAGTGCTATTGGGCAGCAACCTACATGGGAGAAATTATTTAACATTTAAGCATCAGTAACTTAGGCTCAAGAGCTAATTTCTGGGGGCGTGTGGGATTACGGCCTAGTCAGATCTGTCATATAATACAGGAGAAGAACAGCAACATCTTCAAAGCATTTCAGCTCCAGCTCAACCCTCACGCACAGAAATGTACACATACAATTGTTAACAACCGGCTTCCTCTGTGAAGGCAAGTGATCCTGAAATTTTGTTCCCACTCAAGTCATTCTCAGAATCTTTTTATCCTGTTTTTAAGTTAGCATTCAATTGCACCTAGAAACATGAAAATAATAAACAATTATGATATTAAGAACACTATTCCAGAATATTCTTGAAGACAACACCCAAAATAAAAAACAATGTAATGCAAATTGAGGACTCATTAGTGGTGACTTAGGTAGGGATTTAGCCAAGAACGTGATGACAGGAATTCTAGGAAGGGCGTAAACATCGGGGCTGTCCCAAATGTCAGTTTAGCCAAGATGGGAGCAGAGCATCTTGGGAGTTCCTACATACCTCATCATTTTACCAGGAATGATCTGAAATTGTATCTATATGTTTCAATCTTAACCCCCATGTGATGGTATCTGAACCTCTGTAGAGGTAACTGGGTCCTGATGATGGAACTACCCCACCCTCGCAGAGTAAAAAGACTCATTGGAGTTTGGGTGCTCTTTCTACTTTTGGGGGACACAAGAAGAAAGCCCTCCATAAGCCCTTACCAAAAATTATACTCAGAGGGGAGGGCGTGGCTTGCTGCTGTGTCAGTCTGAACTACATCAACAAGGTAGACTGGCTGATTTATAAAGAATTTAAGGTCAAGGCATCTGCAGATTCAGCTTCTTGTAAGGGCCTCTTCCCAGGCTTTATTCTTCTTTATAGCTAAATAAAACTCCTTTGTACATACCTATCACATCCCCTTTATCATCCATCTGTTGACTGACATAGAGGCTGGTTCTTTGCCTTGGCTACTGTGATAAAGTCGCAGTTAAGATGGATGTGCAAGGACTCCTGTGGTGGTATAACTTAACATCCTTCAGACAGACCCCAGCATAGTACAGCTGGATCACACTGTTGTCCTGTTTTTTAGGTTCTTGTATGTGTATGCATGGTGAATGTGAGGACCAGAGGCCAGTGTCTGGTGACTTCTTCGACCCACCTTACATTATGAGAAAGGGTTTTTCACTGACCCTGGAGCTCACAGATTTAGACAGCCTGCCTGGTTAACCCCAGCGATCCTCCTGTCACTGGCTCCCAGTTATGGCCAGGGTTATACATGCGCAGCTGCCAAGCCTGGCTTTTTTAATATGCTCCTGGGATTTATATTCAGGTCCTTTTGCTTACATGACAAGCACTTTTTACTTTACTGCCTAAGACACCTCTCCCGCTACCTAATTTTAATTTTCTGAAGAACGTTCAGGGTGACTTCACAAAGGCCACATCTGTTCACATTCCTAGTGACACTGTTTAAGGTGTTCCTCTTTCCTCCAACTCTTGCCAGCATTTTGTTTTCTTAATTAGCTTTTGAGAGCTCTGTACAATGTCTTGATCTTTGTCACCACTCAATTCTCCCCAGATCCACCCTACCTTTCTTACCCACCCAACTCTTGTATACTTTTAAAAACCTTTTAAGACCAATTTGTGCTGCCCAGATATTCTTGGATGTGTGGTACTCCAGTGAGCATGAAATGGTGATTGTGAGCTTCTGGGAGAGGGAGAAGCAGTTTTCTCTGAGAGTATATCCCCTGATACACTGTATTCTGTAGCTTTCCCTCTGCAGGGCTCTGCACTCAGGGGTCTTCCTGAAGCTTTTGACTTCAGGGAATCACATTGTTGATTCTCTAAATTATTCCTATTTGGGGGCCTTTTCAGGAAGTCCTTGGCTATGCCTATTTTAGTGTTCCCCTAGCAATTTCAGGTCTTATACTAAGAACTTTGACCCATTTTAATTTGATACGATACAGGTAAGAGATAGGGATCATGTTACGGGTTTTTTTTTTTTTAACCTATATCGATATTGCTGGCTACCCCAGCAACAATTGCAGAGGTTGTCTTTTCTCCAATGCTTGTATCTGTGTGAGTTTATTTCTAGGCCATCTATTCTTTTGGCATTAATGTCTTTTTGTACCAGTACAATGTTGCTTCTGTTACTATGTTCTGCAGTGTGTTGTGAACTCAGACATTAAGATATCTTCAGCATGGCTCTTTCTATCTAGGATTGCTTTAGGCAAAAACTATTATTATTCTGTTTTATACAAGATAAAACTAGGTGGTGCCCCCAGATTCAGGCATTTTTTGTTTGTGTTTTGGTTGGGAGGGACATAAAATTATTTTCTGCATATGCATATGGGTGTTTTGCCTGCATGTATGTCTGTGTACCATGTGTACGCCTGGTGCCTTTGGAGGCTAGAGAAGGTTTTAGATGCCCGTAACTGAAGTTACAGAGTTGTGAGCCACGTGTGGATCCTGGGAATCAAACATAGTTCCTCTGGAAGAACACCCAGTGCTCTTAACTACTGGGCTATCTCTCTGGCCCCAACATTTTTTTTTTGTTTGTTTTTTTTTTGTTTTCAGACAGGGTCCATAAATAGTCCAGGCTCACCTTGAACTCAAAACCTGCTTTGTCCTCTCATGTAGGGATTACAGGTGTGCCTGCCAAAGCATGTTTTTTTTTTTTTTTTTTTGGTTTTTTCGAGACAGGGTTTCTCTGTGTAGCCCTGGCTGTCCTGGAACTCACTCTGTAGACCAGGCTGGCCTCGAACTCAGAAATCCGCCTGCCTCTGCCTCCCAAGTGCTGGGATTAAAGGCGTGTGCCACCACCGTCCGGCGTATTAATTTCATATTCATAAAAGATAAGTTGTTTTTTTTTTCTGGTCTGTTTACCATACATCAGTTTCTGAAACAGGGAGTCTACCTGTAAGAGAAGTTCTCCATAATTCTTCTGGAAGCCCTTACGTTTTAGAGTCTTTGGGAACATGGTGATGGACAGGAGAGTGTGGTTACCAGAATACAACGTTCAGGCACATTCAGGCAATGTTCCTAACGAAACTGTTACCACAGGTATCTAGGCTGGAAGCAAGAAGGCGTCCCTACTTGGCAACTGTGTAACCTCTTCTTTCCAGGTTCTGCTGTTGTCAACAGTAAAAATGTTTCAAGGCCTGTGATTAAATTTGATTGACTAGGTTTAATTGAGGCCACCTTCCCTAAATCCTGTTTAGCTTTGAGGGTAGAACAATGCTCACAGTCCATTTAGAAATAGACAGAAAGATGCTCCCACTTTTTTTTTCTTTCATAACTGCAATTTTATTAAGGATAACTACATAGACATTCCAATTTGGTTTTGTTTTGTCTCCCACAATTCTTAAGTGTGGGTTTCTATCCATGACAGGGTCTAGTGGTGAAGAAAAAACACTGTGAAGTCTTTGACTAATCACTTTTCCCACCTGATAACTTCTTTTCAGCATCCTCTGTAGTAAGTCCTACTGGTCCTCCAGGGCTAGCTATAATTTGCACAAAACCAGTCCTCTCCACTAGACACAGTCCCATCTTGCAAGGCCTTCTGTTATAGCCCTAAAAAGTCAAATCTTCCCTGTTTCATAGGCTGCCTCTGAAGTCTCAATTTCTTTTAGCTTCTCTGGGCATTCCCTGGAGAAGTCATCTGATTGCTCAGTCTGTCTGCTTAAGCAGTTGGCTAGGAATGATCCCCTTGCCAACACCTCCACACAAAACCTGGGAGTCCACTGCTCTCAGCAGGCAAACCTGCCCAGAAACAGAATCAAAGCAGAGGAAAAGCTAGGAGCTGTCTGACTCAGGGAGCATCTTACTGAATGCCACAGAACTACTTGAGTAGAAATCCCTACTCACTTAGCTGGCACCAGGACTACTGTCACAAAAGCCTGAGACCCAAATAGTCCAGGTCTGTATGTGGCTGCTCCTTTGTCCACGAGGACTTCAGTGTGGAAGAAACACAGATGCAGAAGTTGGTGTTACTGTGTTTTAAAGATTGAAAAGGAAAAGGCACAGTAAAGGCAACATAAAGATGACAAGAGCTTGCCTGCTTTGCTGCTTGTTACAACGCATGGGTCAACTTAGCACTGGAGCTGAGGACCAGTCTGCTTCCAGATGCAATGGGAACACTATGAGAACAGTGGATGACATAAACTAGCCATGTACTTACTACCCCGAACAATTACATGTTAAATTCTGCCATGTTTGTTTTTGTTTTAGAATGTCCATATTTATTACTTTTAAAAGTAATATATTACTTTTATTAAATTACTTTCATTACTTTTAATTAAATTATTTTTAATTTTTATTAATTACTTTAATTTTATTAAATTAAATTACTTTTATTAAATTATATTAAAATAGGTTTAGAAGCATCAGGTTTAGTTTCCTCGTAGTGTTACTTGGTAATTAACCATCAGAACATTAAACTACTTCATAGCTGGCTTTCTGAACAGGAACCTAGGAACTCAAAAACTCAGCTACTCTTTTAATCCTGGCCAAGATGGCAGCCTTGCTTGCTGTCCTGAGGTCATAAGCCAAAAAAAGATTGAACCAAGTGGTAAGACTGGTATGTCAGGGGTATTCATGGAGTAGGAACAAGGATGGGAGTGGTGGTAACTATGGAAGCCTTTGTCCACAGCTACCAGGATCTCCACTCCAAGAACATTCTGGTTAATAAGAATAATATCCAAGAGATGAGTACCACTGAGCCCTCTGTATATTACAGGAATGTGCCAACGCTATGTAGAAAAGGTTCACTTCAACAATACCAGGGCACTAGTGTGCACAGGGTGCAGCACACCAACAGAGCAAGCCTGTGAGCGCACACTACCCTCTCAGCTTTTCTATCAGACATGTCTAACATACCACTCTTCTCTTTTATGGCTGTGCACAAGCAAACCAATGTGAGAGGGGAAAAAACAAATCAGGAATTGTGATATATGGAGAATATCCTGGTGGGAACCAGGGATCCCATACATGACTCCCACAAGCAGCACAGCCCTGTGGAGGGCATTTCTCAGCAGTGGTCCAGCTTGGACAAGCACTCCCCATCCAGGTAGCTGAGGTTATGAGTGTCTTTCATTTCAGGGCAGTCATCATCTCCCACTTCTCTTTAGCTTCTCTCCCATTCTGCAAACCCCCAGAGAAGGTGGTGATAGTGGGGAATCCTTAGGAGCTGAGATCTTTCTGGCACCTGGCTGCCATGCAGAACTGTCATTGTTGGGATCGCTCTACTGGTGCTGAGACCTCAGATCCCAACTTGGCACCACTGAATTTGAGGGTGGACTTATACTTCAGGGCCTGCTTAGTCAGGTGACTGTCAGAGCTATACTCAGATGCCTCTGTACCTCTCATGCTGGATAGATGTCCAGCCTGTGGCTGTGTACAGATCTGCCATGATTGAGGATTTAAAGTATAGAGCCAGCGACAGGTTGAGCCCTCAGTTTTATATCCCTATTCTCATTCACTTTTCCCTCCATTGCTGGCTTAAGCCAGGCTCTTCTATTATTTTATATACTTATGAAGGCTACTATAAAGCCTTAAAATAGGTTTAAAGTTTTTCACTGTGATGCTTACATTTTAGTTAAGTACAAAAGTTTCTAAGAAGTGCTGGGGCAATAGCTTGGTGGTTAAGAGTATTTACTGCAACTCCAGGGGACCTAAATGGTTTCCAACACCCACATGGTGGCTCACAACTACCTGTAATTCCAGTTCTAAGGGACTTGACATCCTCTTCTGGCCTCCACAGGCATCAGGCACACACATGGTCTAGAATACATGCAGGCAAAACAGTGACACACATGAGATAAGATAAATCCTTTAAAAATGTGTAAGAAACCAGGTCTCTTCCCACATAAAAATCAACTTTCATGGGAACAGAACAGAATTTGCTGCTGTGGAGTGACTGCTTTTATTTCAGTCTAGAGAGCACAGTGTCACATTAAGTGCCATGCTTGGAACTCAGCAAGTGGGATTTAGATTTAGCTCCATTTATCACCAAGCATTTACTGAACACCTGTCATACAATAGGAACCACACTGGTTTTAATTATGCTCATGTGCAGAAAAACCCAGTATCAGAAGATTTCGGTGAGCTTGCAGTCCAGTGTGGACAGCACAGGAGAGCACAAGGGAAGAGAGACAAGCCATCCTCAAAATTTTCAGATAGTGGATGTAGATGAAGGACCTGAGTTTGAACCATGGAAAACTTTGAAAAATACCATTTCTAGTTTAGATTGTAGGTATGTCAGTTTTCTTGGAAACCACAGGCAGCCTTGATGAATCACCATCCAGAGAAATGTGTTTCTTAGGCTCTCTCATTTTTGGACATCCTACGACTTCAGAAACCACACTGATGACACAGAGAAAGGGTGCAATTCTTACAGAAGTCTCTTTTGATATACTTCATAAAAATCAAGTCTCAGCAATTCAGAAGCTTCCTGAAGTTAAGACATAAACTAGTAGTCAGCAACTTGGCTCTCTAATTCGGCCATTTACTGGAATCCACACTCTCAGCCTTCTAATCATCTGGGGATGCCCTTAGCAAGGCAGGATAGTAAATCTTATGCAAGAACTGGTCTTTGCTTCATCTTGAGGAAGAAACATGTAACTGTTTAATCTCCGGCACAAGCAGCATTGTACACGCAAAACAGCAGCATACAGTAAACACATGCCTCCAGTTTATTAATGGCCCATACAATCTCTGTCCTAGTCCATCAGGAACAGGCTTCGTTCAAAGAAGCTCAACATTTTTCCCTGGCCTAAGGAAAACAAAGGCCTTCACTAGTTCCCTGTTCGCAAGGCAGATCAGAAAGGATTTAGCCATGCCAAACTCCGGGACAGCACACAAAAAGGCCTGGAAGTCCTTTGCACTCTGTTGTTTCCAGTCACAGACATCAGCACTATACCCCAGACCATCGAGGAGCACAACTCACGGAGACTCTGAGCCTGGGTATGCCTAGCTTGGTTGTCTGGGTAAAGAGAGGAAACACATTTGTCCCCCATGGCTTCACAGCATTGAACTGCCAGGTTTTAGATATCACCACTACACTAATTTCTGTGGGGATGGAGACTGAGGACTGCCAGGATCTGGAATGGTGCCAGGAGACCCTGAGCAGTCGGATGTCCCCTCCCAGCCCCTGGATTAGGCACAAGCCACACCCAAACACCTGTTCTCACAGATCATTTATCAAGCAGGGAAGAAAAGTTAAAGAGGCTGCTTTCTAACTCAAGCAGAAAAATAGCAGCTTCCAGGTGTAATTACACCTTCCATTTTTAAGAAGAAAAAAAGGGAGGTCTGTACTGGAATGGGCTAGGTCATGGTGGTATATTTTGACTGTGCATGTTAATTAGACAGACCAAAGGGGGTTTTGATTGCTGGATTTCAATACTTTGATAGAGACCTTGGTAGTCAGCCTCAGGAGGAAGAAGTGGCCAAATAAGGGAATAGACCTTAGGGGATAGCTTTAGGAATGTGATCTAATGGTTTTTAGCAAGGCAGAGAGAATGAGGGAAGGAGGCAAGGCCATGTTTGCCAGGCACAGACTGTGCCAGGCCCACACTGGCTAGAATTCCTTCAGTGCCTCATAGCCAACATGGAATTTTTGTGTGTGTGTGTGGGGGGGGGGTGGTTATATGAAGACAACTGGAATAGCATAGGAAGGGATGGCCATCTTGGTTTTCAGCTCTAACTATTCCTACTCCAAGTCCTCTAACTCTTTCCTGCTCAGCAAAGGGGAAACTAGGTTACTACTATACAAGGCTCCTCTAAGAATTATAGCCCTATGTGCACATGTATAGTGTTTAAAATTAAGACACTGATCACTGAGTGGCAACCAGAATTCATAAATACAAATAAACATTAGTCTCTTTAAAGACAGGCACTTTGCCAAGTTACTTATGAAATTCTAGGACTCAAAACCACTTTGTTTCTAAAATTTTACAAAAACTGTGCCTGTAATCCCAGAACATGGGAGGCAGAGACAGGAAGATTCCAAGTCCAAAGGTAACCTGGGCTACTGAATGAGTTCTAGGTTAGCCTGGGATGAATAGCAAAACCTTGTCTTAAAGAAACTTGTATTACTAAAAATAAAATCAGAAGTCACAAAGGGTAACACACACATACTCTCTCTCTCTCATACACACAGACACACACACACAGATATACACACACACAGGCAACTACCTTTATAGTTTAGGTAGCAATCCCACTGTGGGTCTCCATTGCTTCCCTTTGTGGAACCAGGACAATTCGACACTGGCGACATGGTTTTACCTGTTTGTTCGGTGTTTTGATTTTCTACTACAGCATGCATTTCCTTCCCACACACTCAGAAAGGACAGTCTCTGGTGTGGCAATATGAGCTGCTTCAGCCAGTGGCCTACTCTTGGACATTTGGATCATTTATCTTACAGAAGTTCCACACTAACGGCCCTGATATCTGAAATTTTGCACATATAACTGTGTTTGTAAACAAATTTTTAGAAGTATATTTTTGGAGCAAGCCTGAAGTTTGACCTCAGCTTTTCTGTATGCAGATTTCCTTCTTTCCTTCCTTCCTTCCTTCCTTCCTTCCTTCCTTCCTTCCTTCCTTCCTTCCTTCCTTCCTTCCTTCTTTCTCACTCAGACAAACCACACTTGCTGGAGAAAGTCAAAGCTCACAGTCAGGAAGGGAAGCTAAGGCAAGTCTGATGATTAACATAAGTATACTATTTTTTGGTTAAAGGAAAAAATACCTCTGAATTCACAGAGAATGTGATTCAAAGTGGAATTAGAAACAACAAATTCCAAAACAGCAATTAGCTTATTACTAAGACAAGCCAGCACTCCTCAAAGACTGGGATAAATAAAGGAGCAGTGCTGTCTCGAGGTGTTTGTCAATTCATTTAAAATTAGATGTTCTCTTTCACCTAAAACTTTATGATTTTCGGTAAGTGTTCATTATGATATTCCATAAACATATCACTTAAATCACACTTTTACACGGTAGCTCTTTCATTTTTACACTACCACCAAAAATGTAGACATCATTCTTCTCAGTCTCCAGGGGATGAAATGAAACTCAGAGAAAATAAAGTGATTTGCTCTTGAAAACAAAGATGGAAAAACCTAAAGATAAGAACCACTGTAGGTGTTTAACCATGTTGAACACCATGGTCTTTTGTTTTGTTTTAGCTTTTTAGACATGGTCTTACTTTGTAACAGTCCAGGGTGACCTTAAGCACACATGCAGATTATAACTGTTGTGCTTAACATTTAACAGTCCTACTCTATTTAACCTGGAAGGAAACTGAAACAAACTGGAGGTAGTATTTATGAACAGGCTTATTTAAAGCTGGAAATAACTACAAAACCCCATTTATTTGATTTGGATAAAGTAAATATTGACACTAGGTCTTACACTTAATGCCCTGAGTCTGGCAAGTGAGTCACATTTTAACAATGATAATATTAAAGGAGGGAAGGGATAACAGTACGTTAAGTAAAACTTAGAGGATTTCTTTCAAGCCCCAAAGAACATCTAACACATACTCAACACCAAGCCACTTCAAGCAAGGCTAAGGATGACTGAAGGTAGACCCAGTACTAAGAACTTCAATGATGTACAACTCACATGCAAAGGGAGATTAAAGTTATTTTATTAAATCATGCACATCACTTGTGTTAGTGCAAATAGTTTAATCTGTACTCCAGAAATTCTATTGTACGTTTTATCTTTACAAAATAGATTTCAAACAATTATTTACTTTAAAAAAGGTAATTTTGAAGTTATGCATTTCAGAACAGTATTTGCAATAACTATATACAAGAGGTACTGGGTACCACTGGCATATTAGCATTCTGTGGTGGAGTGGCTTCCTGCAACAGAGAATGGTAAAATGAACTCTATGACAGTATTTTCTACAAGTCATTTGTGGCTAATTCCTCCAAAATCTAGTGATTCTCCCAGCAACAATCCCAAAAAGCTTTAAATACAACTTTTAAAGTAAAAACAATGACTGCCAAATATCACGAGGCAAATTATATCCTAAACTTCTTTTTCAGTATCTGGCTAGATCTGGGTATTCTCATACAACATTCAAGCCAATTCACTGACATTGCCTTCCCTTCCAGTCTTCACTGACTGAAGAAAATTTAACTATGTGATACTTTAGGATACTGACATCACTATGGTGCTGCACAAAACCACAGCTAAACTTTAACCTCTGTGTTTAAATGTATGATGCCAAGCAGTGCTTAGGTGTGTCGCTGTGCACGGAACACTACCAATCTTGGGAACAGTGCTGCTAACTGACAGGCTGTTCCAATTAACAACAAAAGAGAATAATAACCATTTGTATACCCAACAGAGAGATCTGTTGGCAGGGAACATCAGTTCACCTCGAATGTGAATTAGCTCCACATCATAACCAAATTAAGTCAATAAAGGCTTATCTAAACAGATATAATTCTTCCTTCAATTAAACATGCTTGGAGGAACAGATGACAGAAAAAAAAAATCATGCTTTCTAAACTGCTGTATATGAGAAGGTAACTTGGCTTTTAAAGAAAACATTTCTTAAATACATGAGGTTTAGTAAGTTACATTCCAATTCACTCAACAGTTTGGTTGATTGCACTGAAATTATGCAATTATGTTTTTGCTCCCAGTAATATTTCAGTTTGCTCAAGAAAATACAAACTCTCCTGGAAAGTTTTCAAAGCTGATGTCCTTCACATCTTCAAGTCACATTAAGGCTGAACAAACATGGATGTATTCCCCAAATTATCATTATAAGAGAATATTTTCCAAATGTATTTTTCCTTTAAAAAAAAAATCCACACAAATAATTGTCTAAGTCTTGTTCCCAATAGCTCAGTGGTTTTATAACAAGTAAAAATGGCGTAAATATGTAAAAAAAATATATATATATATGTGTGTGTGTATATTCAAACTGATAGGCACTGAGCACACAGGGCCTCTCTTCCCATGTACGTATTGGTTGTTCGGTTTGAGTAGTTATCGAATCAGAAAAATGAATTGTGTGGCCATTAGAATTCAGAGTAAAATATCTATAAATTTATGGTATAAATAATCTGGTGCACTAAGAAGCCTACTTTAGGCCACCATAATATTCAGAATCTCAATGTACTAATTTAAAAATTACATGTAAAACCGAATAAATTCACAACTTTATATCCTCTCTATAGACAGATATATTTTATATAAGTTAAAGCAATGACCCTACAGCTGTATTCTTGCACTTTGCTGTTTTAAGAGGTAAAAAGGAAGAAAATGGTTCTGCTTGTCCCCAGCATGAGTGTGGTGCCAGCTTCTAGAGGGAGGACGGTGTACAGACTCAAGACACACTGTCATGGAGAAGCTCTGGCCAGACCTGGTACATACAGCACCATAGCTGTCACCGCAACCAGGGCCGCCAACATGGGCATCCAGGGCCAGGGTTTCTGTGTGGAAAGAAACCAAGAGTCAGTATCACATTCTCCCCTCTCTTTTCATACATATTCAACTCTTTGGTGAACTGAGCCCCATATACTTAAAAAGACCGCAGGAAAACTCTTGTGTTCGAATTGTGAAGGTAAGTGTAGAAAGAAAAGATACTAAAAAGGGCACACTAGCAGGACAGTTCTGTCCCAGGAAAGTCCCAGACAGCTTTCAACTTCGTTGAAAGCTTAGTGGTTATTTCTAAATGTGTTTTGGGTGCTGCCTGCTGCATCTGCTCTGCTATCCACAGATTTTAGTAAACTGATGCCTACAGTACACTTTTGCTGACAAGTGTGTTTTTATGAAAATCAGAGCTCCAAGATGGGGACAGAAAATGGTTCAGGCTTGATCCTGTAATTCAAAAGCAAAGAAGATGCAAATCAGACAAGATTCAAGAGGCATAGAACCCTGCCAGTGGATTCCTCTGATGAGCACGCTCCACTAGCAGCTAAAAGTGAAGTATGGATGGCATTTCCAGTGAGCTTTCAGAGAGTTTACAAAATCTATCTACTTTGGTTGCTACCTTTATTCTTACTGGTATTCTCCAAGTATTCTTGGAGAAATGCTGATTTGCAGATCAGAGCTCAGAAAGATTTGTTATAGAGCTTACTTATATTCTCTAAGTAAGTTCTCACTGGTGTTGATACTGTGAGCCAAATGACTTATTACATTAATTTCATTTTCTTTCATCATCACAGAAAACAGGCAAAGAACTAAAGGGGAAAAAACCCCAACTCTATACCGTGGAAAGGGAGAAAAGAAGGGAGAGGGAAGGAGGGAGGGAGGGAGGGAGGAAACAGCTAGCTGCAAACTCTTCATTTCTCATTCAAATCTGCCTGAACATATAACTGGGATGTGGCTGGTGATATTGCAGAAATTCACTGCTTTCTCCAGTTTGCTAGAGATAAAAACTTAGTTAAAGGAAGTATATTAACAACAGGTTAGCTTAGGTTAATTCATGGTTAGCATTACTACAAAAGAAACAAGACACAATGTTATGTGATTAGCGGATTGTTCATTAGTGTGACACAAACAGACAGCATACTAAATGAAGGGTTTGCTTCAGGTAACAAAATACCTGTGTGATTTTGCCATGCAGCCTATTACAAATATGGCACAAACATGTGACAGGGACAAACAGACGAGGACTCAACAGTAGTGCTTGTACCTTTCTCTACCACAATGGACCGAAACACCAAAACAGGAAAGCCAGGACTAGGCCGATGAAAACGGCTGGGACAGGCTGTAATATGGAGGGCTGAAGAAGGGAAGGGATAGTAAAATCATTTTATGCTATGGAAAAAAATCAGATAAGATGATTTAGACCCCAGGGGGGTGGTTGGAGAAGAAGGGAAGGAAGACTGAGGTAACAGAAGTATACCATTTGGGTTTTGCACCAATTCAAACATTTTAAAGACATCCAACACATTTCAGAATGATGGGCTGTGATATGTATACTAAGAACTTACTACTACTTTTAAAGGAACAGTTGGAGGCAATAGTCAGTGTGCTTGTTCCCAAATAGTCTAATGAAATGAAACAAGTCCAGACAGAGCAATGACAGTTTATCAAGTGATGCTCTGTTTTCATAACAAACTACTTTTTGTTTAATATCTGAAGTTCACTAGTTGGTAAATGTTTCCATGGCAATGGATAGGGTATATTCTGTTCTTCCATCAAAACCCATTTTCCTTCTAACAGAAATTCTCTCACTTTTGAGATAGCATTGCTTTAAAGCTTAAGAATACATTTTTTTACTATGACGTGAATTTGATGAAGCAAGAGGCACAACAGAGTATAATAAACAGATAGCCAAAGCTCACAAACTTCCTTTATTCTAAATGTATCTGTTTTTCTTTAAAGGGAAGGGAATTATTTGGAAATATAAGCCCATGTGGCAAAAAAGGGGCAATTCATCCTGAAGGATGTTACTATAAATAGTGACAGCAAAGGGGGGACCATTCTGATCACGCAAGATGTCTTTATAGGTTAATTTAGCAGAAAGTGGACTGAAATTCTATAATCAGACAGGAATTAATACAGAAGAAAAGATATCAAACTATTATGATCCGACTTTAGAAGATTTCTATAATCTATGCATTAAAAATGCAATCTACTTTTGTTTGGCATAAAGCCTTCAACCTTTCAATTTCTAAAGGGCCCTCCCTAAGCAGCAATCCTTTATTGTCTAAAGCCTGTAACTTTAGTGAGCGAAGGACAGCTGACACAACTCGTGAGCATTCTGTGGAAATTACAGAACTGGGTGGCCATGCAACGTCACTCGTCTGTGCTTGTGCTGCCACAGGAAGCATGTGGCTCACATCCACCGCAGTGTCCAAGCCGTGACAGAGTTTGGAGTAAGTCTCAGAGCACAACCAACCACACTGAACATCCATCAGTTAGGGTGCACAAAGGCAATGGCCACCAAAACAAACAACACGACATTTATTTAGTACAACATCGTCTTAAAGACCTTTCTAACACATGAGAATCAAGTGTTAGCAAACTAACTTTACAGCCAAATGTTTTTCTCAATTTGTGCCTGCAACCCTCATTTCTCTTTCTCACTCTCAAACATACATCAGAAAGCTCTGTGTCAATTTACTAAATACTGACAGATGCCAAATAAACAGAAAGCTTTTGGGAATGTACATTCCTAGCATAAAAACAAAAACCATACTAAACCTTTGCTTTCCAGGACAACTTAATGCTAAGGACCAGCATGTCCCATGTCTCCTAAATGACCCTCCAACCCCATGGCACAGGCTTCATTTCCCAAAAGAAAAGATACAAGCCCAATGATGACTTCATGACAGAACCTCAGACTCATCTGCACAAACCAGATTGTTCTTTTAAGTTGTTTTACTGACAGTTGTTTTCCACCAGGTAGGTGTCAAGCTTTTCTATGGGTGTACATTAAAGGGGCAAATTTAGTTTCCCGCAGCAGAAACTAACAGCATAATAAAGTCTTCTGAAAGACATTCTCGAGCCTCTGGCATTCCTCACAAAGGAACCTAAACCCAGTGGGTAAACACTTACATTATTTCCTTTTTCTCGCAGCAGCTTCAGGTTGTCTTTACACTGTTTGAGCTCATCTGTGATTGACTGCTTTTCCTGCTCAGTCATTTCAAACTTCAACTTCAGTTCTGAGAGAACAGTCTGTGTCTTTTCATACTAAAGGCAAAGAAAAAAAGAGTGTGCAGACTTGACATAAAACGGGTATGCAGCTATGGCTCTAGACAGGCATATGTACTGGGGCCTGTTAATAACTTTCAACACCAAGTCTTTCTGTATGGAGAAGGATAAGAGTCCCTGGCTCTCACAGTAAGAAATTCTTTAATGTTGACTTATGTAATTACTTTCTCACCCCAGTGTTAAAATCAAAGAATAGAACATACTGTGTCGTCATCTGTTTATGATATAAAGAGCATGTCTTCCATCAAGTGAAAAGAGAGAAAACTGAAACAATTTTCCTTTGAGTAAAAGAAAACCAGACAGAACAAATCCTAGAGTCTAAGTAAACAGCAATGTTAGGTCTAAGTGTCTTCCTGGTAACTAAAAGTAAGCCTTGTTAGCCACGTTGCTTACTCGTAAAATAAAGGGCATAAATTTTTACAGGTCTGCCATTCCTCAGCACTGGTGGGTACCGCTGAGCTAGCAGAGTTGTCTAAGCAAATAAAGCAGAGAAATGCATCTGACTTACCACAGAAACTGGGAGATTTGACATTTAAAACCTATTAGCACAAATTTAAAAAACTTCAAAAATCTATTTCTAACAGGAAAGGTTCCATAAAGGAACAAGCCATTTTCTACTCTTGAAAATTGTGTCTCTCTGTGTGTAATATAGACAGTATGAGCATATATATATGTGTGTGTGTGTATGTGTATATATATATAATTTCATGACACACACACATATATATATATATATATATATATATATATATATATATATATATATATACACACACACACACACACACACACACACACACATATTTCATGACTTTCACACAAACTATCCCTTGAACAAACCAATGTGATACACGTGGTGTGGTTTGATCTTTCACGTGTCTAGGAAGCTGGAGTTCTAGACTGGTTCCATTTCTAGATACTGCTGCTTACTGACGTCTAGGCTCCCAAAAGGACAGTGTTCTGCTGTTCTACTTTGGCCGCCCCATTCTGCCATCTGAATGTTTCAGAAGGAAGATGAGGACTGAACAGAAAACAAATATCCCATGAGTGTAGTCTATGAGAAAGACTCCTCTTCTCCTCTAACATGGCCTATGAGACTGGAAGGTGTTTAGTTCTTCTCTACCTATATCCTAAACTTAACAAAAGATGCCTTTCTAATAGTGTAGTACTCTTGAAATGAAAACACCATGGAGTGGAGAGGACCTCATCAATACTCAATAAAGACAAATATAAAGAAAGATGAAAATGTATAAGACATTAGAAGAGAAGGGGATAGGGAAGAGGTCAGGTTTCCAGGAAGGCAAGGAAAACCATGAAAGGAATGTTTTGTTATCTAAGAACATTCCCAGAACAGCTCTGGACAGTACTTTAGAAAAAGAACTAAAAACCCATGGTTTTGTGACAGCATTTTTTTCATTTGATGTGATGGTCTGTGAATTTCTCCCAGAAGGCAGAAGGCTACTAGGAGGCTGCCAAGAAAAAGTCCAGTGATAATAGCCTAGTTTTCACACCTTAGAACACAATCAGTTCTCAGTGATCTAACAGTGCTAGTGAAGAACACATGAATTGCTTTGTTGACCAAGCTTTTCCTCTCTTCCCTTGTCCACCATTTTTACATCTAGTCTTTATCATCTCTCCACTTCAGGGACTGTGAAGCGAAACCACAAGAACACAGCACAGGCAGGGGAATACTGTTGCACAGATCAGCACAGGAGTGCTTGGGGAAGACAGGGAAGCCTCAGACCAAAACTCAGTCAGTCATTTCAGGGTAGACTTAGATGTCCAATGTTTTATGTATTCTCTGCTTGGCAGGTTTGAGACAGGATCTATGTAGCTTAGTTTGGTACCAACTTAAGACCTATCTCTCTCAGCTTCCTAAGTGTGGAGATTGGCACAAACTGGTTGAACTTTTGGATCATAGATAGTCTCATTAAATTAAAATAAATAAATGCTTTATAAAATCAAATATAAAAATGATAATACAGTTCTTTTCTCTTACTATTGAACATTAAAGATGATTTCTCACACTTTTTCCTTGGAGTTATTTATATAAAAATTGCCATAGATAAATCTTTAGACAGCAAAACAAAGGTCATACTCTACAGCTTTAGCTTTGCACCTTGCTTGGACTTCACTTCTGCTCCCTCTTGCTTTTTAACTTGGAAGTAACCAGTGACTTTATTCTTAAGATAGAAATATTGCATAATATTACCAACACCTGTAGCTCTTCTCCATAAAAATAATCTTATCTGGGTTGCTCAGCTTGCAATTGTTTAACCTTTTCCAGTACTGAAGACACATAATCAGGATTTTTTTTTTTAACACAATAAGCATGATTCCATGAAAGAAAGGAGAGCAAAGGGAAATGTCGAAAAGAAGTAAATATGCATTACTAAAAAGTAATAATGTATTTGCAGTGGATTACACAGAGATTAAAAAAAACCTTATTAAAACTATTTTACTTACAGACTAGTATCCAGTAAGTTGACAGAAGACAAACAGAGCAATTTCACATTACAAAGAAATATGATCAGATTATTTCACAAGGAAAAACAGTGAACAAGGAAATAGGAAAGAAACATACTGACAAGTTCAGACATATTTTTAAATATGTTGCATTTAATGCAATCCAAAGACCAGCAACAGTTTAGATGCTGTGACAACATGCCTTTGCCATTTGTAAAAACAGTTAAAGCATTTGGCACTGATTATTCAGTGACTGGAAGCAGACAAACAAACAATGCAACAAAATGCCTAATGTATTCATAATAACATAGGACAGAAGCATCTTCCAACCACAAATTCTTCCCAAATATTGAAAGAATTATGGCACATGGTCTGGAAGAACACAAAGTGCTTACAGTATTAAATATTAGGATATTCACTTTGGCACAAAATTTGTGTTTCAATGAAATGAAGATTTTCCTAAAATATACATCCTTAACCATGTAAAGCAGAACATTTCAACATTAATGTATCTACACAGATATAAAAACTGTTGCAGTTTTTTTTTTTTTTTCCTTTAGAAACAAGCACAAAGACAGAAGAACAATAATCATTTCCAAATTCAGGACACTCCAGGCAAAGTGCAAAGAGAAATTTGCATTAATCAAATTTTCTAAAAACAACTTTCAGAAAATTCATTCAGGATGTCTTCAACATCCCTGTAACTTAGGAGGAATCTCGCTTATGTCTGCAGCTGGTGCTTCCTTATGAGCAGACAGGCTTTAGTAACCTATATCCTGAGCTGGCCAGCCATCAGTGCAGGAAGGCCAGCTGGAGCAAACACAATGTGTTTTATTGTTTTATTATTTTGTTTTTATTATCAGAAAGACTGAGTAGGTCCTTCCCAAAGTCAATCTCTCACTCTCCTTAACACAATTATTTAAAAAGCTAATGAAATCAAGGTTTAAGCAAAATCACATGAAAATGTAAGTGTGTGTATCTGTGAAGACAAAAAGAAAGAGGAGGGGGAAAATACAGTTTTACAGAACAGGCATCTGGCTGCCTGTGTATAGCTGAATTTCAAGTAACTTCTTTCTTGTTTGTTTTCTGACACAGGATCTCATGTAACCTAAACTGACCTCAAACTCACTATGTTGCTGAGGCTGGCCTTGAACTCCTGATTTTCCCGCTCTACCTCCCAAGTGCTAGCATTGTGGCTAGGATTGTGGCTGTGTGTATCTGTATATAAGTTTTACTTTGGTGTTTTGAGCTAGGGTTCATTATGTAACCCAGCCTAGCCTTGAACTCACTGTAATCCTCCTGCCTCAGCCTCCCAGGTGCTGAGATGACAAGCATGAGCCAGCAGATCAAGATTGGTGACTTTTCAGTCACTCTCTCAGGAGCATATAGCTCCAGCACTAGTGTTGCCCTAGTTTGCCTTCTAGAAAAAACAGTTCATTAAATATGACATTCTCTATGATAGTTAAACAACAGACCAAGCTTCTGCCACAAAGAATCTCTCATGTCAGTCAATTGTTAGAGAAAAATTAAAAACTAATTCTTATGTATGTTTGAAAACACTTGATAAATTCTCTCGATATGGACCATGACGCACACCTAGAAATGACCGGGCTGGAGTGTTCCAAGTGTCAACTGACAGATAATATGGTTTCTGCTTCTCTTTATTTCTAAGTAGCATGGATGTCTGATTTGCCTTTGGCTTTAAGTCCAACCATAACTGGACTCAGAATGTCTTTTCGCTTTACCTCTTTCTGTACATCCTTGGCTTGGTTTTCAGCCTTACTGAGGAGAGTTTTTAAGTCAGCTGCATCCCGAAGGTGTTGTTCTTTCAAGGATCCCATTTGGTTCTCGAGCTCTTTCCTAGTCATCTGAAGGATGCTGAGGTCACTTGTGAGCTCAAAACTCTGCTTCTGAGAACTGCAACATAAATACCAACAGTCATCACAGCAGACACTGGACACAGAGGAAGCCTGGAATCCTCAGCGTTTCACCAGTGGGTTTCACAGCAGGAAAAAAAAGCATGAAAAAATAAAATACTTTAGTTAGGAAAAGGCATTTAAAAATCCCTTTAAGTTTAAAACTGTATCCTTTCAAATAGAAAAGTAGAAATTTTATAAATAGAAAGAAATGAGTAATTGTATGTTGGGAGTTTTCTTTCCTTTTATTATTTTCCTGATTTAGATAGGGTCATACTACGTAGCTTTGGCTGGCCTGGAACTCCCTTTGTAAACCAGGTTGGTCTTGTACTCACAGAGATCTGCCTGCCTTTGCTTTCCAAATGCTGACATTAAAGATATGCATCCCCATGCTGGGCCCCAATTATACTTTAGTAGATCAAATTATCTTTACTAATTGTACCATAAGTACATAGAAATATGTATTTCAACTATGTTACAAGATTAAGTACTTGAAAAGAAAACAGGGGTCAGAAACTTCAAGCATAAGAATCACTGCTAACTTCAGAGAAAGATAAACCTGCTCAACCGAGAAGCACCATCACTTGGGGAAGAAAGCACAGGACAAGGACTAGACTGGGAGGTGGATCCTGGCCTTACCACAAATGAATTGTGGGATATGGAACAAGTCACTTAACTAGTTCACCTTATTCTCTGAATAAACATTTCCTGAGCTCTTAGATGTGTACAGGCACCATGCTACAAACAGCAAGGGGTTTCTCAGTGTCCTCTTCTGTCAAACATTTACTTCTGTGCTGGCTAGTTTTATGTCAACTCAACATACTCTAGAATCATTTGGGAAGAGGGAAGCTCACTTGAGAAAATGCCCCTTACTGACCAGCTTGTGGGTAAGCTTGTGAGGTGTTTTCTTGATTGATGAATGATGACTCACTACTGTGAGTGGTGTGACCCCTTCGGCAGGTGGTCCTGAGTTGTATAAGAAAGCAGGCTGAGTAAGTCATGAGAGTAAGCCAATAAGCAGCACTCTTCCATGGTATCTGCTATAGTTCCTGCATCCAGGTTCCTGCCCTGACTTCCTTCAGTCATGGTTTGTGACCTGATAGCTGTTTGATATAATAAACTCTTTTCTCTCCAAGTTGCTTTGGTCATGGTGTTTTATCACAGCAATAGAAACTCTGATTAATATGGTATCTGAAGCTATTCTCCAACTTTAATTACATGCTTATTTTTATAATTTGCTATTAAAATTAATTTATACATTGGGCTGGAGAGATGGCTCAGCAGTCAAGAGCACTGACTGCTCTTCCAGAGGTCCTGAGTTCAATTCCCAGCAACAATATGGTGGCTCACAACCATCTGTAATGGAATCTGATGCCCTGTTCTGGCGTGTCTGAAGACAGCTTACAATGTACTCATATAAATAATAAATAAATCTTTTAAAAAATTTATATATGAGGAAAATAACTTGACATGAACATCAATGCCTTTTTCAGAGACTGGGGGGTGGGCAGTTTACCTCAGTGGTGGAACATGTGGCTAACATGACCAAGACACTGAGTTCAATATCCAGTGTAAGAAATAATAATAGTTTCTTGTTCAATTCTTTGATACCAGTTAAAAAAAAAGAGAGAGACTTATTCGGCTTAGAGAAAAATGAGCTCCCACCAGGAGTGAAAAGAATGTATGAGTTTTAGAGTTGGAAAGATGGCTCAGCAGTTAAGAGCAGTAGCTACTCTTCCAGAGGTCATGTGTTTGATTTTTCTGCATCCATGACCATTTGTAACTCCAGTTCCAAGGGATATGCTGTCCTCTTCTGGCTTCTGCAGGCAATGCATGCACATGGTGTACATGTGCACAGACAACAAAGCACCATACACATAAAACAGTTTTTAAATATAAGATTTTCAACGTGACAGTGATATGTCTTTAAGAGTGGAACTTAATCAGATTCAATACTATAAATAAAGAACTGCAGAGCATGTATCTTACTCTGATTATACAACAGGCAGATTCCTAGGGATGAGTATGATAGTATTAGGCCAGTACACGGAGGCACTGAAGGGCCTTTCTACCCTGTGTAAAAGAGAAGCTTAGCAGGTAAATTCAGAGTGCTCAGGCAGAAATGGTCAAGAAACAGAATTAATATTTGTGAATTTAGACAGGTGATTTGAGTAATAATAGGTATTAATACAGTCTAACTCTCTGGCACCTATTTTTTTGGTTGTGAGATGGTTCCCCCTGCCTTAGCATTCCACATAGCTGTACTTCAGGCAATTAGCAAATAACCAACAGAAGCCTAACATTTTAAGCCACATGCTTCTACTCACATGGAATCTATAAATGTGATTTTGAATATTTAAGAAAAATTGACATAATTTAAAGAGAACAGTATCTTAACAATCTGAAATGAGAGATCAGGAGGTTCAGAATGTAGGTGGAGTAGTTAATGCCTATATTCATAGTACTTGAAAGTCTGAAGCTGTAGGAGTTCAGGGCCAGCCTTGGCTATATAGCAAGTTCAAGACCAGCTTGGGTTACATACACAAGACCCTGTTTCAAAGCACTAACAAATAAGATCAATCTCTTTATATGTGCTGCCACGCAGGTAATAAATGTATACACATGTATGCATATGTGTATGTATTATGTATCTTTATTTTGGCCTCTTCCTATTTTAAGCATTGCTTTTACTGTTTCATGTTACAAGGAAACATTTGTTTTATTCATTAATTATCACCACATATTCAAAAATGTAGCTGGGCGGTAGTGGCGCACGCCTTTAATCCCAGCACTTGGGAGGCAAAGGCAGGCGGATTTCTGAGTTTGAGGCCAGCCTGGTCTACAGAGTAAGTTCCAGGACAGCCAGGGCTACACAGAGAAACCCTGTCTCGAACCCCTTGAGTCACCCCAAAAGAAGCTAAAGTAAAAAAACCCCAAAAAACAACAAAAAAATTCCACAAAAATGTAATATACATAAAATACACAAAAAAACTGAGCCAAGTTATGGCATTAGGAGAGAAAAATCAGGGGCTAGAGAGACAGCTCAGTGGTTAAGAGCACTGGCTGGTGCTCCAGAGGTCACAGGTTTGGTTCCCAATACTTAATGACTATCTGTAATTACTATCTGTAACTTTAGCTCTAGTCGTTCTGGAGTTCTATAGAATCCAACACCCACCACATATGCTACCTATGCATGGCTCTCTTACTGTATGTAAGCAAAACATACATACATATAAAATAAAATACATAAAATCTTTTAAAAAGAGAGAGAGAAATCAAAGTGCTTTGTGAGATTTCATGGTATTATAATGAGAGGCTTTAGAGAATAAATCAACAGATCTTGTTCTTCGGATCTTTCCTTATTGAGTTTAGGAGGGGTGAGAGGTTGAGACAAGGCTACCCAGACTGTAGAGCTAAAGAGGACATTGAACTCCTGGTTCTCCTGCCCCTCACCCCCAAGTGTAGGGTTAGAAGGGTGTGCCACCCACTATATAGATTAGTTTCTCTGTGTGTGTGGCCTATGTATGTTTATCAACATATGTGTTGTGTGTGTATTTGTACATGTATGTACAGGTGTGTGCATAAGGGAATTCCTGAATAAGGGAAAGCCAAAATGAATGTCAGATGTCTTTCTCTAGCGACAAGGTCTTACTGAACCTGAAGCTTTCTGTTCTGGCTAGACAGAATGAAGCAAGCACGGGTCCGATTTCAATCTCTCAAAATCTCTCTATCATCCCCTCCCTCACACTAGGAATGGAACCCTCAGCCTCAAGTCCTCCATAGCTTGCTATATTCCTAACCTCTTCTTCCTGTGTGATTCAGAGGCTAAAGTTAAGTCTCTTATGGTAAACTCTTTGTTATAATCTTAGGTCAGCACTCTGACTAACAGATGATGGGGTGAGAGAATAACAATTTTATATGTGTGATGCACTGTTATTCTGTTGACAAGGTACTCTCAGTTTGGGATCTCTGCTCTTTTGTTTTCATCAGTGGAGAGTGGCACAACAGGGGCATCCAACCAGATCTGAGTTCTAGAGTATTCCAAAAGGAGCAGGCTTACTGGACAAAGTGGTAAAAGGAACGAAATGACATAATATTTACTTACTATGTTTTCTTGTCATATAACCAGTTTGGCTGAACATTTTGTTCCAAAATGATATTTAAGTATCAAATTTTAATTTACATAAAAATTAAAGATAATATTTTGAAGTTAAGAGGGAAATTCTCACATACTTATGCAATTCTTTTTCTTGCCGCTGCAGTTCTGATGATAACAACACGTTCTCCTTTTTTAGAGAATGGCATTCAGTTTCCAGTACATTCCATTCCTTTTTCAACTTCTCTAGTTCACCTAAAATAGTCGCAAAACATATTTGTGAATATAGAAACCAAAATCCACCATATTCAAAGGAGACAGAGTACCATTTCAGAGAACAGCCTCTGCCTCCTGAGTACTGGCATTAAAGGTGTGTCCCACTATGCCTGGCTGCTTTGCTGTTCTAAGACAATGTTAATGTTTGTTTGGTTTTGGCAAAGGCTCTCAAGATATAATACAGGCATGCCTTAAACTCATAATCATCTGGTCTCTACCTCCTAGGTGCCGGGATTATAGGCTATTGTTATGATGCATACTCTTCAATAGCATTATACAGAATCAACAGTAAATGCCTGTAAAACTGCAACTTAGTATAGGACCTGTACACCTGCAGAATGTACCTACAGTCCTTGTATAGAGGTCCTGGTTTATGTAGTTACCTTATATCAAAGAGGAGAATTACTGCTGCCATGAATTAAGACCTAGCAGGTGTAGGCTGGGATAGCACAGTGAGACTAATGGCCACCAGGTCCTACTCCCTGAAAAGCAAGAGGTAGGAGCTTAAGCACTCACTTACCTTGCAACCTTGTTGCCTCCTCTCTTTGCTGGTCTTCACACTGCTGGCATCTAAGCTGGAAACTGCTCTGCAGACTTCTGATTTCATTCTCATATTCAGATGCTGCTTTCCTCCAGCCCTCAAGCTCCGCTCTCACCTTCTTAAGCTCTTCTTGCAAAGAAACAAAGTCAGTGTCCCGCTCAGACACAGCCTTTGCTGCTGCTTGATGAAGGAGCAAAATCTCATCTTGGGCACTAAGCAATTTCTCTCTCGTGCTGGAGATTTCAGTGTCCTTTTCCTCCTGGAGAGCCTCCATATCCATGTGTAACCTCTGCAGCTGAACTGTAAAAGTGCATTTATCTATCACTTTCTTAAGTCATAGACAGCTACTGTGCAGCCTCACTATCATGGCTGCTTCTTTTGGTTAAACAGCACCAGAAATCCAGGTTTAATATAGAAAATACCAGAACATAGATGTAAAAGGAAAAAGCCAAAAAGCTAAAGTAAATTTTATTTTAATATTTAGGTATTTATTCTCCTTTTTAAAAGTGTCTTCATACATATATAAAATAACAAACTGAGCAGAAAGGGCTTTACATATTTATGTATATAATATGTATTTTTCTATCCTCTTGCTGATGAAAATATTTGGGGGATGGGGGGAGTGAGACAGAGTTTTAGCTCAGGAAGGACTCAGATTCATTATGTAGCTGAAGTGGGTCTTAAACCCATGACCTTCCTGCCTCTTATGTACTGGCATTATGATTACAGGCATGCACCACCACAGTTAGCATTACCCCTGCCTGTTCAACTCCAGTATCTTATAATGGGTTCCTGGCACAATCCCTCCCTTTTGTCTGCTTTAAAGGAAAACTGTTCAAGGGCCTAGTATGACATTTTCTAGGAAAGAACCAGAGCCATGACAACTGAGGACCCTCTGCACTCTAACTTTCCATTCCTTTGTAAGCACTGAACACAACAATAACCATAGCTATCTAAAACAGTCTTGGGTGCTCCATACCTTGAAGAACTTGTATTTGTTTAGCTGATTCCTCAACTTGATTTCGATAGGCTTTTCGTTCTTCTTCTAAAAGAGCTAAAAAGCAAAAACACAGTGTATCTAATTCTGTGAGTTAATAAAAACATTCACAATTGTGCAGCTATAAATTTCTAAAATTTGTCTTTTAAAAAAGTTTACGAAAAGACACAAGGTTAGATGATAAGTATTATCAGTATTAGCCATTAAGATTTTAGAACACAAAACAATAGTAAATAACAAATCTATAAAACTCAGTTCAGAATTTCTATATACTGAATCACCAGTAAGCCTTTCTTTCACAAGAAATAGCCAAATAATTGTTAGTTATCATTTTGAGCAATGCAATAGCACATATTTACAATCTCAAATACTGGGAAGGCCAAGACAAAGAGGCTCACAAGTTCAAGGCCAGCCTGGGCTATGTTAGAGGGTAGGGATATACCTCCGTGGTAGAGTGCTTACACAAAGGCCTAGGTACAATACTTAGTACCATTCAAAAATTAGCATATTAAGTACTGCACACTTAATCTAACCCAAACACTGAAGTCACAGAGGCAGGCAGATCTCTGTGGAGTTCAAGCAAGTCGTCTATGTAGAGAGTCCCTTGCTAGCAAAGGCTATGTAGTGAGACCTTATCTCTAAATAAATAAATAAATAAATAAATAAATAAATAAATAAAGCAACAAAAAATCTACTCCCCCAACCACAAACATACAAAAAACAAATCTTAAAAATCATACATAAAGCTAAAACAAAACAAAGCAAAACAAAACAAAACAAAACAAAACAAAAAACCCCAAACACAAAATTAATTTGTTTGCTGTCAGGCATAGTAAATACAAAATATTGGCTGATTGCTAAATTGTTTTTCATTGTAATTAAATATTAGCCTGTATTCTATAATATATTCAAAAGAAACAAATGCCTATTCTTTAATTTCTGCAGTTCTGGGGCTGAAAGCGAGGTAGGCTGGCCTTTCACTGAGCTGTAGCAACCTTAAGATAAGCTCATCCACATAGTAGTCTTTTAAGAATCAGGAAAGGGTCAGGTAGTGGTGGCGCCCGTCTTTAATCCTGGCGCTTTGGAGGCAGAGGCAGGTGGATTTCTGAGTTTGAGGGCAGTCTGGTCTACAGAGTGAGTTCCAGGACAGCCAGGGCTACACAGAGAAACCCTGTCTCGAAAAACCAAAAAGAACCAGGAAAGGAAGTAATTAGGAATTCATAGCTTCACCTTGGCATTTGAATGGTTCTGCTCAGAAAGAGCATCTTATAAAACCTAGGGGTGCTATAAGAATCCATGGGCTGGATCTTGGGACTCTCCAACATTTTAATTGCCCAAAGGCAGACACACTATGGAAGCATAAGCACGGTCCCCACAGGCAGATGATTATCAGACAAATGAGCCACGAGGAAGAAAAGTGGCCAAGATAAAAAAGATTGTTTTTTTTGTTTTTTTTGTTTTTTTGTTTTTTTGTTTTTTTTTTTTCTTGAGGGCATCTAACTACCCAGGCTGGCCTCAAACGTACACTCTTCTTTCCTTCACATACACACCAATGTGCTTGTCTTAGAAGATTCAAAATCCTGAACCTTACCTACAACCTTCTTGTAAGTTGTTAAAAAGCACTAACTCTAAGAATAACTCAATTTACAGGGTTCCCTACCCCAAGGCTTGTGTTACACTGGTTGATGGAGTGTCTCACATCCAAACACATCTGAAATATGAAATGCTATGAAGTCTGAAACTTTTGACCCCAAGCATTTGAGATAAGGAATGTGCAGCCTGCAAATAGCATGTAACTAAGGATTAACAATTAACAATGGGGTCTTCTGTTGGTAGAGCTCTTGTGCTCTTCCCGTTCACAGAGCAGGAAGGAGAACAGCTGGGACAGCTCTCCTCTCACCATCTGAAATGGGGTCGAAGAACAAGCCTAGCCCAGCCCTGGGTCTGGACCCTGCCAGGCCTCTGGGATCTGTGCTATCATATCACACTGCTGCCTCTACAAGACCCCAGGGAGCTACAGGGTTCTTCATCTCACCTTGAAGTTCAAAGCATTTTTGTTTACTTGTTCTAGCTAGCTCCTGGGCTTCCACCAATTCTTTGCGAAGATGCTGAATGTCTTGTTTGGCCTCAGTTTCTGACTGGGTACCCTGTAAGTCATCTGACAAAAACATGTTTATTATAAAAGCAAGTGTTAGTACTGAACTATAATCTCTGTAACTAAAGTCTGGCACTCTTTTTCATGTTTAAACATACACAGCTTGTAAAATGGCACAATTGAGTTAAACAAAACTTAGAAGCAAATTAGGGTAAGCACATTAGTTATTTTTACCTTGAACAACAAGAGTTAACACAGATACTAGTACTACTATAAAATACAGAAATTAACATACATATCATTGATGTTCAGCTCCTGTAAACTTAAAATTCAGTGAGATAGGCACAACACTTTTTCCATCAATTTTCAAATTATATTCATTATTACTAGGGTTATCGGTGTGTGTGTGTGTGTGTGTGTGTGTGTGTGTGTGTGTGTGTGTGACATGCATGCCACAATACATATGTAGAAGTGGAAGACAACATAAACATAAGGAAGTTGTCTCTTTCTCTCCACCATGGGGGTCCCAAGGATTGAACTCGGGTCAACAGGTTTGGTAACAGATGCCTAATTTACCAGATTAACCCTCTTTCCAGCTCCTTCTCCATCAATTTTGAAATTAAAGAATAAGACAGGAAAACTTTACCTGGAACTTAAATAAAAATGGAAAAACAAAAGAAATTCATCTTCAGGAATGAACGTGAGGACTAGCAAGGCTCAGCAGGGAGAGGCATTTCCAAGTCCACCCAAACGACCTGTGTCCCACCCTAGAACCCCACAAGGTAGGAGGATGGAATGGACTTCTTAAGAGTTAATTTACAAAAACCTGGTTTTTGGTTTGGTTGTTTTTGATGTGTGCATGTGTACATATATGTATTTGTTTTGAGATAGAGTTTCACTATGTATCCCTGTCTATTCCGAACCTTACTATGCAAACCAGGCTGCTATGAGATCTATCTGTCTCTGCTGCCTGAATGTAAAGGTACGGACCATCACAAAAAAAAAAAAAAAAAAAAACAACAACAAAAAAAACCCAAGTCTTACAGCAACGTTACTTGTAGAATAAAAGATAAAAATGTGTGCCTGTGTAATAACATTTAAAAAAAAGAGATCAGTTGAGGATGGCATAGCAGGAGCTGGAGGGAAGAAAGGGTAATGGAGAAACAATGCAGTTACAGTTTAATTTTTAAAAATTCAAAAAATACTGTCAACTACAAAAATACAATAAAATTTGTACCCAATTATCACACGCACAGCAGAGATAAATATATATATGTATATATGTATATATATGTGTATATATATATATATATGTATATATATATATATATATACACACACACACTGAATTATTAATTGATGTAACCTTATCGATTTAACTGAGATAAATTTAATCCAGCATTACTCACTTCCCCAGCCTCTTCCCTTTTAGGTATCTACTGCTCATCTTTTGTTGTATTATAACTTTTAGCAGCCTAGAAAGATGACTCGGTGGCAAAGAGTGCTTGTTAAACAGCTTGTTAAATAGGACTTGAGTTCACAGTCACATGGGTGGGTGACTTCCAAATGCTCTAACTCCAGCTCTGAGGGATCGTATATCCTCTTCTGCCTCTGAGGGCACACAGACCCACATACATACCTCTAAAACATATATAAATGTGTGCACACATGTGCGCATGGGCATATACACATACAGTCAAACAAATCTTTAAAAATATTTTGACTATTGAACACTGACTATTGACTATTGAACGAGAAAGTAATATTTTTATATTGTACTTTGCATTCTTTTGCTTATACAGTGAGTTCTAGGATAGCCTGGGCTATAGGGCAAGATTTTGTAACAAAAAGAAAAGAAAGATTCTTATTATAATAGGAGCCAAGATAACAAATATGTAAGAAATGATACAGTTATGAAATCATTCTCGACCCCTACTGTAGCAATAACTATTTGGGTGAAAATAATCAGTATATGCTAAAACATAAATAGTAACAAGTCTGAGGTTTAATGGAACATGTATGCAGTCATAGACAATTCTCCACATTACTTACAAAAAGTTACTAGGCAAGGAGAAACCTGGGAGGCAGCACCTTAATTAGTCAAAGTTAATGTCACCACCAACAAAGAAATGCAGTATAAGGCACCTTCTAACATGGTATTTCTGTAAAATATACACAGTTCAAACCTAGTCATGAGGAGGCAATAGTCAATCCAAACTGAGAGACGTTTTAATTGTCCCATGCAATTCAAAACTGTTAATGACAATGAGACTTAAGGAGACTAAAAAACCAAAGGCAGTGCATGACCCAGGACTCTTTTGACATAGCACATTACTGAGACAATTGGAAAATGAGATAAAACTGGCAGACTCCAGCACAGTAACATATCAGGGTCAACTTCTGAATTCTGAAAATGATATAGGAATCATGTAGGAGGAGCTAGATACGTGGGGCAAAGAATTTAGGAATAAAGGTTATCTGTGTTTGTGTCTGTGATTCTGAATGATCCATGGGTAAAAGATGAGAGACAGGAAGAAGGAGAGGAAAAATAAGAATGAAAAATTGATAAAGTGAAGGAATATGCTCACACTTGGAGAATTTGAATGAAGAGTATATAGGACTCTTAATCCTAATGCTGCAACTTTTCTATAGGTCAGGAATTATGTCAAGGTAAAAAAATTAGAAGAAATTGTCTACCTATATTTAAATACAGGAAATATGGTAGATTATTAACACTTACTGAATCTAGGAAGTGGGCTTATACAGGTGTTTCTGGTTTTCTTCCAACTTTTACCATGTTTGTATTTTTAAATAATTAAAAAAAAAAAAAACTCTCTTAAAGTAACCAATCCTAATGCCACTATCTTAGAACAAGTCCAATCCTTTCTGACTAAATTCTATTAATGTATCCCGCCCTTCTGTGTATTGTTACCAGCACAGTAAGAGCAGACATATTCCTGCAAGAGCCCGAGGAAGGCTGTCTTGCTTTAGGGTCTCCCACCTAGAAAGCCTACACACAGACAATTCCCATCTAGCGTAACACGTCCTGTGATAGGCCCTGCTGTGAAACAAAACTAACACAGCACTCCACTTTCCAATGAAATAACAAGGATGTGGGCTTATGCCAAGTAATCATATTTTAAAGGAGAAAATATAATCAATGCCATAATGAACTGTTGTTCATACAAAGGAGCACTATTTGTAAATTAGTTCTCTGAACCATAAAAAGGATCAACAAATTTAATTACAAAAATAAAAAAGGTGGCATGCATCAAATCATATAAACACTAATGCTAGAATATTTGGTCACAGAACAGTACTACTACTGACTAAATAAAAATCTTGGCAAATTAAGTTTGGTACAGTAAGTACAAATGAGCAGATTCAAACTAATCTCCTTGTCAGTGTGCAGATCATCCTTCTAAACAACCGAGAGGCAACTTTTATCAAAGACTAGTGAGAAATCTTTTCATGCTAAGGCTGATTAAGCACTGTTTTTCACAAGATTTGGTGGAAAAGTACTTTATTAGTTTAAATTTATTGTGGCTTAAGTCTACTCTGATAGTGCCACACTTTTTTCCTAAAAATGGTGTTTTTAACCAATCTGCTTCACAACCTTGAAAGAGTCTGGTGCTGAGTATTAAGGGAAATGTTCAGACAAGGGTAAATGCAAGCCTTCCCAGCCTGACTCCTTTTCCTTATCTTTTCTTTTGTGGCTGAGTCTTATCTAGCTTAGGTTGGCCTCAAATGAACTTACAGTACTGTCTCAGCCTTCTAGGCAGCTAGGATTACAAGCATGCACCACGGTACCTAAGTCCATGTTATTCAGCTATAGAGTCAAGCGGAGACAAATAGTACTGAGGAGTTATGCATTTCTAGCATTTGGAAGGCTGAGGCAGTGGGATCTCGGAGACTGAGATCTTATAAAAACACGTTTTACTCTTAACACTACTTGTATATCTCTAGAACTCCCTGTGACTGTGATACTAAATAAAACAAAGTTATATACAGTATGGACCTCAGTATGTAGGACTGGCATCCTTCATGTGCAGAAGCCCAAACTATGACAATGGTGTATGAGAAGTGGGCCAGGGCTTAGCTTCTCTGCCCAAGGCTAAATTCCATAGATCTGAATCATGCATGAACCAACTAAATTCACATTAGCCTATAGAAAAACTACATATATCTTGAATTAAATTTGGTTTTAGCAAAGTATGCTCAGAACAGAGACTAAGACCCTTTTAGTATATACCTGGTTGAAAATTCCAAACCACTTAGGAAAGGGCCGGTCAGAGCATCCTCTGTGCTTAATTTGCCAACAGCAGACACCACCCTGTAAGCTGTTCGTTAGGCAGCTCATAGTCCGACCTGTGGCAAGCACCTTTACTAGCAGACAGCAGGGAGTCTATGAGTCAAGGCATGAATGGACTGCACGAACATCATTAGGCCACAGCAGAAGAGGGTACAAAGAGACTGGTGGCAGGGACAGCCTTTTCATTTTGGTACAACAAGCTATCTGGGCAGGAGGTCTATGGCCTGATTGGGAAAAATGTTGAGGATCTAGAAAAATATGAACTCCCAAATTTTACAGATCCTCATTTATTGACAATTTGACAAGAAACTCTATATCCCAAGTAAATTGTAAGAGTCTCTGAAACTACTCTAAGGTCTCTAAGTCTTTAAATTAGATGCTATCTAGGCAAAAGCCCTTCTTTTTTCAAGTTCAAACTTTTGAAGAATTTCAAAACCTTTAGTTTAATCTACTTTCTCTTAAAAATGCATAATTTAATATAAATTATTAACAGCATAAAAGGTAGATACTATTGTTATCATGATTTCACTTACATCTATCTAAGAAAGAGCACTTAATTAATGATAGATTGATAGATTATTTTCTTAACCCTAGATCACTAATATGAATAGGATATCATTATTCCCAGTAAAGAATTTTTAAAGGTTGCCGGGCAGTGGCGGCACACGCCTTTAATCCCAGCACTTGGGAGGCAGAGGCAGGTGGATTTCTGAGAGCCGCCCTGGTCTACAGAGTGAGTTCCAGGACAGCCAAAGCTACACATAGAAAACCCTGTCTCAAAAATCCAATAAATAAATAAATAAATAAAATATCTGAAAACAGTAACTCAGTATAGAATTGCAATGAGTAAGATAAACAGGCTATTTAAGTGCCACTTCTTTCTAATCAATCCTAAAGCTAACAGTGGAGTCTGATAATTTACCCTCCAATTCCAAGTTGGGTGTGGCGTTACAATCCTATAATCCCAGCACTCAGAAAACTGGGGTACCACTGTAGGCTTACGAACCTGTTCCAACTACCCTGTTGCACTTTATCGTATAGACTACAAACTATAACCCTATGTAATCAAGCACAATTTGTTTCTAGTAAGTTAGTAAATCATTCTAGTAAGTTCTAGTAAGTGAACAAACCATTTTAGGAATGGTTTAAAGTAATGATGATTATTTCTTGGCAACTCTTATAAAACTCACCTTCCTAATCAAGAATGGAATGACTTAATGCTCTATTCTCTCTTTTTGAATATTTATTTATTTTATTATGCATTTGAGTGTTTTCCTGAATGTATACCTGGTACCCACGGAAGTCAGAAGGGTGTTGGGTCTCCTCAAAGTAGAGCTATGGATGGTTGCTAGCCATTTACGTGTGTGCTGAAAAGCAAACTCGGGTCCTCCAGAGCAACAAATGCTCTTAACCATTGAGCCACTGCTCTAGACTCTTAACATTCTGTTCTTAGAAATCAAGCTGCAAGGTGATGGAGAAATGGTTCAGCAGTTACAAGTGTATTCTGCTCAGACAGTACCGAAGCTCAGGTCCCAGCATGTTGTGGTGGCCCACAAATAATGTATTTTCTGGCTATGAAAAAGTGTGTCCTTGTGTTCTCAACTGTTATTTGGAGGCAGCAGCACCAGGCTAGCAGGATATGTAAATGTTACTTTTTCACCTGCCTTTAAAAGAAAGGCAAGCAGATCCCAAAGTGTACTAAAGAGTTGGCATCCTGAGATGCTGCAAGAAGTACAGGCAAAACGTCCTGGCAGGCAGAGACTAGGAGACTCTGAGAAAGGCAGGGAGCTGGGAAGTAGGCAGTGAGAACCACATGGAGAGACGAAATGGTAAGAAGCTGGGATAAGAGGCTACCTGAGAGACTGCCTCAGCAAAAGGCCAATGCCTTAAACTATACAGATGTCTTTGTGTTCTAATTACTAAACTTCAAGCATTATCCACCAAAGCCCTGCAATACTAGCACTCCACAACAGGCAGCTCTCAATTCCTGTAACTCTACCACCAGGGACTCTGATAAGCTCTTCTGCCCTGCCTTCAACGGGACCTTCCCTTATATGCACATATTTCCACATAGACATACACACATATTTAATGAAAAGTAAAACAAATATAAAAATAACTTTTAGAAAATCAAGTTGTAAAATCTTTCTATTTCAACTGAGAGGTAGACGGGCCTCTAACTTTGCCTGCCCTCCCAAACATAGATATTATAGGCATATGCCACCACAGCCAGCTTCAAAATCTCTGAACAGCTGTTGTGAAGAATACTATTCTTTGGGGGCTGGAAAGATGGTTCAGATGTTAAGAGCACTGGCTGCTTTTTCAGAGATCTGGAGTTCACTTCCCAGCAACCATAAGGTGGCTCACAACCATCTGTAATGAGATTTAGTGCCCTCTTCTGGCCTGCAGGCATACATGCAGGCATAATGCTGTAGACAAATCTTTAAAAAGAAAAAATACTATTCATTAACAAGTTAGTCATCATACAGAAATGTAAGGAAGGAGGGAGGAATGGAAAAGGGAGAGAGAGATATACAGAGAGGAGAGGAGAGGAGAGGAGAGGAGAGGAGAGGAGAGGAGAGGAGAGGAGAGAGAGAGAGAGAGAGAGAGAGAGAGAGAGAGAGAGAGAAAGAGAAAGAGAAAGAGAAAGAGAGAGAGAAAATGCACATAAATGTGCATGGTACAAGGTTATATTTGTGTCCATACATATATACACATGTGTGGATGTATGCATACACACGTGTACTTGGGAGTATAGAGGCTAGAGGGCAATGTTAGGTGTCTTTATCTATCTTTTCCTACACAATTAAAAAATAAATTTAAATTAAAAAAGCATCAATAACAGTTAAATATAATTAACACAATCATAATGCTACCTAAAAATTAATTCAGCTAACAACAAAAAAAACCTGACAGATTTATGCAGCACAAAAGACCACATAAACCACTACTTTTATGAGGGCTTATTACTTAATTTTTCCCTCTCTTATTTTTTCATGTTCCTATAAAGCACTGACTGAGGTTCTGGTCCCATTCTCCTGAACCAGCTCTCATCTGTTTAACAGCACTCCCTTTCTCAGTAGCGGCCTGTCTTTTGTTGCTTGTTCTTTTGTTTTGCAATGCTGAGAATCAAGCCCAGGGCCTTGCAGTGACTTAAAACCTCATCCCTTTTTCCAGTATCTATAACATCTGACACAATAATGGTTTTGCATTTCTGTGAAGATTTCTAAGCTGTGAAAACATTAATTTACTTTAGTCACTATGACATGAAAGAAATCATGCCTTCTCAACACCGAGAGTCACTTAAGAACAGTACAGATCAGTAAATCAAGGGAACCTTGATCAGACTGAAGGACGCATTGGCTGCTTAGGTCAACCTTCAGGAACGTCCCTGGGTTGTGGAATTCAGTCAAAACTGCTTCCAGGAGTCATGTGATTTTCAGTGTCCATGGAGAAAGACAAGGAGAGTAAAATGTCCAGACAAAAGAACACCGAGAGAATCTGAGAAAACTTCCTCTTGCTGTGGTTACACAACTAGGCCAGCAGCAGGGTCGGGCAGGGTGAGCCAAGTCCACCTCCTTATATCTCAAAATTCAGAATCTGGCTGTGAGGTCCCTTAATACTCCCAAGGAACAATAGGTACATGAACACAAAGAGACTTCCACAGGCTGTCACTGTGGCTCCACACAGAGAGCTTCCTATTGTGTTAACTCACCTTTCCCACATACTCAATTGTGGACTGACACTTCCTTGTGTAAAGTGAGGAGATGAAAAACAGTAAATGCTGATAATCAAAGATTTATCAAATAAGTCTTCCCCAAGACACTTTACTGTAAAATACTTGTGTAAATAATTGTTATTTCCTATCCATTGTATTCTAAAGAGTAACTATCAAGAAATATACATACTTCCTTTTTAGGGGTGAGACAAGAAAAGGGGTCTATCAGAAAATTTCTCAACTCAGCGAGATGGGCAGATTTAGTCTTCCCTGTGGATGAAGGTCTAATTGGTTATCCAATTACAAAGTCCTTAGCCCTGAAACCACTCACATACAGGCTACACTCAACAGACTGTGCAGTTTGTATTCCTGTGTTTATGCATATGCACATATAGTAATAAGTAAAGAAAAAGTGGCATGAATTTGAGAGGGAATGGGTGGAGCATGGGAAGAGATGGAGGGAGAAAAGATGTAACTGAAAAAAAAATCTTTGCCCCAAATTTCTCAAAGAGCCTTAAGAATGAAATAATTATTGGAAAATGAGGAAGAGCAAAAAGTTTAAATCTCAGGACTTGTAGCACATGACAGTAGAGACTACTTGTTTCTTTCTAGAAAGCTAAGCGTTTTTACCTTACCCTAACTATGTTACCAGCACAAACAGTTTCTATTAAAAATGAGGGAAACACAAAAGCAAATGCACTTCAGGTTGGACCATGTGCTGCTGTATCTTCACTGACTCAAGTTACTCTGTAATCTAATGTGCACACTTATGTTTTCAGCAAGCATTGGGTACCAACACTTTAAATTTGTGTTCCTCCTACCTTTTAAGTCAATGAACTAAATAGAAAGCTTCATATATACACGAAACAGAGTTTGTGGCAAATGGACAGTCTAATATCCTGGTTTAAACTGTTGGGGAAACATGTCAAAATACCTTTTAATAGAGACACCTTAGCAAGGGGTTCGTTTAGGTCTTGCTCATCCATCTGGGCGTCTATAAGGGGGAGAAAAAAATTACAAAGTTTTAAAATCTATCAGCAAATTATTAGCATAATAACTAAAATATCTCCTATACTTGGATAGTTGAAAATAGTTTTAACAAAATATACAAGATTTTATAGAGGGATCTGAGAAGCCAAAATACTGCTTATTCACTAAAAACAAACTCTGAGGATTCCATCCACATTAACCAGCAAACTTAAATTACCCAGAGACGGTTCAGATTAGTAAATACTAGGTCAACACTCACCTGTTGTATCGTCGCTGCTTTTTTCTTTGCTGGGACTTAGAGTATCTGATAAATCAGATTCCTTTGCTTTTGCCTGGTTTTCTACTAGGAAGAACACAAAAGTCAAAATGTTATCGTAATTCAACACCTTTTACCAAGAAAACCGCTTTAAACACTCAAATCTATGTCTAGACAAAATAGTATTAAAAGTCAACTGAGATCACTGAATCTCTTTGTTCTTCACGGCCCGACGCAATGCTGATTATTTCTCAAAGCTCACAGAAAATCAAAGTGTGGACTCTGCCTGCTATGCAGAGGACTGGGGCTCTTATTCAAGTCTGTTCACTTATCTACTGGGAACAAAACTACAGCGAGCTTTGTTATAGTAATCAGGGAGGCAACAAGAACAAATGCAACTAGACTCCCAGAGCAATGCTGCCTGTTGCTTGAAGATAATCAAAAGAGAAGGCACGTGACATATTACAGCCTGGAGCTTGCCTTAGTGCAGAGTCAGAAAATCACTTGAAAATTCACAATTATAAAAGTATCACTTAAGACGAGTAGGCCCTTTCTAAAGAAAACAAGAAACCCAGATTACAACAAGAAGGGGACCTGTTTTAAAGGTATTGCTTTTGAGAGCTACTGTGCCACATCGGACGTTCTAGGCTATTGTTCTCAAAGAGTCAATAGCAGAACAACAGTTTTAAAGATGATGAATGACTAAATCCCAGTCATTTATAACAGCACACCTATGTATTCTATGCCATTCTTTGGGGCAGGGTTTACAGAGAAAGTCATGTTCTAATCAAAACCCTATAGATTCACATCTAGGCTTCAGTTAAGCTTCAAATGGAAGAATTTAGCCACAATCTCGTACCTGCACTGATTCCCACGGGAGCTCAGTTATGCTGGCTTCTTTGCAGGGTTATGCATAACAGGTTATTGCAGACTGCAATTCTTTGCTTGAGTTTAGAATCCTCTTACCTCAACAACCATTTTCTCTATCTGGCCTATTTATGCTGCACCTTATCACTTTTACCGTCTTGCTGCTAAGGAAGCAATCATTTCCCTAGTATATTATTCTTTTTATTATGTCTTTTCTGTTACTGTTTTTCTTTTTCCCCTGTTGATCATACTCTATTTTCTGAGGGTATATAGATGCTATTTCTCTAATAAGAAAAATCATACTCATTAAGGGGATTACTATCTTCATGATCATAAATAATCATAGCATTTATCTAACTGTAGCATTTGTGACAATATATATCAAAATTTGAAATATGCAAAATCGTAGACTGGAGTGAAGACTCAGCAGTTAAGAACAATTCTTATACGTGCAGGTAACCCTAGTATGGTTCCAGAACCCAGAGTGGCTCACAACTCCAGGTCCTGGGGATCCAACTCTTCTGGCCTTTGTGGGCACCAACACATATATGGTATACATACATACATTCATGCAGAGAAATTCTCATACAAATAAAATTAATAAATCTAATAAAGTTTATAAGCCCATTTCCACTTTTCCCTAAGGAAGTAGTTGAATATGTAAAATAGTCCATAAGAATGCTCACTACAGCACCATCATTACAGGAAAATAAAATGTGTATTGAATATATTCAAGATACATATAATATTACTGACTAAAACATAAAGACAGTAACTATAATGCATATAGATTACACTATTTGTATAATTAGTTAAAGTTATTTAGAGATTGTTTCATTTACTCCTCCCCTTTCTTTCTTTCTTTCCTGAGACCCTGACTCAAAACCAAAGCAACCAGCCTAATACATACCATTAAGTGTGGGGAAACTGAGGTTTGAGGTTTCGAGTGAGTTGCCTGAGGACACACAGTGAATAGAATGATCTTGCTGCATTATTTCTATGTCTAAGCTACTATAGACATGTCCTGAGTTAATCCTAAATCAGAAAAGCCCACGCAAGGCTTGATTATATGCATGTTAAGTGAAGGCTTCAGAGGAGCTGATGATTTAATTCCTAGCAACTGTCATTTTCAATGGAAAAAAGAGAAAGTTCACCATAAAATCACTAATGTATTTTTAAAGACAAGTAACTAAGTCAAATTCCAAAGAAATATTTTATAGCCAGACTGAAAACATTTAAAATGTAACTTTTATGGTCACCTGGTTTGGCAGTGTGAAAAGTACTAACAAATGTTGATTAATGAAATATAAAACTTATATCATCACTCTTAGAAAATTAACTAAACTCATTTGCATGGAACTATTTGCCATAATAGGTTTAATAAATGTCTGACTGAAACAAAGAACCTTGAACATTAGTACAGCTTGTTCCTTAAGATAAAAACCCAGCCAAATGTGGTTCCTCCCATCTGTAATCTCAGCATTCAAGAAGCTAAAGACAAGAGCTCAAGGCTAAACAGGCAACAGAGTAAGTGCCTGTATCAAAAAAAAAAAAAAAAATCAAGAGACCCAGAAAAGAAACTGCTGAATCAAGACAGGTTCTTCAAAACTTTTTATTTGTATTTTCTTAATCCATATGTTGCTCACATCTTTTTCAAAAAATTTTACCTGATTTCAAGCAAATCTATACCTAGGCAGCAAGGCACTTTTTGAAAAGAAACACCAATCACCCTCATCCTCTGCTTTGCTTTCAGTTCAAAGTGTTGCTTACTCAATTCAACAGATTAGAATAGGAACTTAGGTGGTGAAGTAAAGGCTATTTTAAAGTCTGTTCTCATCTGTTTAATAAGATGAAATAAACTGCATATGTACTAAAAATAGTTCACTCTTCTGAAACCTAATGCCCATCTGCCAGAACAATCTCAGCATTGCATGTCTATGCATTCTTTCTCCTAATATGGCATCTACTGTGCACAAAACTCAGAATGAAAGCTACCAGACATCTGAAGTAACACAATTTGTTTAAAAATATTTTTAAAAGCAACTGAACCCAATTATTCTAATAATACAGAATATACTAAAACAAACTATTTAGTATTACAAACTCTTAGCATTCATTGTTTTAACTGACTAGGATTGTGAAGCTAGTTCTAAATTTTATTCTGGCAAAGTCTGATGATAGTTCCACTCTAACAATGAACACATCCCGCCAGATTTATTTACCTAGTTTTCCTATGCTTAAAAGCAGCAGTATGGTGCTTTAAACTCTAAATTTTCTTCCCTGAGTTCAATTACTATAATAATAATAATAATAATAATAATAATAATAATAATAAACGTATTTTGATGAAATTACTAGACTTAATTATAAAATATAACATGGTTTTACATGGCTAAAAGTCATTACTTTTGTTTTAATCAAACTGAGGTAACAAAATAGAGAAATACTGAATATCATCATAAGGAATGTTAAATATACAATAATCTTCAAAATAAAATTTTAAGTATTTTTCAATCCTAAAAGGTTTGCACTGTGTTGACTAAGACTCAGATGAAAACTGAAAACAAGGTAGCAACGAGACTGAAGGATCAACCGCAAACCTCCCACAAGCAGTAACCTTAAAACATACACAAATGCCTACATTGCAGACACTTTCCTATTCTTTTCTTAAAAAGGACATCCAAATATTTTATATAATATCTGATACCGTTACTAGATTGACATTTTGTAAGCTGTAAGAAGTAAGCTCATGGCTAAAATATAACAACCCTGAAATTCTAAACTAACTTTCCTTATCCAAAATACTTGTAAAACCACAGGGGGTGGGGGGGAGTAACAAGAAGACAGAAAACTAACCTTTTGAAAGTTTTGATTCTTCTACCACTTTGGTTAGATGCCCCTGGACCATCAGCTTCTCTGCCAAAGAAAATAAGCGTTACTACCGAAGCTCGAACAGAGCCGCATTCCCTGAGAGGAGCAGTGTAACACATTCCATGACCAAATTTAAAGACGATAGCATCACCCCATGTCCAAGCTTCAACAAAAAGCTTGAACCCTGAAGAGGAACTAAAAAACTAAACTTACTAGAGTAAACAAATTACTGCAGAAAACTGGTAGTAGAGAAAGAATATGCCTTCTGTTTTCATCAGACACCATCCTATTATAAAGTCTAGACTCTTGTATGAGGAGACAAAAGAAACAAACAGGAAATCGTTAAGCCCTGGGTATAAAGTTGAAATAAAGGAATTCTGGGAGGGCAGTTTCCTTAAAGGAGAGAAACAATGCCATAGGGATAGTTTATTTCCTATTGATACAATTCAGAAGAGAGTCTATATAATATATATCAAGAAAATGGATGATTTTAGAGGAGCTAGCTATTTAAAAGAAATAATAGCATGTGCTTTTAGAATTTAATGTATCTTTACAATTTACTTGAAGTCATTCAGTATTTTGAGACTTTATAAAACATTTTTATTTATTAATGTTTTTCAGGCTAAATTCTTACAGAAACGTAATTCCTGATACTGTCACACATATCTCTATCTCTCCCTTTCCTCACTGTTTACCTGTCTGTTTGTTTAAAGACAGGGTCTCATATGTAGCTCAGGCTGGCCTTCAATTTCAGATCCTCCTGCGTCGACCTCCCAAGTACCAGTACTTACTGCACTTTACCACACTTGGCTTTTCTCACCTTTTTAATTTTACTGCCTTAGTCTCAACTTTATGATGCACTATGCCCCTGACTGTAGATTCTAAAATCTTTCTCCTGTTTTATTCTCTCTTTCTATTATTATAACATAACTTCTGACCATCTCATGAAAAGGAATGGGCAGAGGGTAAGTAACTTGTCACTCCTCTGAACATGCTAGTGTTCTACTAACACTTTTTATTTAACAGTTTAACCAGGCCCACAATTCGACAGGAAATAATTTTCCTTCAAAGTTTTAGAAGCACAGTGCTTTGCTGGTTCCTAGCTTTGGACCTGGGTGAGCCCAGTGAAGATTCCTCATAGGTGGTAAGGATTTCTAGAGCTTACAATAACTGATCTGCCTTTCCTTTCTGAGTACCTGGGGTGACACACCGAATTCTGTAGCACCAAGCCAGGGTCAAAGCTAGTAAGATAGAGGTTTACACCCCGAACACTACAGGAACTCAATCATCATCTTTTGAGATGACAACACCATGGTAAGACTATTAACCTTATAAACCCTGGGTGAAGGTGTGGCATAAAATGCTCTCCTCCTGACCAACAAGTAGCATGGATGAGAAATAAATGCTTGACAGACTAAGGCAGTAAGATCCAGAGATTGCTCAGTGGTTAAGAGCAACTGCTCTTGCAGAGGAGTTGGGCTTCTGTTCCCAACATCAACATGGCGGTGTGACTCCAGTCCTAGGGGATCTGACACACCTGCTGGTCTCCATGGGCAACAGACACACACACAGTACCAACACATACATACAGGCAAAATAATCATATATATAAAATAAAAAATAAACATAAGTACAGGAATACAGAATTAGGAAGGTAGGAGAGACAAAAAAAAAATGATTTCAAGGTTTATTTACTGCCATTTTATAATTTTGCTTACTTACCCTTAGAGCTATTAAATTCCCCTGCTCCATCCTAGCCCCACACTGGAGAGAGAATGCAGGTACTGGACCACTGGGTGGTATACCCAACCCTATTATTTTTGTACTCCCCTCCACCCACCCTTCCTAACAAAACTTCACATAGATCACCCACTTTAAAGGAACAATTCAGTAATATTTAGTACATTCATAATACTTAAAACATTTTTATCACCCCAAAAGAAGCCAAATAAACATTATGCATTTATTTCCCAACCTCCTTCTCTGGCCCTGGCAGGTTCTGATCTAATTCCTATTGCTTGACTTATTTACCCTAGATGGATCATAGAAATAGAACAATATAGTACATATATCTGGTTTAGCTTTTAATCTTTTAAGACACAATTCCATGAACATTCAGTGTACCTTCTTAGTTTACAGCATAGAATTTCAATACCTTTCACTGGAGAATTGTCTTAGATTCTGTTTCATTGATAAGTATATTCTCTCTCTCTCTCTCTCTCTCTCTCTCTCTCTCTCTCTCTCTCTCT